>CAVLGL010000068.1:6213735-6844568 GCA_963668995.1 Parnassius mnemosyne
TTCTATAAATTTACTTGTGTATATTCTTGTGGTTGACATTGCTTAAGGGAAACAAAAAAAAAGTAAAACTTGTGAGCTGCAACAGCGGCCTGCCTCAGAGCTGTCAATTTGTTGAGGTTTTATTCTATAACTTAAGTACTATTCCTATGGAATTTTCACATGTTGACATAGCTTATATCACCAATTTGTCAGCTGCTGGTGCAGGTATCTAGCAAACAGATGTGAAGTGTTTTCCATGTTGTGTCGATTCATGTGAGATGGTTTATATGAACATTCCAAAGTATATGTAAAATATTACCTACATCACTAATAATTTTGAAGTATCTGTTAAGACGCTACATTGTTAATTATACAGTTTTCTATTGATCATTTGTTAAAAGAAAATTATACGAAACTAAATCCTTATTTTCTGTTTTTTATTTAACGAACATTAATTTTTTCTTGGTTATATTGCTATTTATGTAGTATTTCTTAATCAACGTAAAAACTTTAAACTGCTAGTAATTATGGGTCTTCAATAATGAATTTATTTTGTTAACGATCTAAATCCGCCGCACGTAGACCTAACAATACATTAATGATTGTAATTTTGACTAAATTTTCGACGCAAATGGAAAAAATTTAAAGTTGCTAAATGAACTAAATAGCTAGGCATGTTGTGCCTACTATATGTAACGATATTGTGTAAATACGTTACGAATTGAAAAGTAAATATTATGTACAATTGTATGCTTGCCCACTCTTTCTTATGTTTTCGATAAGTTGTGCAATACAGATAAGAATGCATAACATTTAAATTAGTCCGAGAATAAAGATAGAACATCTGAAATTATTTTAAAAAGAATTGATTGTTTATATAAATGTAACGAAAGTTGTGTTGCAGTATTGAATGAAATCTTTCAGAAAGGGCGGTTTTATTATTCTGTAAATCATCGTTTCACAAAACAAGGATTAAAAATAGTGCGTGATCCATTCCATACGCCATAAAAGACCTAGAAAAAAAGCAAACGCGATCAACGGCAACTACCCGTTGAACCTCTGGGAGCATATTTTTATGAATAGGTACCCGACCGGTCCGCCACCGACGTCGCATGTATAGAGTTCATTGAATGAGTGCCCGTCGGTTTGTTGACATTCCCCGAAAACCTGCCTCGCCCGGAATAGCCGCGTATCACAAGCTCCCGATGGATGGACAACGACCGAAATAGACGCCGCTCCGAAGTAGATTAAAGCCGTTTTAGGAGTTCAATACTGAGTAAACTCACCCATTAACCGAAAAAGACAGGATATCGGCTTAACGAGGGATGTATGACAAAACCTTTGAAACAATCATTTTAATGTAAATATATTTTAGTAGAGTATTAAATTTTGTTACGAACCCTTAAAAAAACTTAATACCTACTAAATGCTTACATGTAGCAGTCTATTTGACAAAAGTATTTACACTGAAATCAGTTTAAAAGATACTTTATGTTTATGCATGTTTTCTGTTTTGTATGTATTTTGCTTCAATAAAAAAAAAACTCATTGTTAATTTTGTACTCTACAAAGGTGTTTATTGTTTTATAATATAGCTAGGTGTATTATATTATACAACAATTACATTCTAAAAATATAAAGATAGCTCGTAAAAGTCGATGTTTTTGATACCAATAAGAGAATTGTGCACTTATATAAAACATTTGTAAAATATTTTATTATGTTCTAAAGCTGTGTTCAAATTCAACGTTGATAATTTATTGACACATTAATGTTTCTTGTAGAAAATGATAGCCAGTTCAAAATCACCTGCGTGTTCAAATTTTGTGACTTAGCCCGTCTTAGTGCTTCGTATTCGCATCGTATGGGTTATTTAAGTCGAGCTGACGTTCACAATCAAAACTGCTGTGAATGAACACATCAAGTCAAGGCGAAACGAGACAATCGTCATAGACGACATCCACTAGCATCAACGTCTTCTAACACCATTGTACTGTGAGCTACTTCCCCGCTCTGCGGCTATGTAAAGATAGGCAATTACGCGGGTGATAATGGAAACTCGCGGATCACAGTCCTGGTTGTGGGTTAGACGGAGCGTCGCTCAGCCCACGCTGGGATCCTTTATGGTCATCGGCCAGTGGTCATTGCGTCCAATTAACATGCCTACGTGCCCGGCCCACTTTGTCATTATGTTGCCGCGCGAAAATCTTCCTGCTACTTGAAAATGTAGAATGAGTAATGAAGAATTTGAAAAAGAAAAAGAAATTGTAATTATTTGGGTAAATAAATAGATAACTATAAACGAAATAGTATCTCAATGCCGTTCTAACTCGTTAGCTTATGACTTCTTGTCACATTAAAAGATCTAAAATGATAAGTAGGTACTAAATCGCCTCAAAAAGACATTGAAGGGATGAAAGGGTGGGATGTAAAATAATAAGCGAGACATTTCCTACCGATACCTACTAAACTCTTACAAGTTCTGATGGGTTGTGCAACAGAAGAGACTCGACCGCTCTGCTCCAGTGCGAATTGGCAGACTTCATAATTACCTATATTATTTTATGATAAATGAGCACTTAAATTTGCCTTTAATGATTTCAGTGATGCTGACGGGACTGAACCCGGGTTTCTTGTCTAAGAAATAAAAGGTTCAGACTCTCAGCTATTACCACGGCTGAAGAAAATTATATTTCATTAAATTACTTTATTAGAAATAAATAATAGGTAAATATTGTTTAAGTTATTCGCGTCGCGAGTTTCGTTTCGTTTTTTCAACTCGCTTGTAGCAAATAATTCTAAAATTAAACGTGTTAATTGGTCACTGGTGCAAGCATATAGATTAATTGTCCGTTTATGACAAGTGGCAGACGTGATGCATCTGGCGATTCGGTCAACTTCACCTGATCGTGAAGCATATCTGACTTGTTGGCTTCAAGCCCACCTTCCGCCCGAGTGGTTCTTCCTGCGCCAGATGGCGGCACGTGCGCGACAAAAACGACACGCTCCCGTCATAGATCAACTATGTGCGTTTTAATTATTACACATAATATGGTTAATAAATTGTACTAAAATAAAACTATTGAACTTTTAATAAAGCGGGAAAATCGACTTCAAAAACAAAAAAAGAACTAAAATAATATCACATTCTGTAGTCGGTGCTGAGATAGAGCCTATCGAAGTATTGAAGTCCCGACTTCAGAAGCTATTGTCATAATGTGGAAATTATTTTATTTGTCTTATTTTTTGAAGTAATTTTTTAAGTAAGTAAAAATTCTTAATTTGTATTTGTTATCATGTCTGCTTGTTGCATGCTGTGTTCACTGTTATTAGAATGAACGTTTGTTTGTTACTTTTTTATGTTACCTGAACCATGTAAACGCTACATTCCATTTGTTAACCAAATAAAAAAAAATAAGTAAATACGGAAACATTTCACCATAGTTGTCATCACCGTCGTTCAGATGAGCGATTACATGTATCAGATTTGACATGACGCTGATCTCGGTTTCCGGGCTGGCTATTTACAAAATGCTATTACCATCAACTAGGGCTGCCAGTTTTTTAATGTCAAATATAGTATTTGCGAGGATATTACCTGTAAAAATATAATACAGTGCTAAAAAAACATAAGTATCTATACAGTGTAATGTGTGTATGCAGAAGTCGATAGTTACAGGTAATTAGGACCGTGTTTTACGGCATTCCTTAGGGATGACTGTGGGGGACGCCTATATTCTATAAATGGAATTATAAAGGCTTGTAATGATGATGATAATGTTTCAATTTTAAAGGAATTTTTATTCCGCTTTGAGCTTTATTAATAGCTTAACACCGTATTAAATGCAGTAGTTTTGTCTGCAATAAATTTTTTAGTAATTATATTTTAAATATTAGTAAGCTTTACAAATATTTTCTGTGCGGGATTTGAACCGGCGGCGCTCAGCGCCACCACTCTATACTAAGCTACTGCGCCACGGAGATCTCAATATAGGACATGAGTTTAAAAACCAATGTTTGTATTTATGAAATTCTATATATATTCATAACATAGAAATAAAAATAAAGCTAAGAATCCATTTGTCATATTATGTTTCTATGTTTTTAATTTTTACATCTTCATACTCGTATATCAAGCTTGACTATTTTAAATATGACAATCTTCTTGCCTAGCAGTGTGCTTATCAAATAAGAAACACATTCATCATTCGATTATTCATTATTAAAATATTCGGTAATCAAAATAGCTATTATTAAAGTGGAATTTCAAAGCATTTTTTTATTTAGCGTTGTTAGTGTTTTCATTCAGCCTTGTTTGGTCATTGAACTGTTTTATTTTAAATATTAAAGTGAATAACGAGCTGATAGCCAAGGCAGTGAAGGCCACCGATACCACAGAATAAATATGCCGATACGTTCTATCCTTACGGAATGTCTCACAGTCACAGCCCCTTCCTTACCCTTCAAAGATGGCTGCTTGGCAGAGCCCAGTTGGGCTCTCAAGCATGATAGTTTGAGTGGGCTACTTTTTATTGATTGATTCAGAAAATTAATTTTTTTAACCTAAAACATACATTTAATAGATATGATGTTTTGTACTGAAGGTAATAAATAATATAGGCACCTTTAGCGATATGTCCCATCTGTAAAATTTGCAAAATACTCTAGAATAAAGGCCAGTATTCAAGCTCTTAAACCAGTTACTCCGGGGGTGGGCTAAAAAACTATTTGAGAACGCACGTGTCACCTGCCTTTTATCACGCCATTGTTTGATCAAGTGCTCATCAACGAGAGTTTACCAGATAATAGACAACATTTTTGATTGGCTGAATAGGTACCATATTAATTATGAATGTTAAGTAAAAATCTCGGTTATTTCGTATTTTATGTCTTTGCGTATTTAATATTACTTTGAATAAAAAAAAAGTAAAATACGCAAAATAAATATAAGTTTTATAACATAATTCAGACTGCTAAACAAAACTGTTACTATTAATTTCCATTACAAATACTAAAAGCTTAAAAAGAGAATTAAGCCTTTTTAGTTTTTACATATTATCAGACATTTGTCGGGATGTGGGATTGAAAAATAACCAACAAATAATTTTTAGTTTCAAGAGACTTGAAGATGAATAGAGCTGACGATAAGTTTAATTACAATTATGTCGGGATAACCAAAATAATGTAAATGTGGGCGTTTTCCGATTATTCCCTCGATGGCACAATGTATCGAATGAAAACAATTATTTCCGGTGTGAATTTTCTTCAATTCACTATTTTGTATTTAGAGTTTTGTAGGTTGATAATGTCAATGACCTAATGACATAAGATATCAACCATGGACAAAGAATTTTTTTTCAAATTAGTAAGGTATTTTTTTAACATTATTTAAACATTATCGCAACAACTATGATTGACACCGATATTAATGTAGTAAGTATGAGTAAGTATTAGAAATTAAATTACAGTCCGGTAGTACCCCGCGGTGTAGTGCCAAGAACGCTGGCTGCGTTTCTATGCTATATATATATATATATATATATATATATATATATATATATATATATATACTTAGCAGCCGTCTTATCACTTGCAGCGACAACCAGTCCAGTTCCTTAAGGAGTTAGAAGTCAGTTTTTTATTTTATTTTAATGTTTATAGTTATAGTTGGCGATATCAATGTTTCCACATGTTATAATATGTTATATTTTTTTAAATTTCTTACATATAAGGTTTTCTCACGATATTTTCCCATATCGTAGAGCAGGTAGGTAGGTACCTTAATAAAAAAGAATATGGTAAATCAACACTTTTAAATAAAAGGTCTGGGAAAAAATTTCTTCGTATTTTATATACAATTTCAAAACATTTTTTTCAAAGTTTAATTACAAATAATTATAATATGTATGTGCCATTTTGTTCAATAACTTGTTGCCATCTTGTAAATAGATAGTGACATAATCCCGTTGCTGTGGGATTTTTGATCAAAAAATGCGACAAGTAGTTTTGTCAGTCCTCTCTTGATTTTAACACTACCCAAAGGATTCCGAAGAGACCTAAACAGAGAAAATCTGAGGGTGCAAGATCAGGACTATAATTATGGTGTTTGTATTAACACTTCGTAAGCAAGGTCTCAATTTTGCTGGGTAGCCAAAGATGTGTGTGGTCTGGCTTTATCATGATGAAAGACCACTCCTTTTCTGTTGATCAATTTCGGCCGTTTTTTCTCAGTTTCTTGCTTGAGTCTCATTAGTTGTTGGCGGTAGAGATCCGAATCGATGGTTTTGTCTAGCGGTAAAAGCTCATAATAAACGATGCCCCTCCAATCCTATCATACACACAGCATCACCTTATTGCGTGTTAATTCGGGTTTCGCTACAGTCTGTGGAGCTTGACTACCCTTTGACCTTTACGATCTTTTTCATACGTTCTTGTCGTAGGTGGTCCACTTTTCATCACCAATTATCAATCTTTTCAAAAATGGTTCGGTTTGATTACCTTTCAATAGATAATTGCAAATGAGTATACGATTCATTAAGTTTCTTTCAGTGAGTTCGTGTGGTACACAAATAGATTTTTTGTATAGCCAAACTTTTTCAAAAGGGTAAAAGCTGTTTTGTGGTCAACAATTCCTCGGCTATGTCGTAGCTACTAATATGCCGATTTTGCTCTATTTTTCAAAAATGGAATCGATTTTTTCCGTATGAGGGTGACCAGAGCGAGCTGCATCTTTGAGTCGCATTATTTTCTTTTTTGTAATAAAACTTCAGAATGTATCGAATTTTCTCATTATATTAGATTCACTGATTTTGGCGGACAGAAAAACAATTGAAAAATGGCGGGAAAGTGTTTCTTACTTTTTATTTTTCTTAATGTTCCTGTATGTAATTGATTTTTCTTCAATTTAGTACAAATAAAATACGACTAAACTTTTTCCCCGCCCTATTACATAAAACAATTTCAGTGATGACAGCACGAAGAACTGGATTTGTTTCTATAATCTACGGCGTGTTGCTACGGCTCATGCGTGCGTTTTTTTTATATTACGCTGTATAAAAGAGAAATAACCGACCGGACTGAAAACCAGTGCCGTAATATTCACGGCAAACATTGATTCCGGTCTATAATCGCGGTTCCCCACAGTTTTTTTTTCTTAATTGTACGTTATTCAATTATACTTACTTACTTGTTTTATTTACATAACATATAATTTTACAATATTTATAACAATGAGAAAAATAAAATTATCACACAGTCCTAGCTCGCGGTATAGAGCCAAGAATGCGGGCTGTGTTTCCTCGCAGAATGGCCTTCGGCAAGAAAAGAAACTAGCTTGAATTATTATTATGTATCTTTTTATCAAAATATGTACGTGATTTATTTATATACTTGGTATTCTGTGTAAGGAAATTAATATAACTTTCCCTTTCTTTCTTTCTGAAATCTTCAAAAATCAACTTTAAATAAAAAGTAAAAGCCGACATCCATGAACAAAATAGAATAAAATAACTTCACATTCTGAAATCGGTGTTAAGATAGCGTATAGAAGAAATGGAGCCCAGGCTTCAGAATGGTAAATTATTTTATTCCTTCTAGTTGTTTGAAATAGGCTTGTACTTTTACTAAAAGTTAATTTTATACAACTTTGATATCACAACCTCAACATCGTTAAAAAAATTACATTAAAAATTGCATTCCGTATTTTCACCCTTAATGTATGTTTGGTAATGTGGTGTTAATGTAGGTGATATTGTTTTTACCAAAATTGTAATAAAAAAGAATCACGAAAGTCATCGTTTTAAAAAACTCAAATAAAATAAAAAAATAATTGGCAGTCATGCAGTTAAAAATGAAAACTTAATGTTATGAATATAGAAAATATTTTAAAAAATTTAAGGAAAATCCAAAAGTGCACACTCCAAGCACTCATCATGTAGAGCTGATTCCTTTCGATAATCACTTCTGTAATCCATTTATTACACGTGGTAGAGTCATGCTGCAGCTATATTAGTAGTATAGTTGTAGCACGAATGGGTCGGCTTGACCGGGGAAGGGCCACGCTCTCACAGAATACCAGTGTAAAATAGCAGCTTAAAGCTGCTGTGTTTCGTATGGTGAGTGTAGAGTACCGGAGACCCCTTTTACTGGACACTAGGCATTTCATATTAGTCCTGACGCGTGACAATGCATCTACATTTTGGTTTATAGTCGAGGATAGATGTGTGTGTGTTCGTTTGTTAAAGTTACCTTAAACTTTTGCTTTTTTCTGAATATCATTACGTTTAATTATTTGTTTTCTGAACTATTATTACGTCTGAATTAGTGACGGATAGGACTGGGGGCCGTTTATTTGTGTCGTTGCTCATGGGGATATATTGTCATAGTTGCCACGCTTGGCGAGCGGGTTGGCAACCGCAGTTTTTTATTGTTTTTTTTGCTGTTATAAGAACGTTTCTGCTGCCCATCTTCTAAGTCAGTTTCCCTCTGTCGCCTCTGACGACACCCACGGTATAATAATCATAGTCAATTTAACTTATATAGCAATGCTTGCATTCCAGAGCCAGTATAATTATAAGCTGTGAGGCGTTCCATATTAGCCTTCAGCGGTGACAAGGCATCTGTAGCCTTTGTTTGAAATTGGCTGCAGGTGCCTATGGACTGCAGTAACAACTTACCATGGGGGCTGTAAGTTAGTCACTAAAATTATTTTTATTTTGTTTATTTATTTATTTAACAAAATCCACAGCTCTTTAAGTTCTTATAACTATTTTTCATATACATCTATATCTTACAGCCAATAAAGATTTAGATTTTTTTTTAGAAAACATTTCATATTCACCGAACCGACACTTTATTACATTTTAGCGCATAACAATTTAGATGTAATCGTATGTACTCGCACGCGCGCACGCGCGCGCGCGCGTGTGTGTGTTTGTGTGTGTGTGTGTGTGTGTGTGTGTGTGTGTGTGTGTGTGTGTGTGTGTGTGTGAGTGCGCGCGCGTGTGTGCGTGTGTGTGTGCGTGTGTGCGTGCGTGCGTGCGTGCGTGCGTGCGTGCGTGCGTGCGTGTGTGTGTGGGTGTGGGTGTGTGTGTGTGAGTGATATGAAATACCTAATCATTAAGTATTTTCAAAACTTCTCGCACAAAGTTTGGTTTACTTCCATAGAATATGTCTACAGAGTGAAACGTTTTGTTATATTCTCTGTGTATCCGAGAGACTAATGAATTTTGGGCATAATTTGTTTTTGTATGTGCAATCGAAAAAAGCTTTGTTTGCCGTGTTCTGGTTCTAGAGCAATTTAAACACAATATTCTGGATATTAAATCTGGACAGTCAATGTGACCATTACAAAGGCTATGCATGAACGTCATGTCATATAATATACGACGCTTTTCAAGCGTTAAGAGGTGAAAATGCTTACATGAATCGACATAGTTTGGGGAAATTCGATGATGCCTGTAGTTTAAGTGATTAACCGTGTTTTTCTGAATGTCTTCAATAGCACGAATATATGTCTTATATTGTGGATTCCAAATTATATTGCAATACTCGAGAATAGTCCTAACATATGAATAATACAAAATCTTTAAACACGTAATATTTGAAAAGGTGCTACATACTCTTAGAAAGAAACCTAAATTTCTGTAAGCCTTACTTACTATACTCTCAATATGTTCCGAAAATAGTAATTTTGCATCCATAATAATGCCTAAATCTTTAACGGAATGTGTTTTATTTATTTTAACATGGTTAATTTTATAACAAAAATGTATGACATTTTACTTACGTGTAAATGATATATAATGACACTTATATATTTAGTTATATAAGTGAATGGGCAGTACATATACGATTTTGAGCATAATATTCGTTTAATCTATCGAGATCAGATTGAAGATTGATACAATCAGTATTATTTTTAATCCTCATGTATACTCTTGTGTCATCCGCGTACATTAAGTATTTTGCATGATGTATGCAAGTACCGATATCATATAAATAAGAAGCGTAGAGCAACGGTCCTAAGATTGAGCCTTGTGGTACACCAGATGGAATTAAAACAAAATTAGAGCATAATCCACCAATAACGACTGCCTGAGAACGATTACGTAAGTATGACTCCATCCATCTGAATAGATTACCACGGATCCCTAGTTCATAGAGTTCAAACAGTAGTATAATGTGGTCCACACAGTCGAAAGCTTTCTCGAAGTCCGTGTAAACCACATCTACCTGCAGGCCACTATCTATACTGTTACGAACATATTCAGTAAAAACACTTAAGTTGGTTACTGTAGAACGCCCTTTGATGAACCCATGTTGTTCAGTTGAAGTATTTGTTCAGTATATTATCGAAGATCCACCCATCCAAACATCTTGCTTAATACGTTAAGAATTGAAATGGGGCGGTAATTTTCAATAGATGTTAGGGAACCCTTTTTATGTATTGGGACTATATGAGCTCTTTTTCAAATTTTAGGAAAATATCCATCTTCTAGACATCTATTAAAAATCAAGGTAACTGGAGTAGCTAACGAGTCCACACACTTAGCAAAGAATATTGGTGGGATGCCATAACAACCAGCACCTTTTGTGACGTCAATACCATGGAAGAGCTTAATTATTACATCTTTATCTATAGCAATGGAATGAATTATATTATCATGAGATTCACTAATGGGCGTGTTAAAAGAATATTTATCAGCAGGCATACTAAAGTTTTTATGTAAATAATTGTTAAATGTAGAAGAAATATCCTCTTGGCTATTCAAGACTGTTTTGCCATACGTCATTTGTTGTGGGAAATTAATTTTGTTTTTCCTTTTAGATTTTACCAGAAAAATTTAGGATTTGTTTTAATTTTTTCTTGACTAAACGTAAGAAAGGAGTTATAACAATGAGCCTGTAGTATTTTTGTTTCTTTCTGAGATCAGCAAAGTCAGCATAATCAACTGGGTTATTATATCGATTCCAGTTACTATGTTTTTACGTTTTTCTTTTATCACATGTATAAGAACCCTACTGTACCAAATTGGATATAAATGTGTACCAGAATATTTGACTTTCGGCACATGATTTTGTATGTGATCGTTCAGAATTAATTAAAAATGTTCAATTACATACTCAATATTATTTTCCTTTTTAATAAAGGACCAGTCTTGTTTATTAAGTGATTTATTAATGATGTCATAGTCTGCACGAAAAAATTGAAAGATGGGTTTCAGTAAAGGTATTAAAATATCAGAAGTATTAATTAATAAGGAAGGATGAAAAATATCCTCCTTAACGAGGGTCAACGAAGCTTTATGTATCGAAAGAGTAGGATCGGAAAAAATTAGATCCAAGATGTTACCATGCCTATTGGATTGGAAATTATACTGAGTGAGACCTAAAAACGAACACTGCGTTATTAAATTTTTTGCAGTGTTTTGTATATCCACAGAACCTTTGATTAAAAAAAGAAAACTTGCAGATAATCTGTTAATACAGTCAAACAATGTATATAACGACGTGAATTTTATTTAAGCGGCGTACTTGTACATTGATGTCAGTAACACGCCCGCTGGTTCAATAAGTAAGGCATGTGGTTACTCGATCGTAAAAATCGTAAGCAATGCGTTACGTCACTGCGTTTGATGGTGAAGACGAAGATTATTAGACTATTTAATCACTGGATTATTTTTATTTAAGATATTTATGAATCTGAACTTTACGGAATGTTCATTAATTAATTAGTTATATAAGTGAATGGGCAGTACTAAATTGTTTTCTTCTTTACTATTATATTAGCCTAAGTAAGTTCAACTGTGCACCGTGTAGTGGTGGTATAAGAATATCCACTACTCCATATTATCCCGTGGGTGTCGTAAGAAGGAGATGACAAAAAAGACGGAAATGAAAATATGAGATGGTCAGCAGTATTTTCCTGATAATAACTCTAAATAATAAAAAAAAACAACCCACCTGCCAAGGAGGGCAACTATATACAGCTCTGTACAACTATGTGCAAAATCACCCTGATGAGACAATCTAAGGGCCTCTATTTTAGATTGCCTAGTTGAACATCGTCACCTTTAGTTTGGCTGTGGATTTTGGACGCGTTTTAATGTCACGGAAAGTCAAATAAAGTCACATTTCTGGGAACATCTCACAGAAATCTAAATATTTTTTTTATAAGATTAGGGTGACAAACGAGCATACAGTCCACCTGATGATAAGTGGTTGCTGTAGCTCATAGACATCTACATCGTAGTTTGCGTCGTCACCCGTGAGGACTAAGATGGAAAGCCTCGGTTCCTGTAAAAAGGGTCTCCGGTTCTCTACACTCACCATACGAAACACAGCAGCATTAAGCTGCTATTTTACGCTGGTATCCTGTGAGAACGTGGTCCTTCCCCGGTCGAGCCGACCCATTCGTGCTACAACTATAGTACTAATATAGCTGCAGCATGGCTCTACCACGTCCGTAATTGCCTTATTATTTAGATTTAGTCGTGGTAGCTTGGAGGTTAAGCGCTTGCGATTCGTGTCCTTCAATTGACCTTTATTTAAAATCGAAATTTAAAATGGAATTTAAATATTTACTGGGTGCTGGTTGGGATCAAATTCGAGTTGTTCGCGTATTATACAGCGAGGGCGCAGCCCTTGAGTTACCTCAGCGTATAAATGTACTCTTTTATAGAAGAGGGGGGGAAACGAGCATGCGGCCCACCTGATGGTAAGTGTCGACCGCCGCCTATGAACAACTGCAATGCCAGGGGAATAGCGGGTGCGTTGTCGGTTTTAAAAAAAAGGAGTAAGCTCGTTTCTTGATGATTGCTAAGTCCTATCGGTTCGGAAAATAGGCCGGTGGTAAACGATTCCACAACGAAGTCGTGCGAGGAATAAAACTCCTAGTTAATCGCACAGTAGTGGATCGCCAAGCATCCAGATTATGTGGATGGTAACGTGAGTCACCGAACAACTCCTCAGGGTCACACAACTACTCCTCAGTACCACAAATAATTAGCTTTCCATCAAGCTTTGTACATGGAAGAGCCATGCTTTAGCAATATTATAGTTATAGCACGAATAGCTCGGCTTGACCGGGGAAGGACCACTCTCTCACAGAATACCAGCGTAAAGTGTGCGTGAGTGTAGAAAACCGGGGACCCATTTAACTGGAATCGAGGCATTCCAACTTAGTCCTCAGGGAGAACGTATCTCTATATTGGTTCTTAATCGAGGATAAATGTAGATGTCTATGGGTCACAGCACCCACTTACCATTAGGTGAACTATGTCCTCGTTTATTACCCTTATTCTATAAAAATATTTTATTATAAATATCGCGATGACAGAATCGCTAAAAACAAATTTGATTAAATTAATACATTAATTTCAATCTATTGCGAAGATCTTTCGCCATATATTTGCAAGTTTATTAAAAGGTAGACATTTGAGCTATGTAACGATATTTTCTAACATGGTGACAGCTGAGTCGAAAATAATTTCACTAGAAAATAACGGGTCACAAGATGGCTGACAGCGGCACGCCGTGGGAAGTCCATTATTTGTTACTGCAATTCTGACGGAAGGAACCTAGCGTGTGCATTTAAGTATGTCTATTTATTGAAATTACTTATGGTCTATTATTGAAATTACTTGTCGTCTATTAACGGCGGTGTAAGAATATCCACTACACCACATCATACCGTGGTTGTCGTAAAAGGTGACAGAGGGAGACAAATCAGGAGATGGGCAGCACTGTCTTCTTAATAACAATTAAAAATACAAAACTGCGGTTGCCAACCTGCTCGCAAAGCGTGGCAACTATGGCAAATGAGGCAATCTATCGGGGAGGCCTATGTTCAGCAGTGGATTTTAATAGACTGTAACGGTAACTTTTAGTCTATTTACTAAATGGAAAATTATTTAAACATTTATAACTTCACTGAAACTGGAGAGGCACATACTTAGCCGTAGAATTTTACGAGCCAAAGAAGCAGAAGGAGAAGGAGTGAACGGAAATTTCCTACTTGCCGATTTTAAACACGGGCAACTTCACAACTGTGCACAACTGCTACAGGAGTACATAGTTTATTCGTTCAAATTATTACAGATTACACCCCTTATCCACAACTCCTTTGAACATAAGCCTGCCCTATAAATTGCATGTTATATCAGGTCGTCATTCCATCTAGTGGTGGGTCGACCAACACTGCGTTTGCCGTCAGTCCAGGAATTTTACGCAGGGCTACCACTAACTCCAATTCTATTTATAAAAGTTATAAGTATTGTACCCTTCCTTTTCATTTGTAATAGAAAAGGTAGATCGTAAGGCATACAAGACATTGGTATGAAAATTTGGCTGTAAATAATAATTTAAAATTAAACATTTTGTGCAACCGACTTCAATATAAATTATTAATAATAACTTAAAAACTATTAATCAGACCTTGATCAATCTCATGTGGCCGAGAAGCGTCAGCTTTCAAATAGAAAAATAATCATCGAAATCGGTTCACCCAGAAAAAAGTTCTGAGGTAACACACATAAAAAAGAAAAAAAAACACATTCGAATTGAGTATCGTCTCCTTTTTGAAGTCGGTAGAAAAGACAAAATGTGTTTGAGCAAAATGATTTTTTAATTTGTACTTAAAAAAATAAAAATGAAAAGCCTAATGAAAACAAAATATCTTAGTTTTATTCAATTCCTATTCGCGTAAATATAGAATTCATTTATGTGAACTGATATACGGACTGGATAATAAAATTTAATTAAACGCAATGAAATCAGTCGAGAGGAAAAAATGATATTCTAAGAATTGTTGCATTTCTTTTTTAACTTCTCAATTTAAAATTTAAAAACAACAAAAGAATAATATTTATTTTTTATTTATACGTTTCTAGCTTCCTAGTAGGTTTATATTACACTGAGTGACAATATCAGCAATCTCAAGCGATTACCATCGGAAAACGTCCAATTAGACAATGTAAGAAAGGCAAACGAAAAGGGTACAAACCACCATTATTATCGAACCGTGTGACTCATAATAAAGTATTTGATAATGTAAATGAATAGTACGTACAATATAAGCTTCCCTAAAGGATAAAATATAGGAAGTTTTTTTAAATGTAGAATGCAGATGCAGATGTTACAATGGGCAATAATCTCGACAAGGGAAATAGGCGCATAATGCTGTGTTTCGTATGATGTGTAGAGAACGAAGACCATCCTTTACTGGTTTCGAGGCATTTCATCTTTTTTTTTTATATAGAAGAGGGGGCAAACGACCATGCGGCTAACCTGGTGGTAAGTGACTTCTACCGCCCATGAACAACCGCAACACCGGGGGAATTGCAGGTGCGTCACCGGCCTTTTAGAAAAGTGTAAGCTCTTTTCTTGCAGGTCCCTAAGTCGTATCGGTCCGGAAAAATCACCGGTGGTAAACAATTCCACATAGAAGTTGTACGAGGAAGAAAACTCCTAGTAAAACGCACTGTGGTGGACCGCCAAGCATCCAGATGGTGAGGATGGTATCGTGAATTTTGACGCGATGTGCGTTCGTGAAATTCTTATTCTCAAATGCCGACGGTCCGTTTGTATTTTGACTCAAAGAAAGGTGTAGGTGAACATGGGCTCCTCTCCTTCCCGGAAATTTATTGTCTATAACTCCACGAGAGAATAAAATCCGTTGTCAAACACTATCCAGCAGTGCTTTAAGGCCTGGTAAGGTGCTAAAGTCTAGTAGGGTCTGTCCTTCCTTGGACCAACGCCCTTGAGTACTGGTTTGAACCGGTTTCGATGATTCCTTTTTTATTGGAAAGCTGGTACTTCTCATGTAGTCCCATATAAATTTCATCAAGTTCGGACCAATAGTTTTTGAGCTATTCTTAATAGTTTATATTAAAGTCGGTTGTACAAATGTTTTAATTTTAAATTATTGGTTAAACATTATACTACTCCGTCATTATTAAAACAAGTCAATTATTTAAAAATAATTTAAAATTAATAATATTGTACAACCGACTTCAATATAAATTATTACGAATCACTCAAAAACTATTGGTCACACCTTGATCAAATTTATATGGGACCACATGAGAAGCACTAGTTTTCAAATAGAAAAAGAATCATCAAAATCGGTTCATCATAAAATGAAGTAACACACATTAAAAAAGAAACATACAGTCGAATTGAGTACCTCCTCCTCTTTGAAGTCGGTAGAAAATAGGAAAGGAGGAGAAAAAAAAACATGCTGCAATGACCTTCAACAATGGTATTGGGAAACAGAGTCGTCAAAATCGGTTCACCTAAAAAAAAGTTATGAGATAACTTTTTTGTATATCAATGGATGTAACACACATAAACAAAACATACAGTCGGGTTGGATACTTCGTCATTTTTGAAGTCGTTGAAAAACAGTTCCAGACAGAATAATCAACAAAGAATTTAAGCCCGCATGTTATAAAACAATTCGAACGATAACAGTGCACTACGAATTTTGCTCCCACTAGCAGACATTTCATGTTTTTGCAAATTCTAATCAGGATCTAAACTCAATTTACTGAGCCTTCTGAGACCAATCGTTCGAGGTCGAATCAAGGTCTGACCATTACTTTTTGAGTTATCCTTAATAATTTATATTGAAGTCGATTGTACAAAAATTTTAATTTTGCCACTTGTTTCTTAGTACAATTCAATGTTTATACATTATAAAAACTTGTTGTGGTAGCTAGAAGATAGAGCGTTCGTTTTTTATAAAATACGTGTGACAAACGAGTACACAGTCCACCTGATGGTAATTGGATGCCGTGAGAATAAAAATCAAAATGCAGATACGTTGTCACCCCTACGACTAAGGTGGAATATCTCGTTTCTAGTAAAAGGGGGTCTCTGGATCTCTACATTCACCATACGAAACACAGCAGCAATAAGCTGCTATTTCACGCTTATATTCAGTGAGAACGTGGTCCTACCACAGTTAAGCTGACCCATTCGTGCAACAACCATAACATACCTGCAGTGTGGCTCTACCACGTAATAAAAATATGGCTAGGATGTGTTATCTTACGTGGTAGAGCCATGCTGCAGCTATATTAGTAGTATAGTTGTAGCACGAATGAGTCGGCTCGACCGGGGAAGGACCACGCTCTCACAGAATACCAGCGTAAAATGGCAACTTAACACTGCTGTGTTTCGTATGGTGAGTATAGAGGTCTGGATACCCTTTTTACTGGAAAAGAGGCATTCCATCACGGGTGACAACGCACCTGCATTTTGATTCGCAAACTAGGATAGATGTAGATGTCTATGGGCTACAGCGAGCACTTACCATCAGGTGGTCTGTGTGCTTGTTTGTCACCCTATCCTATATAAAAAAATCTAAATTGTCTCGGGTCTTATCACAAACTACACAGATATTAGACATTAAAGAAATAAAAATTTGAAGCTATTTAAGTTATTTATTTTAATTCCCAATGTTTCGGGCGCTTTATGCCTATGGTCCTAAAAGGGGGGCTTACACACACACCCCGGGGCGTCAAACACCTCAGTGCCCCTCGTGACCATTGCTACTGCAAAGCACACGACACGCCGAGAGTTAAAAAATTAAACGCGATAAAATCCGTAAAATTTGTATCAAATAGTAGGTAGAGGTAGTAGTAGATATAACAAATCATTAAGAAGTCGGAGCGTTTGAATTATTTTATGGATGTTAATTTGCGTCCATTGTAGGATATTTTAGCATTTAATTTTGATGGAAGAGGTATAAAATTGAGTTTATAGTATGGTTAAAAAATCGAATGACGCAAGTTAGCCTACTTTTGTAATTTGTTTGACGTGTTTAGTCTGTAGGTGTATTATTTTTGAAGTATGGGCAAAGATGTTTTAAAAACATCTTTGAGTATGGGTATTTATTCAAACGACTTAAGTGAATATTACAATAATATATCGTTCAACAATATGAACCATGTAGGGGCGTTGTTAGAATATCTACTACCTCATATCGTCCCGTGGGTGTCGTAAGAGGCGACAGAGGGAGACAAACTAAAGATGGGCAGCAGCGTCTGCGCCTGCTAAGTGTGGCAATTATGGCAAAAATCTACTAATGAGGCAATCTATAGGGCAGCTCTATGTTCAGCAGTGGACTTTAGACTGGAACGGTAAACAATGCGTTATTTTTCGGTAGGTTGGTATTACATTGTGGTGGCGGCGGTAACGAATGTCTGTAGCCGATCGATTGACATTATTCGAACATAAGTATAATTTTATCTAGTTTATATGTAGCAACAAACAACTAACAAAACGCACTGTTCAAGTTTTTATTTCGCAAACACAAATACAACAAACTGTAACGAACTTTGAACTCTAAAGTTAGGAATTAGTTGGCATAGTCGCGTAAACGTCAAATAACTGTACAGTGGCGGCTACGCACGTCCACTGCATTTGAGGCGTGGGCTACGTGGGCTCGGGAGTGGACGAAGCGAATGCTCGAACTGGAAAGTAATAAGTAACCGACCGAGCGATGCATACTACGATTGTGTTTAGAAAACTGAGCAAGCAGCGGTTCCAAAGGCGACTCTCACGATGGGAGCTCAAGCGACTTACAGAAAACCGCGTGGGAGAAGTGGGCCATAAAAGGCCAGCTGACGTCACTGCCGACTCACATGGCAAGATTGGTGGGTAAAATTATGTGACGTAGCGCATATTGTTCGCTTTTTATTGATCGAAATTTTCGGTAGATAGCGACGATTTTGGTATTTGACGAGTGTGACCGGAACGTCTTGAAAAGCAGCGAAGGGTCACTGGACAGTTATTGGTATCTTTAAACGACTATCTTATTACACAAGATTCTGGTGATTAGTCATACATTGTTCTTTCCTAGTACTAACACCAGGCTCTCATAAATTAAAATGGTTATACTTCGAACAGTATTATTATATATAAGGCAATGTAAACTTGTGAGAGCAAATAAAGTAAACGTTATTATTATTATTATTATGTACTATAATATGTAATTATTTCTTAAATTTACGCGAACAGTACACATATAAATAAAACTAGTTTTACCGATTTTATGACGTATATTTACTTATTTTACATTTCCGATATTTTGAGCACTTTATAGCACCCATGGTCACGGGGTTTGACGTCATAGTTAACCACGACTATCTCCAGATTAAAAATTATTAATTTTTGTTCCGATCTACGCAGTATGAACTTACATTATCTTGAAGTCATCAGTTGTATACTTGGGTTGGGATTTAATTTTATTAATTATAGGATCCCAAGCAGATGGTAGGACCCAACCACCTTCTCTATTGAAATTAGGATATTTTTTGACTTCAATATTCTTTCGAATCATCCTTTGAAGGAGTCGGTGTTCTTACCGAGGATTTGTGGTCTAATGTAGTGACGGGGGCGACATGTGTACAGACTGCAGACTTCCACATTCACAATCAAGCTTGTACACTCCTGCATCTTGCAGAGGGACATTACACTTGACTGATGGTAAAAACTGACTAATCTTCTTCGGCGGCTTGAAGTATGTTTTAATAGAAGCATGCTTCAAGATGTAGCCAACCTTGTCAGTGACACCTCTGACATATGGCAGTACAGCAGGCGCTCGCTCGACTGTGGCCGGCTTCACTCGTTCACTGTGACGTAGGCGCAGGAACCCGAAGCTTGTTGGCGTGCAAAACTTGCTTGACGTTTTGGAACTTTTCGGCCAGGTGTTTACAGTCACAGATCCCTCGTGCTCTCTGAGATAAAGATTTACCAGCGTTAGCTAATTGTGAAGGATGGTGGTGAGAATTACCGTTTAAATATCTATCTGTATGGGTTTTTTCTATACACCGTGGCATCTACGGGCCTGTTGTTTTCCAAATTAGAATATGCAGTGTTACTCATACACTGCTTTACATCTGGCTACCTATTGTGGAAGGAATAGTTCTACAAGCAAGTAGATACCGTAAATATTTTTACGAATTTACTTTGGTTATAAAATCATCTTATGCTGATGGCTCAGGGCTATGTTCAGCAGGACTTGTGAAAAATTCTAATAACGATGATGATAGAAACACTAAACTCTATTCAACTTGGGGACTAAACATTCAGAATATTTTAGTACTTTTCACAACTTTGTAATGTCAAAATACCAGCTTTTTACTAAATGCATATGAAAGTATATACGGTACTTATAACAAAAACACAATTTTTAAAAATTTGGTCTGTCTGTCCATCTGTCTGTCTGTCTGTCTGTCTGTTTGAACTCACTGGCAGATAGCTAATGTTATAAGGAGTAACTTGGGCCACTTAAGTTTTAGAAAAAGAATTAGGGTTCCGCGCAACATAATTAAAACCCTAAATTACACGCGGGCGAAGTCGCGGGGAACAGCTAGTTTTTTATAAAACTGTAGTGACAAGCTAATTTACAGTCTTCCTGGTGGTAAGTGGTTACTGCTTTCCATGGACTCTTGTAGCCAACTTCAAGCAAAGAAAGCTACAGATGCGTTGTCACTTCTGAGGACAAAGATGGAATGCCTCACAGTCTGTAATTATACTGGGCTATACCTTACAGACAGCACAGCAGTTCAAGCATTGCTAATTTGGCGGTAGAAACAAATGGCGTAGTGCAAATAATGAATACGTGTTTTAGTATCCATACTAATATTATAAATCCGAGAGTATGTGCGTGTGTGCGTGTGTGTATGTATGTATGTTACCTCTTCACGCTCAAACGGCTTGACGGATTTGCATGAAATTTGGTACACAGATAGAATATAACCTGGAATAATACATAGGATACTTTTTAAAGCGGTAAAATAATTTATTCTCACGGGAAAACACGGAAACTTCGTCTTCAGTTGAAACTGCTGAGCGGAAATTTAAAGATAAAATATGACCCGGAATAACATAAATAGGCTAATTTTTACCGCGGTAAAATAACTCATTCTAGTGGGAAAATCCAAATCTTTATGTCGCGGGTGAAACCGCGGGGCGGAAAGCTAGTGTCAAATAAAAATTACCACTATGTACTGTATCAAATACTTTTACTGCTCGTGGGAATTCTTTTTAGGTATATAAAGTTTTTTTTTTACTTCCTAGGAGTCCGTCTAGTAGGTACCAATTTCTACCTAATTCTGCCGCTAAGCAGTACATTCACTGGCGTCTTTCTTCTTCTTTATCGGCTCATATTTTTTTGAATTCAAATTCAATTCAAATTTAAATTCATTTATTTTCTATAGATAAGGTAAGTATTGTTGTCACATTAATGACGTTCGTTCTTGTGTGATATATCTTCATGAATTGAATGTGCACAGTAAAAAAGACAAGTGTCATCTACGTAGAGTAATAAATGACCTGATAGCTTAAAATTTACCTACTATGTTGTTTATGTATGTAAGAAATAACAAAGGTCCTAATATTGAGCCTTGTGGAATGCCACAGGTAATTTGTTGAGGGTCACTTTTATAGTTAGATATTTGTCTCTGGCGGCTGACGAGATAAGAGGTCAACATATTTAGTGCTGCATCTGTTATTCCTATATTACTTAGTGTTTATAATAGTTGGTTATAAATATAATATTTATTTAATAGGTGGCTTACCGTATGAAAAGCCTTTTATAGTCTATGAATATTCCTAAACAGACACGTTTTCGATCAATGTTTGTCTTTATTTTTGTAATTTAACAGCAATTAATGGCTGCTGATATCGTGATAGATTTAGATCTAAAACCATATTGCTGTTCAATGAAAAAGTTTTTAACGTTTAAATACTCGTTAAGTCTTTTATATATTATTTTTTCAAACATTACAAATTACAGGGAGTACGGAGTAATTACTAGGATCAGTTTTTGATCCAGTTTTATGGATTGGGCTGACTTTACCAATTTGTAGGCTGTAAGGAAATGAATCATTTTATAGGCATTTATTGATGCAATTTGTAAGGTCAATGGCAATGACATTTTTAATGCATTTAAGGGCATTTGGACTTATTCCATCGATATTTTGCATCCTACCCTTAAGGGCAGGTTTGCTTCTCGCTGGATGACCCCAACGTTGATGATTCTGTCGCTAATGTGGTACTTCAGGCAATGGAATTATTTATTCCATCATCTGTGGTGCCTATCGGAGACAGAACTTAACTATGGTTTGATCACTCCTGTAAATTGCATCACGCTATAAGTAGGAGCGCTAATAGGGCCTGGGTTGACGCATCAACGTCTCGGGATGCAAACACCAGCGCTCTTAAAAAGAAGTACAATTCTGTCTCCAAGTCCTTCAAAAGTGTCATTGCCAAGGCAAAGTCAGAGCACATCGGCAGAATTGGCGAGAAACTAGTTCATCTTCCTTCGGGAACACGTGCATTCTGGTCTCTCACCAAGGCTGTCCAAGGGAACTTCTGTCAGCCATCTCTTCCACCTCTGCACAGGGTAGACTTACTAGCCCATGCTGCAAAGGAGAAAGCCGATCTGCTAGGCTCTCTCTTTGCTTCCAACTCGAATCTCAATGACGGGGGGAACACACCGTTGACCACCCGCGGTGTGAGTGCTCCACGCAGGATTTGCTGTTTACACAGCGCTCGGTGTGTATAGCACTCCTCTCCCTGGACGTCAACAAGTCGAGTGGGCCTGATGTGGTCCCACCTATTATGCTGAAGACGTGTGCTACGTAGTTGGCATCGGTTTTAACGCATCTTTTCTGGTACTCCTACTCCTTAGGCGTAGTTCCGAACTCATGGAAGACAGCTTTGGTAAACCCGATCCCTAAAAAAGGCGATCGCTCAGATCCGACCATCTACACACCTATCGCTATCACCTCCTTGTTCTCCAAAATAATGGAAACGATTATTAACTGCCACCTCATGTATTACTTGAGGATCGCCACCTGATTAGTGACCACCAATACGGTTTCCGTCGGGATCGCTGTCGCTGGTTGGTCAGCTGGGTGATCTTCTAGGTTACCTAACTCAGAGGCAGTGGAGTTCAAAAGGGAGTCGTTGGCTGTTAGTTTGGACATAGCGAAGGCCTTCGATCATATCATCAGCGGCAGTGTAACCCATTTTCGCTTTACAAGCCCAAGAAAATTCTGTTCGTCAAACTACAGAAAAAAACATATCTTGCTTGGTTTGTGGATATAAGAACCATACTAAAGATGAATCTCGATATGCGAATTATTTTTGTCAAAAGTGTAATAAAATGTAAGACTATAAATAATATAAGAGCAACAATTATTTGGAGGTGGATGACAAAGATTTTAGTAAAAGGTATTTCATAAGATTATTTGATTTTGTGAGATAAAAATAAAGGGTGTTTAGATGGTACACCATTGTGAGCGGTCGATCTAAGACAGTATGATAATTCAAATCATCTGATTTTCCCCTCTGAAAGAAATTGAATTAAATAATGAAACTTGCTCTGCTGAAAATGGGTGTTTCAAAATATATAGTTCGTAAATTTTGTATTACATTCATAACAATAAAATGATGTTCTTAATATAATAATAGTCACCAGGATCTTAAATAATTTTAGTTACTTTTGTTTTGTTACACTACAGAAGTATAACTTCCTAGGTGCGTAAATAAGTACACAAGTTTTTTTTTTCTAAATTAATCTATTTAATATGTCGTCATTTTTATTTTTTTTTAGATATCCCAATAAATATTGCGTTTATCTATCCCTTAGATTAGGTTTTTATTAATCCAGTCCTGTGGTATGTTTAGTATTTTAGTTTTTGTTATTTTATTTCGTTCAATTTGTTCGATTATGTAGTTTCAGAGATAGTTCTAGTCACCGTTCTTAATAATGTATGTTGGGTTTCTGTGCAGTTTTTTATCAGCCCATTGTAATCCAGGGCAGTATAAAGGACCCGTTGCAGCATTTCTGGCTTATATATACATATTTCCACATGTTTATGGTCAGATAAACACCAATTTAATAATTTGAAAGCTACTTATTGATTAATTAATTACTTACTAGACGTGGTTTAAAACTGTTATTAATGTTAACAGAGTTACTAGTATACTTTTCTTTGTAAAATATACAAAACAAATGAAAAACAATTGTTAGTAGCGAAGTACGATAACTAAAAGAAAGTCTCAAAATAAAAATAAAGTTATAATCAAAATATAAAGATGACGTCTTTGATATTAAAAGTCTGTGTCGCATCGAAGGATGTCATTACTGTTTCCCTAATTTTCTCGTGCCAAAAACTTGAGCACGCGTGAATCATTGTAGACGCGTTGTAGGTAAATCGGCGGCATCCTGCTTAGAGCAATTGCTGCAATGGCGGGAATCGCGGCGCTTGCTTGACATCTTGACAAATGCGCGCCGCATTGGCGGCTGCGAGTGCGTTCTGAAATTGGATAATAAAGTTGACAGATTGCTTATTCATATTATTTTGTGTTTAGTATCAGTCACATAACACTATTACTCTCATAATGATGAACAAAATATAATAATGGTTAAAGACTTCAATACTGAACCTTAAAAGTTTTATGTTTTTTTTTTAAATAATAGATTAAAGTGTTTAAAGAGTTATAATAGTCCACTTGATGTTATATGAAATACATTAACACATGCAAATTCAAACTCACAGGCATTGTATAGGCATAATTCTACCAGTACCAGTAGTTTTATACGTGGTAGTCATGCTGCAGCCATATTATTGTATGGTTGTAGCACGAATGAGTCGGCTCGACCGGGGAAGGACCACGCTCTCACGGAATACCAGCGTAAAATAGCATCTTAATGTTGCTGTGTTTCGTATGGTGTGTGTAGAGAATCAGAGACACACCCTATTTATTGGAAACAAGGCATTCCATGTTAGTCCTCACGGGTGACAACGTATCTGCATTTTGATTCGTAGTTGAGGATAGATGTAGATGTCTATGGGCCACAGCAACCACTTACCATCAGGTGGACTGTGTGCCCGTTTGTTACCCTTATTTTATTAAAAAAAATGTAAGCCATAAACAATAGGGAATTTTACACCATGTAATGAAATCAAAAAATATATATTTATGATAGATTTTGTAAAAAGTAAACGAAAAATATTGATTTCTATTTATAAAATGCGTTATGCATTTTATATTTCAATTTTAAGATTTTTTTAATCTGTTTTTCAAATCTGTAAAATTTTGTCCGCCATAATATTAGATACCGTCGTGACGTCACTGGTTAAGAGAACTAGCTAATGTGCTGTGTTATTTCGAAATTTTTCAAGTTATCATTACGATTGTTGAGTTTTATTCCAAATTTTATTGAAAAGGCATCATGGAAGACGGATTCGTAAAAGCAAAAAGTACTAATATTTATTCTATTAATTCGAATTCGTTTATATGAACCCATAATCTTATATTGTGTGTAATTTTCCATGTCGTTTTCCAGCTAAAACATGGAATAATCTTTATGAAATTTGAAATCAAGGCGAGTTTATTACTTCGCTTTTAGCACTAATGTTATAGATATTATAATATAAGGTTAGGTGAGAAAAACTTTTTGTTATATTTTTTGTACAAACCATGTCATTATTCCCATAATATAGAAGAAAAAACGAATTAAGTAAGTAAAACACTGCACTGCACTTGCAAGGGCTGTCAAAATGGCCCACACAGGGCGGGACAGACGAGCGATTAACCTAATCTATTACAAAATGTGACTTGCAATAGGTCATGCACCTATCATGTGATGATGTTTTGTTTTGTATAAACGATAGTTAAATATAAGTCATACTTACATCAAAGTAATCCTCACAGAAGTATAGTTTAGATATTGTAGACAATGCCTTCGGATCTTTTCTTGCCAGTTTTAACCAAGTATTTCTCATATTAAATCAGTTGGCACTTGAATCCATAACTTCTCCGGGGTTCATATGCTCGTATTTTTGCATTCAGGCATAACACAACAATGATACAAATGATAACTCATAATTAAACATCCAAAAGTATCATATTCCTTTGCAAAATCGGCAAAAGTCTAGGGCAGTGACGTCACGAGTTGAACAGCATGGCGGCTAGCGTTTTCACTAGCAAAGTTAAAACGATAGATTAAAAGTATTTTATAATATTTTATGGCACTATTCGGTTTTAAAAAAAATTTATAAAAATTATAGTTGGTTATTACACTTGTATTATGGCATCATCGTTCATCCTTCATCACACTTGTATTATGTATCAAAGAAGAAAAATTTTAAATCCAAAAAGGTGTCCATGAGCTGCAAAAAGCCATTGATGCATTTTCACCCCTGAGGACTAAGATGATATTCTTCATAGCGTGCAACAGTAGTGGGTGCATTACTGAACCATGTAAGATGGTTATCCACTCGGACTACTAAGCGAAAAAGAAAGCCCTATCAAATAGTAAAGTTTTGAAAGAATATCCCTTACAAATCAGTGCTACGTTCTGTCGTTACGTTCGATGTTGGTCAAGTGAACAACAACAAATAATCATTCATGGCGCCACTTTCCGACAGTAAAGTAAGTGTGTGGGAGTGTCGAGTTTTCCTACGATCTGCTAGGTGAGCAAGTAATAAACGCGGACACTTCTCAACTATCCTATTAATATTGGCAATGTGCTCTTGTGAAAGCTACTAGCGCTAATTTCAATAATCAAATTAATGATTAGTTGCGTATTTCTTTTAATAATCAAATCATCATCATTATCATCATTACAGCCCTTCACAAGACGGCTCGTACGTGGTAGAGAGATGTTGCAGCTATATTATAGTTGTAGCACGAATGGGTCGGCTCGACCGAGAAAGGACCATGCTCTCAAAGAATAACAGCGTAAAATAGCACCATAAAGCTGTTGTGTTTTGTACGGTGAGTGAAGAGAATCGTAGACCCCGGATATTAATAAGGTGTCACGTCACGTGTGGGGGCGGCGTAAGAAACTCCATCATCCTGTTTCGTCCCGTTTATGTCGTGACAGACGACTATGAAATATGCTGGCTCCCGACATTATAATCGGATGGAAAGACGGATACTGGGAGATTATTCCACTACTTTACTGTAAGCATTATAAACGGCGAAGTTTGAATGTGTTGTATGTTCACAACAAAGGGGTGGAGACCAGCTAAGTGTCTGGTGGTCCGATGATGAAATGTAGAAGATTGGAGAATTTTATTGTAATACTCACCTGTTTTAAGAAGTCTATGTCACATAAGAAGTCCCCTAGTTGCGGTGCCACCGTATTCGGAAGTTTCGACATTACGTTTTATTTCGCATATTCCCCACAGGACTTTCTTTATTGAATCAAACTCTACTGTAAATCTAAGACAATTTTTTTATATAAGAAGGTTGGCAAACGAGCACACAGTCCACCTGATGGTAAGTGGATGCTGTGGCTCATAGGCATCAACATTTATTCTCGATTAAGTATCAAACAAAACAGGATGCAATGTCACTACAGCAGGGTTAGCATGGCCAGGAGACAATTTTATCCCCGGGGAAAGGAGAAAATTTTTATCCCCTCGCTTAGTTTTATCCACCCTTCGAGCATGGGCACACCGGTGAATATAATATCCACAGTAGATAAAATGGGAGATAGACTTAGAAAGGTTTTGTATGAATATAAACTTTAACCCACGTCCAATGAAGTAGGAAAATTGTCCTTTTCAAATGTCAAGAAAGCATATTTTTTTATCTTTCATTTGACTTCATGTTACGGACGGGGATATATGGTTTTTTTATAGAATCGAGTGACAAACGAACACACAGTCCTCCTGATGGTAAGTGGTTGCTGTGGCCCATAGCCATCTACATCTATCCTCGTTTGCGAATCAAAATGCAGATGCGTTGTCACTCGTGAGGACTAAGATGGAATGCCTCTTATCCAGTAAAAAGGGTCTCCGGTTCTCTACACTCACCATACGAAACACAGCAGTGTTAAGCTGCTATTTTACGCTGGTATTCTGTGACAGCGTGATCCTTCCCCGGTCGAGCCGACCCATTCGTGCTACAACTATACTACTAATATAGCTGCAACATGGCTCTACCACGTACAAGATGTCTACTCGTTATGTCAAATGGGGATATACTTTTTCCTGTGGCCGTGCTTCGGCATAAGGAGAAGATAACTGTATCTCTTTTCAGTGGATATAATCGGGGGATAAATTATTTGCCCCCAGCCCATGCTAGGCGTGCTGAGGACTAAGATAGAATGCTTAATTTCCAGTAATAAGGGTCTCCGGTTCTTTACACTCACCATATCAAACACAGCATCATTAAGCTGGTATTTCACGCTCGTATTCTGTGAGAAAATGGTTTTCCCCGGTCGAGCTAATACATTCGTTGTACAACCAATATATCGCTGCAGCATAGTTATACCACGTTAAAAATTGTTAACTCCGTTTTGTAATAATACGGTAGGACAATAATTTTCCAAAATAAAAGAAACAAAATATAAATTATAGGTTATAAATGTGTAATGTATTGTTGGCTAGACGAAATACATAGATCGGTACTAAAGTTAAGCCTAACTTTATTACTTCTTTATGGCTAAATTTTATGTTCGGTATAATGTGACGTTAAAAGTTATGGAAAGCTTTTACATAGCCAATAAAATAATTATTTCTTGCTTTGGGTGTATAACTTATGTAGTTTTATAAAAATCTTTTTCTTTTTTCTTAGGTTAACTTAATTAAAGCCAGTTACATAGTACTAATTTTGAAAATTAATAAAAATGTGCATGTAATTGTGTACACACGTACGAAGTGAACTTTCTTTACGTCATATCATTCTTGTTTTATTTTATATTTTACACATATAGGTTAAATAATGGTATACTCGTGCAGATCCGGCGATAAAACGTTACGAGAAAACGTAACTTTTTTGTTTTTAATACCGTACTAAGTTTCTCCACTATGTCGATACAAAAGTGTCACTTTAAAAACTATTTACGGAAACAAAATTTATATCGAGAACCAGTCTATTAAAATAACCTAATCATGGGAAATGTAGCCGTAGGTCTAACTTGCGACACGGTCTAGACAAGACGTCCCACCTATTTAATGCCTGCTATCTGGGTCAAGTGAGTCGACAGTTAGTGGTCTCAATTACTAACAGGGCCGCTGTTGTGCCTTCATTATTTAATAAAGCGGTATTTTAAATTAAATTTTTTTATACAGGGCGACAAACGAATACACAGTCCACCCGATGGTAAGTGAATGCTGTGGCCCATAGACATCTACATCTATCCTCTGTTACAAATCAAAATGTAGATGCATTGTCACCCGTGAGGACTAAGATGGAATGCCTCATTTCCAGTAAAAAGGGCCTCCGGCCACCTGCACTCACCAAGCGAAACGCAGAGGTAAACCTCTACTTCACGCTGGTTTTCTGTGAGGTCGTGGTAGTACCCCGGTTCGAGCCGGCCCATCCGTGCGACAGCAAAAGCTGCCGCTTGGCTCTACCACTGTCAAAATTCAAAATATAGATGCATTTTCACTCGTGAGGCCTGAGATGGAATGCCTCGTTTTTAGTAAAAGTTGTATCTGGTTCTCTACACTCACCAAACGAAACACAGCAACATCAAGCTGTTATTTAGCGCCCGTTTTCCTAGTCGAGCCATAATATAGCTGCAGCGTGACTCTACCACGTGTCAAAATGACTGAGATCGATAATGGTAGAGCCTTGCTTGAGTATTAGCTGGCTTGAATACCATAGGCGTTCTATTTGTTAGTATAATTTTAAACAGTTTAAATGTTCTCGTGGAATGGAATGGAGCCGTGGTAGCTCAGATGGTTAGCGCTCGCTGTAAATTTTACAGTACGCGAGCAACCCGGGTTCGGTCCCCGCCGGCACCGATGAAATTGTTAATTGCAATTTTAAGTGCTGATTTACCACGTGCTCGGCGGCGAAGGAAAACATCGTGAGGAAACTTGCAAACGTGAAATAAGAAAAAAAATATATTTCGAAGACGTGAAGTTCGCTAACACGCATTGGGGCAGCGCGGCGGACATTTCCTTGCCCTAAAAATTCTCACAGAAATGAGAGGAGGCCTGTGCCCAACAGTGGGGCGTATATTGGCTGTAACTTTAACTTAAATATTCGCATATATTTGACGTTGTACGTGTTACGATATGTATGAGCAATATTAATATTCTCGATAATATGGCCACTATGGATGGTTGAATGTTTAAGATCACTTTGGATATTTGTAAAATATTTGATCACCTTGATTGCTCCCTTCTATTTGACGCTAACTGTGACACGAATGAGTCGACTCGACCGGGGATGAACTACGATCTTACAGATTACCAGCGTGGCTCTACTACGTATAAAATAAATAAAGAGTATAATAACTAACAACCGTGTCGATAATAGAATGGATCCGTTGTGGGGAGGACTTGCTTTAATCATCACTCTTGGAAGGTTTGTTGACGATTACAGTGTCTGACGTCTCGTACCTTTGACACTACGCCTTTCGCCAGTCTGGATATTTTACGTCTGACTAGACATGCGCGCCGCGCCGGCGCCGCCGCGCCACGCCGCGCCCTGCCCACGCCGCGCCGCGCCGACAAATCCGATCGGCGCGCCGTGAACCAACGCGGGACGGGCGCGCGGGCGCGGGCTCAATAAAACCATGCAATTATTTAAAAATTTAAAAATCAATAAGAAAATGTAAAAAGATCGTAAAAATCGTTCGGTATCGCTTACCGGAATTGAAGCGAGCGGCGGAAATAGAACAAATTAAATTTTTACAGTCTCTGGAGCGCGTATCAGAACTTTCAGTATGTATATAAAAACTACTCTGTGATCAGAACATTTGCTACTAGCACGCCTAGTGAGCGCGTTTTTTCTATAGTGGGACTAACTGTGACTGCTAAAAGATCTAGACTAAGCCCAGTACACGTTAATAAAATTATTTTTATTCATGATAACTATACATTATGCAAAAAACACAATTTTAATTTCCTATAGTTTGTGCAAGAAACAAAAAAATGTGCTTTTTCGTTTTTGCACAAATTATAAGGTATAATTAATTAGAACTTTTAAATAAAACTAATTTTACAGATTTTATCGCGTATATTAACTTATTTTACTAAAAATTTTAATCTGGAGGTAGCCGTAGTTAACTATGACATTGGGACGTCATACACCTCAGTACCCCCGTGACCATGGGTGCTGCAAAGTGCTTGAAACGTCGGGAAAGTAAAATAAGTTAATATACGCGATAAAATCCGTAAAATTAGTTTTATTTAAATGTGTAGTGTTCGCGTAAATATAAGAAATCATTAATTAGAACTTGTTTAGTTTGTTTTTATTTTGAGAAATTAAATTTGAATTCCTATCCAGGTCTATGTTTCACTTGTTACTACCTTATTTTAAATAAATGTTTATAAAAATTAAAATAAAATACGGCCACGCCGGCGCGGCGTCGCCACGCCGACCACAATGGGTCGGCGCGCCGCCGCCGCCGAATTCTTGCTCGGCGCGCATGTCTACGTCTGACAAATAAAAAAAATCACTTTACAGTCTATAAAAAGTCCACTGCTGAACTGAGAATAATCAGATAAATCACTGAGAGTAAGGGTGACAAACGAGCACACAGTCCACCTGACGGTAAGTAGATACTGTGGCTCATATTGCATGCCTTAAGCGCAAATAGAATAAAATAATATTTTATTCAATATTGATTATTACATAATACTTATTGAAAGTCATTTTTTATTTACCACTGGTTCGGTAAATACCTCTGTCCTGGGAAGAACCAGCAAGAAATCCAGCGGGACTTTTTTTAAAAACATATTTCACTTAACAATAATTTTGTTTATACAATTTTTAAATGAATTTTCTTAGAACCAGCATGGTGGCGATCACCTTAATCCCAGGGGTTATTTTAATTCATGTATTCCTTGATATTATAATAACCCTTTTTGTACAGTTTTTCTTTAATAAAACTTTTAAACTTGTTTATTGACAAACTTTGAACATGTTCTGAGATTTTGTTGTAAAAGCGTATACATTGCCCCATAAATGAATTACTGATTCTGTGTAGTCTAGTAACTGGCATTACAAGCTTATGTTTGTTGCTAGTGTTTAAGGTATGAACATCCTTATTCTTATTAAAGCTATTTATGTTTTTGATTATTAAACTATATTATAAATTATAATATAGATTATTTGCAAAATGAGTAGATTTAATTTATAATATTAAAAACTATATTAAAAAAAATCTAAAACTAGTAACTTAATTATAATACAGTCCTACTCCCCGCGGTATCAGTCAAGAACGCTGGCTGGATTTCCCCGCTGAATGGCTGTATATAGCCTTTGACCGAGAAAAGAACTAGCCCCCTTATCACCAGCAGCAACAACCAGTCGCGGCGCAATTGCTTTAGAAACTTCACCGCACTTGGACCCCACGGACTCATAGTCTTTACAGCAAATGGCACAAATATGTAGACATCTCTCAGAGAGTCATATTTGCGCCACTTAGTTTAGCTGCCTGTGATGCCGCCCCGGATTAAAATAGATATAATATGGCCCCCTAAGGGGCGCCAATGAGGTGCTAAGCTAGCCTACAGCGCAGTCGACATTTAATCTACCTCTGCCTCCGGACTCGATAGAGTGACCTGAAAGTGTATTTCGATGAATGCTACTGGAACTCCTCGAAGAGTAGAACTAGTGTGCCGAGTTTGGCCTCGTTTCGTCAGTTATGATGAGACTTTACATCCGGACTTGATAGAGCGACCTGAAGGTGTACTTCGGTGAAAACTACTGGAACTCCTCGAAAAGTAGAACTAGGTGTGCTGAATTTGGCCACGTTTTGTTAGTTATAATGAGACCTTACCTCTGGACTTGATAGCGTGACCTGAAGGTGAATACTACTGGAACTCCTCGAAGAATAGAGCTTGGTGTGCCGAGTATGGCCTCGTTTTGTTAGTTATGATGAGACTTTACTTCCGGACCTGACAAAGTGATCTGAAGGTATACTTCGGTAAATGTTACTGGAACTCCTCGAAGAGTAAAACTAGGTATGCCGAATATACCCTTGTTTTGTTAGTTATGATGAGACCTTATCCCCGGACTTGATAGCGTGACCTGAAGGTGTACTTCGGTGAATGCTACTGGAACTCCTCGAAGAATAGAGCTAGGTGTGCCGAGTATGGCCTCGTTTTGTTAGTTATGATGAGACTTTACTTCCGGACCTGACAAAGTGATCTGAAGGTATACTTCGGTAAATGTTACTGGAACTCCTCGAAGAGTTTAACTAGGTGTGCCGAGTATGGCCTTGCTTTGTTAGTTATGATGAGACCTTATCTCTCGACTTGATAGAGTGACCTAAAGGTGTACTTCGGTGAATGCTACTGGAACTCCTCGAAGAGTAGAACTAGTTGTGCCTAGTTTGGGCTTGTTTTGTTAATTATGAATGGACCTTACATCCGGACTTGACGGAGTGACTTGAAGGTGTACTTCGGTGACTGCTATTAGAACTTACAGACGAATAGAACTACTATTTACATATTTTTTTCTAGTTTTTTCACTATCATATGGGCATTATGAGTCGTGCACTTTTGGTTTTTCTAAACTTTTTTTAATTCAAGCTTGACATAAATAATCGGAAATTTGAAGTATAGTAATAAGGTTATTAGTAAAAACTTGTGTGTATTTAAACTAATTTAAAAAAATTGGTATGATAATGTTATACGTAATTTTTTTTAATGCGCTGAGGCATGCACAATTGGATTTACCAATATTTTCAGACATTTACAATTATCCTCAATTAAAAATCAAAATGAATGTGCGTTGTCACCCTTGAGGATTAAGATGGAATGCCTCATTTCCAGTAAAAAGGGTCTCCGTTTTTCTACACTCACTATACGAAACACAGCGGCATTAAGCTGATATTTTACGCTGGTATTATGTGAAAGTGTGGCCCTTCCCCGGTCAAGGCAACCCATTCGTGCTATAACCATAATATAGCTGCAGCGTCGCTCTACCAGGTAAGACCTTCCTCATAGAATGGAATTTTGGTTCATAGGGATTTCGCTATTGAGCAGGCGTTCGACAGGGTGTGGCACTCTGGATTACTCTACAAGTTGGAAGAACAAACGAGTGTCCCGCCGGCTATGCTGTGGCTAGTGGCGTCATTTCTAGCCGACCGGAGCTTCTACGTCTGTGTCGAAGATGCCGAATCCGCAGTAAAACCCATAAGAGCTGGCGTACCACAGGGCAGCTGTCTATCGCCGATTCTGTGTGCGGAATGAGAGGATGACGTAGAGCTGGCTTTATATGCGGACGATAGCGTCTACTTTACCTCGATCAGAAGAGACCATCTCGTCGCCGTCAAGATGCAGCGCCTGCTGGACCTGCTGCCAGCGTGGCGGGATGAGTGAAGATGGCCGTCATGTTGACAAGAGGACCGCTCTCCTCACCCGCTGCTACAGGAACTTCCCGCCTCCGTTGACGTTAAGAGGCCAGGAGATAGTGTATGAGAAGGCCGTGACCTACCTTAGGCGTTGGATAGAAGGGATGCTGCGCATGACTGCGCACGTTGACAACGTCGTTCGCAATGCCAGAATGCGCGGGCGACGCTCCGTCCCATCTTGCCATCCAAGCTCTCAATAAAAACCAAGCTAAAAATTTACAAACTGTACATTAGACCAAAGATTCCTACGCTGCTCCGGCCTGGTACGCACTCCTGAGCGAAAGGCAGAGGCAGCGGCTGCAGGCCCAGCAGAACCTATTACTACGGACCATCGTCGGTGCAGGTCGCTACGTCCGGAATGACGTCATCGCAGCCAACTTGAAGATGGAGAGCATCAAACAATTCGTGGCCCGGGTGGCGCGCGGTATGTTCGACCGTTCTGACAACGGGCCACATGACTACCTAAATAATTTAGCACCTTTACATGCCCGGCCTCCGGACGGGCGACTACTACCAAGAGCACTCCTCTCTATAGAGACTAGAGAGTCGAGTAACAACCCTCAATGTAACGGATAGACCAACTTTGACTTTTTATTGATACCAATTTGCAGCGACCGGGGAACCGAACCCCGGACCGCTGCGTTACTTACAATGCCATGACGGCTCCCATGACCCGTACATAGTAATGTACCGCGAGGAGATTCCGGGCAATGGGGCACGCCCCGAGGCCCGAGATCTGCTGTGTGTGCTGTAAGCATACATACGCAGACGACAACGTAGTAGGCATTTCGAAACCGCAGTTTTTATTCTTTTAATGTTGTGGATATACTTGCACCGCTACTATACAGTTGTCATATTACACATATAAATATTTTGACAACTTTCACAATAATATGCTAATACGGTCATATTGTAAAATTTAAGGGAAATCTTGACAACTTCTTAGGAAATTGCAGGGCGCAATATCTCACCTGTATAGACATTTAATACACAACATCGAATCACTTTTCCATGTCAAAAACTGCTTCAACCTGCGACAAAGTCTCCTGAAATTAAAAATTAAATCTTTATACATATAATTGTATTAATATTGAAATAATAAACAGATCACTTACCATGGTCACATCTCGTCAGAAATTTCCATTGGCAATCTATTTTATTTGAAACACTTTCAAAATTGTATCTAGTAAAATAATGAAAGCAAATTGGCCGTGAAGCGTGCATCGAAGCTATTAATTTTCGCAAATAGCTCCTACGTGACGAAATAATAGTGTACATGGCTATTTAAATATGATGTTCACACGCCGAAAATAAAATAGAACAATAGGATTTACTCAATTGGATTTCAGCCAGCTGCAGGTGTCAAATGAAGAAAAAAAAAGAGAATATTTTATTCATAAAGCTCAGTTTCGGACGCTAGGGCCTGGGCAAAGGATTCATTGATAATTTGGTACAAAAGTGTTTAGAATGCTCCTAAATTTTTTGTGTTATTTGTGTACGTTACTTATTCAATGATTCTCCGAAACTACTACCGCAAGTTAGTCGTGAACCTGTGCCAGTTGCGACAACAAAGGATATCGCCATTCATAAAACCTGTCTTGTTTCGTTGTCCGTATTTGCTATTTTTAATTATCTTTTATTTCACCGCCAAATGACGATTGCGTTTACAAAGATTTATGAGACAACGGCCGTTAACAACTTGTTAATCTGCTGTTTGAAAATAAAGTACTAAATTTGAAATTAAATCAGTTTATCAGAACTGCTTTTGTTTGAGTTCTACTTTAAACGCATAAGGAACTTATATATTAGGTTACCTGGTTGTAGGACTCCGTTTCTGACTATTTAGTCCTTGTACTATTATTTATTCTGCCTCCACGATACAGGAGAAAATCCTAGTGCGGTGGTAACGTTTAAAAAAATATTCTGTGCTATACATCGATACATATGTACTACCTTAGTTTATCGATAAGTCAGAGCGCGTGATGACTTATCAATAATCTAAGTGTACTACGCACTAGATTTCGCATTCCGAACATTGACTATGTTCAACTGAACTGTACTGCAATCTAACCAAATATTGCGTAAATTGAAGATTTGTGAATTCCATAAGATAATTATTATTACATTTTATTTAGAAATATGTTTGTTTAGATTAAAATAAGAGTATTTTATATTAAATTCTTCGATTTATTTTATATTAATATCTTATTTTATATTAAACTAGCTCGCCAGGCAGACGTTGTTCTGCCCTTTCCAACGACCCTTCCTATAAAAATCCTTAAAGTCGCAATAAAAAAATTTGATGGTCATTTATCGGGATAAAAACTATCCTATCTCTCAAGTTGGACCAAAATGCACACATTGTGCATAATTTCATTGAAATTAGTTCAGTAGTTTAGGAGTCCATCGGGGACAAACAACGTGACACGTAATGGACATGTAATTTTTATTATATAAAGTTTAGTCTTCGCGCATGCGCGACTCTACTATCTCCCGCGCATGCGCGAAGACATAGGGTAGCACACAATTTTTGTTTGGAATAAGTTCTCTAGTACGTAGTACATATAACTCAATGGTGCTATTAGTCTCTTACCCATTTTGGCCGCCAAATAACAGCACTTGCACGCTGTGTTCCTGTGTAAAAGGTATAGAGAGTCAGTATAATTACAGGCTATGTGACGTTCCATGTCAGTCCTCAGAGAATCAGAGGTGACAACGCATCTGTAGTTTTCTTTGTTCGAAACTATGCATGAGGTTTTTTTTTAAAAAAAGCGTTACCCCTATACTAGGATTTTCTCCTGTACCGTGGAGGCAGTTTAGAAACATAAATTGCACAAGGACAAACACAGACCCGGAACAATTATTTGTAGGCCATACAAATACTTGTTCCGTGCGGGATTCTAACCCGCGGCCTCCAGCGCTGCAACTCATTGCTAAGCCACTGCGTCACGGAGCCTTCATTCATCATTTTTTTACAGGATAATAACAGGTTATTAACACTTAAACATTTACTTAAATTATTAAACACGACAAAGTCAATAATAGTTATAATAGTAATAGTAAAGAAAAAACCCAAACTTAACACTATAAATCTAATACAATATAAAATCAATAAAACATAAACTACCTACATAAATACACACACAGATGACGTACATAAATACACATACCTACACTTACACTTAGACACATCATCATCATTATCATAATCATTACAGCCCTTCACAAAGAAAATCGGATGCAGGTGGCTCAGGTCCTTGCCAAATAGCATCCGTCGATTTCCTGCATGTTCCTTACTGGGTCGTCACTCCATCTAGTGTAGGTGCACCACACTTCGCCACGAGGCTGCCACTCGAGAACCTTTCTTCTCACTTACGTCACTTTAGCTTGCTGATTTGTTGAGCTATGTCAGTTATTCTAGCTCTACTGCGGATATCATTACGAATTTATAAAAACGAGGTATTATTAAAAAATCTTATCTAAACTAATAAAGCTGAACACATTCACGGACAGTAGGTAGGTATACTAGACACAATAGATGTTGTTATTGTACCTATAGGCGTACACTGTGCCTTACACAGATAATAATATCTTAAAAAAATAAATAAACCTGATAATCTAAACGCATATTCAGAATAATTAATCATTCAAAGGGTTTGAATTTGTACTATAAAAGTATAATATTACAGAAATATTCGAAATTCAAATGCGACCAATGTTAAATATAACATTAAAGTGTGCACCTAACACATACATATGTGTTAGTTTTTCTTTTGTTTAACTTTATTTTTTATCTTTCTTCTTTTTTCTGTGTTGTAAACTATGTGTGTGAGAAACCCGCTCGTACACAATACTGTCTAATCATTAAGTTCTAGATAAATGGGAAGACTGGTCGCCACGATACAGGGAATCCTAATGTGGATCCCAGTAATACTGTTTGAAATTATAAAATAATAAAATATGAGACTTATAAAATAAGTAACTAAGTCAGTATTTGTATATTTTTTTGAACTAAATAAATGTTTCTTATTTCTTAATTCTATCACACAGGAAAACTCCGAGCATAAACCGCCCCATAACTCGCTGGGCGTGAAGTGAAGGACACAACACGGTTCATGTTTATGATACATTATAGCTGTAAAATTAATGTTGCAATTTTTTGAATAAAAATATTTTTACGGATTTTATCGCGTTTAATTAACTTATTTTATATTCCCGACGTTTCGGTTGCTTTCCAGCAACCGTGGTCACGGGGGACTGAGGTGATTGACGTCCGGAGTACCTTCAGCTTTTTTAATTAATATTTTTGGTCCGATCTACGCAGAACGAACAAACTGTGTCTTGAAGTCTTGCAGTGGATGGTTGGGTTTAGTTTTAATTTTATGAATTACAGGATCCCAAGCAGGTGGTAGTACCCAGCCCAGTTTTTTAATTTCAATAGCCTCACGTATTATCCTTGGCAGGAATTGATGTTCTTTCGCGAGAATTTGTGGTTTATCAAATCGAATGTAATGGCGGGGGCCGTCTAGGATATGATCACAAACTGCAGACTTCCCGGAACGTTGGTGCTTCACGTCAGCTATGTGTTCAATGTGTTTGCAATTTTTTTTAAATATATAAGATCGTTGTCAAACTAGGATTATTCCTGTATTGTGGAGGGAGTTCACAAACATGAATTGCACAAGCACAAACATCCAGATCCGATATAATTACTTCTAGGCCATACAAATAGTGCGCCGTGGTAGCTCAGGGGCTGGGCGCTACCTGTAAATTTTACAATACACAAGCATCCCGGGTTCGATCCCCGTCAGCGCCAATTAAATTGTTAATTACAATCTTAAGTGCTGATTTACCACCTGCTCGGTGGTAAAGGAAAACATCGTGAGGAAACCTGCATGTCTGAGAAATAAGAAAAAAATAGTTCGAAGACAGGTGAAGTGAAGTTCTCCGATACACTTTGGGCCAGCGCGGCGGACATTTCATTGCCCTAAAACCCTCTCGGAAATGAGAGGAGGCCTGTGCTCAGTAGTGGGACGTATATAGGCATGTAACTCACGAAGCAAAATGTAACTTTATCATACACATAGTTGTTTCGTGCAGTATTCAAACCCGTGGGCTTCAGCGTCGTAACTCATTGTTAAGTCACTGTGCCAAGGAGCCGTCAATTTAACTGAAATATTAAAAATAATTGACATCACTGTGAACGGTTAACGAAAATCTAAAAAACGGCTAATCCCTTTTTTTAGATTTTCGTTCGATAAAATTTAAACATTGACTTCTGTTGATAACAACATAATTAATTATAATTTAGCCAAAACGCCACTACAAGCGATGTGATTGAGCCAGTATAAGTTTTTGCTAAAAATTAATTATGATAACAACATAATTAATTATAATTTAGCCAAAACGCCACTACAAGCGATGTGATTAAGCCAGTATAAGTTTTTGCTAAAACATTAAATTTTCCCTGTTCGTAAAGCTCTCCTTTGTCACATCTGTTTAGCATTAGCAAATAGTGTCGAAACAACGGTATGCGTTATCTGTAAGCGCCACAGATAACTTACACGTGGCGTGGTAAAGACGTCATTACAGGCTTAGTACACCTCGCCATTGTTTCTAAACAGACATCTGTTTGCGATACATTACCTTTAGTTGATTGTTTTTGTTTAAATCAACAAAAGAATTACCTGACAATGAGAATAATAGAAATGGGCTTTAATTTTTTTTAATACAATTCCTTTATAACACCTGTATTTTAATATGCACTGTGATTGAATATAATAAGAATGTAATCTATATTGTGATTGTGAATTTCATCTCGTGGGATATTATAGAAACAGATTTTTTTTATTCAATATAATATTAATAATAATAATAATAAATCTTTATTGACATTTTTATAGTTTACATACTTTTTACAAATATATGCAATACATCAAAAGGACTAATTTGAAAATGGGTAGAATCCTGAGTCTCCTAGCTAGGTTACTTAGTAACCTGTATTTAGGAGATACAGACCTATCCCCCCTTTTATAGGAATAGATTATATAGATTATAAGTAATACTTATTGAAAGTCACTCTTTTGTTTAATTACCACTGGTTCGAGAAAAAGAAACCTCTGTCCTGGAAAGAACCAACAAGAAACCCAGCGGGCCCTTTTTTTAAATAACAGCTTACAATTATGTATGTTACACAATTAAATAGCTTGGTAGCGATCACGGCTTAGCTTTCCATTGACTCCCGTCGAGTTGGGGGTTGATACGTATTTTCACAGAAAAGTTACACTATTATAAGCACACACACAAAGTTACAACATGCGGAAACCACCATTTTTTTATTGTTATTGTCAGTAGGGATGTCGATTTTTTCCGAAAGAGATCGATTTTTTAAATAGATTCGAATTGTAAGCTGATGTATCGATTCCCAAAAATCGATTTCTAAAATATCTATATTTTTTTCATGTTTGCATTTATAATGTAAATATAAATCCGATAATTTCGAAAAATAAGTCCCGCTGGGTTTTTGCTGGTTCTTCCCAGGACAGAGGTATTTTCCGAACCAGTGAGAAATTAAACATAAGAGTGACTTCCAATAAGTATTATTATAATCTGTATTGGATAAACAGTTAGTATTTCTATTTGAAAATGTTACCTAAACCATATTGTTAGAAAAACGTTAAAAAATTCTTGGAATTCGATAGGCGGCTGTATAAGAATACCCACTACCACATACCGTAGGTTTTATAAGAAATAGCGCAAGCCTGTGACGAGACAACGTGACTAGATGTTACAACAAACGTGCGTTATCATTCGTTATGTTACAACAAACGTGCGTTATCATTCGTTATTCATATCTACCGGAGTTAAGAGCTCCGGGTGGCGCTTATTTATTAATGGGTTTTTAGTAATAAGTTGTCGTAATCCGGTAGGTTTTGCGAAAAGCAGATTCATGCGAAAGTAACCTAACTTCCGGGAACGCGCCGTGAGTAATTTATATCCGGATTGTTTGTGGGTGACACAGCAATCGATTATTTGTTTTTTTTTAATCTGAAGAGACAAAGGAACCTACACTCCACCTGACGCTGACAACTGTCACTACGGCATCATTAAGCTGCCATTTTACGCTGGTATTCGGTGACAGCGTGGTCCTAACCTAGCCGTTACTTTTTTAATTTAGCCATGTTTATTTCTTGAGTGTCGAATGAGCACACAGTTCACCTGATAGTGTGAATGCTTGTGGCCAATAGATACCGGCATCTTTCCTCAATTAAGAATCAAAAGTAGATGTGTAGTCACCTCCGAGAACTAAGATTGAATGTTTCAGAGCCTGTAATCATATCGGCTTTCTACTCCTTTCATACCGGATCGCTGCAGCGCTTGCACTGCTATTTCGCGACAGAAATAGGTAAGAGAGTGGCTGTTGCAAGGCGACACCGCGAAAAAATGCACCTCCTTTCATGGAATAGTATAGGAGTATGACACGACTAACGAAACTGGAATTTTGATATAGGTAAATTCATGTCTTTATCTTAAGTTTGCTTGCTCAAAAACACGATTGTAAAATTTTGACTCGATCATAATAATTTGCGAAAACACCTCTCAAAAATCACTATAGTTGAAATTACAACGAAATTACTTAATCTATATGCTTGGAAACCACTCGAATACATTCATAACATCAATATTCATAATTTACTTGCTCATTATTTTGATTACTAAAATCAATAATTTTTTAAAAATATTTTAAGATTCTACGCGATTTCTAAGCGGTTTTAATCGTCGCGGGCGCTACGCAATTTTAGACCTTATTACGGTGTTTTTGAAGTTTTTATAGAAATTATGTTTTACTCTGGTTAGTCCGGCGATAGCCCGCTTCAACGGTTTTCGATGTGTCGCCTTATTAAGCAGAAGAGGAGTGTCACCACCGTGTTATGTAATTTGAAAATTTTATACGTATATGTTATTATTTCAACACGAATGGGTCAGCTTCACCGGGCTAGAACCACGTTCTCACAGATTAACAACGTGGAACAGCACAGCATAATGTCTTTGTGTTTCTTATGGTGAGTGTAGATAACCGAAGACTATTCTTACTGTTAACAAGACATTCAATTTGAGTGCTTAGAGGTGACAACGTATCTACTTTTGATGCTTAATCGAGGAAAGATGCCGGTATCTATTGGCCACAGCATTTACCATCAGGTGAACTGTGCGCTCACTTGTAACCGTAATTTCCGCAAAAATTCAAGAAATATACATAGCTAAATTAAAAACAAGTACCAGCTAGGTTAGGACCGCGCTCTCACCGAATAACAGCGTAAATAGCAGTTTAATGATGCTGTGTTTCGTATGGTGAGTGTAGAGAACCAGAGATGCTTTACTGAACATGAGAAAAAGATAATAATGTACCTGTATTTTGATTCGTAATTGAGGATAGATGTAAATGTTTATGGGCTTCCACTAACCATCAAGTGCACTGTGTGCTCGTTTGTCTACCTCATTCTATAAAAAAAATGAATTTTCCAGTTCATACTAATTTAACGTGTGGGGAAGTTTCAGACATATGGCCCAAAGCTTTCCAGCCTTAATCGTGAATTTCTGATATTTTAGGTATTTTCGACTTCCGCAATCAGAGACACTGAAAAGGAAGTTACCATTAAAGAGTTTGTGCCTCACTAGTCGCAAGTTATATCAGATGATTCAGCTCATTGTTTGTGCGTACCTGAGCCGTTCGCTTGATGGCCGTCTGATTGCTTGATTGCTTGCGCCGTGACCACACATCCTTATCAGCGTGGCACGAGTCATTGATACAGGAACACGCCACTTTGCCCCGTGCGTAATATCGCGCTCGTTCCGTCATCGCCGGGATAATGAAGTGCGATGTTCCGGTGTTTTGTTATTGATATAGAGGTTGAGGTTGTAATATTGCGTATACTTAATAAAATTAATAGAATCTTCTACCCCATATTATACCGTGTGTATCGTAAGAGGCAACAGAAAAACTGAAACAAAAGGTATAATATTATATACATATATATTATAGATACATATTTTTGAAAATAACTCAAAACAATACAACTCTGCTGTTGACATCTCACTTTCCAACCGGAGCAACTATGAAAATATAACCTCTAATATGCAATATATGATCTACGGGACATCCATTTGTTCGGCATTGGACTTTTGACAGACATTAATGATGTAAATGATTATTTCACTTTAAGACTATGAAAGTGTGACTTTGAAGTTGTACCAGGTTCAATAAGAAATTGACGGCAGCGTGGTGCCGTGTCTTAGTACACTGGTTGCACGGAACAAGTCTACAAATAATTGTTCCGGCTCTGGATGTGTGTCTTTATGTAATATATGTATGTAAGTTTCCTTTTCGATAAAGTAAAAATCCCAGTAGGGTATATCCCAAATACTTAGTTTTTTTTTTCAAAAAAAATCCCTGGGTTCGATTTCCGCTAGCACTAATAACAGAATTATAGGATAGGGTGACAAACGAGGACACAGTCAAATTGATGGTAAGTGGTTGCTGTGACCCATAGACATCTCCATCTATCCACCCGTGATGACTAAGATGGAACGCCTTCTTTGCAGTAAAAAGGGTTTCCGGTTCTCTAAACTCACCATACGAAACACAGCAGTGTTAAGCTGCTATTTTACGCTGGTAATCTGTGAGAGCGTGGTCCTTCCCCGGTCGAGTTGACTATTCGTGCTACAACTATATACTACTAATATAGCTGCAGCATGGCTCCGCTACGGTTTAAATTACAATTTAAAGCGCTGATTTAATTTGTGCTCGGTGGTGAATGAAAACGTACATGGAATAAAACTAGCTCGAAACTTGAAATGCCTCGTGTAGAGGCGAAACACGTGTCGTATTGTCGTCAGTGGTGTGTCTTTCCTAGTGTAGTGGTGCTGGGATTAGTGGTGACGGGGATTGTGCACGCAATTGAGGTAAGGCGGGAGGTGCTCTGCAAACTAGGTACGACATATCATTTTATTTTATCGAGCGGATGTACGCAAGGTAAGTTTTACCAACTTTAATTTGTGAAATCCGCCGATACGTACTAGCGTAGTGCAGCGGTCTAATATTGTTCTGTAACTTTCTCAGAAATATTAGCAGGTCTACGCCCAACAGGGAAACGTTTATAGGCTGCATCCTTACCTTACTTTTAACTTTCATTTTTTTTTCTGAACTACGTATCCATTACGTTTAACTATTTGTTTTATGAATAATAATTAGAGTACGTCACAACGACGGTTTAAACGGTTTAAAGTTGGTATTGATTTTTTTTTTAAGTTTACATTTTATTTTAAAACACAGAACAATACTTGAAAACAGGTAGACACTCCATATTCTTGTAATTTTCCTGTTTAAAGTATTTATTATACGATGAATCACAAGGCCGTACCTGTTGCATTCCAATGCATATTTTCGCCGGCTTTAAAGATAATTAGTCATGTGTGAGACAAGTTAAATCGGTTACTAATATAAATTAAAATAACGTTCAAAAATTAGGTTTAATTTATTTAGAATTTTTCATTTATCATTGGATTGCATACATCTCTTTTTTAATAAAGTTTGCATGCTATTATATGCTGCTGTGTTTCCTATGGTGAGTGTAGAGAACCGGATACCCTATTTATTGGAAACGAGGCATTCCATTTTAGCCCCCAGGGGTGTCAATGAATCTGAATTTTGATTCTTAAACGAGGATAGAAATTTAGATATTTATTGGTTATAGCATACCATCAGGTAACCTGTGTGCTCGATTGTTATATTTATTATATATAAAAAAGTTTAGTGTACTATATTGGTAATCTCATGTCGGTTTGGGACATATAGGTCCCATGTTTATGTGGGAGTTTATATAATATATATGCCATCATTACGTTTACCTGCTTAGTATATTGAAAAGAAAGCAGCAGACGTCGTAAAAAGCATCTAATGGGATGATTGATTGTGAAGGCGATGCGCTGGCCACCTATCACTTCTTTCAGAATTTTCTATCTAAAACCATATTTTTAGGCTAAATTTAGTCTGAATAGCTCACTGCACAACACTGCGAATAGTCCAAAATTCTACCTTCTCCTTCGGGGATTACAGGCGTGACCCTATGTATTATGGATGTGTATATATGTACATATGTACGCTATGACTGCAGTGATAAATTTCGAATACTTACGGAAACTGAGAGCTGTGGTAAATTGAGGTCAAAGAGCTGGCCGCAAATTTTATTGTACGTAAACAATCCGAGTTCTATTGAGCACTAATTTGCCGCGTAAAGGCGGCGTAAGATAAATCACTATTCCGTATCCTTTTGATTACAGTTCTATAAAAAATCCGGTTGTTAATCTGCCAAGCGTGGCAACTATGGTAAATGAGGTAATGTCATCAGTGGTATTGTGATAGGCTGTAATGTGTGAAAATACCACCTGTTCGACGGTGAAGGAAATCGTCGCGAAAAACATTTTCGTACGTGGTATAGCCACGGATTAGTAAGCTGAAGTGGCAGTGGGCCGGCCATATAGCTCGAAGAACCGCACAACCGATGGGGAAGAAAGGTTCTTGAGTGGCAGCCTCGTACCGGTAGGCAAAGTGTAGGGCGACCCCCCACGAGATGGAGTGACGACCTGCAGGAAGTCGATGGATGCAGGTGGCTCAGGACCGTATATATATATATATATATATATATATATATATATATATATATATAAATCAATTGCTGTCCGTTAGTCTTGTTAAAACTCAAAAACGGCAGGACCGATTGTGATGGAATAGATTTAGAATTGGGTGCTATAGATTTTGCTGTTGTAAAGATCCAAGAATCACCCGTACGAAACCTGGGCGGTTCTCTCGTATTCTATGATTGTTCTGATGACAATCGACTAGAAACCATTATCATCATATTAAAAAAAAGATATAAAATAAAGTTAATTTGTGTTTATTTTGCAATTTATTTATGATTAATCAATTTTGAATCCGAAGTCGAACATCCGCATCGCGTTTTACTTCGTGATCAATGGAGTGACTCAGAGCGACATAATAAAATTTCGCAAAAACACTCACTATGTTTCCTGCGCTATCCACTTGGCAACTGTCAAGAAGACGGCTACCATTGTTTTGACTGTATTAAAATGTATTAGTTATCGCAATAAGAATAGTGCGTACTATTTAATTGCTTTCATCTTTGCACTTGACATCATTAATATCAAATTATAGTATTAAAATAATGATTTGAAAATTATTTTTACCACCCACAGAAATACGAAAAAAACTCTCTTCCTTTATGGAGCCAACATAAATTGAAATCCGACCCTAAAATAAAAATAACCCACATGAAACCAAATATTATTTTAAAGTTATTCATATAATAACTTTTCTTTCATTTCCATTTACTTCATATCCTTTTTTTAATAATTTATTTTTAATTTTTTTCTTTCGCGGTCGAATAAATTAAATGTCTAAATACGACAAGCTAAGAAACTTAACAAAAGTCACACAAAGTCCACACAGTATTTTTAATAGGAAGTTTCCATTTTAATTTATATATTTTATATTTTTATACGTGGTAGAGCCATGCTGCAGTTGTATTGGTAGTATAGTTGTAGCATGGATGGGTCGGCTCGACCGGGGAAGGACCACGCTCTCACAGAATACCAGCGTAAAATGGCACCTTGACACTGCTGTGTTTCGTATGGTGAGTGTAGAGAACCGGAGACCCTTTTTACTGGAAAAGAGGCGTTCCATCTTAGTCCTCACGGGTGATAACGCATCTGCATTTTGATTCGCAAACGAGGGTAGATGTAGATGTCTATGTGCCACAGCAGCTACTTACCATCAGGTGGACTGTGTCCTCGTTTGTCACCTTATCCTAAAAAAAATGTAATTAATGAGTGAATGATTTTTTTCACACGACATAAGTATCAAAATATTTTTAAACACAGATCATTGTCTTGTTTTGTATTTAAAGTTCAAATCGATACTTACACGACCCTTGGTAATACAATCCTTTGTGGTCAGAGTAACCATGGACTGATGAATTTGAGTCGTACAGTAAAATGAACCTTGTTAACATTACTATACGGTATATTTTGTATGGTTGTTAGTACTCTGTGTATTACTAACGAAATTTCAGTTACACTTTTGACCTTACTGGGAAAGTTAAACAAATGCGTATATCAACTATATTTCTTCTTCTGAGACTGGAACCCGTTCACTGTTAAAATTGGACCTTTTTGAGAGCTTAGATTTGCCGTAATCTTAATAATAATGATGCTTAGAGCAGGGGTGTGATCACAATAAGTTAACGCAAAAAGAAATGATAAACAAGTCCAAAAGTTAAAACAGTAATTAAAGAAACCGGGCTGTGTAAAAAAGTTTACTGAAAGGAGGAAAAGTTTTATATCCTACTACTGGCTGGTACATAGCGCGTTGCTGCCGCAGAAAAAAATATGGAAATATCGTTTCAAATTTGGAAGACTTACCTCTTTCTACCGACTTCAAAAAGGAACCAGTACTCAATTCGACTGTATGTTTTTTTTAATGTGTGTTACCTCATAACTTTTTACTGGGAAAACCGATTTCGATGATTCTTGGTGCTTCACTTGTGGTCCCATATAATTTTGATCAAGGCCTGAGCAATGGTCTCTGAGATATTTTTAATAATTTATATTGAAGTCGGTTGTACAACATTTTTAATTTTAAATTATTTTTATAGAACGTGCGTGACAAACGAGCATATAGTACACCTGACGATGACGAGAGAACCGGAGACCCTTTTTACTGGAAAAGAGGCATTCTATCTTAGTCCTCACGGCTGACAACGCATCTGTATTTTAATTCGCAAACGAATATAGATGTAGACGTCTATGGGCCGCAGCATCCACTTACCATTAGGTGGACTGTGTGCTCGTTTGTCATCCTTATTCTACAAAAAAAAAAAAACTTTCATTAATAACTTTTAAACGGTGCTGAGTTCAATAACAAAAATCAATAGGGATCCTCCTTAGAATGTGTGGAATCTTATTTTATACTATATATCTCAATATATTGCTTACATTTCTATTAAGCGAGAAGACTCACCGAAGCAACTGCATTTACATATTACATTTTTGTTATGCAATCTAAAGTGAATCAATAAGAAAATAAACTAATCTTATAATTCAATGTCTAGAGTTATTGTAACGTTTATAATAATATGGATTTGATGTCTAGCTAAAAGTATAAGAACGATTTTATGTAGCGAAATTGAGGTATAGCCACACATTAAGAGTAAAGCACTGAGCAACGTGATGGACGCTGTGAGGCGCGCAATAGCAGCATAATGATATTGTTTCGTATCAGTTAGAGTGTGTGCTCACCTCTGCAGGACTAGATACACATTGAACACTTACATGGTAATGACCCCTTCTGTTGAAGTTGAAGACCACTTCTATTCTTTCACATCTTCTGGTTATTTCCTTTAATCGACTCTTATCAACACTTATAATAAAAATGGGGAAACCAGGTCAAATTAAAAGCAAAAAAAAAATTAAAAGCAAGCAGTATATCAAAAGTCCACTGGTGAACATAGGCCTCCCCCATGATATAGCCTCATAATGGGCATATTTACAAAAGTAGCGCTTGGCAGATGGGTTTGCAACTACCATTGAATTATATGTACTACATAATAGAAAAGGTATTCCAAAAATTGTGCGCTACTCTATGTTTTCGTGCATGCGCGGCAGATAGTAGAGTCGCGCATGCGCGAAGACGTTAATATAAAATAACATATTAATATAAAATAAATATAAAAGTTTAATATAAAATACTCTTACTTTAATCTAAACAAACATATTTCTAAATAAAATGTAATAATAATTATGTTATGGAATTCACAAAGTTTCAATTTACGCAATATTTAGTTTAGTGTACGGATTGCAGTACAGTTCAGTTGAACATAGTCAATGTTCGGAATGCGAAATCTAGTGAGTAGTGCATATATATCGATAGCAACTGCAGTTTTTTTTATTACCATTAAGTTGTAATGAGGAAGATCATCTCTTGTTTTAATTTTCGTTTCTCTTACAACACACACGGTATGATATTATGGGTAGTGGATAATCTTATGTCGCCACAGACTAATTAAATCTTGTGCAACCTTAGATATCTTAAGTGAATTCACATCTATCTGTGTGATTCATTTGTGTACTATCATTACCATACATTTGTGATACTATCTTATCTGTGTCATTCATTTGTGAACTTGGTAATCTTTTGTAAATCCATTGTAGACTTAAGTTATATTAAATATTTTATGTATTTATTTTATTAAAGTATGCAAACACATGTACTAATTTTAATCTGCTACATCTTAGTCTAATCTAAAATCTATGAGGAAGGTCTATGTTCATCTTTTGATAGGCTGTAACGATAAGTAAATCATCACTGGCTGGTCACAAAAATTTTGGCATTAAAAAAGTAAATGGATTTTATTTTTAAACTGCTTTAATATTTCTAAACATTGCTTTGCCAGCTGGTGACGTCACGGACGGTTACAGAACGCTTTGCGTAAGCGCCGTCGGCGTCCACGTTACGTCACTGCTGGCGTAAATAACCTTAGTATACTCTTACTATTTCACTTAAGTATGTAATGTATGAACTAGGAAATAATTACGCAAAAAAAGAATATAAAGTTATTTGAAGATTCCGTCTGTTTTTATGTCATGTTTTACACGTGGTAGATCCACGCTGCAGCTATATTATGGCTGTAGCATGAATGGGTCGGCTCGACCGGGGAAGGACTACACTTTCATACAATACCAGTATAAAGTAGCAGTCTAATTTTGTTTCGTATGGTGAATGTACATCGGAGACCCTTTTTACTGGCAACGAGGCGTCTCATCTTAGTTGTCAGCAGTGACAAGGAATCTACATTTTAATTCTTAATGGAGGATAAATGTAGACGCCATTTGTACGCTTGGCAGGCATGTTGTCGGAAAGATGCTACTGAATATCTCCTGTTTCATTTTCCTCTGTCGCTTGCACACCCAACAGGTTAATATCTATACATACTCTATACCAACAAATAAAACTGAAGTGTCTATATGTAATGTCAAAATTACAGCGTTTTACTAAATGCATATGAAAGTATAAACGGTACTTATAACAAAAATATACTTTTTAAAATTTTTGTCTCTATGTTTGTTTTGCTAATCTCCGAAACGGCTGGACCGATTTTGACGGGATTTTTAGTGGCAGATAGTTGATGTTATAAGGAGTAACTTTGGCTACTTTTATTTTAGAAAAATAATTAGGGTTCCTCGCAAAAAAATTAAAACCCTAAATTACATGCGGGCGAAGTCGCGGGGAAATTAGTGGTCGCCGATACGATGATCTATCATAATTCATTAAATGTTTAAGTTTGTATATTAAGCAAGCTGTATTTTACCTTCAAATACACATTACTATATAAAATAGAGATATCTTATAAAAATATAAATTTGACGCTTTTTTGCCGTGACATATGTACATATATATTGTTAGAAGCACGCTATATTAGTTGAAGCACGAATAGGTCGGTTTTACCGGGGTAGGACCATAGGACCACGCTCTCATAGAATAGCAGCGTACAATAGCTAAAGTTTAACACTGCTGTGTTTCGTATGGCGAGTGTAAAAAGGTCTCCGGTTTTTGGAGACTCTTTTTACTGGAAACGAGGCATTTCATCTTAGTCTTCAGGTATGACAACGCTTCTATATTTTGATTCTTAATCGAAGATAAATGTAGATGTCTATGGGCCGCAGCATCCACTTACCATCAGGTGGACGATGTGCACGTTTATCACCCTTATTCTATAAAAAAACACTCCACAGACTATTGATGAAGGAACATTATTAAGAGTAGTAATTATTTGTTTGTCTGTTGCCAAGGAATTTTAAAATGTCCTTTACTCTGTGAAACTTTTTGACTACAGACTGATATGTGTTTGACATTGGCAGTATTAACGTATACAATATATTTTTTATTTTATTTTATTCCATGTATTTGTAACACATATTCTATACCTATAAATTTTAGCACTTCGGTACTTCTTTTCCACACAAACCTTAACAATGCCTAGTCTCACACTCCTCCATGCACGCAATATGCTTAAGAACTGGTAAAATTAAATTCTTTGTACAACCGACTTCAATATAAATAATTTATAGTTGATGTTTTTAAAACCGCTTGACCGATTTCTATAAAATTTAAATAAAATCACCTGGGAAGTATACCCTTTGAAACAAAAAAAAGTATTTTCCAAATAGGTTCACATAAAAAAATTTCGACGAATTGAGAACGTCCTCCCTTTTTTGAAGTTGGTTGAAAAGGGCGTACAAAGATTTCCCTTGACGTATTAATATACAGAATATTATAGTACTAAGTATATTAATTGACATTATATAAATGATTAATAACGTTATTATCGTGTAGTGAAGGTGTAAGTATATCCACTACCCCATATCATCCCGTGGGTGTCGTAAGAGGCGACAGAGGGAAACAAATCAGAAGATGGGCTCTAGCGTCTTCCTAATAACGACTAAAAATAAAAACAAAACGTGCCAACTCGCTTATCAAGCGTCGCGACTATGGCAAATATCCCCCCCTGTCCTCCAGACCCGAATTTCGGTCACGGCGGCCAGTCTCAACGGAGACTATTCATCAGCGCAGGACCAGATTATAGTGCCCAAGTGTATGCCCAAGCACAGGTGCTCTCTCTATTCCCTCACTTTCATAGTCCGATTGGACGATACATTGACACGACCGGAGAGAGATCAGGCGCAGGACCAACGGTTTTACGTGCTTTCCGAGGCACGGGAATGAGACACTCCCAACTTTCTGACTTCGGGTAGCTACTAAGAATTTCTTGACGGTAAAACTCAATAACTATTTAAATCCCTCCTATGATGATTTCTTATATTTACGCGAACACTACACATTGAATAAAACTACTTTTACGGATTCTATCGCGTTTAATTAAATTGTTTTTTATTGATTCCCGGGTACTTTCATCGATGTATATGTACTACGCACTAGATTTCGCATTCCGAACATTGACTATGTTCATCTGAACTGTACTGCAATCCGTACACTAAACTAAATATTGCGTAAATTGAAGAACTGCGAATTTAATAAGATAGTTTTATTACATTTTATTTAGAAATATGTTTGTTTAGATTAAAATAAGAGTATTGTATATTAAATTCTTATATTTATTTTATATTAAATTATAGTCGTCGCGCATGCGCGTCTTCTAACTGCTACGCATGCGCGAAGACATAGAGTAGTGCTCAATTTTTGTTTGGAATAGCTTCTCTAGTAGGTAGTGCATATAACTTAATGGGTACCTACTTTACAGTATGCTATGAGGTATCCTATGAAGCAATCTATGGAGGAGTCCGGTGTTATTTAGTGGACTTTAATAGGTTGTAACGGTATTCAAATGACTATAAGTAAATTTTAATTACTTGTAAAGTGATAGTTTCCCGGTGGTCGGCTCGGCAGGGATGAATAATTCGTCAGCCCTCTCCCCTGCGGTGTGGAGCGTGATAAACCAGTACAGGTGGCGTCACGGTGCGCGCGCGCGCCTGATCGGAGCAATCCTGTTTATTGATTATATGACTGGCGATTATCGGGTATTGCTCACGTATAATCTGTAATTTTGGATATGAATAAACTAAATTAAATATAAATAAGTAGTATTATCTCTACATGTTATATTATACTACACTCATTTGCAAAAAAACGGGCGGTTTAGATTTAATTCCTGCTTAAAAAAAGGTGTTTAAAAAGTACATTCTAAATTCCAATTTTTGTCTGAGGCTGGTTTTTAAAGAAAATTTTTTTTACTAGAATAAAGACACATACAGACGGGGCCTGGTTGAAAGCCAAACGGGATGATTGTTTTCTAGTGCGTCAAGCGTTGAGATCCACATATCTTTGTATGCGGTCTACATGAACAACATGGAAGAAGTAAGAAACAAATTAGTCTATGGACGGTCAGGAGGCTTTTCGCTGCCAATATACGCAGTCATCGCCCAGCCCGCGGCCCTAATTTACTCAGTGAGCACTGAGGTGCCAGCCTTAGCTTCGGTCGAAAATGTTTGCCATGGACTCAAGAAGATTGGGATAGAGTATTGTTCTCGGATAGAAACCAGGATTTCTCTGTACGGTGAAGACCGACGTCCGCAAGTGCTACGAAAACGAAGAGAACGCTTTGCAGAGGCATGTTTAGAAGAAAACACTTTCTGGTGGGGCTCTGTTAGTTTTTGGGCAGGAATAACTTTGTTAGATCGTATGGAGTTAGTCTATATCGAAAAAGGCACACTGTCTAGATACTGATACATAACGGAAGTTATGGTTCCTCATGTACATATCGCATTAACCGCTCTAGGCGATAACAAATATTTTATAGACAACAACGCTCGCGTCTACTGGTCTGGTTTTTTTTATAGGATAAGAGTGACTAACGGGCACACAGTCCACTTGATGTTAAGTGGTTGCTGCGGCCCATAGACATCTACATCAAACAAAATGCAAATGCGTTGTCACCTGTGAGGACTAATATGGAATACCTCATTTCCAGTAAAAAGGGTTTTTGGTGATGTGAAAACGTATATGCTAGAGGTCGAAATTCATCGTTTGGATTGACCAGCTCGAAGTGCCGACCTAAATCCTGAAGCGAAGAGTGTAGCTGGCTCCACAGACCATAAGTGAGCTAAAGAATGTGATTATCGTGGAGAGGTTACGTATTTCTCAAGAAAGAAAGTCTTAAAAAATCTGTCATCTGTGAGCTATTTTGGCGTGAACACGCATCACGCAATAACCTGTGAACTGATTTGGATGTGATTTTCACTGGCAGATAGCAGATGTTATAAGAAATAACAAACTACTTTTATTTTAAGATTCCGCGCAAAAAAAAAATCCACGCGGGTGAAGTCGCGGGGAACAGTTAGTTAATAAATAAAAAATAAATATAAAGCCGGGTTTTATTTTTATTTAGCGAGCAGGTACACAAAGCGCTAGTTTGAATTATAACATGATTTCTTATTAATTTAATCAAAATTGACGAAAAATTTTCCTTGCCAAATAATTTACAAAGTTATGAGTAACAATAAAATTGGTTCTTTGCTTAGGTGTCCATTTTTTTTGCAAGATAGTTTATTTCATAGCTAACGAACAGTTGTGGGTAGTTCAGGGGCCAACTAGCTCGCTGTAAGTTTCACAATATGCGAGCTATGGTTTCATTACCTATACCAATGGAATTATAAATTGCAATTATAAGTGCTGATTTACCACGAGCTCGGAGGTGAAGGATAACATGCTCCGTAGAGCCATGGTTCAACAGGGGAAGGATCACACTCTCACAGTATACCAGCGTGAAATAGAAGCTTGAAGTTGCTGTGGTTCGTATGCTAACTGTAGAGAACCGAATAACCTTTTTACTGGACACAAAATATACACACTACATCAATCCTCTTTATATATTTTTTTTATAGAATAGGATGACAAACGAGCACACAGTCCACCTGATGGTAAGTGGTTGCTATGACCCAAAGACATCCACATCTATCCTCAATAAACAATCAAAATGCAGATGCGTTGTCGCCCGTGAGGACTAATATGGAATGCCTCTTTTCCAGTAAAAAGGGTCTTCGGTTCTCTACACTCACCATACGAAACACAGCAGTGTTAAGTTGCTATTTTACACTGGTATTCTGTGAGAGCGTGGTCCTTCCCCGGTCGTATCAACCCATTCGTGCTACAACTATACTACTAATATAGCTGTTGCATGGTTCTACCATGTTCATTATATATATATAAGAGTATTGATGTGAATGTCTATAGAGGTTCAGCAGTGGACCTGAAAAGGTTATTGAAGTGCGTGACATAAATCCAGATTGAACCGTAGCTTATTTGTTAAATTATTATATTTAAGAACTTTTTGTAACTACCAGGGCAGCATAATCACATCAGCGACAAAGCTCTTTATCTATGAATAAAAAAAAGAATACGTTGAAATGTCAATAAATAGAAACTAGAATAATATGAAATTAACTAAAACACAAGATTATTTCACCAGCGGTTTCACGCTACACTAGTCCTTCCCTCATCGCTTCAGAGTTATTTATTCACTGCAACCCCTTCGCATAAGGGTTTGAACGCCCTCAGTAATTAATCACAGCGTTAATAAATCCATAATTACTTAATAGCCTCACGTGACAATTCTAGTTAAGCCAAACCACCCTTTGAGGACGTTTTCGGCCGAGGGTTGGCTAATTTCACAATAAAATTTCTCTTTTTGGGGTTGCTTTTTAAGCTCACATATTAAGAGGGTTAATATATTCGAGTTACACATCTAAATATTTTGTCACGGCGATAATTATTTTGCGTTTTAGGAGAGTGTAGAAGTTGGACTATTTTAAGAGTGAAGGAGGAACATAGATATTTTTACCTTCCCCATTATTTTTTTTATAGTAGAGGGGCAAACGAGCATGCGGCTCACCTGATGGTAAGTGACTATCGCCGCCCATGAACAACCGCAACACCAGGGGAATTGCAGATGCGTTGCCGGCCTTTTAGAAAGGTGTAGGCTCTTTTCTTGAAGATCCTATTATTATAATTATGTATTAATATAATTAATATAATTATTATAATTATGTATTAATATAATTATTATAATTATGTATTAATATAATTAATATAATTATTATAATTATGTATTAATATTAGCCATAGTTGCTATTCTTGGCATGTGGGTTGTCAACAGCAGATTTTCATAACTTTACCAAAAGGTGCTGCTGCCGATCTCCCGTTTCATTTTCATTTAATATCGCCTCTTACGACACCCACGGAATTACATAAACCCGTATTAATAAACGTTACGCAGCTCATGTACACGCACTTGAGTACAATCTTGAGGTTATGATATGATATTATTAATAAACGAAAATCGACTCTCAAGTGTGTGTACTTGAGTGTAAGTCACAGAACAGTATTCCTAAGTACAGCGTTTTGAGATACTGTTTTTATGTGTTTATTAATTAGCAACGATCTTGAGATGCTGATATCGTAATGAGGGCGTATCAAATGATTGATAACTTGAGTTCGTCGTTGAGTAACGTTTATTAATACGGGCTATAGAGTAGTGGAATCTCGTTCCACCACCGCCACACGGCGTACTCGTATATCTTTTTATAGTTACGTATGTGTTTATGACTGCCTGGTATGAGAGCCTCGTTGGTCTAGTCGCCGCAAACACAGTTCCTATTCAATAAGTCCTGGGTGCGGATCCCGGGTCGGACCAAAATCAGTTATTGGGTGTTTTGTCAAGCAGTTCTCAGTAGCAGCCTGGTGTCAGGAAGCTGGCGGTGTTTTATCCCCGTGCCTTGTGCACTATAATCCTGTCCAGCGCCGATGGCTAGTCTAGATAAGTTGTACGAGGAAGAAAACTCTTAGTAAAACGCACAGTCGTGGACCGCCATTCATCCAGATGGTAAGGCATCGTAAATTTTAACGCGATGTGCGTTCGTGAAATTTAGCAGCTGGAATTAATCCGAACAATTCTTCAGAGCAATCTCCGTGGTAGATTCGATTATTGCTATTATAGTACGGTAGCTTCTTATGGCCGCAGATGATAGGTTGATGTCTATCCAAGATAAATGAAATACAGACTCATTGTAAAACATTTTATTCTCTCGATATTACAATATAACTTACAAACCAAATTATACATTGTTCGCTTTATTTCCTTTTATTTTGTACAAAACTTAGTGTAGGACAGGCAATAATAAATATATCATTTTGTTTGTTTTTTTTTTGGAAAACTTCTTGAAAACTTCTTATTCTTTCTTAGCGTGCCTTACCTAGATGAGAGCAAGTTTTGTGACGATAAAAGTTAAATATTTTATATACATTACATACAGTTCTGTGACAGTTTAATTTACATATTGCTTTTAAGTGAACGAACGATGGTTTTTATTTTGTTTGTTATTGAAATCAATCAATCAAATAGTAAAAAAAATATCATGTTTGTTCATGCAGGGTTGCTAGAGGTGAATTAATTTGGTATGTCTTTTTCGTTGTTATTTTAGTGTTTACTTTGATTTTTGTTTTACAAACTAACATTAGGCTTACTATTTTTTTAGTCCGCGTTCCTTTGTCATGTAGATGCATTTGAGGTGACAGGAATAAAGATACAATAACAATTTTTTAGTATGAGATTACCAAATCTCTTTATTGGTGATTTTTTATTTATTAATGATTTATTTTTAAAATGTCAAATTTAAAAATAAAATGGGACTTTAGTTTTTACTATTCTCCTATTTGTGACAGCATAAAGTGAATTTTTAATGTTGCCTATTGATTACGGCAACATTGCAATCATAATTTATTAAATTGGTAGTTCAAAACCACTTTTTTATTTTTAGGATATTCAATTAAACTACACATTAAACACATTATTGATTTTAAAGTACTTACAGCAATAATTAAGGCAACTTCATACCTATTTTATATCTAACTATTTACAACATCTGAACACATCAGCAGTTACAATAATTACACAAACTAATACATTTGTACTTATTTCATTTTTAATTTACACACAATTCTCTTTATTAAATACAAAGCTAAACTTAATGGCAAAGTAGGATATGTGTTAAATGAAATAGGCGTTTTACAAACAAGATATGATAAAATTACGTCAAGAAGTGCAAAGTTACAATCAATTTTATTTTAGATATTGTCTAAGGGTGGATTTGACCGAACCTCGATTTAAACACGATCAGAGATCCGTCCCTGCTTCGCAAGGGTGATTTCTGGATATCGACAACATCGCCATCTTCATTTAGGATAACAATTGGACCCGCCAATTGTGAACCCCAACCATCCAGGGCCCCATTCAAACATGCAATTTTATCAAAATTGGTCGAGCCGTTTTTGAGTCTTAGCATAGAACGTATGTCTGGCGTATGTGGACTATGAGAAAGCCTTTGATTCCGTCGAAATTTGGGCGGTGCTGCAGTCCCTTCAGCGGTGCCAAGTTGACTGTCGGTATATCGAAGTGTTGAAGTGCTTGTACAGTAGGGCTACGATGGCTATCCGAGTACAGAACCAGAGTACGAAACCTATCCAATTGCAGAGAGGTGTAAGACAGGGTGACGTCATATCCCCGAAACTCTTCACCGCTGCATTGGAAGACGTTTTCAAGCTTCTGGACTGGAAAGGATACGGTATCAACATCAATGGCGAGTACATCACTCACCTTCGATTTGCCGACGATATAGTCCTTATGGCAGAATCGCTGGAGGACCTAAGCACTATGCTCAATGACCTCGATAGTGTTTCCCAACGGATAGGTCTTAAGATGAACATGGACAAAACAAAGATCATGTTCAATGTCCATGTCACACCTATGCCGGTAGTTGTTGGGAGCACTAAGCTCGAAGTTGTTGACGATTATGTTTACCTGGGACAAATAGTCCGACTAGGTAAGTCCAACTTCGACCGAGAGGTCAATCGACGGATTCAACTCGGCTGGGCAGCGTTCGGGAAGCTACGACACATTTTCTCGTCAGACATACCTCAAAACCTGAAAACGAAATTATACAACCAGTGCGTGTTGCCAGTGATGACTTATGGAACTGAGACGTGGTCCTTCACTACTGGCCGTATGAGGAAGCTCAAGGTCGCTCAGCGAGCTATGGAGAGGGCTATGCTCGGAGTTTCTCTGCGTGATAAACTTAGGAATGTGGATATCCGCAGTAGAACCAGAGTAACCGACATAGCCCAACGGATTAGTAAGCTGAAGTGGCAGTGGGCCGGCCATATAGCTCGAAGAACCGACAACCGATGGGGAAGAAAGGTTCTCGAGTGGCAGCTTCGTACCGGTAGGCGAAGTGTAGGGCGTCCCCCCACGAGATGGAGTGACGACCTGGTAAGACATGCAGGAAGTCGATGGATGCAGGTGGCTCAGGACCGTGCTTTGTGGCATTCTTTGGGGGAGGCCTATGTTCAGCAGTGGACTTGTGAAGGGCTGTAATGATGATGATAATGATGATAGAACGTTAAATTTACGTGGTAGAGCCATGCTGCAGCTATATTAGAAGTATAGTTGTAGCACGAATGGGTCGGCTCGACCGGGGAAGGACCACGCTCTCACAGAAAACCAGCGTAAAATAGCAGCTTAACGCTGATGTGTTTCGTATGGTGAGTGCAGAGAACCGGAGACCCTTTTTACTGGCAAAGAGGCATTCCATCTTAGTCCTAACGGGCGACAACGCATCTGCAGCTTGAGTCTTTATTGAGGATAGATGTAGATGTCTAGGGGTCACAGTAACCACTTACCATCAGGTGGAATGTGTGCTCGTTTGTCACCCTATCCTATAAAAAAAGAAAAAAAAAGAACAAATAAGTTTTACCGAGACTAACGGACTGCAATTGATTTTTATATAAAGAGATTAACTGCAGTTGGGATAAGCTATTCTACGATTTAAATCTCAAGAAAAGTCTTGTATTGATTTTTCGCGCATTTTAAAGTATGAAATGAAATGGCTATACGCGAGTAATGAAGAAATATAACCCTGCAAATATATATTGTTCTATTATGAGACTTTGTAAAAGGTTATAACATGTCCACTAACTTTTTCCGTATTATAGTCTCTATAATAGCTGTCAACAAGTGTCAATGTCAAGCTGTTTGCATGGTTTAAAGTTTTATTCGTTGTGTATGTTTTTATCTGAGGTTCTGATTGAGTGTATTTTTTCTTAATATTATTTAGTGTTTCGAAATACAAAATATAATTTAAATAGCTTAAATTTAAACACATTTTAACACTAGCGAAGAAACATAATGGTATTGTGCGAAACGGTGGTTTGAATGAGCTCGCTATTCTTAGAATTGCAATTATATATATTCTCGAATATGGAATAGCGAATTATTCTAAGAATAAAATTTACTCTAGTTTGGTCGAATCCACCCTTAATCGTAGTCGCATCTACAATCATTTAGATGCAATGCCAATATATAAGGCAGTCAATCGCACAAATGATAGTCTTATGTTTATTAAAGCTAACAAAATCACTTAAATATAATTTTGTCTGCATGAAAAGAATAGGGCTGTCATTTCCTTTTGCATTGCGCATTAACTTCAAGTGCGTTTTGTAGGCTGTGCAAAAAATCACATCGTACAAAACGCAATTGAAGTTAGTTACTAAAAATACAATTTATTAATATTAATTTTATTCGAATTGTTATTACATAGTTTTATGCTGTGTTGTTGTGTGTTGTAAATAAATTTAATAACAAGTTGTCAGCAAATACAATCTCATACTTATCCTTTGGTGTGTCGTCACCGTTACAGTTGCCGTTCCCATAGACTACTTCATAGGGGGACATTTATGATAGTTACTTTGTATATCCCTTGACAAATATCTGACAAGTAACCCCCGGCGCGGCGGGTTGGTAACCGTAGCCCAGTAATTTTAGTCGTTATTAAGGCTGCGTTTCCACCAGAGATGTGCGAGGTAGCTGGGCGGTGCGAGGATGCGTGGCGACTCTGTGAAACGGTACGCAGATGAGCGGTGCGTGGATGTGTAGCGGGCTAGTTTCAGATGCGAGCGGGGTGATGTGTGGTGGGAGCGGAGCCTCGTAACACATCACTCGCACACATCCTTCCCTTGTATTGTACGTACAAAAACCTCGGTATGTGGTATACTTTGATGCACGGAATGTGGTAATGACCGACTAAGATCGTTTTTTAATTACTTCGTTTTTCGCCAAAAGTTTCAACTAACACAAGTGAACTAGTGATCCTGCCAGAGTGTTATTATATAAATCCAATATTTACTGATGTTTAGTAAGATCTTTTAATTCGACATAGGTAAAGAAATACATTTTTCGGTATCGCAAAATATTTAAGAGAAACATCCAAAGACTTATAAATACACGTACTATCGCTAGTAAGTATGTAACTTTGTAATATTATTTAAATATTAAAAGTCTGAGCTCGTATTGCATAATGTTTTTCACATTTATTTCTACACTTCTTACATTTTCTTCGCATTTGGATATTGAGCAAGAGATATTCTCGTATGAGGAAGACATTTTCTACATTATTCGTTATAATACTATGGCGTTTAAATGCTACGAAAATTATCAAAAATTCAGTCTTTCGCTCGGAGGTTGACGTCACTTGGAGGGATTGTGGGGCACAATGAGCACCCAGGATCACGAAATTATACAGTTCTTATCATGATGGGCGTTCTTCCTCTGTCTCTCGCGTTTGGCGCACGCCACCGCGTCGTTTGGCACGTACGATATCCTGACACCGCCGTATGCTCGTCTCGTCGGCAGTGTGTAGGATTCCGTGGAGGAAGATGACGAGGAACAGGTACTGCAGTAGCTGCTCGCATCGTCATCTCTCACCTTCTCTTTCCGGATAGGTTCATCGGGCTCAAACGCTTGGTTGTCATCCCCGCAGAATCTTACCGTTCTACCCCCTCTGGGCTTCGTTCGTTTACCGTCAACCACCGTCAGTTCTGGCATCGATGACGAATGGCCGGGGGTAACTACGGCATGCGCTTCCACAGGATGCGGCGGTTTCCAGTCTTCCGGAGACTCCTTGATTTCTTCTGACGTTGGCGATGGTGGTATTTGGTGTTCTGTTATCGACTGCTCAAGTCTCAGATCGGCGAGCGCTCTGTCAAGGCTGAGACAAGCATGCGGGGGAGGCGGAGGATGTGGAGGGGGAGACTCTGGGGCTATTGACGCACTCGGTTCAGAGTCGGCGTCAATTTGTGGCGACGGTTCCCTCTGTGGAGATCTGCGTGGCGATTTAGGTGAGGGCATTCTTCTTGGTCGAGGAACACGCGGTGGTCTGGGTCCCGGCCCTGAGGAATCTGACGGCGTCGGCGGCTCGCCTCGGGAGCAGGCTATGGAGCAGAATATCGCTCCCCGGCGCGGTAGGAACGGTCTTCCGAGCAGGCTGGCGTGGCAAGTGTGGCAGGCGAAGCAGCGCTCTGTAGCGTGCCAGTGCTGGCCTTCGTGGGACATCTGGCCCTGGTCTACGCCAACGGGCTCACCGCAAGCGTCGCAGTACTCCGCGAAGCAGTTGTCGAAGCAATGCAGGCAGTAGGGCCGAGCCTCCCGCATGATGTAACGCTGCCCGCCCAGTTGCTTGGAGCATTCCGCGCACGCGAAGTGTTTCATGTGCCACGCCCGGCCCTCTGCTTCTGTGCACTCATCTGCGAGTATTATCTGTGGAAGGAGAACGCTTGTTAATTATTGAAGAATAGTTTTTAATAGAAGTAGACATACGAGTACAGTCCACTCGATGGTAAGTCGATGCTGCAGCAAATATTCTTCTACTTTTCCATCAGAACGTAAAATTAATTTCTTGACTTGGCTCTCTCTCGTTGTAGGGAGAGTCACATGACAACCTAAATGCCGGAAGAAGTACAAGTCGTCTCTCTCGTGTTGCACCTTTGTCGGTCTGGGTGATTTACGACTGAGGTAAACGAAATGGTTAAACCGCCATCTATTTACTGGCATTATCTATTCACCTGTTACAACAACCAAGCTACGAAATTAGGCGATCGATTTACTTAGGTCATAGACACAAGACTCTATCCTAGATTTAAAAAATTCAGATGTGATGACTCTGAGACTAGAAGAGTATATGATGGAATAAACCGTTACCACAGTTAAAAGGGCCTCCGGTTCTCTTCATTTCATGCTGGTATTCTGGGAGAGCATGATGCTTTACCGTTCGTGTCGATGCATTCGTGCCGCGACGTTAATACGACTACATCGAGGCTCTACTATCATAAATTTCGTTCATTTATCACATAGACCAGTGACCGTGTCTTTAAATTAAATAAATAGGGTGTGAGCTTAGCAGCTTCATGCAGCTGTTTCGTACGGCGCGTCTAGAGAACTGGAGATCGTATTAATTGAAAACGAGCCATTACATCTTAATCCTCTGAGGTGACAACGCATTTGTATTTTCTATATTTTGATTCTGAAACAAGGATAGATGTAGATGTCTATGGGCCACAGCATTCACTTACCATCAGATGGACTGTGTAATCGTTTGTCAGCCTTATTCTATAAAAAAAAGTTCATGCCCAGGAGTGAGTTTTTATGATGAAGAATAGAATATATAATTGATACACTGAGGCGTTAGTGTTCGTCGTTGGTGTAGGGCGTAATTATTAGTTACATTATGTAATTGTTGGGAGAGGGTAGTTGTACTAGAGTTGTAACTGAGGGAAACACCAGGAGACGGTCAGCCGCGTTTTCCTAATAATAACTAAAAAATGAAAACTTGGCAACTTGTCTACCGAGCTTGGCAACTATGGCAGATATCCCCTTTATAAGGCAATATACATGGGAGGCCTAGATTCAGACGCGGACGTTCAATAGGCTGTAATGGTAACGGAGAAGAGGGTCCTCCTCAAACGAGATTATCTTTAGCGTATTAAATTATGTTGCGGTAAGGGATTCTCTTCGGAGTCGGTCTATACTGCATTATTTTAAATATAATATTATTTTAATGTACGAAGAAGATTTAAAGACAGATTTGAACGTGCACCGCAGTCAAATGTGATTGCACAATCATCACGGTTACGTATAATTAATTAGCGCGATAAAGAAGATAATTGGCGCTCAGTGGGTGCTGTTATCACTGGGGAGCGTGCTGTCGACCTCGGGCCGGCTGTCCTCCAACAATGGGCCTGGGAGAGGTTCCCACAATAGCTGCATTCATTAGTGGACGCGCCGCTTATATTATTAATATTTTGAAACGGTATTTCGCTTCGAGAACTGTACTGCGGAAACGGGTGCGCACCGAATGAGGAAGTTGTGCTATCTTCCTTTTTTTTTTGGTAGAAAAAAAGTGACAAACGAGCACACAGTCCACCTGATGGTAAATTGTTGCTGTCACCCACAGACATCTACATTTATCATATATTAAGAACCAAAATACAGAGATACGTTGTCACGTAAGATGGAATGCCTCTTTTCCAGAAAAATGGGTCTCTGCTTCTTTCTCTTTCACTTTTTCTCTACACTCATCATACGAAACACAGCAGCATTAAGCTGCTATTTTACGCTGGTATTCTGTGAGAGCGTGGTCCTTCCCCGGTCGAGTCAACCCATTCGTGCTACAAGTATACTACTAATATAGATGCAGCATGGCTCTACCACGTATAAATATATTGATAAAGGTTTTATAGGCACCTAGAACTTCTTTTGCGTCTAAGAATCCATCTGGATAGGTACCAATATCTTATCTATTTCTGCCTTCAAACAGCAGTGCGTAAACTGCAGTGTTCCTGAAGTTATAAAGGTACTCGCCGGCCAAGGGTGACTACTATAATAAAGTGCTCTCTATAAAGTAAATTTGGGGGAGGCCTATGGTCAGCAGTGAATTTTTATAGGCTGAAATGAATGGAAAGATGGAAACGGGTCTTCAACTATTCATATTGCAGCAGAACACTGCAGCGCTAATTTTCAGTTGTAACCTTGTAGATTCTTACAAAATTGAAGTGACAAGCGAATCGACAGTCGAGCTTGTGGTAAGTGGCTATTGCAGCCAATGGATTGCTGCGACCAAGTTTAAACAAAGAAGATTACACATCCATAGTCACCTCTGACGACTACGTTGGAATGTTGAACAGTCTTTGTTTGTACTAACTGTCTATAACCTGCAGACTTGAACATAGCAGTGCACACACTACTGCACGGCGGCGGAAATAGATTACAGGCTGGCAAAATAAAAAAAAAGTAAAGTTACAGCCTAAATACGTCCCACTGCTGGGCACAGGCCTCACCTCATTTCTGAGAGGGTTTTAAGGCAAGGAAGTGTCCGCCACGCTACCCCAATGCGTGTTTGCGAATTTCACATGTCTTCGAATATTTTTTTTCTTATTCCTCAGACATGCAGGTTTTCCTTCACCGCCGAGCACGTGGTAAATCAGCACTTAAAATTGCAATTAACAATTTCATTGGTGCCGGCGGGGATCGAACCCAGTTTGCTCGCATACTGTGAAGTTTACAGCGAGCGCTAACCATCTGAGCTACCACGGCTCTCTTGCTACCACGGCTCTCTCAAGGGAGTCCAACCACCTTGTAATTTTTTATCTGTTTATTTTACATGACCCCAATATTCCGTGCAAAGTTCACTGACATTTTGTGTAAAATGGCTTCCTAGCTCTCACTAAGTATTCAATAGCTAAGTCCATGGGAGTGCAGGCTATCAGCTGTATAATCGGGCCGTAACAGAGCAACTGGTATTGTCTAGACTCGGTCTAGATTAGGAAAACATTTGTGATTGCGACGTTGTTTCCACGCGGCTTTGTTTGCGGTTGTTAAGATACCAAAGATTATAATTAAACAATTTAATATAAATTGAATTGTACTTTATATTCACATTTTTTTTTATTTTTCATGTAAAGGCTGAATAAAACAGAGGTATACAATGTGTAGTAATTGTAATTAAATAATATTTTAAAAATATCGTCGTGTAATTATTTCCTTAATTATTTGAAATAATTGTGCACATAATAAAAAAGAAATAAAAAGAAATAATCAAAATACAATAGAACATAAAAGATAATCCAAAGTTGAGACTGGCAGACAATTCACGTGCGCAATCGAGTCGCGGCGTTTCGAAAACTCCTAGCAACATTAATGACTAATGACATAAAAAACTAAAAATGTTAATTCTCCAACATATTTATTGTTAGAGGATTCGACATAAGAAAACCCAACATCCCATTTTGTCGTGTGGGGATCGTAAAAGAAGAAAATGCCTTGAAGACACGACAGCAACAGTAATGAAATAAAAATATATTATTAAAATAAACATGCGGAGTATCGTGGAACACTCGGTTGGAAAGAAGTTCCTTTCGTAGTATATTATTATTGATAAACGTATTACACGTATTACGTACAATATTTTATTATTGATTAACAACAAAGAACTGAATTAATAGCGTCTAATCTATTAAAATGAAGTTTCATTTAAAATAAAATAATATTTCTTTCATGGCAAAATAAGAAAAAGTGCGAGGGAGATGGTTATCATGCCATGTCGCTGCCTTATACCCGCTAAGGCCGTCTACACTACGTTAGAAGGGATCTTGACGGAAAAATCTTACACTACTCGCTAAGCCCCCATCCGCTAAATTCGTACCATCTGATAAGGAACCTCGTTCCGAAATGTGCGTCATATTGTTATTATCCGCAATAAGTACTGAAGCAATCCCATTCAAAAATCAGGCATACTCCACAGAGCAGTAGGACGGATGGAGCCGAGGAATTTTTAAACAAAGGTGAAAAACAAGTTCGGCATCCGCTAAACTGGATAAAAAATATAAATATGTGTAGAAATCGTAGAGATATATATAAAAAAAAAAACAAAAGTTGATGTATACACCTTATTTAGTTTATTTATTCTTATAAGTCTTAAAAACTAAATAACCTAATTTTAGAAAAGCCATTATCTACATGATCTAAGAATGGTTATCAATTTAAATGAGTAGAAGAAAGAATCTGTCTCTAATATCGAAATAGTTGCCTTTTATTGATTTCAAAATTATTTGTCTGACTGTCTTTCTGTAATGAAACTTGAAGAACAGATCGAGGGCAATTTTACGCGTGATTTAGGCTATATTTTTGCCGAAAAATGTGGATATTTAAAAAAAAATAGACAAATTGATAAAATATATGGTTTTTGATAATTACCTGTAATCTAAGTAAAACTAAATTAATAGATCTCTAACCGGGCGAGGCCGATTTGGGTCGTAAGTATTAAATAACTAAATCTAACAGTGGTAGAGCCAGGCGGCAGCTTTTGCTGTCGCATGGATGCGCCGGCTCGAACCGGGGTGGTACCACGACCTCACAGAATACCAGCCTGAAGTAGAGGTTTACCTCTGCGTTTCGATTGGTGAGTGCAGGTGACCGGAGGCACTTTTTACTAGAAATGAGGCATTCCATCTTAGTCCTCACGGGTGAAAACGCATCTGCATTTTGATCTGTAACAGAGGATAGATGTAGATGTCTATGGGCCGCAGCAACCACTTACCATCAGGTGGACTGTGTGCTCGTTTATCACCCTTATCCTATAAAAAAAAATTAACGATAAACTAATAAATTTGCTAATCGTCCCTCTCCCATGATCGAAATTAAACAGACTACTCCTACATCCAACACTCTCACCATATCACCTGGAAAATACACCATCGTCCAAAAATACGATAAGTGGTTTTTTCTAAGTGAGGCATCTTCAAGAGAAACAAACTCTGCGATGGCTAAACGTTTATATAAGCGCTTTCTAAATTAACCGTGTAGTAAAGCATAAGTAGCCACCACTATACGGTAATTAATAATTCTGACACCACCTCAAAAAATCCACTACTACTCCACATTGTCCCGAGGGTGTTGTAAGAAGCGACAGAGGGAAACAAATCAAGAGACTAGGCTTAAGCCGCGTACACTAGACTAGACTTAACACATTCCTCGCGCGCGTGCCATGAATGACTGCGCCGACCAGTGCGTTTCAAATGTTCCAAGTGTATAAACTAAGCGCGCCTGGCGCGCGCGTCAGCCGTTTCAGTTCAGTTCCAGTTTACGACCGTTCAAGATAGATAGTTGGTGATGTGCGTTCATAGTTTTTTTTTTATTTATTTATTTATTTATTCTTTATTGCATTCCTTAAAACAAAAGAATACAAAGGGCGGACTTAATGCCTTGAGGCATTCTCTACCAGTCAACCCATGGAGTGGTGAGAATTTGACGAGACGAATTTGGTGAGAGAAAGCGTGGCAACTTTGGCAAATATCCCTCCTGCGAGGCAATTTATGGGGGAGGCCCATGTTTAGCAGTGGACAGTGGCTGTGGCTGTGCCTGTAACGGTAACGGGAACAGTTTCCAAATAAGGTAATTAAGCACCCATTTTTTTTTCTTTAACATAATAAACCTCCGCAAAGGACACCTGATTCTATTATTAAACTTAATTTAGCAAAACAATCGCGGGTGAACTGACACCCCAGGTGCCTGCTGATTCATCAATCCAAATTTGTCTACTTATGTAACTTATACGTGACTAAAGTTTTAATTTTAATCGTTGTATCTAAGTACAGTAACCAAAGTTTCGTAACTGGGCCAGCCTTTATACGTGGTAGAGGCAGAGACACGCTGCAGCAATATTGTGGTTGTAGCTCGAATGAATCGGCTCGACCAGGGTAAGACTATGTTCTCAAAGAATACCAGCGTAAAATTAACCTTATAAAATATTAGTGTTTACAAGAGTTTATTATTACGCAATACAAAGTTAGTGAGTGGATATAATTGAACGAATGTAAATCGATACGGCCTCGTAAATCACTGCGGTATAAACAAATAATTTATTCTGTTGTTAAGTATACCAATAACTGAAAAATGTTTGTTTTTATAAAAGGTCGGAGAAAAAGTTTGTTTTCCCTGACCTTTTTATAATATATATGTGCTATTTTCTTCGGTAACTTGTTGCCATCTTGTAGGTAGTGATATTATCCCGTTGTTGTAGAAATCTTGGGATTATTGATAAAAAATACGACAAGTAGTTTTGAACAGCCGTTTTTTATTAACTTTTTATTAATTTTAAATTATGATTCGATATTACTGACAGACACATTTAAATGTATGACACATGTGGATATGAGCTTCAGTGATACTGATGTTTACAAGATAGGTTATAAGGGTTGAAATAAGTGTCTCAACATATGCAAGAAAACTCGTTTAATGTCATTGTATGTCACCTATATGTAAAACAAAAATGCGATGTGGTCAAAGGAAGGCCATGATGTAATTTCAGAGGTATTGGAGAAGTATGCGTCTAAAGTATAATATCTATGACATTCATACATATAAATAAAATTGAAGTGTCTGTATGTAATGTATATATATTTTTTTATAGAAGAGGGGACACACAAGCATTGCGACTCACCTGATGGTAAGCCAACTAACTACCCATGAACAACTGCAACGCCATAGGTGCGTTGTCGGCCTTTTAGAAAGGAGTAAGCTTTATTGAGCTGACCTTACTTTACTTTACTGAGCTTATTTGCATGCCACTAAGACATGAATGTCTATTTTTAGAATTTTATCTGTATGTCTGTCTATCCGTCTGTCTGTCTGTGTCTGTCTGTCCGTCCGGGATAATCTTTAGAATGGCTGAACTTATTGTAATGACACTTCACAAATACATAGAGAGCAATTCCATGAGTGATCTACGCTATATTTTATAGGATAAAAATGAATTTTTTAAAAGAAAAATTACATGATCTTTGAGTATCTTAAATTGAAATAATACTACATTAATAGATCGTACACAGGCGCAACTAGAGCGGGTCACTAGTCAATCAATAAAAATATAGACGATATAATGTAAAGGGCTACAAAGATGTTTCTTCTTCTTCTTCATCAGTCCTAAAAGTCCATTGCTAATGATTTCTTATATTTACGCGAACACTACACATTGAATAAAACTATTTTTACGGATTCTATCGTGTTTAATTAAGTTATTTTATATTCCCGACGTTTCGGTTGCTTTCCAGCAACCGTGGTCACGGGGGACTTTCCAGCAACCAAAACGTCGGGAATATAAAATAACTTAATTAAACGCGATAGAATCCGTAAAAATAGTTTTATTCAATCCATTGCTAATATTTTTTTATTGAATAAGGATGACAAAATCGGCAAACACTTGATGATAAGTGGATGCTGTAGTACATAGACGTCTGCATTTGTCCTCAATTAGAAATCAAAATACAGAAGTGTTATCACCCCTGAGGACTAAGATTTCCAGTAAAAAAGGTCTCCTGTTCTCTATACTCACCATACGAAACACAGCAGCAGTAGTGGTCCTTCCCCGGTCCAGCTGACCCATTCGTGCTACTACCATAATACTATAGCTGCAGCATGACTCTACCACGTTTAGATGCGAAATGTTGTTTTGGTACTATCCTATCTTCGGTGCAGTATTGATTTATATCCGTCAGCGCAGTGCGCAACCAGTACAATATTATCTTCATTAACGGATCGAATGGTGCAGTGTCGCTGCAATGTACTGCAGTTTCAGCCTCTGCATTTCCGTTAGAGCGACCTTGGTCGGTAGACTTTGTATATAGTAGCCAAGTGTTGATTTATTCATAGAACAAGGGTGACAAATGAGCACACTGTCCACCTAATGGTAAGTGGATGCTGTGGCTCATAGACATCTACATTAATCTTCGATTAAAAATGAAAATGCAGATGCGTTTTCACCTCTGAAAACTAAGATTAAATGCCTCATTTCCATCCATCACTAATAAAGAACTAGATACACAATGAGTGAAAAAAAAATGTCCTTACCGGATGGGCGTCCACTCGAACATTTGGGTGCGCTTTTAATTTGTACGTAGCTTTGTGAATACAACTTTAGACAATGCATTTAAGGTTGAATTTACATTAATGTATATTTATTTCAACTAGAATTACGTCAAAACATATGGCGACAGTTTTTAGAGAACTATTGCATGGGATTGTGTACCTGGTTTTTTATTAGTGATCGATGCTCGTTTCCAGTAAATAGGGTCTTCTTTTCTGGTCCGAGTTTTCTTGCTGAATGGCCATACTTAGCCTTTAGTTGAGAAAATAACCGGCTCTCTTGTCGGTGATTTATTATAAAAACTCGTTTTAAATAAATTAAAAGTAAAAAGAACTTTTTTTTAAAACAAGCTTTTATTTAAATGCGCTAAAAAAATAAAATAAACTTTTCCTTTAAAACTTTTACCATAAACTTATAACGTCATTGCACAATTTATATGATATAAAAGCTTCTACATTTTGGTATTCTTAATTGGAAATAAATGTACATGTGTATGGGCCACAGCATCCGCTTACCATCAGATGGACTGTGTGCTTGTTTGTCAGTGTTATTCTATAAAAAAATATCGTAACATTAATTAACGCTGCATCGATAGATCCCACAGGCGACGCCGGGACGGGTAGCTAGTTATGAAATAAAACAGGCGGCAGTCGCGTCGCGTGACAGAAGGACGTAAAGATCAAGAGCTTATCACCGTATCAACATGCGATGAGGGTCGCTGTTCTAGGCGCCGATCTCAAGAATGTTAAGTGAACAGCCGTAACTAAGTTGCATTTCGAAGACGGTGCTGCGTTATTCACATGAAAATATTTAGTATGACCCAAGTATAACGTTCTTTAGATCGAATTTCAGTCACGGTGGCCAGCTTCAAGAAAGACTAGCCATCTGCATAGGAGAATATTATAGTGACTGAGTGTTTGAGAAAGATCAAACGCATGATTCACGGTTTTACGTGCTTTCCGAGGCACTGCCAACTTCCTGACTCCTGACTTCGGGCTGCTAATGAGAATTTCTTGACAGAAAAACCCAATAACTAATTTTGGCCTGATCCGGGATTACAACCCAAGACCAATTCATGGTCAGCATCCGCCTTTACTACAACTAGACCAACCAGGCAATCATACGGTAGTCGAAGCATACGCTAATCATAACCAGTCAACATCGAGCACATAATATTAAACAATAGAGACTTCTTCATATTCGACACGATGCGACAGCTATACGATGTCGCTTTGCTTCCTTCCTTGCGACTTTTAATTTATGTCCAATCGTCCTTATTTTATAGAAGGGAGGGGGGGGGGGCAAACTGGCATGCGGCTCGTCTGATGGTAAGTGTCGACCTGCAACACCAAGGGTATTACAAGTATTGTGTGAGAGTGTGGTCCTTTTTTCGGTTGACTGTACCTATTTGTTAAAGTTAAAATTGCAGCCTATATACGTCCCTCTGCTGGGCACAGGCCACCTCTCGTATCTGAAAGAGTTTCAAGGCAAGAAAACGACCGCCACGCTGCTTCAATGCGTGTTGGAGAAATTCACATATATTCGAAATATTGATTCGAAACCTGAGATATGCAGGTTTCCTAACGATTTTTTCTTCACAGCCGAGCATGTGGTAAATCAGCATTTTAAATTGCAATTAATAATTTAATTGGTGCTGGCGGGGATCGAACCCGGGTAGCTTGCATACTGTAAAATTTACAGCAAGCGTTTAGTCTCTGAGGTACTATGGCTCTTTGGCACCTCTACGTACCTATTTGTACTCGTACTGCGGCCATAGTACAGCTGCAGCGTGGCTTTATCTTCAGTTTCCCTCTATCGCTTTTTACGACATCCACGAAATAATATTGGGTAGGTGTCTAATGTCGACGCTCCAAAATGTATAAAAGACATATTACACATTTTTCTATAACTCTAATAATTTACAAAAAAAAACCTTGCAGATTTATACGTAGTGAAATTAATCCAGGTCGTTGCCTCCGCCAGTTGTCGGTCAAAAAACAAGCAGTCTTATCGAGTTGGACCGAAATGAGGGCTTAGCGAATGCTCTTGCCTTCGGCCGTCAGTCGCGGAAACACCCCGCCAGCCCCGACGGAAACGATAAGGCAATTTAGGTTGAAAGGGGTGGATCGAACAGACGGCTACTCTATTAAAAAAATATAGGATAATAACAGGCTTTATATAAAAAAAAAAAACTATATTTGTGCACTAGCGATTTGGCACGGATGATTTCGAGATCTCGACAACAGCGCCACCTACCAGGTCCAATTGTGGACCAGGACCCATAGAATCGCTATAATAAAAGAATCACGTTTAATTCGACACCGTATGAGGGTAAATATAAAGTTCCCTAAAGCAACATTGTAAGTATTTCTAATCCATTACGATGTGTTCAGTTTTATCGTTTCAAAATTGGTTTCGCCTAGCGTGTATTTAAAAGTATAAAAAGTCTAAAAAATGCCTTTTAAAACAAAAAGGGAGACAAAAGAAAACCCAGATCTATGTAAACGGATGCTGTGGTCCGCAGACATCTATACCTATCCTTGATTGATCCTTGAGGACTAAAATAGAATACTTCGTTACCAGTAAATGCGCTGGTCAAAAGCCATTCCATCTTGCTACTGGGCTGTACACATCCAGTTATATCTTGAGTTTTTCTTAGATAATTGATGATCCATGTAGGTATTACTTGCCGTAAATTACTCGTATATCACTTGTGAATAATAATTTCTGGAGCTATATTAAAATAGTATAATAGAAATATGGAATGCCTGTTACTTGTAAGAAGTGTATAATATAGAAAATATTATTAGTTATACAGCATTTTTAAACGTGGTAGAGCCATGCTGCAGCTTTATTAAGAGTATAGTTGTAGCACGATTGGGTCGGCTCGACCGGGGAAGGACCACGTTCTCACAGAATACCAGCGTAAAATAACAGCTTAATGCTGCTGTGTTTCGTCTGGTGAATGTAAAGAACCGGAGACCCTTTTTACTGGAAAAGAGCATTCTATCTTAGTCCTCACGGCTGACAACGCATCTGCATTTTAATTCGCAAACGAAGATAGATGCAGATGTCTATGGGCCACAGCAACCACTTACCATCAGGTGGACTGTGTGCTCGTTTGTCACCCTAATTTTATATAAAAAAATATCATAATATTGAGACCTGCATGGCTAAAGATGCACCTAGCGGAAGACCGTGTTTTGTGGCAATCTATGTGCAAGGTTCGGTGATGTTGAGAGTATATTTATGCTATACAACTAACTAAAGAAAAGTTCTAAGGTGTTTTTATAGATATCTGAACTTTATTCAAAATTGGCTGCATTACGCCGGTTGTCGGATAAAGTTATATCGTATTTTATTTATAAAATAAAGGTGACACAACGTTCACCTGTTGGCAAGTGGATACAATGGCCTAAAGACATCTAGCTACATTTATCCTCAATTAAGAATCAATATGCAGACGCGTTGTCACCCCTGAGGACTAAGATGGAATGCCTATCCGGTCGAGCTGATCCATTCGTGATAAAATTGTAATATAGCTGTAGCATGGCTGAAAAATGTATGTATGAATCGTTGACATTATTTTATATAAAATTTTGCAAAATGTTACTACTTTCTAGACATGTTCCACGTGGCGGTCGCTGTAATTGGCAACACTGTACCATCGGTTCCGGCCGCAAGCGCCGGAACCGATGGTATCGCGGAACCCTCCACTTTATTAAAGAGGGGCCCGATAGAGAGATTACACAGCTCCTTTATTGTGACATGAAGTATCCCTAAATAATAATCATTATTTTAATCTACCGCAATTTGCGGTTTAAGTCTTTACAATGTTTTACAATGTTTAAACATATGTGTATAAGATAATTAATCACATAATTTCGTTCCAAGTACTCTTACTGTGGGAAATGCGAAAGTCAAAGACAAAATCAAACATTTTTAATCAATCAAGCTTGTTTAAAGCTCCAATGAACGTCATTTACATTTTTAAGAAATATATAAAAGAATCCTACTAATATTATAAATGTGAATGTTTGTGAGCATGTATGGATGTTTGTTATTCTTTCACGCAAAAACTACTTAATTGGTTTTGAATGAAACTTTATAGTAATTTAGCTTATACATCAAAATAACACATAAGCTATAATTTATAAAAATATTGTGTAAATTAGCCAAAATATAACGATAAATGTTAAGTAAGTCTGAAAAAATATCTGCGAGCTATTTTGGCGTGAACACGCATCACGTAAAAACCTGTGAACCGATTTGGCTGGGACTTTCACTGGCAGAGATTCAGATGATAGGTGAAGTCGCGGGGAATAGCTAGTCACTCATAAAGAAAGCAAATTACATAGTCAATAGATAGATGCTTGATCTTAATGTTTTTCAGTATAAAATTTAAACAGTCTCATAGTCAAATTAACCAAAGACGTATTTCGTCCTAGGTATTGTCTCTGTATGAGTATAATGTGAATACTAAGTAATTATTATTATGATATGTTGACGTTCATAATTGCTTTGTTTAAAGTCTTCGTGAATAACGATATTTGATTAGATTTGATTTGCCAAAATCTACACCGGTTCGCAAAAATAAGACCTCAGAGAAGAACCGGCAAGAAACTTTATCTACTATCTTTACTATGCTTCCTTACCAGTAAAAAAGGTCTCCGGTTCCCTAACTATTCTCCTGTATCACGCTGGTATTATGTGAGAGCGTAGCCTACTCCCGTCGAGCCGATCCATTCGTGCTACAGCTTTGTATAGCTAGCTACTCGTAGCATAGCCGTTGTGTGGCTCATTACTATGAAGAATGATGATATGAAGAAACCAGTGTGTAAATTTCTTGGACACACTGGTTTCTTCATAATGTCGAATTTATCGCAGGGCATGTGCTTATGCTAGCATATTAAAGAACTTAAACTACTCGACAAACAAAACGAGTGATAGTTGTGATAGTTGAAGGCCATGTTGTGTAGACATGACCCTACCCACAAACTGGCCACAACAGTAATAGTATGAAGGACTTCTGAAAAAAACAACAAATATTCTTAAATCTACATCAGTAGTAGCGTAGCCTTCTCACCTCATCACAAGCAGAACAGCGGGGTTTGAGGGTCTCTGCGTGATGCCTGCCACAGTAAAGCCGGCCGTCCTTCCAGAAGTACACGAGGTCTACCAGCAGTTCTTGGCAGGTGGAGCACACGAAGCAGGCGGGGTGCCAGCGTGCCGCCGGCCCTGCCCTTGCCGCCGAAACGCACATGTCACCCGCTGGCATCGTTTCCTCGCACTGTTGGACAAAACATTTTTTAAGTAATACTAGCGATCCGTCCCGACTTAGCACGGGTGATTCCTAGATCTCGACAATTACCGGGTCCAATTGTGAATCTAAACCATCCACGAACTCATTTAATCACACAATTTTTTTAATCAAAATCAGTCCAGCCCTGCTCAAGTAATGCTACTTCATACATGCAGTAATTGATTTATATTGAAAATAATAGTAGAAATGAAAAAAAGTGCAGTTCACATGCGGCAGTTTAGAGAGAAACCTTCAAAAACTAAACTACGAGTCAATGAGACAAATATATGTATCATCTATCTCATTCTCTTTAAACCTAAATTCATGTATATTTTGTCTCTTTTAGTGTCGCTTTTCGTTCATCGAGGTTCAAATCACAACGATTCTAAAGAAGTTTTCATTTCAAAAAGATGTAAAAAGTCATATAGCTAATGTAACGGTGCGTCTGAATGCACTATTACAAATCATTACAATTAATTAATACATCATAAAAATAAAATATATTCTAATTTTAAAATAAAAATAGAACTCTTATTAAATCTTAATAATTTAAACTATTATACTACGGAACCTTAAAATTGTTTTTAAATCCGCGCAAACGTAAATCGTTGTTGCATCCATCCATCCATTACAGCCTATAAAAATTAAAGTCTACTACTGAACACAGGCCTCTCTCATAGATTTTATCATAAATGCCACGCTTGGCAGGCAGGTTGGCAACCGCAGTTTTTATTATTTTGAGTTGTTGTCAGGAAGATGCTGCTGCCCATCTCCTGTTTTAGTTTCGAGTTCAGAGTGAAATCGTTGTTTTTTTTTATTTTTAAATCAGAAGTGCTCGGTTATGATTCGGGTACGCGCACGAGTCCCCGCTCGGGCAGTTGCACTGAGGAACCGACAACCAATGGTGAAGAAAGCAGCCTCGTATCAGTGAGTAAAGAGTATGGTGACCTCTTCTATGTTGTTATTAAGTTGTTATAAAGAAGACGCCGCTGCCCATCTCCTGACCCCCCCCCCCCCAACAAGCTTTTGGCTGACCTGGACTGCCTTCTGGCGGGTCAGGCCGAATTTTTTGCCATCTTATAATTTGCCTAATTTACCTACCTACCACTTCTCAGCGGCTATTCGCCGCCTGCGCCCCCTTTCCCCAAGGGGGGTCGCTTCCGATACGGCAGAAAAGCTCTCCAGGCCAAAGCCAGTCCCAGGTGGTGTTTAGTGGGTAGGCACTTAGGTTATCATAATGAGTCCCACATAAGCACGCAGCCGGCTGCGTGGTATGCTAAGAGCATTCACCACCTACTTTGCTTTTGGGCGCAAAAAAAACCATCTGATTTGTTTCCCTCTGTAGTCTCTTACGACATCCATGATATCGCACCATGAGGTAGTGTATATTCTTACACCGCCACTACACGGTAATAAAAAATAAATATTCAATTACTTTTTTAAACAGTTAATAAAATGTTCTGTAATGATAAGGAAGTAGTTGGTGCGCAGGATGTATCATGAAACCGCAAGCATCCTCGAAACATAACTCGTCTTCGTGTTTCCATATCCGATCAGATGAAACTTCTTTGCGATATAACCGAAGGACTACAAATTTTTTCATAGCATAAAAGTGACAAACGTACACACAATCCACGTGATAGTAAGTGATTAATGATTGTAAGCTGTTATTTAAAAAAAAAGTCCCGCTGGGTTTCTTGCTGGTTCTTCCCAGGACAGAGGTTTTTTCCGAACCAGTGGTAATCAAACAAAAGAGTGACTTTCAATAAGTATTATTTATAATCTATATTGAATAAAAAAAGTTTCTGTTTCTGTTTCTGATTGCTGTGGCCCATAGACATCTACATCTATCCTCGATTACGAATCAAAATATAGATGCGTTTTCATTCGTGAGGACTAAGATGGAATACCTCGTTTCCAGTAAAATGGGTCTTCAGTTCTCGACACTCACCATACAAAACACAGCAGCGTTGATCTACTATTTTATGATGTTTTCTGTGAGTGTGTGGTCCTTTCCCGGTCGAGCCGACACATTCGTGCTCCAATAATACTACATAGGTACCTTATATGTAGCTGTAGCGCGGCTCTACCACGTAAATATATAATTATGTAATAGGTCGGAGAAAAAGTTTCTTCATATTTTATGTAATATACAAATTCAAGACATTTGAAAAAAAGTTTAATTACATTTAATTATAACATATATTTGTGCCATTTTGTTAGATAACTTGTTGGCATCTTGTAGGTAGTTGACATAATCCCGTTGCTGTAGAAACAAAAAAAAATGCGACAAGTAGTTTTGACAGTCCTCTCTTGATGTTAACTTAACACTACCAAAAATAATTCTGAAGAGACCGAAACAGGTAAAAATCTGAGGGCGCAAGGTCAGGACTATATGGTAGATGCATTAACACTTCCCCACCAAGCTTTCTTAATTTTTGCTAAATGGTCAAATATGTGTGAAAGATGATAGACACTCCTTTTCTGTTGATCAATTCCGGCCGTTTTTGGGTGGGATTTAGAATCGTTTGGCAGGAATTTGGGGGGTAAGGTGTTTTATTTGGTAGAGGTTTGCGCATTAAAAGGTAATGCACCGTTTTCAAGAAAATAAAAAAGAAACTATTATAACCTAAAATGTGTAATACATGGAAAAACATAATATGCAATATAACTGTGAAAGTGGGATAGCATACAGAATTTTGTGTAAGTGCGACAAGGACGTAAAACCATGTCAAAGACCAGTGTCACATTATTATACTTCTATGGTATTTTATTCTTCTGTGGTCTATACTCTCTGTCAAGTGTCAAATCGCATGACATAATAATTTTTATGCATTTCGCTGTTCGTTGCTCTTCTTGCGTGAATGTGTGTTCTTCAGTATAATATTGTAGCTTTTATCGTGCCCAGAAATACTTGAGCACCCAGAAATACTTTCAGTTGAAATAGGTTAGAAGAGGTTGAGATAGGTTGGAATAGGTTCCCCCCCGAACGGGTTCCCGCCTTGTCGTGGCGGGGGGGCTTAGTAGCCGTGGCTTGGTCACCCGAGGGGAACAAAGAGGAACCCCTTGGCTGGTCCGTGGTGTAGGGCCAGCCCGAGGTGGCCACTCCGAGTGGGCTTGGCGAGCCCACTTCGGATGTGTGTCGGTCGGCTGCGGTGGGAGGGGTGTCCTCTCCCCCTACCGCTGCAGCCGAGGTGGAGTCGCGGAGGAAGAGGAGTTTTGGTATGGCGATGCGCCACTCGCCCTATCCTCCGCGACTCAGACGGGGCCGCACCGTTGATACGGTGGTGGTGGGGTGCGCGGGAAGAGGGGTGTCGGTATTGCGAGGCGCTGCTCTCCCTACCCTCCGCGGCCGAAACGTGGTTGGCGGCGGGGCCAGAGACCAGATTCGCCGCTGGGGTCGGGAAAGCGGGTGCTACTAAGTGCTCGATTTTCCTGGCGCCATGGCCTCTGCGTATCGGATTTGGGGGGGTCCGATACGCAGGTGGAGTTGGAGGCCGTGGAAGGGGGCGTGCCTTGTGTTTCTGGTGCGCCTTGCCTGAGATGGAGAATGGGGAGGAGAGGTCCTCCCCCGAGAAGGAGCTGCCATCCTTCGAGATGTGATGTCATTCCCGCTTCCCGCTTCCCCCTCCCCCTCTCCCATCCCGCCGGAGACGATAAATAAATATTATCATTTTGAGGTTAGGTCTATGGGATTTTTTTTGATTTTTCTTAAGAACGGTTATATTACCTTTTGACGGGAGTGGTGTCGGCGGTTAGAGGACACTCTCCCGTCCCCACTCCTCCCATCCCCTGCCTCCCTTCCTGCCAAACGATTCTAAATTTTAACCCCGTTTCTTCTCAATTTCTTGCTTGAGTCTCATTAGTTATTGGCGGAAGAGATCCAAATCGATAGGTTTGCCCGGCGGTAAAAGCTCATAATAAACGATGTTCTTCCAATCCCACCATACACACAGCATCACTTATTGCGTGCTAATCCGGGTTTCACTACAGTCTGTGAAGCTTTACAACCCTTTGACCATGATCTTTTTAGCATGTTCTTGTCATAGGTAATCCACTTTTCATCACCAGTGATCAATCTTTTCAAAAATGATTCGGTTTCATTACGTTTCAATAGAGAATTGCAAATGAGTACACGATTCATTAGGTTTCTTTCAATGAGCTCTTGTCTACCCAAATATCGAGGTTTTTTGTATAGTCAGATTTTTTCAAATGGGTCAAATTAATTTTGAGATCATTCCTCAATTCCTCGGCTATGTCGTAACTACTGATATGCCAATCTTGCTCAACTTTTTCAAAAATGGCATCGACTTTATCCGTATTAGGGCGACCAGAGCGAGTTACATCTTTGACATCAAAATTTCCGGACTGGAAACGCTTGAACCAACTTTGTGCTACTCTTACTGACATTGCTAGATCTACTACTAGGTTTGAATCACATTTTTCTCTTTTTTTAATAAAACTTCAGAATGTATCGAACTTTTTCTTTAGATTCACGCATTTTGGCGCACAGAAATACAATTGAATAATGGCAGGAAAGTGTTTTTTACTTTTCTTTTTCTTAATGCCCTATATGTATTCATTTACGTGGTAGAGCCATGCTGCAGCTATATTAGTACAATAGTTGTAGCACGAATGGGTCAGCTCGACCGGGGAAGTACCACGCTCTCACAGAATACCAGCGTAAAATAGCAGCTTGACACTGCTGTGTTTCGTATGGTGAGTGTAGAGAACCGGAGACCCCTTTTACTGGAAAAGAGGCATTCTATCTTAGACCTCACGGTTGTTAACGCATCTGAATTTTGATTCTTGAATGAGGATAGATGTAGATGTCTATCGGTCACAGCAACAACTTACTATCAGGTGGACTGTGTGCTCGTTTGTCACCTTACCCTACAAAAAAAAATTAAAACTAGCCAGATGCAACCAAAGAGATTTTTATTCAATTTTATAGAAATAAAATACTGAGAAACTTTTCCTACGATTTAATATTTGATGATTTCTTATAGTTTAACAGTTGACTACCTAGGTGTTATAATGTTCGTAAGAGCGACTGATCAAGGATTCATTCATTACAGTCTATCAAAACTCCACTTTTGAACATAAACCTTACGACATAGAATGCCTCAAAAGATTGCCTCAAAGATTTCCTCAAACATTGCCTCAAATATGTCCTCAAAGGGGTATACTTGTTTGGCAGGCGGGTATTGAAATATTGTTATATATTATAGCAACGCGACATTGAATTAATATTTTTTATTCCATTGCCCCTATTAGATGGAGTGACGACCTGGTAAGATATGCAGAACGTTGATGGTGGCAGGTGGTTGAGATCGTGTTTGGGGACATTTATGTGTGGACTATGGACTATGTGGTGGATTACTTTTAGCTGTGGACTTGTGAAGGGATGTAATGATGGTGATGATATGACAAAAGTAACTACAACATCAGTACGTCACAAACAGCTCTGTTTTTCCTATTGACTATGGGTCCTGTAAAGCATCTGAAATGTCAGAAATTTTGAATAAGTCAAAACTTAACGAAATAAAATCATTGTCCTAGGCTAGCTGTCTTGATCTATTTATTTATTTATACTTTGTAGCAAAACACCTTTAAAAGGGCGTACTTAATGCCTTTTGGCATTCTCTTCCTGTCAACTCGGATTTATATATTAGCAGGGCCATATGTATGTATAAGAAATATTTTTAGTAATAGAATAGTTTTGTTGGTAAATGGTTCAGTTTCGTACTGCTACATCTGGATATTAAACCTAAGATCATAGGTTTTCTATCCATCTTATAAACACGTGTTAGGAATGCATGAATCAACGCGCGCGCCGATCTAAACCAAACATGCCGCTTTGTATGGATTCCAGAGCGGTGACACCTCGATAGACTATTGTCACAAATGATCACTGTTATTGCATTAGAAAGGTTAGCCACGTTTGTTCTCACATCGTGCATTGATTCTTTGGTTTTGACTCTGGACAATCAGTTGTTTGTTTTTAAATTTTGTTATTGATATCTCGACAGGTTAAAATAATAAATAATAGTACAGAGACAGTGAGCCAGTGTAAACACTGGCCTTTTTATAAATAAATCTTTAGAATAAACACTACTCCGTTTATAACGAATGCAGTAAGGTCATAAAAAATATAATAATCTCTAACGAGACAGTAAGATCGATATCCTTCTGAGAAATTACACGCATTTGATTCAAATGTGCTCTCTTAGTTGTTTTTTTATAAAATAAGGGTGACAAACGAGCACACAGTCCACCTGATGGTAAGTGAGTGCTGTGAGTGAGTCCAAATTAAGCTCTAAAAAGCTTGGCGTGCTTAGCAGAGCGGGACAGTATTTCATGCCGGCACAATGCATGCAATTTTATAAGGCGCAGGTTCGGCCTCACATGGAATACTGTTCCCATCTCTAGGCTGGGGCACCAGCCCAGAGAATCCTCAATCAAGAATCAATATGCAGATACGTCATCACCCCTGAGGACTAAGATGCAACGCCTCGTTTCCAAAAAAAAGGGCTCTCAGTTCTCTATACTCACTATGCGAAACACAGAAGCATTAAGCTGCTATTTTACGCTGGTATTTAGTTTTATTACAGTTAAAAACTAAAATTGTGGCAAAAGTATATTTAACTATGTTTTGCAGTCAAAGTCCCTACATTACGACACAAATTTGATAAAATTAATGCTTAGGGGGCATTTCGTATAGTGTTTATTATATTATTTGACAATACGATTGGTGGAATCGAGTCGTTTACCTCGGTCCGCAACTGCTGGCCTTGCGAGTCCTTGCACGACGTGACACGACGTGCCACTTGCTCGGGTTTTTCCGATATCAGTACCGGTAGGGTGACCAATGAAATTAGAGTCGTCTAACAATGCATTTAGGACAGTCTTAAACGCGCTACAAATGTTGTTTCACAAAATTGTTGGAATTAATGTAGTAATAATATACGATGTCTTTGTCTGTCTATGTGTTCCGAATTTATTTCTATGTTTTCCGTAATTTAGATCGTGGTGACCAGTCTCAACTGAGACTAGCCATCTGAACGGGGCAGGGTTATATTGCACGAATGTGTGCGAAAGCACAGGTGCACTCTCTATTCCCTGACTCTCATTATACGGACGGACAGAAATCCGACACGGCCTTGTAAACCTTGTTGACCTAGTAAAGGGGGTAAGAAACAGCCAAATTTCTGACCTCTGACTGTTACTGAGATTTCTTTGACAGAAAAAACCAATTAACTGATTTTGACCCAACTCAAGTTTCACTTATGGCTATGGATCAGCAGTCGCACTTACGGCTACTACACCAACAATGCAGTCACGCAATATAAATAAAATTAAGCAAATAAAGCAGCAAAGTTTGTACTGACTGACAAAGTGAGCGACGGGAAATCAGTTTCAAGGAACGCGCTGAATTGCGTAGTTTTATATTACAATTGCATATGCAAGTACTGTTTTAAAACAGGAATGTTTTGCAGCTGTTTTTGCAAATCCAAACTACATATAGCGAGTCGCAATAATAAAAAAAAAAACTTAGTTCATTATAGAGATTAATCGTCGCTTCGTAAGTCATAAACAACTTTTAAATAATCTGAGACATTTATTGTGTAGGTTCATCTGTGTGAATGCTATAATATTGTGTGAAAATTCAAAATTAAAGTTTTTAATTGTAATCTATCTAATAGGCTATAAAAATATTTCATCTCCTTCTTCATCAATCCATAAAAAATCTTGGACATTTTTTTTTATAGAATTTGAGTGACAAACAAGCACACAGTCCACTTGATTGTAAGTGGATGCTGTGACCCATAGACATTTACATTTACCCACGATTGAAATTCAAAACACAGATGCGTTGTTGTTCTCTAATAATAAGGTTAGGTATGTGAGTTAATAATCAAGCTGAAATTATTGATACAAGTAAAAATGTTTTCAGGTTCTTGTTACTCACCATACGAAAAATAGTACCTTCATCAGCTGAGCCTCCACATTTGTATTGCAGCCATATTTTTACTGAAGTAAGGGCGATTAAAAAGCTTACTTAGACTAGGGGCGTAGCTACCGCCGTATCAGCCGTATCAATGATACGGGGCCCCCGGGTTACAGGGGCCCCGAACGTATGTAAGCAAAAGTTCTAAGGATTTCTATGGGACAGCATTTTGGTTTGAATTGTTTGGCTAGCTTAGTTCCTAGGAGTATTAATTGTAAGTAATAAGTTATAATCAATATATAATTATTTTAATTAAATGCGAGAGTTTTTGTTCCTTTTGTGAAAAATCTTTACCCTTCATTGGGGCTCACCGACAAATTTTGATACAGGGCTCCTCTAAGGCATGCTACTCCACTGACTTAGACAGTAACATTACAGCAAGTGGATACTGTGGCCCATAGACATCTACATCTGTCCTTATTTTCAAAACAAAAAGATACTCGTAGAATGCCTCGTAACCACTAAAAAGGGTCTTCGGTTCTCTACACCCGCTATACAAAACATAGTACAGCAAAACATTATGCTGCATCCGTAGTACACTAAGTGGCTCTACAACGTAACCACGTATATTTCCCATTATACAATAACGAAAAATCAAGAGAAGATTCCTTTCAAAACCTAATACGAAGCTGCAAATTTCTTAACACATAGGTAATCCTTAAATGACCATTTATTTGTACAACCAAAAACCAGTCACAAGTAATTACACAGTGGTAGAGCCACGCGGCGGCTTTTGCTGTCGCACGGATGGGCCGGCTCGAACCGGGGTGGTACCACGACCTCACAGAATACCAACGTGAAGTAGAGGTTTACCTCTGCGTTTCGATTGGTGAGTGCAGGTAGCCGGAGGCCCTTTTTACTGGAAATGAGGCATTCCATCTTAGTCCTCACGGGTGACAACGCATCTGCATTTTGATTCGCAAACGAGGATAGATGTAGATAGATGTCTATGGGCCGCAGCAACCACTTACCATCAGGTGGACTGTGTGCTCGTTTGTCACCCTTATCTTATAAAAAAAAATTAACCGATCGCAAGTAAAAAGTTACCACGCACATATGGGTACTATACGAGCCTACCTGATTAAAAAAGGTGTGTGTTTTTAGCCGCGTCTCATTTCGCGAGGCGAACGGCTAGCACGCGCCTAGACACGTAGCGCTCTTCGTGGAAGGATTTCTTGTGTCCTTTTCGAATGACGATTACTTATTCCGCTAAGTCGTAGGTTAAATAATTTTAATCTTGATTCTGTCGACGATTCAGACGGGTGGGTGGATTTTTTAACCACGGCTAATATCGTTTCTTTCACTTTTAATAATGTAACGGTCAAGGCGGCCAGTCTCAACGGAACTAGCCTAGCTAGACTAGTCGCTGATCACTATTATATGCGCAAGCACAAGTGCGTTCTCTTCTCTCACTCTCATAGTGCGATGGGACGGTAATCTGACACGATTTGAAAGAGATCAGGCGCAAAACCAACGGCTTTACGTGCTGTCATTAATTGGTATTTTCTACCGAATTCCAAAAAGGAGACGGTACTCAATTCGACTGTATGTTTTTTTATGTGTGTTACCTCATAACTTTTTACTGGGTGCACCGATTTCGATGATTCTTTTTTTATTTGAAAGCTGGTGCTTCACATGTGGTTCAAATTTGATCAAGGTCTGACCATTGAATAAAACTATTTTTACGGATTTTATCGCATTTAATTAACTTATTTTATATTCCCGACGTTTCGGTTGCTTTCCAGCAACCGTGGTCACGGGGGACTGAGGTGATTGACGTCCCGATGTCAGTGTTAAGCCGGAGTACCTTCAGCTTTTTTAATTAATAATTTTGGTCCGATCTACGCAGAATGAACTAATTGTGTCTTGATGTCTTGCAGTGGTATGCTAAGGTCTGACCAATAGTCTTTGAGTTATTCTTAATAATTTATATTGAAGTCGGTTGTACAACATTTTTAATATTAAATTATTAATTTTAAATTATTATGTACGTGTATAAATAAAATCGCAAAAGAATGAAAATGACCCGACTAATTTAAATGAAAGTTTTTGTGTGTATTTGAGTGAGTCCCTGGATGGTATAGATTCATAATTGTACCCAGTAAGTGCACTATTATCCCGCTCCAGAAATCATCCGTATGAAACCGGGGCGGATCACTAGTTTTAAATAAACTTTATTTCCTTTCAACATTATTATTTCTAATGTACGTTGATGTGGTTTTTTTTCAATAAAACTTGTGTATATCTATAGTGCATTATCATCCTAATTAAGTTTTTCTTTATCTTAATGATGTTTAATTTTAAATCGTTGTAGATATTATGTTAAAAGCCATATCAATCGTAATTTTTCAGTAAATCCAAATTGCCTTATAAGTGATGTTAATCGGTTTGTTAAGATCATTTATTAGTTGAAAGCGGTATGTAATGGATGTAATTATACATATACATATACATATACATATATATATATATATATATATATATATATATATATATATATATATATATATATATATAATTTCACCAGGTTTCTTTATAGGAATTGGTTCATTATTTTTAATATATTGTTCTGTACAAAATTGGTATAGGTAATTTCCAAGGTAATTATTACAAATAATTGTTCCGTGCGAGATGAGATTTGAACACGCAGTCCTCACACTGCCTCACAAAGCCGACAACGTCGGCGTTCAATGGAATTGAATCCTCTGTGGTACACTGACCACTAAAAACGATTGTCATCAGGTTTGTTTGGAATCTTACCAAACGCAACACAATAAAATAGTTTTGTATTTCCTACATTAGCCAACTCTGACTTTTGTGTGTTAAGTTATTCCGGTATAAATCACAATTTATTAATATGTTGTGAATGTGAAAACGTCCTTCGGCAAAGAAGAAATATTTAAATGGCACCCATCGCTCTAGATGGGCTTGGAGCATCGCCAATAAGAATAGCTCGTGCTTTATAAGATCGCCATGGAGTCTGGGTTCAATGTACGTTTAACAACTTCCGATAAAGATTGCCTGAAACATTTTTCTTCGTTGTGTGCAATAGCCAAAGAGATTTAGCTTGCAAAAGAATCAGAATACAGTATACGTACAGTGTTTATTAGAAATTTACTTATATTTTTTAACTTTTTTTGTCATTTATTTCATTATAATCATCATCATTACAGCTTTTCAAAAGTCCACTGCTAAACATAATCCTCCCCCAAGAAAGCCACATAGCAAGGTCCTGAGCCACCTGCATCCATCGACTTCCTGCATGCCTTACCAGGTCGTCACTCCATCTAGTGGGGGGACACCCCACACATCGTCCGCTGGTACAAGGCCACCACTCGACAACCTGTTTTCCCCATCGGTTGTCGGTTCTTCGACCTATATGGCCAGACCATTGCCACTTCAGCTTACTAATTTGTTGGGCTATGTCGGTCACTCCGGTTCTACTGCGGATATCCTCATTTCTAAGCTTATCACGCAGAGTAAAGCATAGCCCTTTCCATAGCTCGCTGAGCGACCTTGAGCTTCCTCATACGGTCAGCAGTGAAGGACCACGTCTCAGTTCCATAGGTCATTACTTGCAACACGCACTGGTTGTACAGTCCCGTTTTCAAGTTTTGAGGTATACCTGACGACAAGATGTGCCGAATGCTGCCCAGCCGAGTTGTATCCGTCGATTGACCTCTCGGTCGAAGTTGGACTTACCTAGTCGGACTATTTGGCCCAGGTAAACATACTCGTCAATAACTTCGAGCTTAGTGCTCCCAACAACTACCGGCATGGGTGTGACATGGACGTTATACATGATCTTTGTTTTGTCCATGTTCATCTTACCACCTATCTGTTATTATTTATTTATATCATTTTAATAGATTCTTCTATCCATTGAACTTGCAAAAACCGTGAGGTTTGTCCGCAAGTTACAATTCTACACATAATGCAACGCAATAATACAATCATCTAATCTATGGCTGCTTACAAACTGTGACAACAATGTTAAGTACGTACTTGTTTTTTTGATAGTCTGATAGCTGGCGACGAATTTTGGGAATGTCCTTTTGGCAAGTTGAAATTGTGAAAAAATATAATTTCGTCAATTGGCGAATCCAGTTCCGCGAGTCTGGCAGAGCATTTGCGGTTATTTTGTTACTGTGCAGCATATAACCTTTGCAAAAAAAAAATTCAAATAAAATGTTTTTTGGGCAACTTGATTTCTTTTTTATCTTTTAATTTAGTTTTTATATAATTCCAAAAATATAATCCCAGATGTTTTTGTGGCGATGGGCTCACCTGTATCTCCCATTGTCACTGATATATTCATGGAAGGCTTTGAGGAGAATGCCCTGCTTACTTCTCCCATAAATCCAAGATTCTACAAGCAGTACTTAGACGACACTTTCACAATTCTACCTTTGGATAAAGTTTGCTGCAAACTGCATTTTTAGACCACCTTAACTCCATAAATTCTAAAACTCAGTTGAGTTATAGGCAAACAATTGTTTAGCTTTTCTAGATGGGTTAGTAATTCGGAAACCTGATAGCACCTTGAGCCACACTGTGTATAGAAAAAAGACCCTTACAGATAGATATTTAAACGGTGATTCTCATCACCATCCTGCACAGTTAGCTACCGTGGGTAAATCTTTGGTGCAGAGAGCACTAGGTATCTGTGACAGTAAACACCTAGCCGCCGAGCTCCAACACGTCAAGCAAGTTTTGCACGACAATGAGCTTCGGGTTCCGCGCTTACGTCACAGTGAACGAGTGAAGCCGGCCACGGTCGAGCGAGCGCCTGCTGTACTGCCATATGTCAGAGGTGTCACTGACAAGATTGGCTACATCTTGAAGCGTGCTTCCATTAAAACATACTTCAAGCCGCCGAAGAAGATTAGTCAGTTTCTACCATCAGTCAAGTGTAATATACCTCTGAAAGGTGCAGGAGTGTACAAGCTTGATTGTGAATGAGGTCTCTCTTATATAGTACAAACTAAAAAATCAATAAAAACCCGCGTTAAAGAACACATAGCTGATGTGAAGAAGTCTGCAGTCTGTGAACACGTACAGGATCGCCGTGTGCACAGATTGCAGACCTCCTCACATCGTCACTACATTAGATTTGATAGACCACAAATTCGTTCCAAGGATGATGCGCGAGGCAATTGAAATTAAAAAAAAAATCCTTATTTCAATAGAGAAGATGTCTGGGTGCTATCATCTGCGTGGGATCCTATAATTAATAAAATTAAATTCCAACCCAAGCATACAACTGCAAGACTTCAAGATACTGTAAGTTCATACTGCGTAGATCGGAACAAAAATAAATTATTTTTAATCTGAAGGTAGCTGTGGTTAACTATGACATTGGGACGTCAAACACCTCAGTCCCCCCCCCCCCCCCCCCCCCCCCCGTGACCATGGGTGTTGTAAAGTACTCGAAACTTTGGGAATATAAAATAAGTGAATATACGCGATAAAATCCTTAAACTAGTTTTATTTAAATGTGTAGTGTTCGCGTAAATATAAGAAATAATTAATTAGTAAAAACTGCACAGCTGTGTACGTTATTTTGTCGCTTTATTATCCTAGCCCGTAATAAAATCGACTGTCGGCATCATACATACCAAACTCTCATAGAAATCCGTTGTTTTGTTTACGAATTGGGATTGCTTGCACGTGTAGACTGTTGTTAGCAGGAGTCATGGATTATCTTATAGGGAAATAGTAGTTGCATACATTTTGCTGATTCGACATTTTACACTTGTGTCCGGAGTGCGCTCGACGGCGAACGCCACGTCGTTCCCCGTCACAGCCCACGCTACACCGCTACCAAGTAGAAAATAAATTGTATCGCCCGTATAGCTTAACCTGTAAATTGTAATTTCTGAATACAACATCGGTATCTTTTAAGATTTTAATTAGTGAACCCGATAGGCACCTCCTGTGCGTCATATTGCGAGGTTATCAGGCATTAGTAACTAGTACATTATTAGCCAACAACATCGCACATTCCCACACACATCTTGCACATTGGCGACCCCGAACTCTGAAATTAGTGATTCGGTGCAACATGTCGAACATTGTGATTGCGCAATAGGGAACGGCCACGTAACGGCGATAAAGGCTAACGCACAATTTATACGTTATCAAATTCTTAGTTGCTCACAGTGCTTACACTTTCAAACTGTAAACATGGCAAGTAAGAGAAAATCACTGTGTATTTACGAAAAAGAGTTACTGATACGCGCAATAGAGGCGGGAGAGAAGATAAGTGATGTTGGTAGGCCCTTTAGATTTATTCGCTCTACCGTTTCCATAGTATGGAAAAATAAAGAAAAAGTTCTACAAGCAGAGGAGGATGCAAAATCTTCGAAAAAATTAAAGAAACCTAAATACGATCTTTCACGTTTCACGGACAGCGCCAGAATAATTTGCCTATCTCGGGGCCGATCGTAAAAGATAAGGCGGAGAAGTTTGCTGAAGAATTTGGTTTAACTTTTTTCAAATCATCAGGAGAATGGTTCGAAAAATTCAAACAACGTCATCATATTAACTATGGTAAAGTTAGTGGAGAAGCACGAAGTGTCGATACAAATGTTACTCACGACTGAATTAAGTGTGGTCAAAATTGACAGAACAATACGCCCCAAATGATAATTTTAACGCTGATGAAGCTGGAGTTTTCTATAAGTTGACCCCAGATAAAACTCTGAAATTTAAAGGGGAAAAGTGTATTGGAGGAAAGCTCTCCAAGGAGCGTATTATATTGCTTGTGGCTGCTAATACGGATGGCACTAGGCAAATCGAAAAATCCGCAACATGCTGGACTTTGTACAAATTCTATGAGTGATGAGGTGGAAACGAAACCAGAGTTTGATAGCGACAACGACCTCCCATTAACTGAGTGGATTCAATAATTCAACATGGCAGAAAAACTTCAAACTTACATCGAAGTAGACGTTTGCCTGCTTATAACGGCTTTACTCACAGACAAAGAAATTTTGGATTTGGTAAGAAAAACTGAGGATCAAGAACAAGGAGATGAAGAAGATGAGCCTTAGCATCCGCCGAGCATTAAAGAAGCTCTTGAAGCAGCAAAGTTATTGGAAAAGTACTTTCTTTATCTCGAAGATGACTCAATATCGCAAGATGGTAAAAAATACAACACAATTACTGGTGCAGCAAAAGACGTCAGACGATAATAACAGACTATACGCAAAAGCATTCAAATAACAATTGTTTTTATATAGCTATTAACACTGGTCTGAAATAAACTTTTTCTTTTTCTAATACAGATTTTTGTTCGTTCCATTTAACGACAACTCTTTATAACGTCAAAATATGCACAGTCCCTTGAGTGTCGGTATATAAAGTTTACACTGTATATTAATTTTATTGATATCACTCAAAATCTCTGGTAGCCCCAGAAATGAAGCTATCGCTGTTCAACTTTTTTAACTAGGTTCTTGAAGTAGACATATGTCTTGGTAACTGCAGTTTTTTTTGAGTTTTTATTAGGAAGATGCTGCTGTCCATCTCCTGTTTCAATTTCCCTCTATCGCCTCTTATTATACCTATGAGATGATATTAGATAGGGAATTCTTTTATGCCGTTTAATAAATTTAAGTTTAAATTACGTTTGTATACGTGGTAGAGCCATGCTGCAGTTATATTAACAGTATAGTTGTAGCACGAATGGGTCGGCTCGACCGGGGAAGGACCACGCCCTCACAGAATACCAGCGTAAAATAGCAGCTTTATGCTGCTGTGTTTCGTATGGTGAGTGTAGAGAACCGGAGACCCTTTTTACTGGAAAAGAGGCATTCTAACTTAGTACTCACGGGTGACAACACATCTGCATTTTAATTCGCAAATGAAGATAGATGTAGATGTCTATGGGCCGCAGCAACCACTTACCATCAGATGGACTGTGTACTCGTTTGTCATCCTTATTCTATAAAAAAGAAAACGTTCAGTAAAGCGGGAAGGTTAAAGCTAGTCTAGAATAAATGCGAGTCATTTTAATTTGTGAATAAAAATAATGAGACAGAATAGATCTTTAAAAATACATTCACTGCATTCAACACTTAGGTATACAAATATTACTGGTACATTTAAATTTACTATACTATTACAATTCAATTATCTTATTATATTATTTATATCATAATTATATTAAAATGCTTCACTTAAATTGTCATTTAATATACCTGCAATGATATAAAAATTATATATTAATTAGTTTTGATATTTATAATATTTAGTCAAATCCAAAGTCAAAAGAAAAGATATATGCAATGTTATTATACCTACCTAGCAACCTAGAAGAAGAGTACCTAGAAACATTTCTCAATTATAAATGTTTTAATAATTAGGTAAGTCACACAATCTCATGGACCTTTACTTCAACCGTCGCATTTCGTTCATAGGATGAAATAGGATAAAAGTTTTTTTTATGCTGTCACTACGTGGTGTGTTGAGTTATATTAACGATTTGTTATATCGACATTTTTGTTAAACATTTTTCTTTTTTCTCTGCTTGATCTAAAACCCTTCAGAAATGAGAAGAGGCCTGTGCCCAGTTGTGGGCCTTATATAGGCTGTAACCTTAACTTTAACTTTTTCTCTTTAGTTTTTCTCGTTAGTTGAAATAATGTATTTCGTTTGAGATATTAAGTTTTATAATACGAGATTAATTAAACATGGCGGCAATATTTTTATTAATATTAATGCCACGCCAACCTTGTAGCTCCATCTTTGATTTTGTAATTAATTTCAGTCCGATTTCGTTCTGATATTAAGCGACTCAACGGAATTGGAACACTAAAGAGCGCACAATAAGTAGGCACTTGCGATTCGGGGCACGGATCCTATGGATTTATTCTGAGGGGATTACGAACGCGCACTTCCACATAGCTGCCCGTCTGCGCGTACAGACTTACTCTGTATGACTCACGGTTCCGTTCTCCGGCTGGTTCAAGTCATAAGAGGAGTAAATTTTATTTTATAGAATAATCGTGGCAAACGAACAAACATTCCACATGATGTTAAGTAAATACTGTGGCCAAAGACATCTACATATTTCCTCAAAATAGAATCAAAATGCAGATACGTTGTCTACTATATACGAAAACTAGCGACGAAGGTCGCTCTAACGGAAATGCAGAGGCCGCAACTGCCGTACATTGCAGCGACACTGCACCACTCGATCTGTTAATGAAGATAATATTGTACTGGTTGCGCACTGCGCTGATGGATAGAAATCAATACTATACCCAAGGTAATATAGTACCAAAACAACATTTCGCATCTAAACGTGGTAGAGTCACGCTGCAGCTATATTATGGTAGTAGCACGAACAGGTCGGCTCGACAGGGGAAGGACCACGCCTTCATATAACACCAGCGTGAAATAGTAGTCTATTACTGCTCTCGTATGGTGAATGTGGTGAATCGGAGACCCCTTTTATTGGAAAGGAGGCATTCCATCTTAGTCCTCAAGGGCGATAACGCATGTGCATTTTGATTCTTAATCGAGGATAGATGTATGCTCAGACCCCACCGAACGGGTTCCCGCCTTGTCGTGGCGGGGGGGCTTAGTAGCCGTGGCTTGGCAACCGCGGTGAACAAAGAGGAACCCCTTGGCTGGCCTGAGGTGTAGGGCCGGCCCGAGGTGGCCACTCCGAGTGGGCTTAGCGAGCCCACTTCGAATGTGTGTTGGTGGGCTGCGGATAGAGGGGTGTCCGCTCCCTCTACCGCTGCAGCCGAGGTGGAGTCGCGGAGGAAGAGGAGTGCTGGTATGGCGATGCGCCACTCGCCCTATCCTCCGCGACTCTGACGGGGCCGCACTGTCAATTGATGCGATGGTGGTGGGGCTGCGGGGGGAGAGGAATGTCGGTATTGCGAGGCGCCGCTCTCCCTACCCTCCGCAGCCGAATCTTGGTTGGCGGCGGAGCCATATACCTGTTCCGCTGCTGGGGTTAGGAAGGCTGGTGCTTCTGAGTGCTGGCCCCATGGCCTTCGCGCATCGGACACGGGGGCGTCCGTTGCGCATGTGAAATTGGAGGCCGAGGAGGAGGGCGCGCCATGTGTTCTGGTGCGCCTTACCGGAGAAGGAGATGGGGGAGGAGTGGTCCTCTCCCGAGGAGGGGCCGCCATGGGGCGGCCAGCGCAGGTGGGGCCGCGGAAGTGTGCGAAAGCGTTCCCGTGGCCCTGCCAATATGCGACGAGGGTGGAACACCATGGGGTTTTAGTCGGTGCGAGTCCGACATAACCCGTCCTTGCCCCCGCGAGGCGGGTATGCGTAGGCATTTCCCCATGTAAAAAAAAAGATGTATGCTCAGAAATTACTTACCATCAGATGGACTTTGTGCTTGTTTGTCACTTTTATCCTATAAAAAAACAGCATCTACTTACTATTAGGTGTACTGTATGCTTTTTGGCACCCTTATTCTATTAAAAATATTTGAAATATATTTTATAATTACACTGTGATTGCAATTAATATACAAGATAGCGGGTGCATACTTTCTAAAATGTTGACTTGTACCACTTTATCTAGATCTAGGTATACCATTGTTAAAGGAAATCTTTTTACATTGAGGCATGAATCGGTCATTCAATTTTTCGCTTTGATATGTATTATACTTCCTTTGCGATGATAACAAGACGTTGATGGTAGACAATTATAACTTTTTTTTATAAAATAAGAATGACAAACGAGCACACAATCCACCCGATGGTATGTGGTTGCTGTGGCAGTGACATCTATTCAAACGCCAATTCGTTCTCTGAGGACTGAGATGAAATACCTTGTTTCCAGTAAAAATGGTCTCCGGTTCTCTACATTCACCATACGAAACACAGCAGCATGAAAGAGCATGATTTCCCAGTTGAGCCAACCCATTCGTACCACAACCATATTATAGCTGAAAGCTGTGGCTCTATCACGTGTAGGTAACAGTTTTTTTCATTTTCAAAAAAAAAACAAATTTTAATTTCTTTAGCTCTGCTATCTTTAGAGTCAGCAGCGTTAAAGGTAAACTTAATTAGCAATTTCATTCACCCCCAAACGGAACAATGTCATGAGCTGTTCGCTATGTTTGACTTTCACTGATATTGTGCGCCGGTACGTGCCAGACGAACGGACGGACAGTCAGCTGAGCGACGGAAACAGGACGTGACGTCACGGGATGTTATCGTAGGTTGCTGGTCTATTTTAATGCAGGCGGCGGCGCGGCGACGCGACGCCTCGTAGGAGATTCACAACTCGGCCGACATGCCTTACGTCGGTTTTGTCCTGTGATTAAGTTATTGTAGCGTTTGAAATGTATGCCGCGTAAGTTTTTTTATAGAATGACGGTGAGTGGATGCTGTGGTCCATATACAGCGACATAATATATCCTCGATTAAGAATCAAACGCCTGACGTCTAAGATGGAATGCCTTGTTTCCGGTAAAAAGGGTCTCCGGTTCTCTACAATCACCATACGAAACACAGCAGTGTTAAACTGCTGTTTAACGTTAGTATTATGTGAGAGCATCTTGCGTGCGTATTGCAGTTATAATATGCAGCATGGCTCTAATAACAAAGACATATTTTTATCAAAATGTCGGCTTCAAATAATTGCAAAAATAAATTAGATGAATACTTTTAGCGGACCACACAACTGACTTACATTTGACAAATAACTATATTTAGGCGCCCGCTCTTCAGCAAAAAAAAAAACTCATCAAGTGTAAAACAGAACCTCTGTGAACAAATCGGTGCTAATTTGTTGAAAAAATCCCAGGACGGTTCAAATCAAACAACCATCAGCAAAGCTCCGCCCCATAGCGATTTGGAAAACACATTGGGCTTGAAAGAAACCGACTCGGTCCAGGCTTTGTAATCTATCATTATTTTACTGACGTAGGGACAAATTAAAAAACACATAGCCAAGAGTGAGTTGAGACGCGTAAGATAAGGTTCTAACGTACAAATACAAAACTTATTAATTTCTAATTAAACACACAATTTTCGTAGTGGTCTTAATTCATCATTTTCAGACTTACAATCGTTTATTTGTTTGCCTGTAGCTACACACTAAGCATGCTTGACTCGTGGTTACCGATAACAAAATATAACCAGTAGGTGAGATGCTTTAAATGTTGTATGAATAAAATTATAGATTTCAATTAGGTTTTCTAAGTTTTATTTTTTAGACACTTGGCCCTTATCTAAAAAAAGAAATTATTGCGATATCTTCATTTAATATAATATTAAAAATTTAAGAAACAACGATTTTTATAAGCACTATGTGTTCAATGATGTGTGTTTTGGTTATTGGACGCATCATTTAAAAGACAAGATAGGTTTGGAGAGGTGGGAAGGGTGGGGTTGGCACATTGTAGACTACTTTGATGTTTGATACTAATAACGTGACGAAAAGTTGTAAACCTTATAATACTCCTAACTTTAAAATAACTATCTAATGATGCCTAATTCGTTATTATCGTATTTATCGATATTATTAATCATAATAAAAATTGAAACATGTATTAAAAGAAATCAAAATAAAACCATATATAAAAAATGCTGTATTCATTCATTCACAAGAGCCTATCAAATTCCACTGCTACACATAGGCCTCTATAGATTGCCTCAGAGAGAGGATATTTACCATAGTTTGGCAGGCGATTTGGCAACCGTAGTTTTTATTATTTTCAATTGATATCAGGAAGATGTTACAAGGATAAATAAACAGATCAAAATTTAAGGTTTTTTTTGTATGACAACCGAACCCTAATAAAACCTGGCGACTATTAAGGAACAAGAGAATACGAAAATAATGCGGCCTACAAATCAGAACCAATTAGGATGCGGTGTAGAACAAACACTTCGGCGCAATAATCACAAGGTGCGACGTATTGATTTTTAGACAATTGTCGGGCAAACATTGAGTTGGAAATTGTTGACCACCAGCGGTGCACGACGCGCAAAAACGCGGCAAAGGTGGACTTGTGAAGATTAGGCTTGCAGTGATGAGTTATTTTTTATAACACTATAGAAACATACGAACTTACTGTCCACTTTTTATTACACGTGATAGAGCCATGCTGCAGCTATATTAGTAGTACAGTTGTAGCACGAATGGGTCGGCTTGACCGCGGAAGGACCATGCTTTCACAGAATACCAGCGTAAAATAGCAGCTTAATACTGCTGTGTTTCGTATGGTGAGTGTAGAGAACCAGAAACCCTTTTTACTGGAAAAGAGGCATTCTATCTTAGTCCTCATGGGTAACAACGCATCTACATTTTGATTCTTAATTGAGGATAGACGTGGATGTCTATGGGTCACAGCAACCACTTACCATCAGGTGGACTGTGTGCTCTTTTGTCACCCTATCCTATAAATAAAAAAAAACTTGATGGTAAGTGGTACTGCAGTCCATGGACATTTGCAGCAAACTTCAAACAAAAAATGCTATAGATGACACCTCTACGGACTAACATGGAATGCCTCACAATCTATAATTAAACTGGCTCTCTACCTTCATATCCAAACACAACAGTACACGCACTACTACTTGGCGGTACAAATAGGTAAGAGGATGGTACTTATCCAGACGGACCCCTAAACAGAGAGTTTACTACTACTAATAAAAACTGTATAAAAGGGGTTAGTAGAACCAGAGTAACCGACATAGCCCAACGGATTAGTAAGCTGAAGTGGCAATGGGCCGGCCATATAGCTCGAAGAACCGACAACCGATGCGGAAGAAAGGTTCTTGAGTGGCAGCCTCGTACCGGTAGGCGAAGTGTAGGGCGACCCCCCACGAGATCGAGTGACGACCTGGTAAGACATGCAGGAAGTCGATGGATGCAGGTGGCTCAGGACCGTGCTTTGTGGCATTCCTTGAGGTAGGCCTATGTTCAGCAGTGGAATTATGAAAGGCTGTAATGATGATGATGATGAAAAAGGGTTATTATAAAATAAATGAACACATGATTGACAATAACACCTGAGTATAGTGATCGCTTCCAAGCTGTTCCTAAAATACATTTTGTAAATATTTTGTACAAGCTTTTGTATTACAAAATTTACTTTATAAAAAATTCCGCTGAGTTTCTTACTGGTTTATCCCGGCAGGTTTTTTTCGAACCAAAGGTAAAGTACTTAAAAAATTACTTTCAATAAGAATTACATGTGATCTATATTGAATTTGAAATATTCTGTTCTATCTATATCTGTACAAATAAATAAAATTGAAGTGTCTGTGTGTAATGTTAAAATTACAGCTTTTTAATTTTGCATAAATTAAAAATCTGTAATTTTGATGACAGTATATACAGTACTTATAACAAAAATAGAATATTTTTAAATTTTCTGTGTGTAATGTCAAAATTACAGCTTTTTAATTTTGTATAAATTAAAAATCTGTAATTTTGATGACAGTATATACAGTACTTATAACAAAAATACAATTTTTAAAAATTTTGTGTCTGTAAAAAGAATTAGGGTTAGGGAAAAGCATTAAAACCTTAATTAACACGCGAGCCAATTCGCGGGGAATAGCTAGTACTGTAATATATAAAAACGGTCCTGAGTCTAGCATCCACCGACTTCTTGCATGTCTATGTTCAGCAGTGGAATTGTGAACGGCTGTAATGATCTAAATGTTTTTCTTGTATGTGTGTATCAGTATATATGTGTAAATATATATATATATATATCACCGTTAAACGGAGACGAAAGAACGCGTTTATAGTAATAAAAAATTCGACGACAATTATCTGAAAATAATGGCAAGACATTCAGACAAGGGTTCATTAATTACAATCTAATAAAGTTCACTGTCGCACGTGGGCCTCCCCGTGGAATACCTCATAAGACGAGTATTTGCCATAGTTGCCACGCTTGACAGGTGGGATAAAATACAAACGAATATTTTAATTCTTTAATTGTTATCAGGAAGAGACTACCGCCAAACTCCATGTTGGTTCCGCTCTATCACCTCTTACGACACACACGGGACCACATGAAGTAGTGAATGTTCTTACACCTTTTCTACACGGTAAGACAATAAACCTTATTAAATCTTTAAATGAAACTAATATTTACGGATTCTGTCGCGTTTAATGTAAATTTTTAATTCCCGAAGTTTGTTACAGAGACCACGAGTTATCTGTGACATCAAAAATCTTGAGCTTCTGCACGTCGAGTAAGTATTGCAGGACAATAAGCTCCGGGTCGCGCGCCTACGTCACAGTTACCGAGTAAAGCCAGCCACAGTCGAGCGTGTGCCTGCTGTACTACCCTATGTCAGAGGAGTCACAGACAAGGTTGGCGACATCTTGAAGCGAGCTTGCAATGAAATATACTTCAAGCCACCGAAGTAATTTTTACCATCCGTTAGAGTCATATCCCTCCACAAAATGCAGGAATGTACAAGCTGGATTGTGAAGGTAGTCTCTCCTACATAGGACAAACAAAACTATCTATATAAACCGACGTAAAGGAAAATATAGCTAACTTTAAGCACCGACGTTCCGAGAAGTCTGGAGTCTGTAAACATATTCCAGATCGTCCCCGTCATAATATTAGATTTGATAGACCACAAATCCTCGCAAAAGAACACCGATTCCTACCAAAGATGATTCGCGAGGCTATTGGAATTTTAAAAAAAATACCCTAATTGCAATAGAGAACATGGATGGATACTGCCATCTGCTTGGGATCCTATAAAATAAAATTAGATTAAAACCCAAGCATGCCACTGCAAGACTTCAAGATACTATAAGCTCATTCTGCATAGATTGGACAAAATATTAATATTTAAAAACTGCTAGGTAGCCGGGCTAACTATAACATCGGGACGTCACACAACTCAGTCCCCGAAACGTAAAAATTAATTTTATTTAATGCGTAGTGTTCGCGTAAATAAAATAAATCATTATTAACTTTTATTTTTTTTCATCCGCCGTTTTTAAAACAAAAATTTGTTGCATTTTAAGCCAACTTCATTTGCCAAATGAATACTTTGTAATAACAACTGTTGTATACGAAGTAATATAACAGATCCTTATAGAGAACGAATTGTATCTTGAATATAGGAATAGGTTAATAACAACTACCGATTTTTTTGATTTTTGTGTTTAGTTTCTTAATTTATACTTATATTAGCACTATAATAAATGAAAGTGCTGTTTTAATAATGATGGTACGTCCATTTCACAGTATCCTTAACATTGGAGAATTCTGTTTGTAGATGTTTATGATGGCAGGACTACGTGTTAATTACAAGGCTCTAGTCCAAACATTCGGTCGTGGAAGCCAACGTTGAAAACTACACAGAAGTCGACAAACCTTACTTGTTCACCTCAAAATAGGGTTTCCAAGTATCGATTATTTATATGGATAGTCTTAAATATGAAATAAGTTTGTATCTCTGTAACATTGAAATAACTGTCTTTTGTTAAGCGTAGGGGGCTATTTGCATGTTAATAAAACATTTTTTTTTAATTTTTATCTGTCTGTCTGTCTGGGCTAATATTCGGAGTGGCGGAACCAATACGGAGCAATGTCAAAAAGGAATGCTAGGTCATATTTTATCCAAAAATTTAAACATATTTTTAAAACAGTTAAAATAATATATCTATGATTATATTAAATCTAAATGAGGCCATATTAATAGATTCTATCCAGGCAAAGTCGAGAAGGTCGCTAGTTTCAAAATAAAACCATAGTCCTATAACATAGACAAACTTATTTTTAGTAGCTAATGACAACTGTTTTTTAAATATCTTCCCATCAATACTCAGCGTTATTATTATTTATTATTATTTTATTCTTTATTGCACCAAATATTTGTACAAAAAGCGAGCTTAATGCTATATGGCATTCTCTACCAGCTAACCTTGGGAAGAACAAAGAGTGAGTTATGGATAGTTAAGTAGTTATGATTCAGTTAAAATATATACATGCCACACATACATAAAATATACACATAGCAATATATATTATATATATTGCTATGTGTATATTTTATATATATATATATATATATATATGTATATATATTAATAAATACACATATTTATACAAATATGTCTCAATAAATGTATACATATAAAGTAAGTTGACTCAACTTTGTAGGCTACTGATACGCATATTGTTTTATTTAAAATATATTTTGGCAGGTATTGTTCGCAGGTCAATAGGCAATTTATTCCAGAGGCAGATGGATGTAACTATAAAAGAATTTTATATAAACCTAGACTGGTGGAGAGGAATAGACAGTAATAAACTGTGTGAAGAACGGAGGTCGAGAGAATGAGTGTCACTACGGAATTGAAATCTTTCTTTTGGATAAAGGGGTGAGAAATGATAATTAAGAACTGATGCCTAATTGTCCGGGCCCTTAGTAAAACCTGGCAACCCTGCCTCGAATAAGCATTCCCACAGCATGGAACATGCCTCGCGCTTGACACTCGCCCAAGCTTGCTTGTCTCGTTTTACTTTATTTTGCGTTGATACCTGCTGAGGCCCCCCGGCAAGTTGACGCTTTGTCGGTGTCAAATTAAACCGTAAGCACATCCAACGCCGTTTCAGTGTTTACAATCCACACAACATGTGGTATTGTGCCAGCGTTAGACGATGCATTGGGAGAAATTCCAGGAAGTTGATATAATAGAGGGTCAAGTGAAGCAGTCACGTAATCGTAATTTTTCATATAAATATAAAAATATGTTATTTAGAAATTTAATCCATTTGAAAATATGGCTTGAAGGTCTGTAAAAAATATTAAATAAAAATTATTGAACAAATTCAATTAATGAAAGATAACACTTTAGTTGGAATATATTTCTGTGGAAAACGTGTAATAAAATAAATTTCTACTGTGCAATCAGTGCTCACTCTATCTTTGTTTTTTTTTATAGGATAAGGGTGACAAACGAGCACCCAGTCCACCTGATGGTAAGTGGTTGCTGTGGCCCATAGACATCTACATTTATCCTTGATTACGAATCAAAATGCAGAATAGAATAGAATAATTTTTTATTCAATATATCACATGTGTAATTCTTATTGAAAGTAATTTTTTACTTTACAACTGGTTCGAAAAAAAACCTCTATCCTGGGAAGAACCAGCAAGAAATCCAGCGGGACTTTTCTTTTAAAGAAAATTTTATATTAATGGTTGCACAAACTATATAAGTACAAAATTTATTTTAGACACAGCTTGATAGCGACCAACCCAGGGGTTATTATCAACCATGTATTCATTTATACTATAATAACCCTTTTTATACAGATTCAACTTAACAAAACATTTAAACTTGGTAATAGAGAGAGCCTGTACACTTTCCGGGACCTTGTTGTATGTAGAATAGCGTATACATTGCCCCAAGAATAAATTACTGACTCTGTGGAATCGAGAAACTGGTGAAACAGATGCATTGTCACCCGTGAGAACTAAGATGGAATGCCTCGTTTCCAGTAAAAAGGGTCTCTGGATCTATACTCTACACTCACCATACGAAACACAGCTGCATCAAGCTGCTATTTTACGCTGGTATTCTGTGAGAGCGTGGTCGTTCCCCGGTTGAGCCGACCCATTCGTGCTACAACTATACCAGAAATATAGTTGCAGCATGCCTCTACCACGTATAAAAATCGTTTGCTGTATTCTAACGAATTACACGTCTTGCAGTTGATTGAATAAAATGAATTTTTCATGATATTGAAACAACTGACTTGCAATTAATTTCTAAGAGTAGGAGTCCAACTGTGAACTATATGAAATTTATTATAAATTTAATACTCAGACGACTTTAAATTCAGCCCTATCAAATAAAATAAATGAAATAACTACATAGAACATTTAATATTTGGGTTCGCCTGTGTAATGAAATAAGATATAGGTTTATTTAGTTTTTATTGCCTGTGGTAAATATGAAAGTAGAGTAACATGAGTTTTGCTAATGAGTTTGGTCAGATCTGACGCTATTCGCATAGAGTTCCATTACTCTCATTTTCCTGTTTGAACAGTCTAGTCGAAAAGGTATTTAGTGGCTTAAGGAATAATGTGTGCTTATTAGGTGGTGTTATTGAACGATAAATCTAGTGCTAAATTATTATTGTTATCGTCAATACTTTAACGTAACTTTAGCGTTTAATTTACCGTGTAGTGGCGATGTAAGAATATCTACTACCCCATATTATCCCGTGGGTCTTGAAACTGAAACCAAAGATGCCAATCTTCGGTTTCAGCAGCATCTTCTTGATAAGAACGCAACATAAAAAACTGCAGTTGACAAGCACAGTGCCCCGCAAGTGCACAAATAATGAGTTACTGATTAGCCAACAGTTGGTTACATACTATTTCGTGGAATAAAACTAATTTTACGGATTTTATCGTATTTAAAATTTAACTTTTTTAAATTTTTAACTTTTTTAAGACTAGATTTTTTAACTTTTGCAAGACTTCAAGATACTGTATTCTCGTTCCGTGTAGACCTGACGAAAAATTCATATTTAAAAGATGAAGGTAGCCTTCGTTAACTATGACATTGGGACATCAAACACCTCAGTCCTCTCCGTGACCATGCTGGAAAGTGCCTGTAAACGTCGGGAATAGAAAAAGTTAAAATGATACGAGACAAAGTGCAAAACATTAGTTTTATTTCATGTGTAATATTTACGTAAATATAAGAAACCATTACATACTATTTCGATTCCAAATAACTTGGGATTAGAGTAGAATGGTACAGTCGAATTTTTATAATATAATACATAAATTTGGTGCAACAAAGACTACAACAACCACTTGACGTGTAAAAAAGTCATCGGATTCGAACCCGGGGGTCGTGCGTGTGGGAAAGCTGAAGCCGTGAAATCACTGCGCCACAACAAACGGCCAGTAAAAAATGTCAGGTCCAAATGTTGGTGTTTAGCACGTTACGACGCGGATCCGATACGACTGAATTCAAATAGTGTTAATATAATTAATTATTTTAATTCGGATTCGGAAGATATCGCCAAGCAATAAATCGACCAGGACATAACAGATATGAGGTTTTATGAATTTTCCACATGTATTTTTGCTCAGTTGGAAGCTGATCTCGGACTCTAAGTACTACTAAATTGACCTGAATTTTAAATATCTGGACAAAATATTAAATGAATCTTATCACTATTTCATCGTCATCATGTCACCTTAAATAGTCAAATACTGTACACCACCACACCACCACCTTCTTGATTTGAAATTAACTATTTTTTTTAAATATTAATAATAATAACTAAAGTTTATAATGCTATAAATTTTGGACTTGAAGTAGATTTATACTATTATATATAAGTTTTTGCGAATGACTTGTGATTGTAGGGAATCTAACGGATCTTTAAATATATTTTTAGTAAGATACACAATTATTATATACAGTAAAATCTTGGATTACCTAAAATAAGGATATCGTTTATAATTATACAAACCCCTTCTAAAATAACTTTTTTTTTCAATTTGGTCGCATATAATTTGCCCCATTAAAGTCACTGTGCACTCGTTTAAGTCTTTTATATAGCCATTTTTACAATGTTAAGAGAGAGCATAGTCACGTGGATGTGACGTGCGCGATACGATTTTCACCTTCTTTAACAAAACCGCCTGTGGCCTTTAGACGTAATTAAAAATTAAATATTATGTGTCATTTAGGACGCGGTAGAGATTGGTTTGGATAAGATCACCTCTTTAATGCGTTAAACGATCTTTTATATGGAAATTATCAGTGTTTGTGTGAAATTATATCTCTTTAATTGGTGTTGAATATATTTTTATAATAGCAAGAGCTAATTAGATTGTGATGTTTAAAAGGTCATTTCGTTGGGCACATGTTCGCTTGACTCTAAGTAAAGATATAAAATTATATCCAATTACATAAGATTTATGATTTAAGCAGTATTTCTTATATACCTGTAAAGTCTAAATCGTGGTTTAATAAGGGGTCCCATCATCCCATATCCTTCTGTGAGTGTCGTGATAGAAAATGATGTAATTACGCTGTTATAAAAAGTTAAACTTGCAGCCTATATATGCGTCCCACTGCTAGTCACATGTCTCCTCTCATTTCTGAAAGGGGTTATTGGGCAATAATAAAGTCCACCGGGCTGCCCCAATTCGTGTTGAATTTTTTTTCTTATTTCTCAGAGATGCAAACCTTCATGATGTTTTCCTTCACCGCCGTGCACGTGGTAAATTAGCAATTAAAATTGCAATTATTTCTCTACGTGGTAGAGCCATGTTGCAGCTATATTATGGTTGTTGCATGAATGGGTCGGCTCGACCGGGGAAGGACCACGCTCTCACAGAAAACCAGCGTAAAATAGCAGCTTGACGCTGCTGTGTTTCGTATGGTGAGTGTAGAGAACCGGATACCCTTTTTACTGGCAAAGAGGCATTCCATCTTAGTCCTCACGGATGAAAACGCATCTGCATCTTGAGTCTTTATTGAGGATATATGTAGATGTCTATGGGTCACAGTAACCACTTACCATCAGGTGGACTGTGTGCTCGTTTGTTACCCGATCCTATAAAAAAAATTATGAATTTCATTGATGTCGGCGAGGATCAAACCCAGGTTGATACTGTGAAATTTAGATACCCTGAGCTATCATGGCTCAGGGTAACTGTGCTGAAACATATGGAAAATCTTTTATTGCGATGGCAAATCCACCTGCCAGGACCTACCGTTAAAGAGGTTGTGTTCTTTTAAAAATAAATACTTCTTTAGAATCGTTGTGATTTGAAAGTCGATGAAACGAAAAAACGGCACTAAAAAGAGACAAACATATATCTATCGGACTCTATCTACCTATTTTCAGGGTTTAGCATGCTAGAGAATGAGAAATTATACAGCATATACTGTATTATTTCTATATTTCGTATTGTCTCGGTCTACTCTTTTAATAATTTCTGAAAGTTTCACTTCTCCCGCGTATGAAATGCACACATGTTATTTTTTATAGAATAAGGGTGACAAACAAGCACACAATCCACCTGATGGTAAGTGGATACTGTGGCACATAGACATTTATACTCCATTACAATTTAAAATGCAGGTACGTTGTCACCAACGTTGTTGGTATTCAATGAGAGCATGGTTCTACCCCGGTCGAGACGACCTATTCATGCTACAACCATAATAAAGCTGCAGCGTAGCTCTACCACATGGAATAAGTATCCCTCTTATATATAAAAAAAATCTCGCATCGATCTTGGACAACTTTATTCGTCGCTTTTACTGACTTTTTGCCGGTACTTTTTTCAACATTTAAGTATTCAAACAATGCGTTGTCGGCAAGATGTAATTAAAATTGGACGCTCTTTGGGCTATCCATCGCCTTTTTTGTGCGCCATAACATTTTTTGTGGCACTGGAATCTAATCCAATTGGACTTTACGACGTTTACTAATTGATTAGTTTAGCGTTGATTTATTTTAGTTCATTTTAATTGAAAAATAGATTAGATAATGAGAAATCCCGCCATCATTATTGTTTCATGTCAAATATATAAAAAAATAATGTTTGTTTGTTTTTATTTAATCGTTGCCATACTGTTCATTAGATTTTGGTATAACTATGTCAACTTATTGCTTGCACTTTTGCGAAGGTTATAAGTATAGCCTATTTATTTTCAGTGATGTATGTGCTATTAGCCTATGCAAATCTTACAGCTTCATCTAACACAGGGCTTGCGGCCTGCAAGGCTGCGAGCTATTTAAAATAAAAAGGGAAAGGCAATGATGGGAATAAGGATGATGCGGTTTATGATTTGGTATTGTTATCAATCATCATGTTCCCTCTGTTGAGGTTATTTTTGATCTATCTAACCGCTGTCCGATTGGGGATGTGCGGACCCCCGCCTCTGACTGCTCAGCCTGTGTCGGTCGATGTTCTAGGCGGTGAGAACCACCCAGGTACGCAGTTGTACGGTACGCGTACAGCGTTGTGTGCTGGAACGCGTCGTGCCCGCTTACGGGTGCGACGCTCCCTATCCGTTATCCTACTTGTGCTTGTCCCATTTGGCGTGAGTGTAGTGTCATTGTTTCATGTGCCTGTGGCGTTTGGGTCGACGAGATCGAGCGAGCGTGGTTGTTCAATGAGTACGTTACGCGGTTTACGGAGAGTCCGCGCGACGTTTGATATCGAGACGTAGTTGGTATAGGTATAGTATAGATGGCGCGCGTATCGTACACACAAATTTATTTGAAAGTCATATACCATTCAATTTCAATTAATGTATTTTTATTTCTAATTAAATAATATTTTAGATACCCTCTTTCTCTTTATAATGTACCCGGTCAAAACACGATACAATACAATTTTCTCCATTGAAAAAATACCAAAAAGATTTGCAGTTTTTTTTAAGAGCCAAATTTCATTTTAAACAAGTACTAATACTCCATTTTTCTATAAAAAATATCAATTTATATTAATTCATTCTGGATCGATCTAAACGATCGGATTTTTTTAATTACATTTATTAAAAAAATTATCGATTAATCAAAGGATTTTCGATCCGCGCGTCGCCTGCCCATGTCCCGCGGGACGTTTTCGAGGTAAGCCTGTGCCAAATTCTTGCGCGCGTATTTCTGTTCTGCTACGTAAATAATATTTAGAAAATAAAATAAATTGTAAATAACTATAATTTTATGGAACTTATATAGACTATAGGTAAGCTTTTGTTTGTATGTCTATTTCTCATTGTATAAATATTTGTTTATAACTTTAAAATAATATATTTGTGATTACTTTGTAAAAATCACGATCATATGCGCGGCCCGACTAGATCTTTGCGACGACCGTTTGTAAATACCTAATGTGCTTGGAACACCCAGCCTTAAGTGCTCATTTACCATTTGCTCGGCTGTGGAGTAAAGAACGAAACCTGCGTGTCTTAGAAATAAAATATTTTCAAGGACATGTGAAATCCACCAACACGCAAAGGAACAGCGCTGCGGACAATTTGCTCCTTAATCCTCGAGAAATATGTAAAATAGTAGAAATGATGTAAAAAATGTTTGGTATTTTACATTCGTCTCACTTCAATTATATTTCTCTCTTCGATTGCTGAAACATAAACGTGTACTAAGATCACTCCTTAAAATTATACAAATGATGTGGTAATAACATAAAAACTGTCAGTATAAAATGCGCGACTTTCATTGAAAACAACCGAACTCTGGATTCACCTACAAATAGGGTTACCAGATGAAAAAATCAAAAGTCCGGAGAAAAGGCCTGATTTCCCGTGAAAAATCCTGAGATTTTTTACAGTTTGAGAAATTTCTCTCCAACGTACTTAAAAATTTTAAAAAAAGTCAACGTTATAGGCAGGGGCATCGTTCTTATGACAGCAGTGTCGCACACTCACTCAGTTCCACCCCAATGCGAAGATTGGACTGTTTTAACCATACTCAAGTAAATCATCATCAATTAATCTCAATTTAAAATGAAATATATGCTCTAACCGTTTTCAAGACAATAATAGGTATTTCACGATTAGCAGAGATAATGCCTATTTGTCAAGATATATTTGCAATTACAGCCCAGAATGTAAGCGTAGAAAGATTTTTTTCTATTATGGGAGCTCAATGGTCGAATGAAAGAAACCGACACACGGTGTCTTCAGTTCGAGCTATACTTTTAATTCAATATACATAATTTGAAGAGTTTAACATGTGGGCATTACATTATAAATCAATACTTAAAGAAAACAACCTTACTTAAAACGATATTTTCACATATTAAGTATGATAAAACTGTTTAAGTACCTGCTTGGATAAATAAAATTTGATTTTTAATTGTGCAATCATTACCAAAGGAATATTATTTTTAGTTTGTATCGAAAATTCTAAAAATCCTGAGATTTCAGGAGATTTCCAAAATCCACCCGCAATCCTGAGAAGAGTCTAAAATCCTGAGATCTCAGGACAAATCCTGAGATATGGTAACCCTACCTACAAATAACATTCGTTGCTGGTCCTTCGAGCTGGAACTGTTTACTTGTATTTTTAAAGTATATACTGCATAGTACGTCGGCTAGATAGTGCAGCTAGGTTCAAGTTCTACATGGAACTTGATCACGCAATGCAAGATGTACAATTTGTTGAACGAAAATTTATACAAGTAATTGTATAACAATTTGGTACCTGCAAATAGACCCTTTTTACTGAGTATTTTATCTTCGTTCTCAGGGGTTTCAACGTACCTTAATTTTGATTTCTAATCGTAGATAAATGTTGATGTCTATGAGCCACAGCATCCACTTACCATCAGGTGGACTGTGATAGTTTGTCACCCTTCTTCTATGAAAAAAAAATTGCCGCAAGTTTAGGTGCAATTGTGTGGAATGTGCTTAATGGGTTGGGATTAAAATGCAAGATTCATCGTAATCAAAGTCACATAAGTAATATTCCAAGTGTCATTTAAATCGGTGCTTCAAAAATTAATTATAAATTTTAAACCGGAAAGACATATTCGATAAGAAAGCAAATAAAATAAAATCTCGCAAAGGAATAGACTAAGCAGCAGCAAACTGTGTTTTAAAAATGTATGACAGTACAGTTAAAAATATTACAAAGACATCAGGTGACTCCAAAGGGTCAGTCAGACATTCCATTTGAATCCAGTGGGCGTGGCGCCTCAGAAAATCCATTAAAATTTCAACATACCGCTCGATTTAATTCGGCCGCCTAAAACGTACCTCGTGTTTTGAACCCGTTTTATTTAAAAAGGATTTACTTTTTTATTACCTTTTGGAAACACCATTGTTAATATGACCTCAACTCCGTTTAAGGGCACTTTAAGAGGATTATTTATTTTCTGCGAGCAACAATCCACCAAGGACCATTACCCCGAGTTGTCTTAAATCGAGGGAGACCAGTTCAGCAGTTACTATAAATATAGACTATCTAGAAACTCAAATTAAAACCTACTTATCAGTCATTATGCTGATTCTGTTTACAAAGGGACAATTTACAAAAGTTAATAAGTTAGTAGCAGATAAATGTTATAAAAGCATAAGACAGCTCCGTGGCACAGTGGATTTTAAATGCGTTGTGGTGCTAAAGGGCGTGAGTTCGAGGACCACACGGAATATGTATTTGTATGGCCTACAAATAATTGATCCGGGTCTGGATGTTCGTCCTTGTGAAATTTATGTATGTAAACTACCTCCAAGATACAAAATGAAATTCTAGGGTTGGGACAACGTATCGCACGTTATCGTTCTGGGACAGCCCCGTATAAAACCTAGAAACAATCGCTGTTCAAACAAAACACATCCACGGAATGTCGTTACCGTGCCGTGGGAGTTTTCTTCAAGATTTCGTTAATCTTATCAAATAGTCGATAAGTTTGTTTGCGATAGGTGTCATGGTTTTCCATTTGTTTCAACAACCGCAGTACGCAAGTGACTACGAACAATCATACGAGCATACGTTTTATCTAGATGTCAACAAAAGGTATATCAATATTACATACTTGAAATTGTATTAGTTATGGTTTAAAACAGAATTTGCGCTAATTTTATATTTCTTTAAGTGGTTACCCATAGATATTTACATCTATCCTCAATAAAGAATCAAAATGCAGATGCGTTGTCACCCGTGAGGACTAAGACGGAATGACTCTTCTCAAGTAAAAAGGGTCTCCGGTTCTCTACACTCACCATATGAAACACAGCAGTGATATGGTGCTATTTTTACGCTGGTATTCTGTGAGAGCGTGGTTCTTCCCCGGTCGACCCGAACCATTCGTGCTATATATATAGTATAGTTAGTATAGTTAGTTAGTATAGTTGTATACAATTAATATAGCTGCAACATGGCTCTACCACGTATACGCGTTGTGCCAACAAGGTTCATTATCAAATTGCTATTTCACGCAGGTAATCTGTGAGGGCGTGATCCTTCCCCAATTTAGTCTATCCATTCGTGCTACAACTGTAACGTAGCTGCAGCATGACTCTTCGACACAGAAATTGTATGGATTCGGTAACCGCAATGATATTGGGCTACATTGTACTCACAGAACTTGTTGCACAATCATACATACCGGCCAAGGCAAATTTGGCATTAAAGACAGAGGTAGAAAGAAATAAGAAGGATATCATCATATATCATACAGATATATTATGATGAAATCATACAAATATATATATATATATATATATATATATATATATATATATATATATATATTTAATAAAAAACGAAAAAAAAAGATTGCTGTAGCTCAGGGGCTAAGCGCTCGCTTTAAATTTCACAGTACGCGGGTAACCCGGGTTCGATTCCCACCGGCAACAATGAAATTGGTAATTTCATTTTGAAATGCTGATTTGATACGTGCTTAGCCGTGATGTACAACATCGTGAGGAAACCTGCATGTCTGAGAAATACGAAACAAATATTTCGAAGTCACATGAAGTTCGCCAACACGCATTGGGGCAGCGCGGCGGATATTGCCCTAAAACCCTCTCAAAAATGAGAGGAGGCCTGTGCCCAGCTGTGGGACGTATATAGTTTGTAATTTTAACTATTAAATTTAAAAAAAATAGCAGCTTGATGCTGCTGTGCTTCGTATGGTGAGTGTATAAAACCGGAGACCCTATTAGTGGAAACGAGGCATTCCATCTTAGTACTCTGAGGTTACAACGCAATTGCATCGTGATTCTTAATTTTTTTTACTCATTATAAGCCAGTGCTTGACCACAATCCCACTTGATGGTAAGTGATGATGCAGCCTTAGATGGTATATCGCATGTCTAAGCGTAACAAAAGCCTATTCACTCTTGCCTTGTAGACGCCCAGATTGTATTCGAACGCAAAGATAGACTCCAGCAAATTATTCCACTCCTTTGCTGTACCTACGCATTACAAAAGACGAAGCAAACCATTTAGCTCTAATGCGTGGAATATCAACAACAAAAGGGACGAAGACCCGCCGATCGCCTGGTTGTCCGGTGGTGGAAAGGAAAGGGTGGAATTAAGGCGTGTAATTCCTGCGCACACTCACCGAAATGCATCCTATAGAATACCGAGAGATGAGGGTAGATGTAGACATTGATGGGCCACAGCACCTACTTACCATGAGGTGGACTTTGTGCTCGATTGTCACTCTTATTCAATAAAAAATATAAGAGTAAGGTATTTTCTGTTATTTTATAAAACTAAGTTAAGCACTTTGTCCAGCCGTGACCTGGTTCCCTCTTATATCCTTGCATATCAAGCATTATAGACTAACTATCTTCTTAAAAAGCCACGAGTTTTGCTTTTATTACTTTATTAAAAGACAAAATGCTTTGCTATATTAAACAAATTTTAGGAAAAATTCTAATATTTACAAAACTCGTTTCATTTCATCCAATAAAAGGTATTCATTCGAATCAGCAATTGACGACAGTATTTCAACAATAGATGCTATAGAAACCAGCAGCGGTGCCATCGACTTTGTGCCGCCGACAGCCATCGTAATCTCCGCAACTTTACATTCCTCACATAAGATTTAAAAAAATACTGACATAGATGGTTCTGTGTAGTAACAAATGGGTTCTCTTGGCTTTTGAGAAGTATTTATTTTTGATATTAATAATACTCAACATGTTTCACATTTATACAAGAATAGTGATTTCTTATGTTTACGCGTATACTAACACATCGAATAAAATTACTTTTATGGAATTTATCACATTTATTACGACTTATTTTTAATTCTCGACGTTTCAGGTGCTTTGCAGCACCCATGGTTACGGGGATTGAGCTGATTGACGTCCTGATGTCAAAATTAACCCGGAGTGCCTTCAGCTTTTTAATTATTACTTTTGATCTGATCTACGCCTAATGAACTCACTATGTCATGAATTATTGCAATGATATGCTTGGGTTTAGTTTTAATTTAAAACCCAACATCTTTTTCAATATATCAAAATATTTCAATAGCCTTAATTTCAATATCATCCTTGTTAGGAATCGATGTTCTTTCGCGAGGTTTTGTGATGTAATGGTGGGAACCGTCTAGGATATGATCACAAACTGCAGACTTTCCGCAGCGTCGGTATTTTACGTCAGATATGAATATATGTTCTTTTACGCGCGTTTGTATAGATACATAAACTCTCACTCTCATATAACATAACATAACAGAGCTGCTTTTAATTTGGCCCATCTTCAATTTATCGCCAGATTTGTCCGCTATAATCTGCCACTTTTGTGAGATACATTTGCCTTGACACTAATTTCTATAAAACGAAATATTTATAACATAAATCTATTTAGTTTATAGGAAATCACTGCTGTAGAGTTGATTATTTTTAATTATAATTTACTTAAGGATTAAATCTAATTTAAAAATAAGCGATAAAATCCGTAAAATTACCTTTATTCTAATAATTTACTTGTAGAGTAATACGAAGAAATTTTGCTTTTATTTCATTTGCATCCAAATCGCTCGACGGCGTGCTATTACTTGTTCTTACGTGTTATAAATTCCATTTAAATATCATCCCCGCACAAAGAACCCAAAAACCGGCTGCGATACAATAATACTTACCTATGAATAATAAGATCAAGAGGAATAAAGCATTCCGTGAGTTCGGAGCACAATCGCGTAAGCATGTAGACAATCATTATGTCTTCACAATGCCATAGATATGTTCTATTCTGCTATCGCGCCTCTAAATACACGCTGTGCACCATTCAACGGAATCGTTTTTAATTTTTAAATTTGTTTTGTTATATTTTTGTTATGGTTTTTTTTATACAGTAAATGTGACAAACGAGCACACAGTCCACCTGATAGTAAGTGGATGCTGTGGCCCATTGACATCTACATTTATCCTCAATTAAGAATCAAAATGCAAATGCGCCGCCACCCCTGAGGACTGAGATAGAATGCTCGTTTCCAGTAAAAAGGGTCGCCGGTTCTCTACACTCACCATATGAAACACAGCAGCATTAAACTGCTATTTTACGCTGGTATTCTGTGAGAGCGTGGTCCTTCCCCGGTTGAGCCGACCCATTCGTGCTGCAACCACAATATAGCTACAGCATAGCTCTACCACGTAAAACTGGATTTATATCTTTATCTTTTGACAAACTAGAACATTTTCTCATCTAATTTAGTACCTATCTTTTTTTATTAAACTGGCTTAACGGCTCTGGGTTCTAGCCCTTCTGAGCCTGAATACCTATCTATTTTAGTGACAAACTCACTTATAGTCCACGCGATGGTAAGTGGCTACTGCACTCCATAGACACCAGCAACCATCTTTAAAAAAATACGATTACAGATGCGTTGTCCCCTCTGAGGACTAAGTTGGAATGTCTCACAGCCTTTAATCATACTGGCTCTGTGTACCCTTTAAGGCGGCTCTTCACGTTGGCCAACATAGTGGCGAATATGTTGGTCAATACCGATCGCTATCGTGTAGAGCGGATGTTTGTGCTTCATTTCGTATGTATTGGAATTTTTCGGTTTTTTACAAAAGATCAAATGGTTGTGGCAGAGTATTTGGCAGCCGCGTCCACACGTTGGGCGCACGTTTAGTTTGCTTTTGCTACGAGCTCCCAGAGTGATCGCACGCACCTGATTTAAATAGTGTTTAAAATGACAGTAAGAATGACCAATAAAAAAACTTTTCACTTTATAGAGCTCTACCAAGCCGAAAATTATTTGTGGAACACAAGAAATAAAATTTCTTTTTTTTTGAATTTTTTATTAATCACCCTTTTCTTATACACATTCACGTGGTATGCTGTAAATAAATAAACCACAGTAGCCGTTAGCACCTCAATATCCACTTTAATAAATTCGTCCGCACATTGGCCCGAACCGAAGCAAACTGAACGACCTTCCAACGTGTGGACGCTATCACAAACTCTTGGCTAATATCTTGGCCAACACATTCGCCACTATGTTGGCCAACGTGAAGAGCCGCCTTAAGACCAGAACACAAGTATTTGGCGGCAGAGGTAGGTAAGAGGGAGGTGGGAGACTCCTACATAGAGAAGGAGTCTTACAGTATAGTGTTAATGAATGCCACGTTGCCATTTATACGTGGTAGAGCCATGCTGCAGCTATATTAGTAGTATAGTTGCAACACGAATGGGTCGGTTCGACCGGGGAAGGATAATGCTCTCACAGAATACCAGCGTTAAATAGCAGCTTAACACTGCTGTGTTTCGTATGGTGAGTGTAGTGAACCGGAAACCCTTTTTACTGGAAAAGAGGCATTCTATCTTAGTCCTCACGGGTAACAATGTATCTGTATTTTGATTCGCAAACGAGGATAGATTTAGATGTTTATCGGCCACAGCAACCACTTATCATCAGGTGGACTGTGTGCTCGTTTGTCGCCCTATTCTATAAAATAAAATAAATAAAATAAGTATGAAAATCATGTTTTTATTATATATTTTATTGATAGGGGAGGATTTTCCATTACTACAAACCGCAATTGATACTAGCGGTCTATTTATAAGTAGAATATATTACCATAAAGGATATGGACATTTATCACCCTACTACGTCTTTTGTGTGCCATAAGAAGCAACAATGGAAAACCGCTGAAAAATAACAGGCGTTAAAACCATCTTGTTTACGCCAAGCGGTATAATGTCCTGACTGGCGATAGAGACTAAACGTGTGAGACGTCTGGAACTATTATCGCTAATAAAATCAGTAAAAGATGTCTCCGCTTATACAGAACAGTCTGTTGTTTATATATTTTTGTAAGAACGTGGCCCTGCCCTGGTCAAGTAGACTGCTGTAGTCTTAATTGAGTAAGAGCGTAGATCTGCCACGTCCAAGTTTAATTCTTACTTATGATTTTGCTTAGCCGATGGTAAATGGTTTCTGTGGCCCATAGATATTCACATCAATTTTTTTTATAGGATAGGGTGACAAACGAGCACACAGTCCACCTGATGGTAAATGGTTGCTGTGACCCATAGACATCTACATTTATCCTCAATCAGAAGAATCAAAATGCAGATGTGTCGTCACCGGTGAGGACAAAGATGGAATGCCTCTCTTCCAGTAAAATGGGGCTCCGGTTCTCTACACTCACCATACGAAACACAGCAGCGTTAAGCTGCTATTTTACGCTGGTATTCTGTGAGAGCGTGGTCCTTCCCCGATCGAGGCGACCCATTCGTGCTACAACTATACTACCTACTAATATAGCTGCAGTATGGCTCTTGGCTCTACCACGTCTATTCTCGGTTAAGAATCAAAATGCAAATGCGTTGTCAACCGTAAAGACTAAGATGGACTCGTTTTCAATGAATAGGGTTACCATACGAAGTACACCAGTGTTAAGCTGCTACTTTACACTTTCTATTCTTATATCATTTCACTACATGATTTTCTACCCTCCGCGTAATATGCTTATACCACGCCAGCCTACGTCTCAACTTTTGCGTGAGTGGTACTAGCCACTTTCAAACTAAACTTTGTTTTTATATAGATATAATTATCATGGTATGTTCTAAATATATATCTACCGCAACGACAGAGGAAAATAAACCAGAAGATTGGTATTAGCGCCTAGTGTGGCATCTACATCTGTGAGAATTATCTCTTTTATAAAACAATCTATGGAGGAGGCCTATGTTCAGCAGCAGCTTTTGCTAGATATAATACTTGATATGTTCTATAGACTTATGTAATTTTCATATTTAAACACAATAATATCACTGTCGGTTAGCGACCCATTCTTTCAAATAATTTCATATTCTGAAATAAATAACAAGTCGGGTAAACAAACCATTAGAATGCTTATTTGATTGAATTATAGTTGAAATACGGTGCTCTAATTTTTAAAACTGAATACCGTAATGATTAGCAATGAGTGTACGCGGGAGATTTCTCCATGGCAACGTCCCAGCAAGTCTCCGAGCCTCGACCTTCACCTTGGCATAACGGCTACGTCTGGGCTCACCTTAACTAAAGCGTTTGATACAATCGATCGCGAACTAATTCAACAAATCCATCGAGGCTCTTGTTTTAGGCGATGTTTCCTACGTGTACTTTATGAAAGTAATGTAAAATATACAAATGGGTATAGTCATTGCTATGAACAATTTAATGAGAAGTTCATTGGGTATGTGGGGTAACGCAGGGTAAATTTCTGAGGCATCTACTTTAAAGGTGACCCTTTGAAGGACGTCCTTTATACTCTCATTTGGAGCTGTTTACAAGACTTTTTATGCTTTGACTGTGGGGTAATTGAATCACTATTGAAATGTAGTCGAGGGGAAATCGCTTGGAAAGTTAGATGAGTTTTTATGTATAATTATAATATTCTTTATTTCTTTTGCTTAAATAGTTATATTATAAAAGCAGGTTATTTAATATAAAATATATTTAATATTATATTTTAGATAATTTTTCTAAAAGACTCTTTTTTGTATAATATAATAATTATTGTTTTACTTTTTAAATCATCTATAAACCATTAAACATTTAAAGGTGTTCGAAATAATAACTCTCACTTTAAAAATCTATTGGCGTTCAAAAAAGTTGATGTAATAGATGACAAGGCGACAGCTAAATGACAATGTCGAAGGACCAAAAAAATTAGTAAAAGCAATACATAATAAAGTATAAGGGTGGTTTTTTCAATGAATATTCTATGGACTGATTAGCATATACCTTAACAACCTGCGAACGAGACACGGGCGTGTCTTTCGACTGAAGAAACTAATAAAAATGCAAACATAACTTCAAAATTTAACGAAAAAAAAGACAGCTCGAGCGTCTGTTGTGACGATGTATTATCTAAATAGGCTGTATAATGTCGGCGCTTTGCCTTTTTATTTTCATTTGTTTATTGATTACGATACGCATCTTTTAAATTGTTAATAAATTATTTTGGATTACTTATATGCGAATCTGTTACATAGATTATTTGTATACTTGTGGTATAGTAGACTTGCTTCAGCTTTATTATGGTTGTAGTACGAATTGGTCGGTTTGACCAGGGAAGGATCACGGTCTCACAGAATACCATTGTAAAATAGCAGCTCAATGTTTTGTGTTTCGTATGGTGGGTGTAGAGAACCGAAGACTTTTTGGAAACACGGCATTCCATCTAAGTTCTCACACTTTCAATATATAAACCAATTAGTTAACTTCAGGCCGAAAAATCCCATTCTCCTTTCAAAGCGAGTTAGACGCTTGTGCAGACGCGCGTGGCGTGCGCGTAGCGGGTGCGTGTCGTCGGAACGCGGCCTAAGAGGTGCACCAACAAGAAGACATTTATTTAACTTTATTTGAATAACATTTCTTCATCAATATCCACAAAACTAAACGTGGAGTTGGGTTGGTAGTGTAAGAGAACAATTTGTTCCGTAAGAGGTGATTATGGATATGTCAGAACGATCATTTGATTTCCGGTGGATGGTGGTGTAAATATTTCTTTACGCCAGATGTAAAATACCACAACCAAATCATCGTCAAAGGTGCGAGATGCCAAGTACCGCCATTGTTAATCTGCCTGCCAAGCATGCCAATGATACCCTCATTGGCATGCTTCCACGACTTTTTCTGCCACCGGGGCAGCGCCACTCAAATTGGAGTGTAATAAGTATTCGACATATTTCATAGCGGGAAAGTTAATTTGTTCGAAAATGTTAAGGTTAATGTTTGTTTATGTACTATTAGTTATACTTTACATTAATTAGATTAAAAATAAATAAACAAAATAAATAAGTTCATAAAAGTAGAAAACTTAAAAAATAAAAAGTTAAAAATGTGCAAAAAAAATAAAGAACAAACCACTAAGGCTTTTTTTAGACCATCTTTTGTGTATTAATATAAAACTCTAGAAACTAATAAACATTTATTTAAAACTTCTCAATTAAATGACATTGTTTAACAACTAAACAACTAAAACTTCACCTCACTGTCAACTAGCGGCATCTGGTGAGCGGAAGATTATTGGCCCTCATTAAAGCTATTCCTCCTTATAACGAGACAGGTCCATGTCAAGCAATGAACATTTACACAGATTAATAAAGAAAATGAAAAATACCACACAATGTTAAATTTTTTTATACTAAATTAAATATTGCTAAGTATCAAAAAAAATATACACTAAACACATTTCGGTTTTGATTACACCAATTTCAAAACGCATCATTCCATCTGCTTATGAGATTGCAGTTAAAGAATTTATATAGGGAGTTTTGGGTGGTCTGTTTTGCAAATTATTAAGGTTCCGCTGTGCAAAAATAATGATTTGTAAAACATTTAAGCTGCGATTAAAATAATTCAGTACGCTTTATAGTTATTTAAAAAACAAAGAGTATGTTTTATAATATTACGTTGGTTATATAGCAGTTACTTCATCCTCTTTCAAAACACGTAAAAGTCCACTGCTGGACCTGCTGAGGCCATTTCCTTTATAGGTAGGATATGCCTTAATCGTGACGCTTGGCAAGCGGATAGACAATCGTTGGACGTCTCGTGTCTGACTCTATTTACTGATCGGGGTATTTAGCCTTGCATAAAAGAGATGGTTATATCCTCATCCTTCGGAAGCTTCAGAAGAAATTCACACACACACACACACACACGCACGCACGCACGCAATCACGCACGCATTTACGCACGCACGCACGCACGCACGCACGCACGCACGCACGCACGCACTCACGCACGCACGCACGCACGCACGCACGCACGCACTCACGCACGCACGCACGCACGCACGCACGCACACACACACACACACACACACACACACACACACACACACACACACACACACACACACACACACACACCGCGCGCGCGCATTTACACATCTGTACAATGATCACGTGAAGGTCCTTAACTCCGTAATAATGTTGGTTCGCAAATCGAAGCATTAAATGTAAACGTCTGTATTATATTATACGACTTTAAAATCATAACTTTGTTGCCCAAGCATTTTTTTAACGTTGATATCATGATCAACCCGCAACCAAAGAGTAAAGATATAATCAGAACGTTAACCCGCAACAATAAAATTTATAAATGCAAATTACTGTATCTGTTATCAAATACAATATAATCAATACATTTTATCTGTGACCGTAATTGTCAAGTAAGCAAAAGTGTCAAGTGTAAATTATTAAATGCTCATATATTTTTAAAATTCTTTGTGCAATGAAATGACAAATAAGAGTCAAAATCGTAATGTAAAAACTGTAACAAATTATAATAAAAGATCTATTGAAAAAATTACCTCTACGTCTTACGGCTGAAATTGATCGTAAAAAGTGTTTTGTTTCATTTTATGGTAATTTTACAGGTAATGGTTTAAAGAGTTTTATTGTTGGCAAACATTGTTGCAACGCCTCTTGTTGTACAGAACATAGTGATTCTTGGATTAATTATGAATAATTGTATGGAAACTGAAGACCTTACTAAACTATATTACAATGAATTTAGAAAAAAATTAGGAGCCACTGATTCACAATTATACTCAATGATAGAAACAAATGTATTAGATTTGTCACAGATAAAAAGCATAATTGCAGATAAGTTTGAAAATAAAGGTAGATATGTAGATAACCCAAAAATTTATTTAGGTTCTGATCAGTTACCTCCTGGTAAAGAATCGATTGACTTTACGGACATGGAAAAACGGTCTGATAAAAGTACTTATTGTAGACCAATTGTTAGTTTTAATAACGAATCGTTTGTGTCTCAAAGTTTAAAAAATAACGCGAATTTATATCAAGATTTGTGTAAATTAGTGCAAGAAATACAAAAGGAGAAACAAAAAAGAGACTGGAAAAGGTTTATCACTTTATTACGAAAAAAACATGGATGTTGCAATGTGTTTGATAATGAAAACCATATTAATATTCCAATGTCCGTGTACAAGGTTTCTTGTGAAAAAAATCATGAAAGAAAGAAAAAATTACTACAAAAACGTAATTTTTATGAATCTAACTTTATGTGTTACCCTACATCGTCGCTTGGACGTTTAACTATGCGAGAAAGAGAAAATGCAAACGCTAAGAAAGTTTTTAAGCCTATGAATTTGGTTACTAAAATAAATAAGATACAAAATAATGTAGCAAAATGTCAACCAATCAATGGGCCAAGTAAAAGAAATATATTTTATAATATCAGAAACACATTAGCTTCACAAACAGAAAATAATTTATTGCAGCAGGAAAGCAATAAAGACGGTATAAGAACACAAGAAACGACTACACAAAAAAGTATAAATGAATTAGAAATTGATAAACCAAATAATCTTGCAAATATTGAAAACAAAATTGACAATTTGATTAAGTCTATAAATTTATTTATTGGCGAAATAAAAACAAGAAATATAAGTAAAAGAGATGATTATATTCCCTTACCTAATAAATTTACACAGGTTTCTGTACATAAAATAAAAAGTGATACATGTGATCTTTTAAAGAAGTGTAATGTAGATATATACACTGACAATTCAATTACTACAGTTTGGCCTAGGCCCATACCATACCATAGTGTAACTACCTATACACATAGCAATAGTGAAATAATCAAATTAAATAAAACGTTAACAAATATTACAATTAATCATGTAAGTGACAAAGAAATTAATGTAAGAAACAAAAAAATTATATCACGAAATAATTCTTTAGGGACAGGCATTCAAATACCAAGACAAGAAAAATCAACAGAAATGACTGCTTCTTTTGTTAATACGGGAGTAAAACCTAGTGAAGTTGTTATTAGAGAAGAAAATTCATCATCTTTAGGTTCGCAAAAGGTTGGAAAGAGAAGTAAAGCTGCGAATACGGAGCCTCTCGGTGTTCTCGCTTTGTTAAGAGTATCGACAGAAACTATAAGGCAGCTTTTGTCTTACATGCCAGCCATTGACTATTTTTCTTATTTACCCCTACTACAACTTCCACATTCAAATGAAAAAGTTGAGCCTCAATATGTTTGCAAAATTTGCGGGGCAGCTTTTGATAGGGCATCACAGCTTAACGATCATATAAAAGGACATCAGTTGAGCGTTACAAGGTAAATTGTCAATTCCAGTAAGACAAATTCTTAATCAAACTTTAAATAATGTAAGTATAATATTTAAAAAACTATATTTCTAATTGGTATTTTTTTTTAGAGACTGCCGTGTTTGTCGGCATGTTCTTGAATCACAAAGTCATCGCCATCCAAATCTTTTCAAATGCCAGTATTGCGGCCAACGGTTCACGAGAGCTTACTGTTGTGAATTACACCAACAAAGCTGTGCTAAGCATCTTGGCTTGTGCCATGATGTCCCATCTAGCCTTATGCTGCTCAGATAGCTAGTACCGCAGCAAGCCAAACCATTTTTGGATCAAACGTTTATAAAGAGGATAAACATTATTTGGATGTAAGATTGAAGAGTTTTCGACATGATATAATCCGATGTAAAGTAATATGTTGGTATTATATGCGTTCACGATTGGCGTTAAAAATTTTGAAGACAGACTTTTTTATTATATCAACATAAGTCGAAATTTTCATTATAATGGTTAAGCGAGGTAGAATAACCTCAAAAAGAAAGACAACATGAGGATTCAGTTACTCTGTCAGGTTTTCTCGTCGTTAATTAATGTTTAAGTGCGATATTTGTAATCGCTGTGTATATTCATCTTATCCAGCGATTCTAATACAGGTGCTTTCTCGATGTTATCTTTTACCTGTAATATATGTAATATTTAATTTATATTGTCTTTGTTCTTTGCATGAAGAAGATAATGAATCTGAAAGAAGCGAAAGAGGTTTGTAAGGATCGTGACACTTGGCGATCTGTTCTCTCTGGCTACCCCGTCAGGGATTGTGCGTGAGGATAAGTCAAGTCTTTGTTCATACTTTGTGCATAAACATATTCAAATTTATCTAATTTTTTTTAAATTCCATACACCCGTAGATTTTCACTTCACGAGCTTGTCTATAAGAAACGCAGTTATATAGATATATACACTGACAGTTCAATCAATATCGTTTAGCCTAAGCACATACCATACAATAGTGTAACTACCCATACACATACCCATAGTAAAATAGTCAAATTAAATAACACATTTTAAGGTATGGCTAAAATTTGTTTCAAATTCCATACACCAGTAAATTTTCACTATACGAGTACTATACTATAGCTTGTATAAGAAGCGCTTATTTTTTTTAAAAGTGCGTCCAATCCACGTGGATAAATGTTTGCTTTTAGGGATAGGTGAAGGGATAATTGGGCGCAAAGGTAGTGAACGCTGTCAAAGGACCTTTTGTACCCACCGACGCACATCAATTATGGTTGTTTGTCAGGACTTGGGCGTTATAAATGTGAAATGAGACATGAAATACTGGCAATACATCAAAGAACCCTTCGCAGTATTATGCGTAATTATGTCAGCCTCTAAGTTGATGCAACAATGGAATCACATTTGCAAATAATCGTAACGTTAGGTTAATTGGCTGATGTTATAAATTCAGACATGCTACGTTTGCTTTGAGATTGTTTCCGTCGGAGTCTCTTCTTATCAACTTCTGGAATTTGTCGACGATATTTAAAATGGTGTTATTAACTACGATCGAATGGAAGTGTCGTGCCGTGTCGGCAATAAATGAATTATGAATTATGAAGGCCTCGTTGGTCTAGTGATCGTAAAGCCAACTGCTGATAATGAGTTCCCGGTTCGAATCCCGGGTCGGGCCAAAGAAAATCAGTTATTGAATTTTTCTGTATGTAAGGAAGTGGGCCGTGTTTCACCGCGTGCCTCGGAAAGCACGTAAAAAGCCGTCAGTCCTGCGCCTGATCTCTCTCCGGTCGTGTCGGTTTGGCGTCCCAGCGGACTATTATAGTGTCCTGCGTAGTTGGTTAGTCTCCTTAAAGGCAGGTTGCCGTGACCAAAATTCGATCTGGAGCACATTATTAACTCCGATCCCCGATATTATAAGTCAACTTGGAGGAAGGTAAAGTCAAAAATGTAGTGATAGTGTCAGCACAATTATTTATTTATTTAAACTTTATTGAACCTCATATAAGTACAGGATCAAAAGACGGACTTAATGCTAAAATCATTCTCTACCAGGGCAGTGATAGAACTACGGAGGGCGTTCACATCAAGCTAATTTAAAACGCTGAGCATTGCAATTGTGGTATCAGTATTATTTAGTTCCTTAACCAATCAAAAACTAAGAGCAATTTTACAATTTTTATATTTTAGTTAGTAGTTAAGTCTTTAGATATTTCGGTACATCCACTCATTTATGAAAAACGTTACAACAAAAAATCTTTTTAAACCGGATATATTGATAGTTTCCGATTATCGATACAAAAGCGGTTTTCTTACAATACGGGGGCCCGATGGCCGAGTCGCAAAGTTGTCGCAGAGGTGTAAATTCAATAATAAGTTAAAATACAAAGGCATTTTGTCCGGTGGTATGCGAGAGCCCACCGGGGTGTCGGCCGCCACGGACCCCACTAATTTATAAACCGTTAAGTATTTGGTACGGCGTCATAAGATCATGTCCGTTCTATTTGTTTAGGCGAAATAAGCATTGTTGAACGAACGTGGGAAGTTTGATGTGATAAAACCAATTTCGGAACGGATCGATTTTAAGGTGTGCATTTTGTTTTCTGCCTGTACGTGTCTTTGGATGTATTCTCGATATTGTCTTTGCTTAAATTTAAACGAAATTAGGAAATAGGCTCATTCTTTATTACTTAACCTGACTGCCCTAGAAGGAAGGTAATGTTTTTCGGATGGATTTACATACTCATATTACGTATGTTTGTCTTTATTCTAGATATCTTTAGGTTCGTTTTAATTCCCGGTGTGCCACATGCGATATTTAATGACGATAATAGCATTTTGATGCTACCAAAACATAACATAGTAGTATCGCATCATTTATATACTTACACATAATATATAAAACGTCATTAAGTTATTGAGTGCGTGCTCGCGGAGATTATTGACACAAAATAAATTAATATTTTTGTTCGTATTCTATGCTTTCCTATACGATTTATCGGATTACGATGAAACTTTTATGAGTAATTGTGCGCACGTTCGCGAATATGTCTGCACTGCTAGTTATAAAAACATTAATATCGGTTTTATTATAGTTGTCACACGAATGGATCGGCTCAAACGTCGTTTGGTGAGTGTAGAGAACCGGAGACCCTTTTTAGTGGAAATGAGGCATTCCATCTTAGTCCTCACGGGTGACAACGCATCTGCATTTTGATTCGTAAACGAGGATACATGTAGATGTCTATGGGCCACAGCAACCACTTACCATCAGGTGGACTGTGTGCTCGTTTGTTACCCTGTCCTATAAAAAAGAAATCAATTTGATGGTAAGTAGATGCTGTAGCTCATAGCCATCGACATCACTCCTCGATTAATAATCAAAATGTGGTGTCAACCGGAGGACTAAGATAGAATGTCTTGTTTCCAGTACAAAGGGTTTCCATACGAAACATAGCAACATTAAGCTGCTATTTCACGCTGTATTCTGTGAGAGCGAGGCCCTTCCCCGGTCGAGCCGACCCATTCATGCTACAACTATACCAGTAATATAATAATACCTATCCATAAGCTTTAAGTAAATAAGAAATAGTGATATTATTATAACGAATTTACTGATCACGTCGCGTAAGGCTGTCATACAACAACCCGCTTCTTTTCTTCACGGTGCTGAGATGATTCGGCCTGAAATATCCGCGAGGGGCATCGTCAAAGCGACTGCCGAACTAACTAAGACGGGCGTTTGGTTGCTCCGGAGGCGTAAGTGGCGTGAAGTTGCTTAACACTCGTAAAGCTGACCCGGATACTTACCCGAATATTAGGTATCGTAAGACTAACAGTTTTCTTTGTCTTATTTAATAATAAACTTTTTAAAAGGTTTACGGCCTTCGGTATTGTGTTAGGAAATTACGTAAAATAGCAGTTTAATGCTGCTGTGTTTCATATGTTAGGTATGTGTGGAGAACCGGAGACCCTTTTCACTGGAACGAGGCATTCCATCTTATTCCTCAGGGTGCATGCATGTTCAGTAGGGGAAGCGTCGCTAACGGTACTGCCGGGTTAGCCAAGATGACATACTACGATCGTTAACGCTATAATAAACTATAAAGATAAATGAAATCGTTCAGATATATAATTTCCATTCACTTTCATGTTTTCTATAGAGTTAACAATCTTAGAAAGTAGTATTTACTCATCCCGCTGAGCAGGCAAGCTCAGGACGTTTGAAATAAGAGGAGTAATCATCGGCAAAACTACGGTGCGTTTTTTCTTATAGAAGTGCGGAGCAAGCAGCTCACCTGATGGTGTCGACCGCCACCCATGAACAACTGCAACACCAGGGGAATTGTCTATGGGCCCAGCATCCACTTTCCATTAGGAGGACTATGTGCCCGTTCACGCTAATCTTCGAAACCGCTATTGTATCGTGTATTGCTTGCTCCAACATGAGAGGTAGGATATTTTTTATCCCGATAAGTGACCCTCAATATTTTTCTAGAAGCATCAAAGGATTTTTATAGGATGTTGGAAAGGGCAGGACAACGTCTGCCCGGCCAGCTAGCATAGTATAAATATGTAGAACGAAGGTGGCTTTAATTTTTTATTTCAAAACATTATTTAAATATCAATATAACTAAAAACCCGTATCAGTTACACCTGTTTGTTACAAACGGACGAAAAAAAATTGTAGAAAACATAAAAAGTCTACAATGGCGTCCTTTGAGGCTTTAAGATTAATATTTGGAGATCTAATCACAGTATGAGCACCTTGCGGCACGTGGGCCTCACTCGATGAGCTTTATCAAACTATTTGTTGACGTTGCTCTGTTGCGGACGTAGGGGGAAATACGTAAAGCCACGAAGTATATAGTTAAGCGCCATGATAACACATTGCATCGAATAAGTGACATCCATCACTCATACGATGCATTACAGTACCATTTCTATACTTCAGTGCGATCATAAGACCAAACAACCGCTTAAAAAATGATATCTGCTGCAAGTTTTTATTCTAACCGTATAATGATTAGGAAAGAAGAAGATAATGATCTGCTATAAATTCGTTTGCAGTTTAGCCAGTTTTTAGTTGACATATTTGCGAAAATTGAGACGGAAAGGTTGGGTTATATTAGGAACAATAAGGGCAGCGTAGAGCGGACAGTTATATACACTTACAAGATGCGATAGAGAGACAGGACATCGATGCTGATTAGCTGAGTCAATAGGTGGTGCTGTCTTCTTCTTTTACTAGGGGGCCACACTATATGCATGAGCGGACAGAAGACGCCGCCGCCGTATGTGCGCCACTACGGTCGCTCCAATATCTTTATAACATTTACTTGCAATCCTCGATGGGATGAAATCACGCAGATGCTTCGGCCTAGACAAAAAAGTTATGATAGACACGACGTAATAGCCAGTGTTTTTCACCACAAAGTTAAGAAAATAATGGCACTTCTAACCAAAAGAAAAATATTTGGAGAAGTACGTTGTTTCATGTTCTCTACCGAATGGCAGAGACGGGGTCTACCTCACATACACATATTGTTGTGGATGGTTAACCGCATTTCGCCTGACATGGTGGATGAACTTATATTAGGTATACGACAAATATTGAGATTTTGCCCTAGAGGAAGCAGCCTTATGCGAGTCGCCATTTAAAATGCGTGAACTTTTTTCTATAAAATACATTTTTGTTTGATAAAATACAGGGATAGCCTATCAGAAGACTACAAACGACAAGTGGCATTATAGATGAACATCTAGCAGATGAAATCTACAATAAATGCCTGTATATATATATATATATAATAGAAGCTGTATTAGCGTTAGCTACAGCAACAACAGGACAAAGCCTACAGCTGTACGGGTTGCCTCAGCCTCAAAGGTCTGAAAGCTTACACAATAACCGGGACTACCTGAAGGAAACAAGTTACGATGTCAATTCCTTAGCAGAACTGGTGTCAAATAGTGAAGGATCTGTAACCAATGAACAAAATACTTTCCAGTATCCACGCAGGTGTAAGTGTTATCTTTTTTTTGGATACTCCTGGTGTAACAAGCAAGACTTTTCTATTAAATTTACTGTTGGTGAAAGTGAGAAGCAATCGTGATATCGTGAATTGCCACCACTCTGCTGGAAAGAGATGAAACTGCACACTCCGCGTTTAAACTTCCTTTCGATTTGATACAAAACGATACCCCACCAATCAAAGTTTTCCTATCTAAGTCTGCTTCACCATAACCATAAACAAAGCTCAAGGTCAACATCTTAAGGTAGCGGGAGTAGACCTGACTGAAAGCTGCTTCTCACACGGTGAGTTGTATGTGGCATGCTCCAGAGTAAACGCACAGAGTAGTCTGGCGATTCTAGCACCCGAAGGAAAAACAAAAAATATTGCTTACAAAGAAATACTGCGGCAGGTGCAGTATTTCGATTTCGTTGTAAAAAGGTAATTACCCTGTGTCACTTTCACCAGATCAAAGACCGAGCTTCGTGTTCATAAAATATAACAAAATCTTATTTTATTTTCATGTTTATTTAACCTTTAAGTCCCTACACTATAATATTGTTTAATTTCATAAGTATTCCAACATTTTAACATAACAATTTATATGTTATATCAAAATTAATAACGTAAAAAACCAATTTAAAATCCTATTAGAACCATTTTCTTCTACGCGGACGAAGTCGCGGGCAAAAGCTAGTCTAAATATAAAATTTCATCGTTTGAACGGTTTCCGAGAAACGTACGTGGTCTGATCGTGAAATTGGACACTTGATGATACGTCGCCATTTCATAATTTGCACGAATATTTATAACAATTTTTGTTGTTTTTTTTTTGTTTTATGAAAAACGTTACCTCCACTAGGATTTTCTCCTGTGTCGTGGAGGCAGTTTACAGACATAAATTACACGAGGACATATATGCAGACCCGGAACAATTATTTGTAGGCCATACAAATACTTGATTCGAACCCGCGGCCCCCAGAGTGACAACTCATTGCTAAGCCACTGCGTCACGGAGCCGAACTATGACTTGTATTAACTTAAATTTTAACGAAAATACGAAAGTAACTGTAAATAAACATCAAAACCAGCATCGAAATGGATCATGAAAAACCAAGGTAAATCACATCTGCCCAACTTCACGAAGAATTGCTCACTTTGAGTATAAAGTGTAGAACACTTATATGAGTAATCTTCCCAACAGACATGATAGTACAGGTCACAGTGACGCAGCGTCAGTTTCCTTCATGAGCGGAAACCCATGCAAATGTAAGCTGTCATGTCCGCCTAGTGTGACGCCAATCGGTTGACGCACGGAAACCGGATAGTGTTTGCACCACATTTACTTTAGGCCTCGGCACTGGACTAACGTAAATTTTAATAATTTTACGAGTTAACTAAGTGGTAGCAATCTTCTGCGTTGGTTGCCAGAAGGTAGGTATTCATACTACATTAATTTATTATAGCATATCAAAAGGAAACATTGTTTTTAAAGGGAATATTCGTCAAAACTACTGTGCAAATTATTTATTATGTTTACGTGAACACTACACATTTATATAAAATTTGTATTTACAGATTTTTTGTTACGGATTGTTCCGTGCGGGATTTGAACTCGCGGCCCATAGCGCTGCTTCTCATTGCTAAGACACTGCGCCACGGAGCCGTCAAAGTCTCAAAAAGTTTAAATTAATTTCTTTTTTTTACAACCGACTTCAATCTAAATTGTTACGAAAGACTAAAACTATTGGTAAGACCTTGATCAAATTTATAAGGGATCACATGAAAAGTAATAGCTTTCAAATAAAAAAGAATCATCGAAATCGGATTATATACAAAAAGTTATCAAAAAAGGTAACAAACATAAAAAAAATATAGTCGAATTGGGTACCTCCTTCTATTTGAAGTCGGTAGAAAAAATTTAATGTGAATTGATTCTAGAAGCATTACGCCGCGGGCTGTTATAGATAAATTTTATTATATGCTGTTATTATACTACTATGGATGCTTTTGTCCATAGACATCTACATCTATCCTCGATTAATAATCAAAATGAAGATGCGATGTCACCCGTGAGGACTAACATGGAATGCCTTGTTTCCAGCAAAAAGGGTCTCCGGTTTTCTACACTCATCATATGAAACACAGCAGCATCGAGCTGCCATTTTACGCTGTTATTCTGTGAGGACGTGGTCTCCCCCCGGTGGAGCCGACCCATTCGAGCTGCAGCCATAATATAGTTGCAGCATAGCTCTACTATGTATACGTATGGAATAGGATAGAATATTTTTTATTCAATATTGACTATTACATAATACTTATTGAAAGTCATTTTTTATTTACCACTGGTTCGGAAAATACCTCTGTCCTGGGAAGAACAAGCCAGAAACCTAGCGGAACTTTTTATGTATAAAGCACGTAATGAAAAGGGATCAATTGGTGTTCAAAACTAGTTTCGCAAATATAAATTGCGTTGTTTACGTAAAATGCGACCCAAACTTTGCGCATTTCTTGGCAAGAATATGAATATTTAATAAGTAGGTATGAGTAACCATGTATAATAATCGTCAACCAACACCTTTGTCCCTTGTTTTAATAAAACTAAAATACTTTAAGTTAATATTGCGCGTCGCTAACTGCTGTGTGTCGACAGCAATCATCATGTCATAATATTAGCTATATTAATAAGAATACCAATTCTTCTTCTTCTTTCTTTTTAAAAAAACGTTACCCCCACACTAGGATTTTCTCCTGTGTCGTGGAGGCAGTTTACAAACATAAATTGCACAAAGACAAACATCCAGACCCGGAACAATTATTTGTAGGCCATACAAATACTTGTTCCGTGCGGGATTCGAACCCGCGGCCCCCAGCGCAACAACTGACTGCTAAGCCACTGCGCCACGGAGCCACTTACACTTGGATGACATATTATTTCCAATTTTTTGACTTCCCCAGAAGGAGAGTATTGTTTTTCGAGTGTATGTATGATTGTATGTCAATTTCTTTGGCACACTCTGTACCCTTTAGGGTTTCAAGCTGTTTACATCTTGATGGATTTTAACATATGGGGTCTCTTTGGATTCGTCTTAGTTGTGGAAGTTACATAGTACATAAAAATTTTCTCATTTTTTTTTATTTATCTATCCGTTGCATTCATCATCATCCCGATTACGAAATATTACGTTCAGAAATATTAACGCTTCGTATCCAATCTGTTGTTTGACCACGGTATTACAAAATAATCGAAACAATACAGAGATATACATTAAAATTCGTAACAATAGTCGATTATTCGTCTGCCTGTCTGTCGTACAATTCAAGCGGATCATTGTCTGCGCCGTGACGTATCATTGTTCGCTCGGGATGGACATTTAATTTCGTGATTTGGGTACAAAGACGCCTCTTAAATAAGAGGATAAGCGCTCTCTAGGAAATTGTGTCGACCCTACATCTCTCAGTCCTTTTTTACATAACACCCATTCCATTCATTACAGCATATAAAAGTTTAGAGTCATTGAGTTATATGTACTACGTACTAGCAAAACCTATTACAAACAAAAATTGTGCGCTACTCTATGTCTTCGCGCATGCGCGGCAGATAGTAGAGTCGCGTATGTGCGAATACTAATCTTCTTTATATACAAAAAGTACGTGTCATATTGTTTGTCCGCGATGAACACCTAAACTGCTGAACTGATTTCAATAAAATTTTGCACACTGTGTACATTTTGGTCCAACTTGAGAGATAGGATAGTTTTTATCCCGATAAATGACCCTCAAAATTTTTTATTGCGAATTTAAGGATTTTTATAGGAAGGGTAGTTAGAAAGGGCAGAACAACGTCTGCCTGGCGAGCTAGTTTAATATAAAATAAGATATAAATATAAAATAAATATAATTCTTTTTTATAAAATACTCTTATTTTAATCTAAACAAACATACTTCTAAATAAAATGTAATAATAAATATGTTATGGAATTCACAAATTTTCAATTTACGCAATATTTAGTTTAGTGTACAGATTGCAGAACAGTTCAGTTGAACATAGTCAATGTTCGGAATTTGAAATCTAGTGCGTAGTGCATATATATCGATGTCTAGAGCTGAACACAGATTGCCTCATATTTGCTGACTTTGTCATAGTAGTCACGCTTGTCAAGCAGGTTGGCAACCACAGACAATATTTATATAGGTATAATTATATTTGTCATCTGGAATCTCTATCTCTATCGCCTCTTACGATATCTAATGGACCATCAAGGGTAGTGGATATTCTTACACCGTCTCTACACGGTTAAATACATGTAATCCCATTACATCGGTAAAGTGTTTTTTTTTTTGTTTATTTAATACCAGCATAATGGGCGACAAACAACCTGACATATATGTATCGTTATACGCAACGCAACTTTATAGCCTACATAAAATAAGACCATTACTTACTAAGATTATACGGTATTTACTTATGTTATAAACTATCTGTGCCCCGCAACGCCTTCCGCGTGAATTAATTAAGATTAAATTTCATGGACTTTAATTTTTTTACAACCCGGGTTCATGTCTAGTGCTCGATGGTGAGATGAGATGATTGCTACCAAGCTATTTCTAATTTGTTTTTTGTTGTTAATTGTATAAATTATATGAATGTAAACTGTTATTTTTTTCCAAAAAAGAAATCCTGCTTGGTATCTTGCTGGTTCTTGACAGTACAGACATATTCTCCTGACCAGTGGTGAATTAAACAAAATAGTGACTTTCAATAAGTATAACATTTAATCTATATTCAATACAAAAAGGTTCTGTTTCTGTTTCTGTTAATTATTGGCCAGGTATCGATAAATCCGACGGGACAAATAAAACGATTCGTCGTTTAGTGGTATCGCACCACTTTATCAGCGAACTAAACGTATAATAAACCCACGGGCCGAGGTGGTGACCACCGGCGAAATCGTGTCATCGGATAAGGGCTGATGGCGCCCCGAGGTATTCCAACGTGGATGTAAAACGGCTGGAACAGATTTATTTATTTATTTGAATTTTATTGTTATTACTTTTGTACATAAGGTGTATACATACAAATATATAAACATTTATGTCTATTGTATTCATGTGTCATATTTATAGATGTACGTGTAAAATACAATATTTATGTATAATAATACGATTTATTAATTAAACTGTTTTTCTTTGGAATTTTTCTTTGTCCTTTTTTTATAGGATAGATAGGATAGGGTGACAAACGAGTATAAAGTCTACCTGATGGTAAGTGGTTGCTGTGACCCATAGACATCTATATCTATCCTCGTAAAGAATCAAAATGTAGATGTGTTGTCACCAGTGAGGACTACGATGGAATGCCTCCTTTCCAGTAAAAAGGGTCTCCGGTTCCCTACACTTACCATACAAATCACAGCAGTGTTAAGCTGCTATTTTACGCTGGTATTCCTTAATAGGTCCTTAGTAGGTCCTTAATTTGCAGCTACCAACATCTTTATTTATGTCATGTTTCTTATCGTTGACTGGTTGAGAAAGCGATAGGGCATTAAGTCCCGCTGGCTTTTTTGCTGGGTCTTTCCAGGACAGAGGTTTTTTCCGAACCAGTGATAAAGTAAGAAATGACTTTCAACAAGAATTACACATGTGATCTATATTTAATAAAAATTATTCTATTCTATTCTAGTCCGCCCTCTGTAATCCCTAGTTGAGGGTGTGTTGCAAAAAAACATAAATAAACAAATATAGTAAAATATATTGTTTGCCAATCAACCCGATGAAATATTTTAGCAATATACACCAAATAATTTCAAAACAATATTTAAAATAGAGAAGCCATTTTATGGTGGATTAATTGTCCGTAGTAAGAACAGTATAAGAAATCAATCATAATGATAAGGACGAGGATGCTACGTTATGTATGCTATATATGGGTGACAGTACTTTTGGGATTTGTCATTTTTTTTTATAAAACTGAAGTGATGAAAGACTTTATAGTACACATGATGGTAAGTGGTTGATGTGGATCTATCTTCTTTTGCGAATTAAAATGCTGATGCGTTTTTTTTCCAGTAAAATGAGTCTCCGGTTCTCTGCACTCATCATACGAAACGCAGCAGCATTAAATTGCCATTTTACGCTGGTAATCTGTGAGAGCGTGGTCTTTCCCCGGTCGAGCCGACCCATTCGTGCTACAACTATAATATTATTAATATAGCTGCAGCATGGATCTATTTTATAAATCGGACATATTATAAGCCCTTTAGTTGTCTTCTGTTTATTGTTGATTGTTGTTGAATTAACATTATATAATGTTCTGTGTTTTCATTCATACGCAGTGGCTTAACAAAGCGTAGCAATGCCAGGGGCCGCGGGTTCGAATCTCACACGGAACTAGTATTTGTATGGCCTACTAATAATTGTTCCGCGTCTGGATGTTTATCCTTGTGAAATTTATGTATATAAACTGCCTCCATGATACAGGGGAAAACCCTAGTGCAAAGGTAACGTCTTGTAAAGAAAAAAAAAAGAATTTAATGTATTATGTTAAATTAGCTGTTGTAGACGATATAGGTAATTTGCTATACAAGGTTATTTTTGAAAGAGTAGCCAAATATTATACTTAAGTTCAAATATATAAATAATGATATACCGTTATTAGATTTTTTTAAATTAGAGTAAATAAAACTTTTACTTTTATTTCAAAGTATCCCAAATTGAATGAGATTTATGGACAACAACGTTTTTGCCTACTGATCGACCCTTACAAATGTGTGCGTACGCAGTAAAATTAGTTAAAATAATACTATTAACTAATTTAACTGCGTGCATGGTAATCCATGCATTTTGATTTTAAAAAATAAAAAGGACAGAATTATTAAGATTTTTATAAATTAATTTTTCTTCACCGTTCGCCTATGTTATTTATTCTGAACCTTCTCTGCATATTTGGTAGGTGATTGCAAAATAAGCCTGTATATACGGGTCGATGTAAAAGCCCCTTCCCCTCATCGGAACTTCATAACGCTATAAAAAGAATCATAAGTTCTTTTCAATGTACACTAATATCTGGGTGGAGGGGATGGAAGATATGAGCGCCAAACCGTTTATCATCGTCATCATTACAGTCTTGTTGTTGTTTACGTGGTAGAGCCATGCTGCAGCTATATTAGTAGTATAGTTGTAGCACGAATGAGTCGGCTCGACCGGGGAAGGACCACGTTCTCACAGAATATCAGCGTAAAATAGCGGCTTAACGCTGCTGTGTTTCGTATGGTAAGTGTAGAGTACCGGAGACCCATTTTACTGGAAATGAGGCATTCCATCTTAGTCCTCACGGGTGACAACGCATCTTTGATTTGTAATGGAGGATAGATGTAGATGTCTATGGGCCGCAGTAACCACTTGCCGTCAAGTGGACTGTGTGCTCGTTTGTCACCCTTATTCTATAAAAAAAAAGTCTTTCAGAAATCCACTAGTGAACACAGGTCTCCCCTGAGGAATGCCACAAATCACAGCCCTGAGCCACTTACATCCATCACCTTCCTGCATATCTAATCAGATCATCATCGCCTCAGCGATCATTTACCATAGAGAATTTTTTTTAAAGTTTTCGTTGGCTCGACAAAGTTATTCGTACGACGACTACATAATCATGTAAAGAAAGACTGAACCGCGCTTGTATATTGGCTCATCTAGTGCGACAGTCGGCGCCCCCTGGCGAGCTAACGCGTTTTTTTTGTTTCAACCCGAGACCGACACTAAGCGACAACCACTGTACTTCATTCTGGGAACAGGTTGATTTGAGGATGCGATATAGCTTGGATGCGGCATTATTTTTTTTTAGGCAAGATATTTTTTATTGCCTAATCCCATACTTGTGCCTGTAATATTTGAACTAAATGAAACAATATCTAAGGGAAGAAATTAAAGATTTTTTTTATTGTAAGTGATAAGGTCTAAGGTATTGACAGCGCTATGCTCGGAGTTTCTCTGCGTGAGTTTTAAAAATTAGGACATCCACAGTAGAGCCAGAGTAATTGACATAGCCCATCGGATTGTTAAGCTGAAGTGGCAATGGGCCAGGCATATAGCTCGAAGAACCGACAACCGTTGGGGAAGAAAGGAGTGGCAGTTTCGTACCGGCAGGCGAAGTATTGGGCAGCCACTCAATAGATGAAGTGACGATGGTAAGATATGCAGGATTCCGATGGATGCAGGTGGCTCAGGGCCGTGCTTTGTGACATTACTTGGGGTAAGCCTATGTTCAGCAGTGGACTTGTGAAGGGCTATATGATGATTATATGTGTATTCGTCATTCATAAATCGTAATCTTATATTCGTTATAGGCATAGTACAATTGAATTACAGTAGGTGGCGCGCGTATCCTACCGATAAATTAATTTGAAAGTATATATCATTCAACCTCAATGAATTTATTATCATTCCTAATAATATAAATAAACAATACAAGCCTTCCAAATTTAAAAAGATATTTCCACAATTATTTTTATCGTTCCTAATTAAACAATACAATCATTCCAAATTTAAAAAGATATTTCCACAATTATTTTTATCGTTCCTAATTAAACAATACAAGCCTTCCAAATTTAAAAAGATATTTCCACAATTATTTTTATCATTCCTAATTAAACAATACAATCATTCCAAATTTAAAAAGATATTTCCACAATTATTTTTATCGTTCCTAATTAAACAATACAATCATTCCAAATTTAAAAAGATATTTCCACAATTATTTTTATCGTTCCTAATTAAACAATACAATCATTCCAAATTTAAAAAGATATTTCCACAATTATTTTTCTACGGCTACAACGCGCCTTGTACCAGCTAGTATGTTATAAATATAATACTTGGACAAGACTAAAACAGCCTGTGTTATGACGCCCCATTTAGGAATGTAAGCTTTTAGTTGTTGAATCATATTAATGTCCTATAGACTGAATTTCGGCCGCGGCGGCTAAACTCACTGTTTTTTTTTTATAGAATAAATGGTTGCTGTGGCCCATAGACATCTATAATTATCTTCGTTTGCGAATTAAAATGCAGATGCGTTGTCAACCGTGAAGACTAAGATAGAATGCCTCTTTTCCAGTAAAATGGGTCTCCGGTTTTCTACACTCACCATACGAAACACAGCAGCGTTAAGCTGCTATTTTACACTGGTATTATGTGAGATTGTGGTCCTTCCCCGGTCGAGCTGATCCATTTGTGCTACAATTATGCTATTAATATAGCTGCAGCATAGCTCTACCAAGTACAAACTGTAGACTAACCATTTGTGCAGAATAGGGTTATAGTAGTGCACGAGTATATGCAGAAATACAGGTGCACTCTCTATTCCCTCACTCTCATAGTCCGATGGGACGGGAATTCAACACCGGAGAGAGATTTCACGTGCTTTCCAAGGCACAGAGATCAGACACCGTCCACTTATTTTGGTAGAGAGAATTTTTTGACAGAGAAACTCAATTAGAGATTTTGGCCCGACCCAGGTTTTAAACCCGGGGCCTCATGATCGGCAGACGCGGTTACGACCACTAAACCAACGAGGTAGTCACGGTGACTGTTTAACCATAAAACTATAGTTTCGAAAATATTTCTGAGCACAGTTGATCGTTTTGAGCACACTTGCTTCGCGTTCTCGGCCCCAATCGGAATGTAACGCCATCGAATAAAACAAACTAAAATACAAATAAAAATAATATATAACGATTCCTTATCAGATCGGGCCACAGATAATGAATTGACCCATTTAACGTGTGAATCATTCATTACAGACGGACAAGTTTATCTCCTGCGCTCACAAAAACCGCTTCCATATTTTAAATCAAAGGCAGGAATGCTGCCATAGTCGCAGACTTATGTAAACGAACAAAAACCCTCTTTTCAGACCCAACTTTGAATATGTTTTGATGATATAAAGGTTTTATTAACACTAATGACGCGGTCTATGGTAAAGTTCAGTTTAGAACATAGAAATTTTGAGAAGATTATTAATTCGGTTAACGATTTGTGTTAAGTGACAACAGAAAAGTGACAAATGCGCTACTTAGTTATGGACTTCTTCAACTAATACATATTATAAAGCAAGATCTTGAGCCATAACACTTATAAATAGTTTATATAAATTTAATCATATAAATAATTTATTACAATTATGTAAATAGTTTTTATGTGGTAGAGCAATGATGAAGTTATATTATGGTTGTAGAGCGAATGGGTCGGCTTGACCTGGGTAAGATAGGAGGACCACTCTATTACAGAATACCAACGTAAAATGGCAGGTTAATGCAGCTGTATATCTGTTTCTAGGATGAATGTAGAGAACCGGAGACCCTTTTTACTGGAAATGAGGCATTCCATCTTAGTCCTCACGGGTGACAACGCATCTACATTTTGATTCTTAATTAAGATTAAATGTAGATGTATATAGGCCACAGCATCCACTTGACATTAGGTAGACTGTGCGCCCGTTTGTCATCGTTATTCTAAATTTTAAAAAAAATCCTTTAAGACGCGTGGCCTAGTTCGTCGACGTCAACAATATATACCTAGTAGCTAGTAGGTATAATGAATTTAAAAGTAACAAATTATTTTATATGAGCAAGGGCAGGCGATGCAAACAAAGCAATTATGCTGCCGCCAGACGTATCTGATAGACCTGGACTATAATTTACGGGATCACGGCATCCGCAGTTGCCTGACCAGTTAAATGCATCTCGTTCTTCACTTATAGCTTGTGTAGCGTTTGGATATGTTAGATGCAATATTAGCGTGTAAATTAATATTTTACAGACATAAGATATAAGAATTTCCTTTTTATCAACAACATATATTTTGTAATCTACTACCATGTCGTAGATTAAAAAATATATGTTATCTACGACATGGTAGCTCAGATGGTTAGCGCTCGCTGTAAGCTTCCCAGTACGCTAGCAACCCGGGTGCGATCACCGCCGGCACCAATGAAATTGTTAATTGCAATTTTAAATGCTGATTTACCACGTGCTCGGCGGTGAAGGTAAACATCGTGAGGAAACCTGCATGTCTGAGAAATAAGAAAAAAAATATTTCAAAGACATGTGAAGTTAGCCAACACGGCGGACATTTACTTGCCCTAAAACCCTCTCAAAAATGAGAGGAGGCCTGTGACCAGTAGTGGGACGTAAATAGGCTGCTACTTTACTTTTTTACTTTTACTACTATGTCAATATTGTATCATACTGTTGCTTATAGTTTTTAGTTGCTTATAGGATTTAGAGGATGATTTAGTGCATAGAGATCTACATATATCCTCGATCAAGAATGAAAAATCAGATGCGTTGTCACCTCCTAAAAATAGTATGCGATTCTTAAACTTACTATACGAAATCCAACTGCATCAAGCTACTATTTTACGTTGATATTCTGTTAGAGCGTAGTGCTTGTCCGGTCGTGTTGACCCATTTATAGTACAACAATATAGCTGCCACGTGGCTCTACCACGTATTATTTTTTTATTGCATGCCTTAAGCGCAAAGCGCGTAGGCACTAGTATGTTCTACATTCTACCAGCACCTGGATTTCAAGTATCCAACGTTTTGTCGCATGAAATCGTATCTAATAATCATATTGAACATATAAATGATATAAAAAGAAATATAAATGATTGTTGAACTTATTAATTTCTTTTTAAATTAATTAATTGCTCTTTTTATATAAAAAAGTGGTTTTAGTGTCTTGTGGTGTAGATTTATCAAGTCCGCATAGAGGGGTAAACACGATAACTTTTGAAAATATCAATTGTTTAACTCAATCTATATTTTAATCTCTTCATCTATCATGATGTGGAAAGCCATGGAATGTAAAGGGCAGTTTAATTTTGTTTTATTTAGTTATAATTTTTATTTTTCACCTGAGAAATGCCAAAATTTTGGCATGCAGTATTAGATTTACCAATAGTATTGCAATTATTTTATTTCTTCCTTGCCCTAAAAACTCCTTCATAAATTAATGTAGGGTTGTGTCTAGCAGTAGGACGTATTAAGATTGCTAATTTATATATATATATATATATGCCTCTAGCCTCCTACTTAAAATCAAACGCAAAGTAGGCCCTACAGTTGTATTAAAATAACCGTCGAAACGCTAATATTTTTTATTATACTCGCTTGCTCTCAATTCTTGATTTTCCGTGTGGCAATAAAGCACGCAGTTCGTAATTTGTGTTGGGGTTAAGGAATTCCCGAGCGGCATTAGCTCGTTTTTGTAGGTCGCGTATAAAATGATGACTGGTAGGTTTACGTTAAATGTAGTTAATATTTTAGAGGTATTTTCCGAACCTGTGGTAAATAAAAATTGACTCAATAAGTATTATGTAATAATCAATATTAAATAAAAAAACCATTCTATTTATTCTATTCTAATTATATACCTATATCATTATATTAATACGTGAACATCGAAAATTAAAGTATCCTTTTAAAATTTATTACAAAGGAGATGAAAGAAACTTATATCATTCGAAAGGTAGTGTGCAATATATAGATGTACACAATGCAGAAAATCATTTTTGTATGTTCACTTTGACTAATTAAATGAAAGTACTTTGATATCACGTTCATAATGTACTTTCTGACATTCATGGCTGTATGAATTAAGATGTCTTTGCCTTCCCTGCGCACGAAAATATTACAAAAAGTAATTAATGCGAACAAATATTCTTATCGTTATTTTCACATAATTAGTCATGTTTCGATCACAAGCGATACTAGTATTTATAAATCCATCCTAAAATAACTAGACCTAAACAATACGTGCCAGAGCCGTAGTCGCTCTGATGGTTAGCGCTCGCTATAAATTCCACAGTACGCGAGCAACCTGGGATCGATCCCCGCCATCACCAATTGTTAATTGCAATTTCAAGTGCTGAATTACGTACGGCGTACGGCGGTGAAAGAAAACATCGTGTGGAAACCTGCGTGTCTGAGATATAAGAAAAAATATTTCGAAGACATGTAAAGTTCGCCGACACGCATTGGGGCAGCGCGACGGACATTTCCTTGCCCTAAAACTCTCTCAGAAATGAGAAAAGGCCTGTGCCCAGCAGTGGGGCGTATATAGGCTGTAACTTTAATTTTTAACTTAAACAAAACGTACCGGTGACTGAAAGTACGCAGTCTACAGCACGCGACAGTAATTGTGATCGCCAGATCTCCTAAGCTTCCTTGGGAAAATTCTTTTAATAATAATAGACAGTTATAGACTATTAATTAAATTGTGCCACCAAAGTAACTCTAATAATAGTTACCTAGATATTCACGTAATCGTGAGGCGAGTCGGACTCGCTTAAAGTCTTGCATATTATAAATTTTTTCTTCGGCTTTGAATCGAACTCCGGACCTCCTATGCAGTGAATAAATGAAACATGACAACAACAAAAAATTGTAAGGACAGGTTAACATTTTAAAAAAGAGAACGTAGAGCTATGTGAAAGTACTTGTACCCCGGCTTTAGGTATCCTAGGATAACAACATACCAATGACCTCTTTAAGGTCATGTAACTTAGTGATTTGGATAATAATTTGTGCCTACAGCAAATTACCTAAATTCGAGACGTAAGACGTAAGACGCCGGCAAATTACTGCGCCGTAACTTTGACCCGACCCTAACCGGTCTCCCGCCACGCCGCGCAAATTTACTATTCAGTCGAATATTTACTGAATTATATTCAAATAATGTACAATATAACCATATAGCTCGACGAACCGACTACCGATGGGGAAGAAAAGTTCTTGAGTGGCAACCTCGTACCGGTAAACGAAGTATAGGGTGGCCCCCCACTAGTGGTAAGATATGCAGGAAGTCGATGGATGCAGATGGCTCAGGAATATGCTTTGTGGCACTTTTGGGGAAGCCTATGTTCATTAGTGGACTTGTGAAGGGCTGGAATGATGATAATGATGATGACATCCATAGACATAATCAAAATATATCCAACACATAAATATTGCAAAATATTGGTAGTATTGGACTTCTTTAACATAAGTACGCTTAAATTTCCATCTTTATCAATCACTAGTAACTACCGTAATTCGTTAAATTTTTAGATTTGTATATTAAGCAAGTAGTTTTTATTCTTCAATTGAGATTATTAGCTTGGATGCTTGTCCTTTAAGCCATTTCTTCATTTCATTCGGGTTCTTTGTTATTATAGATTTTTAGTATCAAGTGATAATAAATCTTGATAGTACACTACTTCACAATATGTTGGTGGGACATATTGCGTACTTTTTGGGAGGTTTTGACGCCAACTTGAGTCAGCAGACAGTTGGCGATAGTATCTCAAGGCGCCTAAGCAGACAGACCTTATCTTGAGTTTCACATCACCATCGGAGCACTTGTTTCACCGTTTCCACTAATAGTTCACATGCGCAGACATAACATTTAAACACAAAATCGCACCACTTTTACATAATATATCAAAATGCACTTCAAATCATTACCTAAATAATAATACAGTAGAAGCGATTCGCCACCGGTCAAGTTTCCGCCAAAACTCTAAGCAAGCTGTATTTTACTCTCAACTGCAAATTAGTATATAAATACAGATGTCTAATAGGTATACAAATATAAGATGAACACTTTTTTGCCTAAAACATAGTAGTTATATACTCTTTTTGTACTTACTGTGCATAGACTTAGCATATACGTGGTTTTATACGTGGTAGAGCTAAGCTGCAGCTATATTATTAGTGTTTCGTATGGTGAGTGTGGAGAACCTGAGACCCTTTTTACTGGCAAAGAGGCATTCCATCTTAGTCCTCACGGGTGACAACGCTTCTGCCTTTTGATTCCCAAACGAGGATACATGTAGATGTCTATGGGCCACAGCAACTACTTACCATCAGGTGGACTGTGTGCACGTTTGTCACCTAATCCTATAAAAAAGAATACCATAGACTTAGAATATATATGCCAGTAAATTCTAAGTCTACGGAATACACTGGAGGATAGACTTAGAATATAGGTACTGGCGCATAAGTCTATGCACTGGAGTATATTCTAAGTCTATGCTTACTGTGAAATATTGGCAGCAAAGAGGATATAATCACTACGTTTTAATAAACGAGATAATTTGTGTACTTTGTCCAAGCTACCAGGGAGTCTATAATAAAAATACCCTTTACAAGCTACATTCAAAGAGTATTACATATGTATTCGACATTGGTGGACTGTATAAACCTCTCGGTAGACAGTAATTGTGTTCTGTGGTATAAACGTAAGAAATTTTAATTTAATTTAATTTAATTAATACTTTACACATAGTTGAAATAAATTTTAGCTTTCTGCACTCCTTTTCCATATAATCTTTATGCCAAATCTCACATTCCTCAGTTCGCGCATAAAAAGGAGTAGGTATGTATAAAGTGAATAATTATACGTATAATTATGTACCAAGATTTAATTAAAAATCAGATTTTCTAAATTTTCAATATCATCTGTAGAATTAAGAAAAAAAAATCTGTATTTTTCTACTACACCTCCTTACAATTTTACGTCCATTGTTCACCGTGTGCTGTGTATGAAATGGATATTTTCTATTCCTTCCGTACCCGCAAGGATGAGTTCAAAACCCTTGGCAGTCTGTGCCCTTCCACGTCAATTTCACGGACGACTTGGTGCAGCCGTGATTGTCAGCTCGCACCTGCGTCCAAGTCACGCTGACTGACCACTTGCCTAACAATCATTTATTATAAATGTTATTTCTGTAGTTCAACTGTCGTGCCCGGCAATGAGACATTCCTAGGTAGTACTTCCATTGTTGATTTTTCCTCGGTTCCGTGATGGGTACACCACGTATGTAAATAATAAGAACAGACGCTAGTTAGTAGTAGTACCTGTTAATCGACTCTACAGAGTCAGTAATCTTCATTCATTCTTGGGGCAATGTATACTTTTAAAACAAATTCCTAGAAAATATATAAAATCTGACTCCTTCTATACAACCTTTGTTTCATAAAGTTTAAAAATTTTATGAAACAAAGATTTTATAGAAAAGGTTATAATAATATTAAGGAATTTATGGATGATAATAAACCGTGGGAATGAGGTGATCGCTACCAAGCTATTTCTAATTTGTTTTAAATTGTTAATTATTGTGTAACTTTAATGATTATGAACTGTGCTCTTTTTCAAAAAAGCATCCCGCTGGGTTTCTTGTTTGTTCTTCCTAAGGCAAAGATATTTTCCGAACCAGTGGTAAATTAAACATAAGAGTGACATATAATAATAATATTATTTATAGTGTAAGTACTATATTAAATAAAACAGTTTCAGTTGTAACTTATGACGACTTAAATAAAACAATGTTCTTGGCTTTTTTTATATAATAAGGGTGATACCACACACAGTCTACCCGATGGTAAGTGGATGCTGTGGCCCATGTACGAGCATCTACATTTGTCTTCAATTAAGAATCAAAATGCAGATGCGTTTTCATTCCTGAGGACTAAGATGGAATGCCTCACTTCCAGTATAGTAAATTAAAGTAGATGGTAGGTCAGTGTTGCATTTACAGCTAAGTTCCGGTCTCAAGGGTGTGAAATCTGGTATGGTATAATTACATTGTAGGCCAAAGATCTTAGTGGTATTTTATGCTCGAAGTTGGCAGCGACGGTGGACCCAAGTATGCTGGCACGGGTGTGGATATCTTAGGGCTATTGTTATTAGAGATTTATTTATCTCTAGAATACCTCAAAATGTTCCCGCCATTTCCCTTGTTTGTTCTTTATTTCTTCCCCTAAAATTAACCCAATGAAACAAAGGTATACAATGGATACAACCGAACGGATTATATGAATGGATAAAAACCGAAAAACGATGGGAGAGAATTGGACGTGGTAGAGCCATGTTGTAGCTATATTAGTGGTATAGTTGTGACACGAATGGATTGGCTCGACCGGGGAAAGACCACGCTCTTACAGAATACCAGCGTAAAATAGCAGCTTAACGCTGTTGTGTTTCGTATGGTAAGTGTAGAGAACCGGAGAGTAGAGAATTTTTACTGGAACCGAGGCATTCCATCTTAGTCCTCACGAGTGACGACGTATCTGCATTTTGATATGTAATCGAGGATAGATGTAGATGTCTATGGGCTACAGCAACCACTTACCATCAGGTGGACTGTGTGCTCGTTTGTCACCCTATTCCTATAAAAAAAGAGAAAGGTTCTCTATTGGCAGCCCCTTACTGATAAGCAGAAAGCAAGGTGGTCACCCACTAAATGGTCGGACCTGTTAAGACATGTAAGAAATTATTGAATGCAGGTGACTAAGGTCCGTGCTTGGACACCATAAAGATTCCGCGATTCCTTGCAGGTCTTTGTTCAGCAATGGACTTGTGAAACGATTTAATGATGATGATGATGATGATAATGGGTGGACTTCAGGCCCTATAGTAATCTCTGCTAGGTGATTCTGAGAAAAGAAGAAAAATATTGACTGGTGCCAATTATAGAATATATAATATGTGGTAGAGCCACACTTCAGTTATGGTTGTAGCACGAATAGTTCGGCTCGGCCGGGGTAGCATCACGGTCTCACAGAATACCAGCCTTAAATGGCAGCTTAATGCTGCTGTGCTTCATATGGTAAATATAGAGTTCCAGAAACTATTTTTACTGGAAACGAGGTATTTCAGATTAGGCCATAAGGGTGACAACACATCTGCATTTTGATTCTTAATCGGGGATAGATGTTTATAGCATCCACTTACCATCAGTAGTGCGAAGGTTTATCATGCTTTGTCATATTAGAAATTATTAAAAAATAAATAAACATAATTACTATTTCTATGTCACTTACGGAATTGTTTAGGGATTCATTTAGCTGGAAAAACATTGATTGTCGTAATTCATAGTTTCTCCCGTTGTTTAAAAACAAAAATACTTAGCAATACAATAATACTCACAGTTATAATGTGGGCTGCACCATGAGTGCAATCATATAGGAACTTACCTGAAAAGAAAAAAAAACATGAACAAAGAATACAATGGTAACCTTAGATACGGTCTACCGTAACCAGATGGCGAGCCCTAGTTCGATTTAAATGATAGACGAAAGGTGAAATCCCCGATCGCAAGGTAATCCACGACTTATCAATTCAATAACAAATCGCTACACCTTGTTACACAGCAAATTGGAATCTTATGATGTTTGTTTGAAGGTTTATTTTATTTATTTGTGCAAGGTGGTAGAGTACAGTTCAGAGACAAGGTGTCGGAGGTCTGCCTTAGGTCGGTAGAAGCAAAAACTTCATGAAATAACAGTTTCTCCGCAAACAGTTAATGCATCTGTTATGAATTTTATATTATTCATTGCAACTGGCACGTGTATACTCGGAACGGAATATTTTTTGTGTAATGCAAGTATTGACGGAGGATATTGCACGTATAGTATAATATTAAGTAACGATTATTTATTACTAGCAACCCCGGCTTCGTCTGGGTGGGATTCATTAATGTGGCGTTATTTATATTAAAAATATGTAATTATCAAAGACTATTTATTTAATCAAGTTTTGTATTTTAACAAATCTCCAAGTTTTTCGGATAAAATAAAGCCTAAATCACTCCTGGCATTGATCTTTTCTGCAGGTTAAGTTTTATTATAATCGGTAAAAAAAAAACAGGCAGACAACATTTTTAGAAATAGTTGTTCAATTCCTAATGGCATGCAAATAACTCCTACAGCTCAAGGATATTATAAAGTTATAGATAGACACTTCAATTTTGTTTATATGTAGAGATGTATCGATAAAAATAATTAAGTTAACTCTCCGGTTGAAATGCTAATATATTCGTATTTTACTTTAGAAGGTGGGTGTTAACAACGACAAAGTTTTTGACAGTAGCCACTTACCATCAGTTCTATCATCAGATTCGTTAATATATATACTAGCTGACCAGGCAGACGTTATTACGCTCTCTCCGACAACCCTGTGTCCTATAAAAATTCTTAAATTTGTTGCACCGCACTACCTACTACTAAATAACGTGGTCAAGAATTTGGCGCTCATAATGCTAATTTGAAACAAAAACAATTTAATTGTATTTTGTCACGTGGTTAAATAGAGAAATACAGCATTAATTGTTCGAAATTCGAACTGAAACGCGAACGTTTCACTGAAAGTTAAGTCATAAATTATAATGTTTGCGAGCTTTGCGATAAAAATAAATAGGTTACTAATTGCGTAGCTACACATTAAATTTATTTTTTTCGTTCAAATTCGGAATAGTGTTATTAGATATTATTGTACAATTCATGAGCCAGGAGTAAGATTTTAATCCATTACTAAGAGTCCAATATATAATATATATTTTACTCAGTTTAGGATTGTTTCCGCTGTCCTTTATATAGAACAACTCCACCGGGGAAGGACCACGTTCTCACAGAACAACAGCATAAAATAGCAGCTCAATGTTACTGTGTATGTGGAATGTAGAGAACCGGTGTCCCTTTTAATGGGAAATAAGGCATTCCACCTTGTCCTCAGGGGTGACGACGAATCTGCATTTTAATTCTTCATCCTAATAACTTAAATATAGTTATGAATTCCCACGAAAACTTGAGAGACAGTTTATCCAATGAAGTTGTCGGTTTGAGGTGTCAGTGTGCGCGCGCGTCGTAACAACTTCATGGTGTTGTTTTTAGCTGTCGGTGTGCTTGCGCATAGTAAAAAGACCACTCTCATAATTATTCCCAAACGCCTCAAAAGAAGTATAACTTCAAAAACTTATTATAATTATATCTCGATTTTAAGTTAGCCTATCACTGCTGGAAGAATGGCATTTCCATCGTAAGTCTTATATTCATAAATATTTTTGCTTCCAGTTCACGAGTACCGTAGAGAAATTAACTTAACGTCGGGAACAATTATATAAGATTATATATAATATTAAAAAATAGTTTCGTTTAATTTTAAACCAAACTAATAAAAAAAATGTCTGTGCAGTTAGTTCACACGTAGTAGAAGTAAAACCTTCAAAAAAGAAAACTTGACTACTTGTATCTATTTTGATTAGTAGAATGACACATTCGTCTTAACGTGCTTCAAGCAAGTACCAAATGTTTGGCAAACGTCGTATCTATTTCATTATAATGAAATATAACCTATAATACCCCTGATGTGAAACGGAATGTCACATCGGACTGCCTATTAAGCCGAACAGGTTACAAGACATCTCAAAAGAACCGACAAATATTCATTTCTACATATTATGCAATACCCTATAAACCCTAATAACCCTCATCGTAATCAATAACTAACTTGTCATATGACATCATAAACATAACTTTGTATTACTGGATCCTGTTAAATACTGGATTATTTCAGAGGTTTTGGCACGTTAATACGCAATCACAACGCGCGGGAGGTAGCATGATTATTTGTTAAGCGGACCTGTGCGACACGGGATATTGCGTGTTGGCTGGGCTATTTCTTAGGCCGATATAATCTCGGAGTAGCCGACGTGTTATGCTTATATTGTGTATTGGCAAACGAATTAGTTCGTCTTTTTACTGAATAAGTGTGTCAAGCGAGCACACAGTCCACCTGATGGTAAGTGGTTGCTGTGGTCCATGGACATCTACATCTATCTGCGACTAAGAATCAAAACGAGGGTTAAGCTGGAATGCCTCGTTTTCAGTAAAAAGGGGTTTCCAGCTCTGTACACTCACCATACGAAACACAGCAGCATTAAGCTGCTATTTTACTCCGGTATTCTGTTAGAATGTGGTCTTTCCCTGGCCGAGCCGAACCATTCGTGCTAAAATCGTAATATAGTTGCAGCATGGCTCCACCACGTAAACTCGTTTCATTAAGTACATCACAAACAAAATTCTCAATATGAAAACTGAAACAAGTGCTATAGCGTGAATTAGATAATCATTATTCAGTCATTCATTACAATATATCAAAGATCATTGGTTAACATAGACCACACCATAGATTATTTATATCTAAACAAATTTTTTTTTTAATTGACAGAAAACAATCTGTTGTTAGTGATTGTATATATCCAATTGTTGACCCTGAAATCCGCACCCTATTGACAATAGAACTCAAATATGCGGGAAAAAATAAGGTAAATATTACCTATCGAGACAATATTACCTATCTTATTATGATGTATTTGAAACACTACAGCACCTATTGTGATACTAAACTACCCTTAGATCATAAGATCTTTGTTTTTAGTTCTGAATTTGATTTACTAAGTATATTATAATTGAATTCTATTACAAGTCTACTTTGCGTGACTTTACTTTATTCGTAGCATTAATACAATATCCCGGATTAGTACTATATTATTATTACAATCTAGCTGTTACATCTAATAAGTAATTTGATTTTTACCTAAACCTAAACTGGTTATATCATAGACTTAGAATATACACTATATTCTAAGTCTATGAGTTATATCATGTAATACATTAAGAACTAGCTGTCCCCCGCGATTTCGCCCGCTGGAGTTATTTTTCGCGTAACCCTAAAATAAAAGAAGCCCAAGTTACTCCTTATAACATCAGCTATCTGCCTGTGTATAAATATTGACAAATATTGACATTAATATTTATACGATACTAACGTAACTCAATTGTTTTGCCTTCCCGGAACCCCTCCATTAACACTTAAACTTTATGGTATGATATTAAAGTTAAAATTGACTTTTAAGTATTATTACGAATCTTTTGTATGGGAATATAGAAAAGTGTTGTTTTTAGACTTTTTCAGGCAATCTTTTAAATTTTTCTCTCCGTAAGAACCATCTTCATACTTCAAGAAATTTTATAAAAAAAGAATTAACGAAATCGGTTCAGCTGCTCTCGAGATTTGCGCTTAGCAACACATTCAGCGATTCATTTTTATATTATAGAAATGTACTCAATTGCACGCACTATCCACATCACGGCTAATCACAACATTACTACACTAGCGAAACTATTTCTTTAGCATCTCTAACCCTACCAAAGGACATTGCTCTGCGCCCATACATTGTTCGCCCTGGAACCAATAGCATCGGAAAATTATGTATTTTATTGTTGATTATTAGTAAATTCCTATTTGATCTTATTTTTATAGCGGACTAGCTGCATAATAGATATATTTCAAAAATAGTATCAGATTTTGAGGTTATAATTGAACCATGAATATTACGGTTTTTCATAGATCCGAGTGAATTTTAACAAACTGAAAAACGATGTCCTAAAATATTTAGCTATTTCTAGTACCTATCTACATAATTAGGTATGCAATTTTTGTTCTAAAGCCTAAGTGTATGTAAGTGCAACGTATAAATGCATAGAATGTAGTTAACAAACCTGCTTTCTGAGCAATGGTTTTGAAATGAGAGATAATGTTTGTGTGTATTAATGTAAAAATAAAAATATATGTATATAATGGCTGTTAGCATTTAGATGTTGTCATTAGCATATACGGTACGGTAAGATACCTAGTACTTAAATGTATAATGATTGAGGCTGTCAGTCACGCCGCTAGACATGCCGTCGAACAGCGAGCGTATCAACCACGGTTTCAACCAAGTTTCAACAGCGCGCGCATGAACAGCGTGAATATTATAGACTACTATCTAGTACATTTGCAAGCGTGTGCGTCTGGATGGCGCTGTTCAAACGCGTGACTATGAAACCAGCCCTACCGACTTAGTACCTAATTGGTAGTATAAGTTGTTTTTACACGTACGTTAACTTATTATGTTTGAATTAGAAATAAAACACAGATTAATTTCATGTTTATTGTTCATTTTCTAAATGGGAAATAAGAATATTGTCTAAAAACTGTGCAGGGATGTCGATATTATTTTGATGTCTCGTAAAGTTCAAGTACCAAATAATGGTCATAACATGGGCGCAGCAACCGATGGTTCTGCGTACAACGATACGATTACAGCAATATTGCACGATTGCTTCTCTGTTCATCTTTAAACAATAATGTACCACCAGCAGAGCCGCTATTTACACAAAATACACTTTCCATTGCGTATGCGTAAGTCCGTTTATGAATGCTAGGTTATCGTTTGAGTGGTACACAGTTCCAAAAATCACAGCAAGGTAAGTCGTTCTTGAAAGCAATCAGAGTCCGTTAAAATAGCCAAGTCGTAAGTAATGTTCAATATATAGTCCCGAAAGTCACCACAACACCGATACAATTATGTACAAAGACAATTACAATTACAAAAGACGCCAACCAATGTAACTTTGACAGAATTAGAGATGAGGGTACAAAGTAGGCATGTCCATTTGAAATCGTTTAATCGATTGTTTATAGTAACAGGATCGATTTTCCAGATCGATATAGATTTGAAGAATCCTTGTCCGATATCGATACAGAAACCTCTCGAATCGGACTTATTCAAGAACTAGCTATATTTCAAACGATTCAAGAAATACTTTTGCATAGTTGGAACATCTGTTCCTTGTGACAGACAGAAAAACTGTTCTGTTCTGGGTTCGATCCCAGGCTCGGGCAAATTATTATTGGGTTTTTATAACTTGAAGTTCCCAGTAGTAACACGGAGTCTGGATTTGTGTCCGGTGTTTGGCAATACGCGCATCCCCTATTACATGGGATGTATAACATGACAGTACTTACACACCTCTACCTACTCCTTCTGGAAAATACTAGCGTAATGTTATGTTTATTAATTTAATGATTTTTCTATACAGTTACTTGTATTAACGGTAAGTTATCGTCAATAATGTTCTGTGTCTATATTAGGCATGTTTGAAAATGTCGCGATTGATCAAAAATAGATCTGTTAATGCTTTATTTAATCGAGAATCGATTCTAGTATGTTCGATTTGCATCGATTTGGAGATAGTATTTTTTTCATGAGAGACTGACAAGTGACCATTTAGTGACATCAAAACTAGGAGCGCCATTTACGATACAACTTATGAATATTTCCTAAGATTTATAATAGCCGTACGTTACAAACAGTATACCATCTATATAGTATATATCATCTTTTGTCATACGATAATATTAATACCATAACACTGTCCTACTTTACTTATAATAACACGTACGTCTCTACTTCTTCCATACTTGTAACAATATTAATAATAATATCTGTATCTAGTCTGCAATATTGCTCTTTTTAAAAAATACATTTATAATGAATTCCGTAACGATAACAGTTTTTTTTTTAATTAATTGTCGTAAACTCGTACGTTATCGTTTAGTAAGACGTATAATATACTCCTGTCTAAACGATCATTAGAAAATCCTGAATAATTATCTTTACGAATATTTTTCTTCAGCAATATTCTAACTACCTATTCAAAATCGAGTATGACATTCAATATGTATAGTAGGTTTTTAAAATTATACTTTTAGGGAATAATATAAAAGAATATAAAGAAATGGTAATATAATATTTTTATTGTAGCTTTTTTTAGCAACTTTTTTCGAAATAAATTAAAATGTAATTCAGATTAAAAAATATACAACAGTTCATTAAAAATTCAAAAATCTATTACAATCGATTGGGCACCCCTAATCATTTTCGACACCACGTGATGTTTGGCGAAGATGGCGGCGATTAATGTTATTAGTCGAATATAATACTTTTTAATGTTCGATTTTGCATGCAGCTAGTCCGTGTTATAAAAGTATTTGCAACTAAAACAATAAAATAGAAAAATAATTATCGTGTATGTCCGATACTTTTATTACACAGGGCGGTTTTGGACATTGTCCTTTAGTACCGTAGTGGTCATTAAAATTTGAAACAGTTTAAATCCAAAGAGAAATAAGTTAATTAAAATCAATTTTCTACAAAATTAAAATGTTTTTATGAACAAAAACCTAATTAGGATTCTTACAACATCCCTCTAACAATAGTTGGATATGTTAAGACAAAATTTCATTTTTCTATAAAGTATAATTAGATTTTACTGATTCAATTTTGCTTTTTACTACCACAGTTGACCTAAATGCTTAAGTGAAACATATAACTATAGAAACATCTCTTTTTGATCGCCATTATTATAAGAAAAAAAAACCATAAAATGCGCACAGATTATATGACGTTTGACAGCAGCCTTTTAGAACGTATTTTGTACACGCGAGCTTTCATTCGGTACAATATTTGATTATAATCATTAATGTATGGTTTGTTCGCCTTTTATTACAAACTAGAACCTAATTGAAAATTGTGCTATTAGGGTAAACCAAACTTGGGGGAAATAATTGCAATGATTATTATAGGTTTTCCATTATATTAAAACGCCAAGCGATCAGTTGTGCAGTTAACCCAATGGTAAGTGGTTTTTGCAGCTCATATCACAAGGTTCTGATAATGTCGTGCGAAGAAGGCCTCAAATACGTTGTCACTCTTCAGGATAAAGATGAAATACCTAACATTCTGTAATTATACTAGCTATTTTTCTCTTTACAACAAAACACACTATTGGGTGTACCGCTCGTTGGTTACGGAGATAAACTTCTTGCCAACTTTTTTTGACAACCGCAGTTGTAGGCATAAAATGAGGATAGAAAAAAGTAGTAGGTATTTTTAAAACACTTTGCATGTAATGTTTACATAAGCGCATAATCAAAGTATCATTGTTGTGTCAAATATTATGTAATTATAAAGTCTTCCATTGCTCTTTGTATATCACAAGTTTGACCCGACGCGACAGGAAGTATAATTGGCACGAGACCACTTAAGGACTCCACTGAATCGTCAATACAAACTCACAACACCGGAAAAACATTATGGCAATATAATTCTGTTTATATATTTGTACCATACGGAAGCCGAAAGCTGCGATGGTTTTTCTGTGCACAACACCCCAAGCCACGTGTCTCGAGATTGTGAATCTAAAATAAATGCGGCCCTAGAGGCGACCCTTGTGGCACACCTGCTTTTGGAGATCTGTACTTGTGCATTCACATCTTTCAAAAATAATCCTTAAGGTATTCCAATAAGAACAGGCTTATAGCACTAAACATTCCGAAGTCCAAAGCACATATTTGGCAGGAAGAGGGTGTCTATTGAATTATATTTAGTCGTAAGCTCCCTTTGGATATGATTAAACAAACGATATGCGACAAGGTGCTCAGAGCATGCTCCTACAGTGTTATGGCTAAAGTTTTCAAACATTACTTAAAATATTGTAGCCTTCTGTTATATTTGTTTTGCAAATAAAAAAATCATAACAATATATTTATTACATTACCATATTTACGCACTTTACTATTTTTTGATAAAGTGTGTTGCAATTGCGGCAAACAAAGGACCGGTTCAGCGGAGAATTGTACGGGATAAATAAGACGAACTGTGTAATTTACATACATGAGAATATCTAAAAATAATTTCTATTTAATTTACCTTAAATTGTAATGGTGTATTAAAATAAAAACCATAAAGATTAAATTTGGTAATCAGTTGCCATGGAGCGGGTGAAGACAAAAAACATTTTCCTACATAGCTGTGCGGTCGGCGCGCGCGCACGCCAGATGGTGGAGAGGGCATTGACTCCTTAAATTTTTTTGTCAGAAATCGCGACCCCTAAATGCGGCTGGAAAATTATAAGAGATGCCGTGTTTAATTTGGCTTAAGTAACGTCATTGTGGTTGCACCCGATATACGAGTAAGATTTTCTGAGGCGAGTTTTTCGATTAGTGTTAAATTATTTCTACGATAGTTGTTTATTATTTAGTTATTTACTATTTAATAGGTGTTCAAAAGTGGAACGTATAATAAAAATAATGTAGTATGATAGTATCAAAAAAAAATATTTACTTCGCCAATTGTGTCAATTATGGAGAAAAAGTCAAGTATTTGCATTTTTAAAAGCTTTTATTTCTCCATAATTGACTTTGAGTTTAACGATATCTACCTATGGAGTGAAATGAGATCATCATCATCATCATTACAGCAGAGTGAAATGAGATAGGTAGATTTTTTCTACTACTATCATACTGCATTACTTTTAGTAAAACTTCCGAGGATCGACCGGAGGACACGGTGGAGCACACCGTGGAGGTGTGCCCTGTCTGGGCGGAGCACCGCCGTGTCCTCGTAGAGGCGATAGGCGGCGGCGACCTCTCGCGTCCGGCCCTGGTCGAAGCCATGGTCCGGAGCGAGACGGAATGGGATGCCGTCACCACCTTCTGCGAAGCAGTGATGCTAGCGAAGGAGATGGCGGAGCGGGAGAAGGAGAGAGCAGCAGCTTTCCTTCCCAGCCGCCGCGGGAGACGCCCCGGGCGTCGGGGGCTACGTCGTGGCCCCCGGCCACCGTAGGCGCGGGCCTGTGGACGGCGAGCAATGGGTAGCTCGCCGTCCGTCCGTCTAACGACGACAGGCCGTGTCGACGGCGCGTTTTGTTCCACGCGCGCCTCAAAGAGCTGTCAGCAGCGTGAAGGGGCCCGCAAGGGCCGACGCCTGCCGGGGCTGCGGGCTGTTCGAAAGAGATACCGCGGCTCCGGAACGTAAGGGCACTGAAGGAACACGGATGGTTTTTAGTCAGTAAAAGTCTGACACTCCCTTCCGCTCCACCCAGAGCGAAAGGCGTCATTTGATGATTTTCCATCCGCAAAAAAAAAATCAGGTCAAATACTTGCAATACCAGTAAAATATAACAATAAATATATTATGTAATTCCTGAATGTTCATTTTATAATGTACGTATGTATATATTTTAAAAAATCCCATAACATTGTATTTTATAAAGATTATTATAGATATTTTTTCTTACTTAAAATTATCTGCACGATCTCAATAACTTTCGAGTTCATAGACAACACTGTATGGTTTGACTTTTTAAACGAAACAAGTAAGTTCAAATAAGTTGAATACTTATTTTTTTTCAATTCTGCAGAAATTAATACAAAACTGTTGCAGTATTTTCCTGTGTATAAGAAATAAAAACAAGGCCTTACGTGCAGCTAACATTGGATGCCGAAAAGAAAAAAGTTTGCCCTTCGAAAATAGAGTGCGGCGCGTGCGTTCGGATACACGCCGGTAATTGCATGTTTCGGAAACAATGCTATCACCTGCGTGCAAGCACAAAACGAGATGTGAACCATCCAAGAGCTGGATAGTAATAACGTGTTATTACCTTGTTCAAATGGTGCAGCAGAATACAGACAAGTACTGCCATTATGGCTGTCAAACGGTATCCTTGTAATTTATTTACTGGAAAAAAATTGCCACCATTTTTAGTGTTGTCACGTTTATCGAGTGCGGTTTGTTATCTGCATTTACTCGTTTAATTTGCCTAAGCTAAATCACTGTATTTAAATTTATCTAAATAATGTCTGTCATTGTTTTAACTGTTATCTAACGAAATTATTAATTTAAAATAGTTTTAGTTAACTTACCTTTAATTAGAAGTTGGCAATCTTTTTTTACTTATTATATTGATTACTATTAATATTAATTACTAACACATGTGATCTTAAGTAATGATATACCTGAAAGTTGTAAAATACATTGGCTTAGCTTATCAAGAGTCTATCCACTCTCTTCGATCGGTGTTTTCAAATTCACATTGTAATCGGATGGTATTCTTTACGAACGAAAAATAAAAAGTATGTTATCAATGCAATATGCCGACAAAAAAGGGGTGGAAGATCGCCTGGCGTCTGGCTGTCCAATATTTGAAGGTGGAAGAAAGATTTAAATTCCTGCACAAACATTCATGTAATTCTACACTCTTCAAAATGTATCGTGTAGAATACAAAGAGACTGGCTACTCTCAGCCTGTGCTTGAGTCTGACAAGGTTTACTTGAAATAAATTGAAGTCGAAATAAAGTCTCTCAGTTTTCCTTTCTACCGAGTACAAGGCACCGCATACTATTACCGAATAATTTTAAAAGCTTTAACGTGGTAAACCCATGCCCACACTCCTCCAGAATACCAATGTAAAATAGCAGCTCAATGCTGCTGTGTTTTGTATGGTAAGTGTAGAGAACCGGACAGTCTTTTTACTGCAAACAACGCATTCCTTCTTAGTCCTCTCCTCAGGGGTGGTAACGCATCTGCATTTCGATTCTTAAGCAAGGATAGATGTAGATGTCTATGGGCTATAGCACTACACTTCAGGTAAACTGCGTGCTCGTTTGTCACCATTATTTTATAAAAAAAGCTGTCCTGACATGAAGAGCCATCGTAAGGAACATTTTATGTCGTTATTTTATATAATATCATACACAACAGAACTGTTCTTTTTTATTATTGTTCCTACTCGCCTGTATTGTTCGGTGTTTAGAGAGGGGTTCTAAATAAGGTTTCGTGATTGAAATCAATCAAACGATTAAAAGTATTATGCAGGCTCCCGGGGGGTTCACTCGTTTCTCGGGCTAAGCGTGCGGTTTCCGACTAGTTGGACCTTGGATAAGTAAGGACTGTTTTACAAAATTATTTTACACACATCACTAAATATGTATTGCTTATAAAAATCGTTGTTTCTGAAAACTTTAATAACTTTATATCAAATGAAGATATCGCAATATTTTTTTTTTTAGATAAGGGCCAAGTGTCTATGAAATAAAACTTAGAAACCCTGATTGAAATCTAATCAGTAGTTTTTCCGTTATGCGCGCACTACTGCAGACCTCTATCGTTTTATTTATATAGAAGAAGGAAGATTCAAAAAGTAAGGTAGTATCTTGCGTATGTACATTCCAACGGACAGGTCTTCATTTTTCTCTCATTATAAATTAAACCTAATTCGACGATATGTGAAATCCGCTAACGAGTTCTAATAATTTTCCGCTAGTGAGCGTAAAATTATTAGAGCTCATGTCGCTAGTTGGGACCGAGGTGAAGTTATTTGTTAAACAAAGTCATTATAATTGGGAAGTTTATCGCTTTCTAGAGTATGTAAATACACAAAAAAAAAGACTGCCTTGTTTGTTTAGTGGTTGGAAACGCGATTGCTGCACATGAGGTTCCGGGTTTGAATCCCAGTTCGAGCCAAAATCAGTTTAATGGGTTTTTCTGTAAAGAAATATTCAGTAGCAACCCAGAGACCCCATCACTTCGTCGTATAATGTATTCTAATCTACACCTAAGGTAAATTTCGAGTGCTATGTTGGAATCTTAGTCGAAATTAACATTTGTGTAGAAACGCATAATATAATTCTTGGATTTTGTGTTGTGTTGCATTTTGTAAACAAAGTACCCTTACTATAACCGTTACATACATACATACATATAATCACGCCTCTTTCCCGTAGGGGTAGGCAGAGACTACTTCTTTCCTTGCTTGCTACGATCCTTACATACTTGTTTTGCTTCGTCCACTTTTATTATTCCCTTCATACATGCTCTACGGTTTAGGGTATTCTTGATCTGGCCTTTATGTAATATATATAATAATATAATAACCGTTACAGCCTATAAAAGTTCACTGTTGAACATAGGCATCCCCATAGATTGCCTCATAGGGAGGATTTTGGCCACACCATAGTTGCCAAGTTGTTTCAGTTGCCTTCTGTCGCCTCTTACGACAGCCACGGTACGAAATGGGTTAGTGGATATTCTTACATCACCACCACACGGAATGCACTACCAATGAGGTCTAATAGTCCTACGCTCACCAGATGTCGCTAGTTGGGAGTGAGGTGTACATATTTGTTACGCAGATGGTAGTACAGTTTCATCATCATTGAAAAGTTACACTTTAAATAAGTTTTTCGGTTTCTAGTGTAAGTATATACACAAAACAATCCTTCATTGCTGTATTCTTTGATTTTTACACATTTTAAATTTTTTACTTTTAGGAATGTCCGTAGTTTGGTTTTTACATTTCTAATATAATAAATATAAAATATAGTAAAAATTTCATTAAACAAACATTAATCTCTACACTTTTCTAACAAATTTACTTCCCCTGATATGAAATCTGTCAAATATTTCACCTCATTCCAATATAGCGCCGCCCTGGTGGTAAAAAAGTCATGGATACAAGAGTATTATAAGAATTGGCGACGGAATAGACACCTATGCAAACGAAATTTTAGTTCTACGGCCTAGAGAATAATTATATCTTATTGTTTTATTTCGTCTCAAAAGTAATTAAATGGTCACCCTACTAAAGTTATGGACTGAATTATTCCAAAATAGCTCTTATGTAAGGAAAATTTACTCACGCAATGTTTACAACATGGAGGAGATTGGAAATTACAAGTTATTCTATAGTCGCGTGCAGTTCCTGAGGTTCTCATTACAGTGTCTAGATTGATGAATTAAATCGTTCAAGTATCTGCAACGTATTAAAATGATTAAGGAAATGGTATTTCATTGATTTCAATATAGAAGCCGCGACGTGAAATCCAATTTTTTTTTAAATAGAATAAGGGTGACAATCGAGTACAGTCATGAGGTGGACTGTGTGCACAGCAAGTGGATGATGTGTGGTGATTTTTAACCGTTAGTCTCGCTGTGTTTCTTGCTAGTTCTTCCCAGGACACAGGTATTTTTCGAACCGGAGGTAAATTAAACATAAGAGTGCAATTCGATAAGTACTATTAATGATCTATATTGAATAAAAAATTTTCTATATCTATTAAATCATAATATATTTCAAAAATAAATTAAACAGTGGGTCACACAACTATTGTTTTAGTTCAAGCACCTATCAGAGTAAGGTCACGCACAATCCAAACCAGAACGAAGTATGGGCATACTGCACACTCGGCCCTTTCAACTTGTCCTTGCACAGTTACCTGTGAGACAAAAACACCCAGCTGTTCCTGCAGCTGCCGCTAACTGTTCCGCGGCGTGATGCCGCGCGCCGCCGCCAGGTGGCGTTGTCAAGACGTCAAAATCCACTCAGCGACTCATAACTTGTAAGGTATCCGTCAAATTGACATAATATTGAGTGATTGTTTTAATAATCGCCAAATTAATATTACTTAGCGGTCGCGTAGTTGTTGAATTTCGATCGTAATTTATAAAATTTTAGGTTTGTTTGGGAAACAAGCTGTTTTTCACTTTTAAGTGCACATTAACAGACTATTAAGTATTTGCGATTGGTCTTAGATACATAGGCTGCACTAAAAGTATCGGGAATGGAATATTTCCTCTGTTCCTGTCATATTAAAATCTTTTTAATTGAAAAGTCCTTGGTTTTATAAATCGAATACCATATATTTATTTTAAAAAAATTCTCGGTCTTATCACAAGGTTTTGTCAAACTTGTTTAGTCGTTGAAAAAATGGAATTGACTCGAGAAAATTCAAGAGCGATGATTTATTATGACTTTCGAAGTGGTTTAACACAAAAACAGTGGGTTGACCGGATGATTTCTGCATTTGGTGATGAAGCCCCATCCAAAACCACAATTTATCGCTGGTTTGCTGAATTTCAACGTTACTGACGTCCATATATACTAGTGCGCTGGACTGGATATACCCTACAAAACGTTTGCGCCGATTTGAAGCGCTGCCATTCAGTGTACTGGGAACTAAATTTGACATAATTTACAAATGGTCGTTGTTTTGCTCAAGACGTTTAGTAGAGTATTTTAAAGTTTTAAACGATAAGAAGAGTGTGTCTTATGTAGTTCGGTTGTTTCAGGTTAATAGTATAATGAATAGTATTTTTAGTAACAATGATAGTGTGAGTGATTTGTAAAATTTGTTAACAGAAGGGAAGTGTTATAACATTCCACAAGTGAAGCGATTTACAATTTATATTAAAAATTAAAACTATTTGATAGTATAGTCTCTTAAAAATATGTCACTTATATTATTATATGCTATTACTAACATGTTTAGATTTAAATTACCTATTTTTGATATACAATAAAATGAAATAGGATTGACTTGACGATGTTTCTCCTACCTATATCTGTTTATAACAATGAAAGCCACTGACAACAGATAATTATCAAATAATTATGAATTTACAAGTTTTCAGCTGACTCTATAGTAAACTGTGGCTAAAAAGCAAAAAAAAATTGTGAATTGGACCTACTCCAGTTTTTCCTACTGATTGAACCTTTTTAAACCTTTCGAATGAACCATACGTATCCAATGGTGAAACCCGGAAACAAAGAAAAACGTACGATAGGCTAACGCAACGCCAATTTTTGTTTTATATGACTTAAAAAACTAGTGTCAGAAGACAAATATTATTTGATACATTTAATTATGGTATGGCATTATATTAAAATGATACATAAATAGAATGGTAGGCCTAGGCATAGAATTTTTATCGACATATTTTGTCACACTGTCCTATCTCTATTATTAGTTCCATGGACGCTCACTTTTGCTATCAGCGCCAAATTGGCGAAAATCAAATGGCCTCATTATGTCACAGTGTATAGCCAGTCTAGCGTACTTGTATAATAGAGGTCAGTGTACATAGTGGTTACTCTTAAACATTGATAGTATGAACGTCAACAAACGACATAATTTGTATAAGCGACAATTATGTGCGTAGATTAGTTGATTATAAATTTGACATTGGCAGTTTGAACTCAAACAATGCATGTTTTATTTAATTTAATGTATTTGTAAATACATTAATCCTACAAACTATTTCACTACAGTACTACATCTATATATTAAATAATTATAACTTTAAACAAAAAGTAAAACCAACTTCAAATTGCTAAAAAAGAAGTTATTTATTTGCTACCCGTAGCGATGGAATTTTTCCTCCAGTTGTACCTATATGTGACCACCTTTGAAAAATAGCCTATTTAGTAAAGAATCATCAAATTTGGTTCACAGTCTGCGAAGATATGGCGTAAAATACATACAAAAAACATACACTCGAATTGAGAACCTCTTTCTATTTGAAGTGCGTATAAACTTTAACTACGCTAAGTCTCAGACTCCTCCGTGCGCACAATATTTTCAAAAAAGGGAATAAAGTTTTCTCCTTACGTAATTACATTGAACAAAATGATAATTTACTTCTGTTCAAGCACCCGGACTTCAGAATCATTGGTACAGCTTCAAATCTTTCAAAATTTATATTTGCCATAATAATTTTATATACTTATGCGTATACTATGCATTGAAAGAAAGTGACAGGAACTTTCAGCCCACCTCATGGTAAGTGGCTTCTGTAGTCCGTGGACGCCAACGAAATAAAGACGACCGCATTTGTTGCACACTCGCTAGTACGAATATAGTCCATAGACACCAACTAAAATAATAAAACATCAGATGTTGTCACCTTTGAAGACTAATGCCGAGTTTCCATATATAATAACGCTTCGTTTTCTTGTATGAGCCATTTTGCATAAAATCAAGTACATCAAAGTATAAAACCCCTCTCTTAAAACAAAATACCAGTTCAATTATTTATGGACCGTTTAATTTTTTTTTATTTCAATTTTAAGTCATCCTAAGTTGCTGAACGAATAGTTTTTAATATAAACTTTTTTTTAAAACGGATTGTTACGGAAAACGAAACGTTATTTGATTATAAAAATGACTAACTGCCTGTGCCTGTAATTATCACTCCTTTCAAAACACAGTCTCTTCACCGCTGCTTGGTGATAAGATGGGAAAAAGAAAGAGGATGGTACCAATCCAGTCGGACAATATCTTCCTCAGCACATAAGGAAACCTATCACTTTGTTGTATTATACATTTATTTAGACTTGGCGCAGTGGCTGAGCAATGAGTTACGGTACTATGTATTTGTGTGGCTTACAAGTAATTATTTCCGGTCTAAGTTTGTCCTTGTTGTTTGTTGGAGAATATTCTAGTATGATAATAATATTATAATAATACTTTTTTACATAATACTTCTTTATTTCAGATATCCAAGATCCCTAAGTTGTTAGTATGACTTATATTAGGTTAGTAATTGAGAACATTAAATAAAAGAAATTAAATTAATAGGAATACGTTTTACAAAATATAAATAAATAAATAACTCTGGTGCACTAGGTTTGTTATAATTTTTACTATAAAAATTGAAATGCCATAACCTAGAGCAACAAAAAAGAGCAAGCATCTCGACGAACTGGAGCTTGACATTCGTCGTGGAGCCGTGGCGCGTGCGCAGAATTAAGCACAGCCCATCTGCCTCGTAACCTGACACTGCTTACCATATGAATTATGCTATTGCCGAAAAAAATCCCATCGAGACAACCAAGGGAATACCTATCTTATACCCAACGCACTTGGTATAAAACTCCACGTAACTCTCTAAAAATTATGAAAAAAAACTATTATTAGAATCTGCGCTTTATGTTTTGGGCACTAAAGAACAATTTTGGTTTATTAATATAACAGTGATCCAGTCAAGTCATTCGGAAAAAAGACATATGCGTATTCCTTTAAGCACACACCAGATGTCGCGGCTAGGCGATTTCGAGACGCATAAGTTTGCATTTTTTGCAATAGGCAGCGGTTAGCTCGATGCCTATAGAAATCATTGTTGGCCCATTAATAAGGTTATTTATAGAGGATGTTATCCATAATTGCTTTTATGGTTCGTTGGCTTAGTGGATTGAGTGACTCTTGAAGAACGAGAGGCTGTAGGTTTGGTAATTTGTTTTGGTTGTTGATTTGTCTTGTTAGGCTTGTTCAATTGCTTGTTTAGTAGCAATTGTTAGTATGAAGTAAAATGTTTTCGGGACTTAAAAATAAAGATATCTGTAGCAGAACCAAAGTAACCCACATACCCCAACGGATTAGTAAGCTGAAGTGGCAATGAACGGCCATATAGCTCGAAGAACCGACAACCAATGGGGAGAAAAGGTTCTCGAATGGCAACCTCGTACCGGTAGACGAAGTGCAGTGTGACCTTCTAGATGGAGTGACGACCTGGTAACACATGCAGAAAGTAAATGGATGTAGGTGGCCTACGTTCAGCAGTAGACTCGTAGACACCCCCCCGAACGGGTTCCCGCCTTGTCGTGGCTGGGGGGCTTAGTAGCCGTGGCTTGGTCACCCACGGTGAACAAAGAAGAACCCCTTGGCTGGCCCGTGGTGTAGGGCCGGCCCGAGGTGGCCACTCCGAGTTGGCTTCGCGAGCCCACTTCGGATGTGTGTCGGTGGACTGCGGTGAGAGGGGTGTCCGCTCCCTTTACCGCTGCAGCCGAGGTGGAGTCGCGGAGGAAGAGGAGTGTTGGTATGGCGATGCGCCACTCGCCCTATCAGACGGGGCCGCACCGTCAATTGATGGGTCAGGTCAGGAAGGCTGGTGCTTCTGAGTGCTAGTTTTTCCTGGCCCCATGGCCTTCGCGCATTGGACACGGGGGCGTCCGTTACGCATGTAAAATTGGAGGCCGAGGAGGAGGGCGTGCCATTTGTTCTGGTGCGCCTTACCTGAGAAGGAAATGGGGGAGGAGTAGTCCTCTTCCGAGAAGAGGCCGCCATGGGGCGGCCAGCGCAGGTGGGGCCGCGGATGTGTGCGAAAGCGTTTCCGTGGCCCTGCCAATATGCGACGAAGGTGGAACACCATGGGGTTTTAGTCGGTGCGAGTCCGACATAACCCGTCCTTGCCCCCGCGAGGCGGGTTTGCGTAGGCATTTTCCCATGTAAAAAAAAAGACTTGTAGACTCGTCGGCTGTAAAGATGGTGATGATGATGATGATGATGATGATGATGACTCTTAGCGCTCGCTGTAAATATCATAGCACGCGAACAACCTAGATTTGATCCCCGTCGGCACCAGCGAAATGTTTAATTGCAGATTTAACACGGCTAAGGAAAACTTAATGCCTGACAAAAATTAAAAAATAATAATTACGAAGACATGTGAAGTCCACCACATATCTTGTTTCTTCTGTCGTTCTTTTTTATTTTATAGGATAGGATGACAAAGGAGCACACATTCCACCTGATGGTAAATGGTTGCTGTGATCCATAGACATCTACATCTATCCACAATAAAGAATCAAAATGTAGATGCGTTATCACCCGTGAGGACTCAGATGGAATGCCTCTATTACAGTAAAAAGGGTCTCCGGTTCTCTTCACTCACCATACGAAACACAGCCGTATTAAGCTGCTATTTTACGCTGGTATTCTGTGAGAGCGTGGTCTTTCCCCAGTCGAGCCGACCCATTCGTGCTACAACTATACTACTTATACAGCTACAGCATGGCTCTACCACGTATAAAAAACATTTCCTTGCCCTGAAACCTCCTCCGTAATGAGAGGAGATCTGTGCCCAGAAGTGTGACGTCTACACTCGTAGGGCACAGCTTTTGTAGCTATATTTATACTCTTTTTATAGGAAACGTGGCACTCTATCTTAGTCCCCAGTCAGCAATTTAATTGAATGCAATTTCATGCGAATTGTGTGCTTGTATATTATCCTTGTATTCAAAAATCGACACTTGTTGTGCTCGTGCTGCACCATAATATAGCTGCAGCTTGACATTACCATGTATAAATAAGTGAGAACAGTTTGGTGACAAACCTTTGCTGACATGAAACTTGTATGTTATATTTAAAAAATCTAGATAATCAAATCCTATATTAAATTTGCATCATAACATAACGAAATAAAATCTGTTTTCCCCGTTCTATTGTAATTGATTTCCACCTGATTTGAACAATCGTAAGTAGAGATCAAAGCGTAATAATTCGGTGACCGCGGCAAGCAACCTCGGCGCGGTATTGATCGGAACAACGCCGTGTAGGACGCGGGTATAACTGTTCAGTCAATCAGCGATGATTTGTATGCCATAAGCGATATGAGAGCTTTCTATATGTCGCCGTATGCGCGTTTCCGCCGCCACTACACAATATCTTTGATGTGAAGTAGTTGAAATACAACGTAAATTGAAATTTCACTTTGGTTTTGGTTTTGACTAAAAGGGGACAGGGGGAAACTAAAACACGAGATGGGAAGCAGTATTTCCTTGACACGGTTGAATAAAGTAGCAAGGCAACAGTTGAATTAAAATTAAATTGTCAAACCGCTGGCCAAGAGTAGAAACTATGGAAAATATCCTTCCTATGAAATTGATTGATCCAAGACGTTGATTATATGTTAGTTGGCCAAGATTTATACGTGGTAGAGCCATGCTGCAGCTATATTAGTAGTAGAGTTGTAGCACGAATGGGTCGGCTCGACCGGGGAAGGATCACGCTCTCACAGAATACCAGCGTAAAATGGCAGCTTGACACTGCTGTGTTTCGTATGGTGAGTGTAGAGAACCGGAGACCCATTTTACTGGAAAAGAGGCATTCCATCTTAGTACTCACGAGTTATGACGCATCTGCATTTTGATTCTTTATTGAGGATAAATATAGATGTCTATGGGTCACAGCAACCACTTACCATCAGGTGGACTGTGTACCCCTTTGTCATCCTATCCTATAAAATAAAGAAGAACGACAGAAGAAACAAGATATGGGGTGGACTTCACATGTCTTCGTAATTATTATTTTTTAATTTTTGTCAGGCATTTTTCATAGGCTGTAATGGTATGGATCACGCGTTTCGAGGCAAACTGAAATACTTATTACAACATTTATAATAACACGTAACAAAAATCCTGTGGTTCCCGTTAAGTGTAATATCAAAATACAGTACATATTCAAACGTATACAAATAACTTTAGTTGAGAAAACTCAAGCACAAAAAATTATTTGTAAATTATATGTGGTTTTATTACCTCTGCATTGGGTGGGGAGTAGAGTGTTGTCAAAGACTCCGCTTTACCAATGCGGTCAGGTAGACGTAATAAAACCACATACAAATTGCAAATAAAAATTTAATTGAAATTATTTTATTTATGGTCGGGTTTTTGAAGTAAAGTTATTTCTATACTTTTGAATACTGACTCTGATAACGATCTTAACGGGAACCACAGGGTTTTTGATACATGTTATGTGGAAACGAAACGTGTTAAGCAAAATGTAGATTCGAATGTAATAAGATTACGATTTTATATGAATACACAAATGGGGTTATGGACGGAGGACATCACTTTCCTGTACGTGTGGCCCGGCGGTGTGAAGGTGTCATGTTGGCATGCAAAGCATGCGCCTGTCAGGGCACGTTGTGCCACGCGAATGGTCTTTTTGCTCGGTATTTATCTATTATATACGCGTAGTTAAAATTTCATGAACAAGTTCAATGGTAGAATCAGTAATTTAAAAACCTGACTGCGTAAAAAGTTTACTGAAATGTTAAAAAAAATTATGACCTATGTTACTTTTACAATTAAGACGAATCTAACGACGCCCAATATGTTAAAACCCTTAAAGCCTTCTAGGCTACATAGCGTGCTAAAGAAATAGACATACAGACATACACTCTAAAAACGTTACCTCTTTTTCGTGCAATCGGGTAAAAACCATTTAATTTTTGTAACAACGCCGGATACTAGCTTTTATGCTTAAGGCGAAACCCCGACCAAAACCTTGCGATAGTGCGTTTTTCAGAGACTATTATCTCATTAGTTATGAGAAATCAACTACATCTAAAACACATTATTAATGTTCGATATTCTATCATCACATTCCACGTTCTAATTTGTTTTTATAAGTTATAAATACATTTAAAATCTACTTTAAAAAAAATTACTAGCATTATTGATTACATGCATCTGTTGCTAAACGCAACGCTCTAATCATTTGAGGATTACACTAATAGATAGATCATTTAAAAATCTATATTCTTCACGTTTCATTTAATTTTTAATGTTCGTTTTTTCTTTTTTAATTAACATAATTCGAAAAATTGTGTGAATTCTATGATAAAGCGGCGTACGTCTAAAAGAGGGGACGAATGCTCAAGGTTATTTGGTCAGGGAAACGCCTTAAAAAGAAATATCACGTATTAAACGCACTTTTGATTAGCCGACGATATAGTCTTTCATTCTTTACAGCCTACCAAAATGCACTGCTGTACTTGCATAGTACACCCTCTATAAATATACACATATACATAGAAAAGACTTTAGCGCTATGTTCAATGACCTCAGTAGTGTTTCCAAACGTATTGGTCTTAAAATTAATACAGACAAAACAAAAATCATATGTAGTTAACGTCCACGTTACACTTGTACCGGTAATTGTTGGTGACACTGCTTGATATTTTTATGCCGCCGTGTGGTTGGTGCAGTGACGGTCTATGTGAATCCACTACCCCATATCATCTCTTAATAATTTCTTAATAACAATACTGCAGTTGCCAACCCGCCTGCCAAGCGTGGCAACTTGCATATATCCTCTATTAGGCAATCTATACTGATAAGCTGTATTGATGATGATGATGAATATGCTCGAAGCTATTGACGGGTATATATACCTGGAACAACAAGGAGGTCAACCGGTCCGAAATTGGACCAAATCTTATTGTCCGATATACCTCAGAACCTTAAAACAAAATTGTACAATCAGTGCTACGTGCAAGTATCAAGTAAATAATAAAAAAAAAGAAAGAGTATTAAAAATAGTAAAGGCGAGTAATATTTAGCGGCGCATTGGGAATCGTGTAAATGCTATGAAACAGTAATTAGCCGATGTATTAGAACGCCCACTGCTATTTCTAGCTGTTCGCAATTTCCTAAAAAACTAAACATGACCTTATTTTATATGTCTGCTTATAAATAACTGAACGCGTGTGGTCCAGGTCATAAGTTTCAGGTGGTTTTGAAATTACCGATTGTAGATTATTGAAAAGCTTTTTTGAAAAAGAAAAAAGCCAGCAAATTAAATTATAGTCACGGATAGAATTTAGCTTGATTAAAACACCCGTTAGATTTATATAATGATTTCATTCTCTTTCATTACACAGAATCTTATTTCATCATCATACATCATTACAGCGTATCAAAAGTCCAGTGCTGAACATACTCCACCCCCATATATTGCCTTATAGGGGGGATATTTGTCATATATGCTATACTTGGAAGATGGGTTGGTACCCGCAGTTTTTTTTTGATGTTATGAGGAATACGCTGCTGTCCATCTCCTGGTTTGTTTTCCTTTGTCGACTCTTATTTTTTTAGTGCAGGCGTATGTTTAGCAGTAGACTTTTGATACGATGTAATGATGAATAATGATGAAATAATAGTCTGTGTAATGAAAGAGAATTTAATGATTATTTGCGGCGGATTATTGACGGCTCAGCAACGGCTTAGCAACGAGTTGCTGCTCTGGGGACCGCGAGTTCGAACCCCGCACGGAACAAGTATTTGTATGGCCTTCAAATAATTCTTCTGGGTCTGGATGTTTGTCCTAGTGCAATTTGTGTTTGTAAACTGCCTCCACGATACAGGAAAAAATCCTAATGTGGGGGTTAAGTACTTTTTAAGAAAAAAAAAAAGATTAGATATATAAATTTAACGGCTGTTCAAGCTAAATTCCATTCATGACTATAAATTCTTTTGCAGACTTTATTCAAAAATCAAACTTTGATTATAAATAATACGTGATACAGTAATCCTGCAGTTATATAATGGTTGTAGCATGAATGGATCTGTTTGACCAAGAAGAACCACGTTCACTTGGAATACCAGCGAAGATAGCAGTTGCCGCTGTTTCGAATGGTTAGTGTAAAGGACCGGAGAACCTTTTTAATGGAAACGAAGCATTCCATCTTAGTCCTCAGGTATGACAATGCATCTGCATTTTGATTCTTAATTGAAGATAGGTAATAATGGTAATTACGCTTACCATCAGGTGGACAGTGTGCTTGTTTGTAATCCTTATTTTATATTTTAAAAAAACCGGTCAAGTGCGAGTCGGACTCGCGCACCGAGGGTTCCGAACAAATCCATAGGTATATAAGTTTAAAATTATTAAATATATTTTTATTATATGACGTAACTAAAAATTTATGCTTTTCACAATTTTTCCTTTATCTGTGCTATAATACGTTTTTTCGTACCAAATTTCAAGATTCTGAGTTCACGGGAAGTACCCTGTAGGTTTTCTTCAGCTCCAAGGGACAGTAGACCTGAGTGTTTGATATGAATTTCACACCTCCACGCGTTCCTGAGAAAAAGGGTCTTGACAGACAGATAGACAGACAGAGGGACAAACAACAAAGTGATCCTATAAGGGTTCCGTTTTTTCCTTTTGAAGTACGGAACCCTAAAAATATAAGAGAACATCCTTGCTATCATGGTTATTATTCCGCTAAGTCGTATAACTTAGACCATATCAAACAGTCATCGGCAAGTCTGCCGACGCGTAGGTGCACCAAACAACCGCTTTTGTCCGTGTGTTCGCATGAGATGAGGGGGTTTCGCGAAAAGAAAGTTGAAGCGAAATAATGCACTAAGTGTCTTAGGTCACGGCGTTATGCAATAGTAGGCCTCAGTAATAGGTTGAAACCGTAGTGTAATGAGGGGAGAGTTCGATTATTATGTAGGTACATTTAATCTCTATAAAAATAAAGATTAAAGAAAACATAGCAAACGAAATGGTATAAAATTATTCTTTGTCATCATCATCACTCTCTGGATGAGGGCTTTCCGTAAAGAATGACAGACGGCTCCCTGGCGCAGTCGCTTAGCAATGAGTTGCGGCACTAAGGGTCGCGGGTTCGAACCCCGCACGGAAGAAGTATTTTTATGGCCTACAAATAATTATTCCGGGATCTGGATATTTGTCATTGTCAGATTTATGTATGTAAATTACCTTCTCGATACAGGAGAAAATCCTAGTACGGGGGTAAAGTATTTTATTTAAAAAAAAGAATGCCACAAAACTGACGTCACTTACCAGCTTACACATTCAGGCATGAGGCTGCCACTCGAGAACCTTTCTTGTATATCGGTTGTCATTTGTTAGAGCTATGTGACCGTTCCATTGTCAACGTCAACGTTCCATTGTGGTTGATAATAACCCCTAGGAATTAGGTGGTCGCTTCCAAGCAGTTTCTAAAATAAATTTTGTAAATAGTTCGTAATCACTTATATTGTAAAATTTATTTAAAAAAAAGTCCCGCTAGGTTTCTTGCTGGTTCTTCCCATGACAGAGGGTTATTTTCGAACCAGTGGTAAAGTAAAAAATGACTTTCAATAAGAATTACACATGTAATGTATATTGAATAAAAATATTCTATTTTATTCTATTCTATTCTATAACCCAGCTTACTGATCTGTTGATCAATGTTGGTTTCTCTCGTCTATTCTTAGAACTTTCATTAGGTAGGCATATATAAATATAATACATAAAAATGACGAAGAGGACAAAATAAAAATAAGCAAAATCAAAGCAATCGGAATCCTTCGGTAGGAGAGACCAAGAGGTCCAGGGTTAAGGGTATAGGGAGAAACCCTAACCTCCGCGGACGATGCGGGCGGAATTGAGGAGGCTTCTGCATTTGATCCCGAAGCGGTCCGTCATGGAGCCCAAGACGCCACAGATGACCCGAGAGACTGACAGGTATTTACCCGCTCCCAGAAACGACCACAGTCATCGTGAGCCAAGTCCAGATAATTTTTCTTATTATCTGTTTCAGATTTCACGAAGCTCTCGTCATATGTAGAATGTTAATGTCAACTAATGTCCTGTCCGTAATGATGCTGTGACGAATGGACTTACATTGGCTATTGCAGTCCATGGACACCTGCTGTTAACTTCAAAACAAAGATACCTCACAGCCTGTAGTATCACGGGCTCTCGTTACCCTTTAGATCGGACCACAGCAGTTCAAACACCGCTATTTGGCGACAGAAATAGGTATTTGGAACCTATTCAGCAGGGCTAGCATGGGCAGGAGACAATTTTATCCCCGGGGAAAGGAGAAAATGTTTATTATCTCGCTTAGTTTTATACACCCTTCGAGCATGGGCACGTCCGGTGGATATAATATCCACAGTAGATAAAATTGGAAATAGACTTAGATAGATTTTGTGTATGAATATAAACTTAAACCCACGTCCAATGAACTAGAATAGAATTGTCCCTTCCAAATGTCAAAAAAGCATATTTTTTTATCTTTCATTTGGCTCCATGCTACGGACGGGGGATATAATATTATGTATGTCTACTCGTTATGTCAAACGGGGATATACTTCTCCCCGTTGCCGTGTTTTGGCATAGGGACAAGATAATTTTATCTCTTGTCAGTGGATATAATCGGGGGATAAAAATTTTATCCCCAGCCCACGGGCAGAAGGACTTCTAGCAGAAAAGAAGTCCTACCTCGAAGAAATGTTATATATAAGCCATTGAATACTATAATAGACAAACTATATTAAACGAGTAGGTATACACAATACCTACTCGTTTAATATAGTATCTATGTTATAAACGGATATACAAACAAAAGTCGCAATTGTACGCAGTTTAATTAATGATCCATATCGGAAACGTTCGCACATATAAACTGAATTATTCACGAATAGAATTTAATTCAGTTATGCGACTCATATGCAAATAGTCTGCAGAGGCGCCACGTCGGAGAGGGGGGTGCGAGACGGAGAGTGCGTCGAGACGTCGTCTGCGCATCCCGTCGCTTGCTCACTTTGATCCGAGTACATGCACAGTGTAAGCTATGAACATAGAGTATTCATTTGTATTTGACCACGCCAATCGTCACATAGGATGACATTAGATTAAAATAAAAAAACCGTTTTCCTTTGTAAACTATCTTTTCTACTGAATTGAATTACTACATTCATTTTTTTAGACACTTTTCACTGGAAACGAGGCATTCCATCTTAGTCCTCAGGGGTGGCAACGCATCTGCATTTTCATTCTTAATCGAGAATAGATGTAGATGTCTAGAGCCGACAGCATCCATTTACCATGAAGTGGACTGTGTGCTCGGTTGTCACCTATAAAAAATAAAAATAAACCTACATTCATTTGAATTGCATCGGATTGCAATCTCTACCCTTTTTAGTGGACAGAAAAAATACAGCAGGCATTTTTGAAAAAAGTTACACATTATTTCCAAGCCTGTGCGTGCAGATTGAAGAGAGCAGAGCCAAGACCCCCATCATACTGGTAATTCTTTTTTCCATCATCCGCTCGTTAAAAAAAAGGAAAAGTTTAAAATCTCCATCAGGCAGTACAATGTGCAATGCGCAGTTGGGAGCAGGCATCTGCAAGGTTAGGAAAAGTAAGCTGGATTTTCTCTATCAGACGACTACTCTATGCAATGCGCAGTCTGTTGGGGGCCAGCACGTGTGACGTTAGGAAAACAGTTTTGCACCTTGCTTGCACTAGCACTATTACGAACACAATAGTGTAAATAAATAATCACTGATGGGCTTTCTCTATCAGGCGACTACACTGTGCAACGCGCAGTCTGTTGGGGGCCGGCGTGTGTGCGGTTTATTTGCCAGCATACCGCTGCTAAAAGCCGACGCGTTCGGTTAAGTTTTAACCGTTTCGTTAGGAACAGGCCGTCGGGAAAGTTTCTATGAATAACTTGTCGATTTTCTATTCGCTAATTCCTTAAAGTCTCAACTTATGTATGATCTGCCGTAGGCGATTTACTCTAATTTCTGAGATAGTAAAAAGAGTAAAATTCTCGGTCTTGTATCAGTCATCAAAATATTATATTTTTCCGTCAGGTTTCCCCACAGCCTATAAAAGTCCACTGCTGAACATAGGCCTTCCCCATAGATTGCCTTATTGGTTGATTATTATTTCGAGTTATTATCAGGAAGATGCTGCTGCCCATCTCCTGTTTTAGGATGCCTTTGATGCCTCTTACGACACCCATGGGAGGATATGGGGTGGTAGATAATCTTACACCACCACTACACGGTTTGCAATGTATACATAAATTATTATTAATGGTAATCTAAAACATAATATCTAGATACAGAAAGATACTACGTACTCTGCTAGATAGGAATCCAACAATCTTATCCTAACATAAGATATTTGTAGGTAAAGAAGGATTCAGTAACCTGTGGATTCTAATAGAAAACGGTTTAATTGTCTTAGATTCCGACCGGCAAGGTAAGTAATTGCGGTCGGAATCCAGTGGTGCATCGTCGTACAGGAAATTCTAACCACTTTAGGAGTCGTCGATTGATAACGGCGTATGATAATTATTAACTGTATCTCATAAAGTTATACCCACACTACTCGACATGTAAGGAAGTATTTAACTGAAGCGATGAAATTTGATTGAATCGACAGTAGCCTAATGGCAGGGTGCCTCGCGAACTTAAAGGCCGTGGGTTCGAATCCGCCATTCGAATACTGTTGTGAACTACTCCAAATACAAACATTTTAATATTACTTAGAGATTACTTAGATAAATTAAATATCATAGATTTTTCTAGAACGTTTCTCTCATTCTATACGTTCCTGTAGCACACGTCATCAATGAGCGAAATGCATTAAATCATAAAAGACAATTTATTTCAATTTAAACTTTCAGATCTTGATGTAGCGACAACGCTTCCCCGTCGCGTTGCCATCTTGCAATTGGAGACAAAACGAAAAATTAATTTCACTTTAATCGTGCGAACTGATCGCTATCGTTCCTAACCGCTTTTACAAAACGCGATGTTAAACAAACAAACAGTACGAATGCTAAATGATATTTTTTGCGATAGTGGTGCGGAAACATAATTAGTTGTAACGATTAATGCGTTTTTTTTTCTTTGTAATGGAATCGTACTGTTGTACTTTTGCCATTGTCAAGTAATAAAAAAGTATCCTTTATAATAATTTATTTAAAAAATTCTTCACGAAAAATGTTGATGTGTCACATTGCGAAGTTTTTGAGAGAATCTGGCGGCAGCTTGAGCTACATTATCTTGAGGTACACATCACCATCGGAGTACTTGTTTCAACGGTTCCACTAATAGTTCACATGCGCAAAAATTAAATGCACAAAATCGTATCATTTTACGTATCAAAATCATTTTCACTCCATTATTTATACAATAAAACAAAATCAACAATCCGCTGACTGTCAAATTACCATCAAAACTCTAATTAATGCGTTGTAACATTTAGAGGTAATTTTTTAAATAAAATTGAAGTGACCAACAAAACAGTACACTTGCCATGCACTGTTGCTTAGTGGTACCTACCCAGATGTGGACGCCTAGGCAGAATGGAGTATAATTAATAGCGAAACTAGTAAGATCAACTCTCGCTATTCAAACTACCAGTTGAGGTTTAACAACAAATTAACTGAATTAGATCAGGACGTTGCAATGGATTTTGAGAAATATTTTACTGATCTTAACCACTAACTCACTTAATTCTTCTCCTGCCATCAACGAATCATTACTTAAACAAAATGTAAATGCGTGTACAAAGAATTTTACATTAAAGCCTTCGATTGTGTTTACAATGAAACATTAATCAGGAAACTTCAACACTACGGTTCAAGAAGTGATGCTCTAAAATTAAATGTTTTATATTTAAGTAACAGAACGCGAAAAGTTGTCATTAACAGTATGAGCTCTTCCAGGTCGATGGTACAAATGGACGTGCCTCAAGGCTCAATTCGCGGCCCTTTTCTGTTTCTTATATACATTAATGACTTACCTTACATAGTAGGGGATAACCATGATATAGTATTATTTACCGATAACACTTCTTTAATTTTCAAATTAACGACAATTACTAAAATATGACGAAGTAAATAATGCTATATCTAAATTAGTAAATTGGTTCAATGTTAATAATTTGCATTTAAATAGCACAAAAAACGAACTGTATGAAATTCATGACTCCAAATGTCAAACAATTAAATACTAATGTAATTTTAAATGGGGAGGAACAGAGTCTTCTCGATACCACCATTTTTCTTGCAATCAAGCCTCAATGGAGCCTCCATATATCAAAACTAGTAAGCAGACTTAGTTCTACAGCATATACTGTAAAAAGATTAGAAATCTTACCAGTGTTGAAACAGCTAGATTAGTATACTTTAGCTATTTTTATAGCGTAATATCGTTTGATATTTTGCTATAGGGACACGCGATTGATACTGAAATTATATTTGTTTTACAGAAGAGCAATTTATGATTTAAAGCCTAAAGAGTCACTGCGACAAAAATTTAAGGAAATTAATATATTAACTTTAGCCTCTCAATACATTTATGTAAATGTAATGTACGTACACAAAAATAAAAGTAGTTATACAAAAATAAGCAATATTCATTCTGTAAATACTACGAACAGACACGAGCTAGTAGTACTAGTTACTCGACTCCACCGAGTCAGTTATTGGGGCGATGTATGCGATTTTACAACGAAATTCCAGAAAATATACAAAATTTGATCTGCTCAAGTTCAAAAACTTTATTAAACTAAGTTTATATAAAAAGGGTTATTATAACTTTAAGGAATTTATGGATGATAATAATCCCTGGGAATGAGGTGATCGCTACCAAACTAATTCTATTTTGTTTTGTGTTGTTAATTGTGTAACATACATGATTGTAAGCTGTTATTTAAAAAAAAAATCCCACTGGGTTTCTTGATGGTTCTTCCCAGGACAGAGGATTTTTTTTTCGAACCAGTGATAGTAAAACGGGATGAGTCGCTCGCGTCCGTAGGCTTCGACCACCTAATCCTAGGCCCACCCTACACGTGTCCCCCGGGTGGTGCTAAACGAGCGACAAAGCCGAAAGAACTGACTCGGCTCCTCGCCGTGTGGTAGCGGCGTAAAAAAAAAAAATACCACAACTTACTTTCGCACCATGAGGCAAAATATTAAAGAAATGGCCCCGAGTTCCCGGCGCCCCCTTTAATGGGGCAGGGGTGCGAAGAATCTCCGGGAGGAAAACCGGCGACGAGGTTCGCCACCCGTCACGTTCTGTCCCCCGGAGGGGCGAAAAGTGGATTGCGGAAGCCCGTCTGGCTACATTGAACGTATGTGGAGGAATGAATGATAAGATGGATGAAGTATGCGATATGATGTATGATAGAGGAATAGACGTGTTATGTGTGAATGAGACGAAACGGAAGGGAAAGGATGCCACTACACATGGCATGTATACCGCGTACTGGTCTGGTGTAGACGAGACCGAGCGGGCATGCCAGGGAGTCGGTATCATCCTTTCAGAAAGAATGGGTCATTGTGTAAAAGAGTATGAATGTGTAAGCCCGAGACTGCTATGGATACGAATGAAAGTGGGCTTAAAGAAGTTGTTTGTTTTAGGGGTCTACGCCCCAGACATGTCTAAGCCCACTTATATCCGAGAGCAGTTTTGGGAGTTGGTAAGGATGGTGCTAATGAAATGCAAGGTTAATGAAAATATTGTGATATTAGGCGATTTTAATGGAAGGGTTGGGGTGAGGAGGCTTGGTTATGAAAGGATATTGGGAACGTTTGGTGATGAAAGTATAAATGAGAATGGTGAAAGCCTTCTCGCCGTATGCGTGGAAAAGGATCTTGTTGTGACGAACACTTTGTTTCGTCATAAGAAGATTCACACGTATACATGGGAAAGAGGTGATGATAGAAGTATGATAGATTTCATAATTGTTGATGAAAGAATGAGGAGCGCGGTGGTAGATACAAGGGTTTACCGGGGCTCTAACGTAGGGACGGATCATTACTTGGTCTTATGCCGAATTAATGGTCTTTTCAGACGTTGGAGGCATCGGACATCTGTGTCTACCACAGCGTTACAGCGTATAAAAACAGAGAGGCTACAAGATGAAGGTGTGAAAGAGAAGTTCAAATGTAGATTGAGAGAAAATATAAGTGGTATGGCTGAATTGTGTATGAATAATTTAGACTTGGAGACTGTGTGGTATAATGTCAAGAAAGGTTTAGTGGATGCAGCTACCGAAGTATGTGGTGTAAGCAAGAGAACAAATGAAAGGAAAAATAACACGTTATGGTGGGATGATGAGGTACGGATGGAAGTTGAAGCAAAGAAGAAAGCATGGCTAGATTTACTAGCAACCAAGGCTAGTAATTCTAGCAGTATGAATGATGATATTGAAAGGAAAAAGGCGGTTTTTAGACACCTAAATAAGAGAGTAAAAGAAGTAGTTGAAAGGAAAAAGCAAGAAAGAACGGATAAGAATGATAGAAGAATATCGGATAACTTCCAGGAAAACATTAAAATGTTCTGGAAACTCGTAAGAACTACCAGGGGACATTCACAACAGCCTAGAATGAATGCTATACGAGACCAGAATGGCTGTATTCTGAATGACGAAGTTTTGAGTTTAAGGAGATGGAAGGAATACTTTGAAAGCGTGTTTATGAGTGATGAGACGTTTGAATTAAATGAAATAGAAATTCCGAAAGAAGAGGAAATAGATAGAGATATAAGTATAGATGAAATAATGAAAGCAATGAAAAGTATGAAAGTAGGTAAGGCAGCTGGTTATGATAGAGTATCTCTCGAAATGCTAAGGGCTGGAGAAGGAGTGGTGGCAGACCTGCTGTACACCTTGTTTAATTTATGTTGGGAACTTAAGCGGGTACCGGGAGACTGGTGCAAAGCCGTGATAGTCCCAATATATAAGGGAAAAGGATCACAGCAGGACTGTAAAAACTACCGTGGTATCAGCCTTCTTAGCATTGTGGGAAAATTGTATGCTAAGGTACTAATTGAAAGAGTTATGAAAGAAACTGACGGAAAAATTTGGGATGTGCAAGCGGGATTTAGAAAGGGAATGGGATGTACGGATCAGGTCTTTTCCATGCGCATGATCGCCGAGAAGTTTTTGGCCAAAAACCAAAAAGTTTTTTGTGCGTTCATGGACTTGGAGAAGGCTTATGACAGAGTGGACAGGGATGTGTTATGGCAAACACTGAACTCATTTGGGTTGAGCGCTGGTCTGATACAGGCATTGAAGTCTCTATATAGGGACTCTAGTGCTTGTGTCAGGATCAACGGGGCCTACTCGGACTGGTTTGACATCCATAAAGGTGTCAGACAGGGCTGTGTGGCTTCCCCGTGGTTGTTCAACCTGTTTATGGACAGTTGTTTGGAAAATTTGAAAGTAGAAGAATGCGGGTTAAGAATGGGTGAGTTAACCGTCAAATGCCTTTTGTACGCCGATGATCAAGTCATACTTGCGTCGTCGGCAGCCGAGTTGCAAATGATGGTTACATTAATGAACAGGACATTAAAAGAAAAGGGAATGAAAGTGAACGCAAGTAAGACGAAAGTTATGGTTTTTGAAAGAGAAGAAAGTAAAACGATATGTGAAATAAGAATAGAAGGGGAGTTGGTAGAGCAAGTAGATGAGTTTGTATATTTGGGATGTGTGTTTAGCAGGGATGGTAGATATGATAAGGATATAGAACGACGAGTGAATGCAGGAAATAGAGTGAATGGGGCTCTACACTCTATTGTGAAAAGTCAGAATGTGTCCAAAAAGGCACGTATGACAATTCACAATGCTGTGTTAGTACCTACTTTAATGTATGGTAGTGAAAGTTGGGTGTGGCAGAAGAAGCATGAGAGTCGAATAAATGCTGTAGAAATGCGGTCATTAAGGAGTATGTTAGGGATGAAGCTGAATGACAGAGTGAGAAATTGTTTAATAAGAGAAGAGTGTGGTTTGCAAGATGATGTTGTGACCAGGATTAAGAAAGGAATGCTTCGGTGGTTTGGCCATGTAGAAAGAATGAATGAGGAAAGAGTGACAAAGCAAATTTATGTTGCAGAGGTGAACGGCATAGTCGGGAAGGGTCGCCCTAGGCGAAAGTTTATCGACCAAATTGGCGATATATTAAAAATGGGCCAAATCAAGAGTACCTTTAACCGACGAGCGTGTATGCGTAGGTATATGGATGTGGAGGAAGCGAGAGAGGTGTGTCAGGATCGTGCCAAATGGAAGTCCATAATCTCTGCCTACCCCTCTGGGTGACAGGCGTGAGTGTTTATGTTATGTTATATGTTATGTTTATATATGATAGTAAAACAAAAGAGTGACTTTCAATAAGTATTATTTATTTTCTATATTGAATAAAAAAGTTTCTGCTTCTGTTTCAAAAATATGATCCCTACTAGTTAGTGAAACCCATTTAACCTAATACGATAATATTTCAAGTTGGTATATAACTTTTGTTATCTCTTTTATCTCAAGTAATCAATCATTCGGATTATAAAATACACGTGATAGAGGCATGCTGCAGCTATATTATTGTAGAAGCACGAATACGTCGGCTCGGCCGGGAAAGGACCACGTTCTCACAGAATATCAGCGTAAAATAGCAGCTAAATGTTGTTCAGTATAGTGAGTGTAGAGAACCGGAGACCCTTTTTAATTGAAACGAGGTATTCCATTTCAGTCCGCAGAGGTAGCAACGCATCTTCATTTTGATTCTTAATCGACCTTATCGTATATGTCTACGGATCACAGTAACCACTTATCATCAGGTGAACTGTGTTCTCATTTGTTACCCTTATTCTATAAAAATAAAATACAATCTAATTTTACAGTTATAAGCGGATCACTGCGACACTGGAGCGTGGCGACCAGCAGGTGTGATGGACGAGATGTCGTAATATAAAAGGAAGAACATCGTGTGCCGTCATGTCGCTTTGTCCGAGGTGTGGATGGATTTATAGGGCGCTGTAGTGACAATAAGTGTAGTGGCGTCGCTCAGTCGCGATATATCGCTTCAGTGGCGGCCCGGTGACGTGTGCTGAGCTATTCTATAAAAAATTCGCAAATTTCGAATAAAAATCCATTATTACCGGAAGCGACTAAAAATTCGAAAGAATTCATCTTCTTTACGTCAGACGTAAAATTTCTCGACTCTGACTAGAGAAAGGCAGCAGCGTCATAAATGCGAGATGTCTAGTACTGTAATCGTCAATAAGCCTACTGATAAAAGTTAATGCTTCCTAAAGGGAGAGGCCCAAGAATAGAAGTGGTCTTTCACCGGCTGCAGAAGAAAAAATATTACCATAAGCCCATAATAAGTCCAATGCTAAACAAAGTTATCTCCTAAGTTAGGAGTATTTATAATTTTTTTAGAGATTGACAGACGAATTTGGGATAAAAAGACCAGTGGTTCGTTATAATTCCATTTTCGAAGCTCTTGACTATTTATCTATAGTTATACTAGCTGACCAGGCAGGCGTCGTTCTGCCCTTTCCAACGATCTTTTGTACAATAAAAAATCCTTAAATTAGCAATAAAAAATATAGATCTCTCAAGTTGCACCAAACTGCAAGCAATGTGGAAAATGTCATTGAAATCAGTTCAGTATTTTAGGAGTTGATCGCAAACAAACGATGTGGCACGTAATTTTTGTATATAGGTAAAGATTTAATTAGAGCCGTAAACAATTAGTAACTTACGTTACACAGTTTACTGCTGCTGACTTACTGTCTACCGTACAGAAACTATGAATATAAAGATTCCGTGTTACAGTAAGTTATTAATATTGTATAAGTCAATTTTTGTTTATCTCTATAATATATAAAAACCAATTGTTGTCCGTTAGTCTCGCTAAAACTGGCTCAACCGATTCTGATGGAATTTTTTGTGTGTGTTAGAGTGGGTCTCTGGGTGGTTTAGATTCACAATTGGACTCGGTAGGTGAAACTGTTGTCGACACCCAGAAATCACTCGTGCGAACCTAACTATAAAATTTTAAAGTTGGCGAATTTCTACTATTGCAGAATATCGCGCGCGTACTATATTTAGCTGTCTGGGGATATATTTAGCGCTAAGTGCGATTTTATATTACTTTACCGAAATCTGGCGCGAGCCGCCGTTGACTGCGTCGACCGGAACCGGTGGTTGTCTCATCACGTGCAACTCCAGATCCTCACGCCATAAGTTAAGTTTGGGGTAAACGCATCATAAGAGAAATATGTTAAGGTGTAATAATAGTAAATAATAACAGTAATTTGAAACACTGAAACAACGCGCATTGATAATGAGCTGAGATTACACTCGTGGAAATACTAGGTTTTATTCATCATCATTATCATATCATATTTTACTGTTAATCATAGGCCACCCATAAAGGGCTTCCTTAAGGCGTTTCCATGACCAAATAACCTTGAGCATTCGTTCCCTCTTTAGACGTACGCAAGAATAAACGCATACAATTCACACAATTTTTGGAATTATTTTAATTAAAAAAGAAATGCGAACTTTAAAAATTAAATAAATCGTGAATAATATAGATTTTAAATTATCTATCCATTAGTGTAATCCTCAAATGATTAGAGCGTTGCCTTTAGCGACAGATGCATGTAATGAATAATTTTAGTCATTTTTTAAAAGTAGATTTTAAATGTATTTATAACACATAAAAACAAATTAGAACGTGGAATGTGATGATAGGATTTGGAACATTAATAATGTGTTTTTAGATGTAGTTTATTTCTCATAACTAATGAGATAATAGTCTCTGAATAACGAAGACATAAGCATAAGTTACCAGTTCGTCTGTTCGTTTAATGGGGGCCGCCCTACGCTTACATGAGCGAGATTGTCACTCGAAAACATTTCTTCCCCATCGATTCTTCTAGCTATTCGTTTTACTCAATAGTCATAAAATTGTTGTATTGCCTGATACGTTTGTAAAAATTTAGATTAGGTATTCAGACGTCCGGAAGTAGGTGAATTAAAAATTCCATTATATTCATATATAGATAAGTAGTATTTTTTTAAATATTGTAAACCAGTGCTTGGTTACCATGCTACCTGATGGTAAGTGGCTACAGCAGCTCCTGGGCACCGGCAACCAACTTCAAAAACAGAGAAAGCTACTGATGTGTTTTCTACCACTAAGTCATAAGATTGAATGCCTCACATTACATTCTGTTTTACTAACAGTAATCTTTGAACTAAATGAAACTAAATATAAGGGAATAAATTTTGCACTTGGTGGTAAAACTCCTTTTCTACCCTGCACTAGGTCTGGGTAGGTTGGGTAGGCTGTTTTCTGATCCGAAGAGTAAAGAGAACAAGTATAGTAAAAGGTTGTGAGACATTGCATCTTAGTAACGGAGGTAGCAGCAACGCATGTGGTTTTTTTTATAGGATAGGGTCACAAACAAGGACACAGTCCACCTGATATTAAGTGATTGCTGTGACCTATAGACATCCGCATCTATCCCCAATAAAGAATCAAAATGCAGATGCGTTGTCACCCGTGAGGACTAAGATGGAATGCTTCTTTTCCAATAAAAAGGGTCGCCGGTTCTCTACACTCACCATACGAAACACAGCAGTATTAAACTGCTATTTTACGCTGGTATTCTGTGAGAGCGTGGTCCTTCCCCGGTCGAGGCGACCCATTCGTGCTACAACCATACTATTAATATAGCTGCAGCATGGCTCTACCACGTATAATGTGTAGCCTTCTTTATTTGAAGCTGGCTGCAGGTGTCCATGGGCTGCAATAGCCATTTACCATCAGATGTACCGTCAGTTCGTCACTTGAATTTTATAGAAAAACAGTCTGTAACTCTTTCATACACCGTTATATAACATAATTTCTTATATACATAGATTATATACATACATTAGATTCTTATATACTTAGTACCACCAACTTCAGAATGTGAAATTATTTTTTCTTTTTAGTTGTTTGTATGATCGCTTTTAACTTTTTATCAAAAGTATTTTTTTAATTACACAGACGTTTAAAAGAGAAACCATTCTAACTGAAGTCGTCACTATCACCATTGGTAACACGCGATGATTATGACTTGTGTCTTTAAGCATTAAAATCTTAGATTATATTGAAGTTTAGCGGATGAAATGTTGCAATGGGATCTGTTTATTTCCCTAACACAATCGACACGCAATATAGCGGTTCTTGACACTGAACTTTTGGGCTATATCCAAAGACAAATGTCGCCGTCTCTTCTAGAAACGCCCGTAGTGATGTGACAATATATTTGACATATAAATTGTCGGTAGATGTTTTTGATTTTTTTATGTTTTTGATACGAACAGTGCCCCTAGTTCGACACGAATACAACACACTGTATGTAAACTCATTGCCCAGAATTCTATCATAGACTGTAAGACAAAGATTTAATTATTTTTTATTGACACGTACACACATACAGTGCTGTTACAGCAGCCGTGCTTACGCCAGTCAAATCTACTCTGACTGGTATATAATAGTATCTAAATCTAAAAAGTAGTCAAATTTAAGGAATGTTTAAAAAGTTTATCTTTTAATGTCATATATAACACAATAGACCCAAATAAAGCCTACGATAGTTTTGTTGATATTTTATAACTTACGTTTCCCCCCTGAACATAATAACAATTAAAACCACCAGTAAACCTAAATAGGTATCCCGTGGAATACTAATGTGCAGCAAAAGAGAGATGCAGTTGCTATGGCCCTGTAGACTTAAACCTACAAAAAATTAAACTATTTAAAATATAGTAGAAGATTCAAAAGAATTATCAAATTAACTCAACTTGCGCAAAATCATTACAAAATAAAGACATCAGATAATATATCAAAAATGACGTAGCGAATAAGAAATAGTTTAAAACAAAACCAGCCCGACGATTGTATCTCACAAATACAAACCGATACAGATCAGATTATCATCGACCCTCGAGATATATGCATGTTTTTAATAATTATTTCATAGAAATAATCTCTCCTATAACAGGACATGGAACTAAAATAACCAAACTGATATCGGATAAACGTGAATCGATGTTTATGGCGCCTAGCACTCCAGTAGATATTACAGATAGGCTATGATGATATATCCACAAAAGTCATATAAGCAGTTAGAGAATACATTTGTAGTCTTATTAGCCACATTGTCAAACTAAGCATAAGCGCTGGCGTATAACCAGACGCATCTGTGGTCTCCTTTGTTTGAAGTTGGTAGCTGGTCTCCATGGACTGCAGTAGCTACTTACCATCAGATGGACTATCAGATGGCCCAGATGGAAACATCTGTTAATGTGGCGTTGTTTCGATTTAAGATAATTCGAAAAATTGATAAAATAAATAAATAAATACTTTTTCATCAATTTTTCGTTTTTATAAATGTCTAAGTTTTTGCATAAATTCAGCAAACCAGCGATAAATTGTGGTTTTGGTTCGGGCTTCATCACCAAATGCAGAAATCATCCGGTCAACACACTGTTTTTGTGTTAAACCACTTCGAAAGTCATAATAAATCATCGCTCTTGAATTTTCTCGAGTCAATTACATTTTCTCAACGACTAAACAAGTTCGACAAAACCTTGTGACAAGACCGAGAATCTTTTTTTAAGTAAATAAATGGTATTCGATTTTTAAAACCAAGGACTTTTCAATTAAAAAGATTTGAATATGACAGGAACAGTGGAAATATTCCATTCCCGATACTTTTAGTGCAGCCTATGTATAAAACGTGGCACAATGGCGCTATGAAGAATCTATCCTCCAAGCTAATAGATCACTGCTGCTTCTGATCTCTATCTGTTTGAAAAGTTTCATTACAATCGATTCATATGTTACGAAGATTAACCCGGACAGACAGACAGACAAAAGTTTTAAAAATGTGCAATCATGTCTTAATAGCATGCAAATAACTCCGTCAGTTCAATATAGAAAGTTATTTCGATATTACAGAGAGACGCCTCCATTTTATTTAAATGTATGTATGTACAGATTAATTTACTGACGTGCGCACACAATTTATTTTTCATCCTAAATTGGTTTGATGAACTGGTTGGTTTGGGAATGGTTTCTGTGATTAATGACAGCAGTTGCATGGCTTGTGTAGATTTAAAGCTGCTCGTTGGAGTGTGACTGGATATTTTACATCTGGCCAGAACGCATACGAGATGTAATATCAACAACGATCGAAGGCATAGGTCTCTATTGTTGACCGCGATAGATCCAGAGTAACCGATATAGCCCAATGGATTAGTAAGCTGAAATGGCAATGAAGTGACAATGGGCCGGCCATATAGTTCGAAGAACCGACAACCGATGGGAAAGAAAATTTCTCGAGTGGCGGCTTCGTACCAGTAGGCGAAGAGTAAGCCCACCACTAGACGGAGTGTCGACCTGGTAACACATGCATCAATTCGGTGCATGCAGGCGGCTCAGGACTGTGCTTTGTGGCATTCCTTGGGGAAGGCCTAAGTACAGCAGTAGACGTGTGAAGGGCTGTAACTATTGTTTGGGGCCGACTGACAATCAGCGCTGCGAACTCGCGGCTCAGGTTTGTTTGTTTTAATGTGTGTGTGTGTATGTCTCTCTCTCTCTCTCTCTCTCTCTCTCTGTGTATGTGTGTGTGTGTGTGTGTGTGTGTGTGTGCGTGTGTGCGCGCGCGTTGCATATATATATATATATATATATATATATATATGTGTGTGTGTGTGTGTGTGTGTAGAGTGTAGATTTTTTAGATTGTAGATAAATAAAGTGTCGGGGAAATGTCTATGTCTTTATTTCAGGCCTTTCCCATAGCCGCCTAACATCCGCAGGAAACAATGGGGTGATAGATTATCTTATACTAGCATTATACGGCACTAGACGTTTACCGTTACCGTAACAGCCTAAAGTCCACTGCTGAACATAAGTCTCCACATAGACTGCCTTATAGAGGATATTTGCCTTAGTTGCCACGCTTGGCAAGCAGGTTGGCACCCGCATTTTTGTATTTTTAAAGAAGACGCTGCTACCCATCTCCTGATTTGTTTCCCTCCATCGCCTCTTACGACACCCACGGGATGATATGGGGTAGTGGATATTCTTACACCACGACCGTGGGCGTCACACAGGTTGACGTAAGTTTACTCTATGTCGGCTTTCGTGCCATCTATTTGGTGATTTAGTTTTCTTTGATTGCTCCTTATTGGCGATATGCGGTCGTAAAAACAACTAATAAAATATTGATGGACGGAATCGGCAGATTGTTTTGGATGTCTAGGTCACTTCGATTTATATTAAAGAGTATTGATTGAACTTTTAGTATGAACAGGTTTAATATGCAGCTAATTGTAGACAAATTTTTTTTGTTTATATAAAATAAGTGACAAACGAGCACACAGTCCGCCTGATGGTAAGTAGATGCTGTGGTCCATAGACATTCACATCTGTGCTCGATTAACAATCAAAATGCTAACTAAAAGATTAAGATGGAATGCCTAGTTTAAAATAGTAAAAAGGGTCTCCGGTTCGCTACACACGTCATACAAACACAGCAGCATTAAGATATTATTTTGCACTGGTATTTTTGAGATAGTGGTCCTTCCCCATTTCATGATTCAACTATAATATAGCTACAACATGACTCTACCAAGAATAAATGTAATATTACATTATATCTTGGTCACTTGCGAACCAATTTGAATGATATTATTTAATTTTTTTAATTAATCTGTTATTATTTCAAGACTTATCTTAAATTTGAAGAAAAAGTTACCACTAATGGACGCAATGTACGAGGGCGGCACTAAAAATTTCGGGAATCAAGGAAGTGACACACATTACTATTTAAAAATGTGTTTATTGCTTTTCGAAGTATTCTCCGCGAAATTTTACACATTTTTCCATACGATGGAACCAATAATTGAAGCAACCATTCCATTCGGAAGTTGGGGTCTCCAAAATGGCCGTTTTGTAGGCGTCCACAACTTCTTCAGGTGATGAAAATCTCTGTTCACGCAATTTATTCTTTATTTTAGGGAAAGTATAGAAATCATTAGGGCTTAGGTCGGGGCTGTACGGCGGCGGCGGATGGTCTAATAATTCTATGTTTTATTGCTCTAAAAACTTTTTTGTTCTGTGTGCGGTGTGAGAACTCGCATTGTCGTGATGGAGGATGATGCGGCGGTTGCAGTTCTCTTTACGGAGTTCAAGAGGAATAGTCGTAACATGGCCGGTTTTGGAGACAAATGTGGCCACCATTTTTTTTGCAACATTCCGTGAACGAACAATTTTTGTTGGCTTTAACTCATTTTCGAACACCCAAACTCGTGACTGGTTTTTTGTTTCGAGTTCGTACGCGTATATCCAGGATTCGTCACCTGATACGATGTTGTATACAGCATTTGAGGATCCTGCGTGGAATCTTTCGAGAGTTCTGACGCACCAAGTAACGCGAGCCGCTTTTTGCTCTTCACAGAGCGAATGCGGTATCCATCGGGAAAACAACTTTTGTACACCTAATTGTTCATGCAAGATTATTTGTATTTGACTCATGCCAATGTATAAAGTTGCCTGAATTTCGCGGTATGTCACATGTCGATCTTCCTCAATCAGCTTACGCATAGCATCAATGTTTTCTTGGGTGACTGCAGTTTTTGGACGACCTTGACGGGGATCATCACTGAGCTTGACACGTCCACGTTGAAATTCAGCAAACCAGCGATAAATTGTGGTTTTGGATGGGGCTTCATCACCAAATGCAGAAATCATCCGGTCAACACACTGTTTTTGTGTTAAACAACTTCGAAAGTCATAATAAATCATCGCTCTTGAATTTTCTCGAGTCAATTCCACTTTCTCAACGACTAAACAAGTTTGACAAAACCTTGTGACAAGACCGAGAATCTTTTTTTAAATAAATAAATGGTATTCGATTTTTAAAATCAAGGGGTTTGCAATTAAAAAGATTTTAATGTGACAGGAACAGTGGAAATATTCCATTCCCGATACTTTTAGTGCAGCCTATGTAACGGAGGGTTAACGTAACTATTCAGATGACATTCAAGCTTGTGATATTTCTTAATTCGGTCAAAAGGATCCAAAATTTGACTTTTAGTAAAAAGCGAAGCCGAGTTCTTTGAAACTCAAATGAATGAGTGAAATAGTTTCCATTTAATGTTAATAGCTTATTTTGTTTAAGTCGAGGCTTGAAGTCTGTTTTACCTTTTGACTAAAATTTTCTAGTTCTTTATAGAATTTATTGAGGAAAGTGTTCGTGTACAATCCAAGTACGTATATTTTATAGAATAGTGGCCGTGTATTTTTATTATTGTCTACAAACTGTTTATGGTCCCACCTCACAGCATTAACCTCGGTCTTAATTCAGCATTATGCAGGATGTTTAAACTGTATAGTGATATATCTAGGCCATCTGATTTGGATATTTTCAATGACAATTTAAATAATTTCAGGAGAAAAATGTTAGTTTATTTGGATGATAAATTTAAACCTTTTTAATTTGTCATAAATACGCAATTTTGCTACTGTACTATTAAATTTTCTTAGCTGTGGATGCCTATAACTTGTTTTCCTATAACTTTAGTTTTTGTGTATCATCTGTCCCTAAGTTCATAAATACTTTTGGCATACCCTTATAAATAAATAAATAAAATTATCAAGTTGAAAAAAATAACACCGCACTGGCTTTTGTGTAATACAGGGGCGAGTCGCTGATTAACAAATAATTACATTTTTTTTAAAAGCTGTTTCATTTTATGAGTGTGGTTAAATTGAATGGGTTGGGGTGTTGCCAGTTTAGAGTTAACGGTGGTTAATTTATTTGTTTAACGGATTGTCACATTCCCCAAGTGGTATAGTGATAATACGTATGACGTCACAGTCACATTATCGCTGCCTCGTTGATCTGCTGGTTGTACTGCTGATCACAAGGTCACGGTTCGAATCCCGGGTCGAGTCGAAATTGGTTATTGAAGTTTTTGTCAAGAAATTTTCAATGGCGGACCGGTGTCTGGAAGTTGGCGTTGCATCTCCACCGTGCCTCGGAAAGCACATAAAGCCGTTGGTCCTGCGCCGGATCTCACTCCGGTCGTGTCGGCTTACCGTCCCATCGGACTACGCGAGTTAGGGAATAGAGAGTGCACCTGTGCTTACGCATACACTTAGGCGTTATAATCCGGTCCTGCGCAGATGGCTAGTCTCCGTGTAGACTGGCGACCGTGACGGAATTTCGGTCTGGAGGACATTTTTATTATTATATTTCATATTTCATTATTATCATTTTAAGCCCGTAAAAGTCAAATGCTGAATTAACCGCTCCCGTTATGGAGAAAATTTGCTATGAACGACACACTAACTGCATACGTATTGAAAAGCTTAAAAAATGTACCGCTGGGTTTCTTGCTGGTATTCCCAGAACAGACAATGTTCCCGAACAAGTACTGATAAAGCTTAAATTACTTTCAATAAGTAAATATTCTTGTAATCTTAAAAAAAAATTAAAATTATGTTATTCTATTCTAATTTTCCTTTTTTTTAATTTTTGGTGAATTGACTTTGCTAGTTTGGTTATTTTGCGTCTAACGTGAAAGGGATGGTTATATCGCTATCTACCAGAAGCCATGTGATCTTTCTGGTTTTCCACCTCTTATGACATGCAAAAAGAAACCTTCCGGACTTGATAAATCTACACCATAAGCCACTAAAACCACTTTTTTATCTAAAAGCAGCAATTAATCTATTTAAAAAAAAAATTAATAAGTTCAACAATAATTTATCTTTCTGACAATGTGCTTTTTATGTAATTTGTTCAATATGATTGTTAGATACGATTTTGTGCGACAAAACGTTAGAATCTTGATTTTTAGGCGCTAGTAGAACATACCTACGCGCTTTGCGCTAGGCATGCAATAGAGTAATGAATGCCATATCAATCTTAACTAGTAGAAAAGTAGTTGTCTATTCTAATTTGTGAGTGAAAACCTTTCTTTTGAGAAAGAGACATTTAATACAATATTTAGAACAAATGTGGAAAGCAAATTACTCAACTCAACATAACATACATAATATGTATGTCTGTTTTGCGCGCCTTACAACTTGAGGGAGTGCTCTTCTCGCGATATGTGGCCATGCCTTAATATCGCTACATAAAATCGTTCTTATACTTTTAGCTAGACATCAAATCCTTATTATTATTAACGTTACAATAACTACAGACATTGAATTATAAGATTAGTTTATTTTCTAATTGATTCACTTTAGATTACATAACAAAAAATGTAATGGAAAAAATATATGGACTGCCGTCCGTTGGTCTGTGCGTCGGTGAGTCTACTCGCTTAATAAAAATGTATGCAATAGATTGAGATATATAGTATTAAATAAGATTCCACACATTCTAAGGAGGATCCCTATTGATTTTTGTTATTGAACTCAACTCCGTTTAAAAGTAACTTATTTTTTTCATCAAATTTTCATTTAATTTTGAAAAAAAAAATAAACGCGCTCATGAGACGTGCAGTTTTGGATTTTCCAAACTATCATAATAATATGTTGATTTGTAAGTAGATTCGGCGGAATAGTCCTTACTATAATTTAGAGTTTGTTTCAGATTTAAAGTTCGTTAAATGAGTAAAAATTATTATAAACGATATTGTATCATTGGCTCTAAAATCCTCTAGGGTTTGTTGCCGGTTCTTCCCTGAGAAGATTTTGTTTTTGCAAACCGGTGTAGATTGTGACGTTTATTTATACGAGCGTTCAACAAGCCCTAATTGAATTAAAGTTTTGACACTGACATTGATTTTATCCTAATAATTCAATATTTTATTATCACAAGTATCCTCGAAATAGAGACACTATTCATATTATGGAAGTTACCAAACTGAACTCTATGCATAAATACGTAACTAAAACCAGTATTTCATACCGGTGCGTATAATTTGATTTGACATAAACATTTCTTTTTAAATTTATTTACTAATACATACATGGAAAAATCTTAATTATTCGACTTTAGGAGTGCTTAAAACTATCTAATATGTGGTCCATATAATGCGGTGTTGAAGACTTCTAAATTAATATTAGAAAATAAAATCATAAATTTATCCCCCCATTACCTCTACATATTCAATAAAATGTATTTTTAAATCTGTTTTTCATATTTTTGCTATTTATTAATTCTTTGAATTTTAAGTACTTACACGTTATTAAACCAGACAGTCACTAAGGATACCATTGTAACTTTTCCATTATGTTATATGTAACTCGTCTGGAACGTACGTAATGAAAAGCTTACGGTAGCCTTCGTGACGAAGGTGGTAATTTGCAGCATGCAAATCACTAAGACTAGAATTTAAAATAATTGAAATAACTGCGATGAATGAATTGTTGAGAACTCTATTTATTATTCACTAAATCAAGCATATAACTAAATAATAAAACCAAGCAACGCATTAATAATACAATTACATCACGCACAAGCCTCCGCTTTATTCATTTATTACTTTTTCATAGTTGGCAAACAAAAGCTGTGGCCGCGGTGTGTTTAAAAGAAGAAAAAAAAAAACAAAATATCTGCGCCCGCGCATATGCGCCGCCATATTTAAATTTCGAATCGGATGCAAAAAAAATCATGCGCAATGTGTCCCGCGCACGCGCTCCGCCATATGCTCGAGGCTTTAAAAAACTTTTTTTATACATCAAACACCCTAAGCGGAGATAAGAAGTGGAAAAAACTGTAACATAAGCATAATATTAGTAGACGGCAGTAAGTTAAATAAAAAGTTATCACAAAAACTGCTCATTTTGAGGTTAAATGCGTGTTTTTAGAGGCGCTTGCGCGAAGACTAGGGCTGCCAATAAATTAAAATATAAAAGGTATACTTATATAAAAGATATATTTGACGGCTCCGTGGCGCAGTGGCTTAGCAATGAGTTGCTACGCTGAGGGCCGCGGGTTCAAATCCCGCACGGAACAAGTATTTGTATGGCCTGCAAATAATTGTTCCGGGCCTACAAATAATTATCCTGCCTCCACGATACAGGAGAAAATCCTAGTGTGGAGTTAACTTTTTTTAAAAGAATAAAAAATAAAAAATAACATAACTCTTAATACCGAATTTTGAGGTTTCACACGTAGTTATGGTTTAGAATGGACTTGATACGTAAAAGTGCAACTTTGTAAATTAAACATCTCTGCATGGGAACAATTAGGGGGAAAATATCAAATATGTGCTCTGATTTTTCTAATAGTTTGACTATGGCAAAAGTACTAACGGTATGCCCATAACCAAAGAATTTTTTTTCGTTCATAATATAGCGGGAATTATATTTATTTTTTCGATCCTGGTTTCATATACCCGTTGAAGGACTAAAAACTTAACGTAACACAAGTAATTTTATTTACCTAGTTATTTTTGTAATTTAACACGATGAAGTAAGAAGAAAATTACCACGAGAGCAGTTGCGAAAAAATCAATTTGAAAAATACGCATATATTGTTGACAGTGGAAGCAGATAAAAAAAACATTTTTACCTAGTAGAGCCATGCCGCAGCTATATTACTTGTAAAGTTGTAGTACGAATGGGTCGACTCGACCGGGGAAGGGCCACTCTCTCACAGAATACCAGCGTAAAATAGCAGCTTAACGCTGCTCTGTTTCGTGTGGTGACTGTAGAGAACCGGAGACCCTTTTTACTGGAAACGAGGTATTCCATCTTAGTCCTCGGGGGTGACAGCGCATCTGCATTTTAATTCGTAATGTTTAATTGAAAATAGATGTGGATGTCTATGGGCCACATCAACCACTTATTATCAGGTAGACGGTGTGCTCGTTTTTCACCCTTATCTTATAAACAATAATATTTGCAACGAATAGGTAATCTACTTTCTTATTTCAAGATGCACTAAAGTAGCGCGTTCAACAAATTGTCCTATTATGCACTGAAAAATTAAAGGAGCCCTATACCCAACGATGGGGCATATAAAGCCTTTAGTTTATTAACTTTAAATATAATATTTGCCAGAATATCACACTTACTTTCACGAGGGGCAACCCTACGTGTTGCCGCGCACAGTACATCTGTCGCGTTGTGATGAAATTTGTTCGTCACTCAGAGTTCGCAACTGCCGCCTACAATTTTATTTTGTTATTTGATTAGATAACAATAAAGTTAAACATCTTCCGCCACTCTATGCACCAATAATATATTAGATTTTACAGTCCCTATACGTTTTATACAATTTATTTGACATTTATTATTTTTAATGTTAGCTGGCTCAATCATTGTGGTTGCTTTTGCCTTGTTGTCGATTTACTTGTTCTCTATATCGAACTGAGCTCTACATTATACTAATTCATTTTTGAAAATCCATAATTCTTTATTAATCATTAAAATAATGTTGCAATTTTTAAAGAATTTATCCGAGGAAACCGCTCACTGCACCAAACAGCATTAACGAGTCCTAATTTGGGCTCCCGTCGGCGCCTTTGAGCCGCCCTCATGGGCAAAATAAATGGTCCAACCGTTTAGTATACACGATCGCTTTAAAACTAAATATCTTTAAGCACTCCCAACTTTTAATCCAGTTACCCATTAAGCGCAACAGGATAATAAGATCCATTATTAAACACAATTTGCCTACTAAATAGTTAGAGAAACATATCTTGATCATTTTATGTCATCACTCATCGTCATCATAATAGGCGTCTGTTTTACATCATGAAAAAAAAAATGATTTTGATTCCTAGAGTAGAGTCAAATTTTCAATACGGTATAGCCGCGCTGGATATGTATTTAAAAAAAAATAGTGACAAAAGGACACAGTCCACCTGATGGTAAGTAGATACATCTACACCTATTCTCAATTAAGAATCTAAAATGCAGATGCGTTGTCACCCCTGAAGATTAAGATGGTTTTTATGGGATAAGAGTGACAAACAAGCATCTATCCTCTATTACAAATCACAATGCAGATGCGTTGTCACCCGTGAGGACTAAGATGGAATGCCTTATTTCCAGTAAAGGTTCTCTACATTCACCATATGAAACACCAGCAGCGATAAACTGCTAGTTTACGCTGGTATTCTGTGAGAGCGTGGTCCTTCCCCGGTCGAGCCGACCCATTCGTGCTACAACTATGCAGCATGGCTCTACCACGTAAAAAGATGTATTGCTTTTTATCCAGTAAAAAGGGTCTCCGGTTCTCTACACTCACCATACGAAACAGCAAGCAAAACAGCAACATTAAGCTGCAATTTTTTAGTATGACTGCCAGCACGAATGGATTGGTTCAATCGAGAAGAGACAGGTAAATTAATTTGTTTCGTAAGGAGAATCGGGAATCCTTTTTACAAAAGAAAGTCAAAGTTAATACTTTTTTGTTTAAGACTCTTACGCGCGTGAAGTGGCGAATATCCCCTACGCCATAGCAAACTACACAGAAAAACAAATCACGAAATGGGCAGTAGCTACTCGCAGCGAATAACAATAAGAAAATTAAAATATCAACTGCGTGTACAATATCTTCCTTGAGTCTCAAACTATGAGGAGACCGATGGTCAATGGGCGTTGATTGGCTGTCACGAATTAATCACAAAATAAGTGTTTTTAGAACATTTATTGTATTTAAAAACTCATTGACACGTAAAAAAATTGTGGCATCGTCATATGACAGGTGCGAACTCGAATAAAAAATCACCGGCTGTATTTGAATATCATAGTTTTTTTCGTCGAAAAAAGCGACCACTTCTTGCACTCGATCGACCCTCCCTTAATTTAATTAATAATATTAAATTAAACCTCGTGTGTTTTTTGTAGCAAGCTTGTGCCAAGAATGCATATGTCGCGCACGTGGAGAAACATTTCATAACGAATTACGGGTAGAGATACAGTTTTTTTTTGTTAATAGGCAAATAAGTAAGAGTGTAACAATAATGATTTTTTATATTTACGCAAACACTACACATTTAAATGACTAGGTTTTATGGATTACTGTGTAGACTATGAAATAAAATAATGTCGAACGATTATTTCCTGAGCTGCAACGGTTGAACAGCATGCGCAAACATAATCTTTCTTTTCTGCCGACTTCCAAAAAGGAGACGGTACTCGACTGTATGTTTTTTTTTTGTGTGTTACCTCATAACTTTTTACTGGGTGCACCGATTTCGATGATTCTTTTTTATTTGAAAGCTGGTACTTCTCGTGTAGTCCCATATGAATTTGATCAAGGTCAGACCAATAGTTTTTGAGTTACTCTTAATAACTTATATTGAAGTCGGCTGCACAAAATTTTTAATTTTAAATTATATATTTATATTTAAAAATACATATATTGATGTATATATCAATAATCCAAAAAACAGGAATTCCTGGCGCTTATGGTTTGATGTTAGCCTTATAATTGACCCGACGACACTCGGGAGCCATAACCGTAACGAATCACGGATAAAGGAATAGCGGGCTAGAGGTACCACAATTTTTAGATTTATAGGACGTGTATTAAACCGCGTAGTGGCCGCGTAAGATTCCATTTCCCCATTTCGTCCCTTGGTTGTCGTAAGAGATCTCATGGATTCCGATAGCTTTCGATAGATAGCGCTAGAAAATCATCATCGACATTTTTTTAGAACAGATGTTTAATACAGAAAACGGTGACGAAGTTTCCAGATCAGCATCGAATGTGTGATGTCTGATCATCACATCCACAGCGTGACAACTAAGGCAAATCCACCGTACTGCCTCATGGCCAGCTGAGGACCTTTTAGGACTGATAAGAAGGAGACACGTATTTAAAACTTTGAGCAAAATATAAGGGCTTGTTGAAAAATATAGATAGTAATAAATGAATTGATCTCATCATCTGGCACCACGGTCGCCGTCATGGAAAGACGGCTAAAGGTGACAAATGACAATCAAGGAAAATTCCTCTCTACTGTGGTACCAATTGTTTATAAATCAACAATAACAAAAGAACAATAAATTAAAAATATTCTCTTAAAAATGGAAATATATTACGAGATTCCATAAAAAATTCGAGAATTGAAATGGATTTATCCTTCAGAAATTAATAGCTTGGGTACGCTAGTGTAAAGCGTCAGTGGAATTCCTTTCTTTATGCGCCCGTTTGCTGTTCCCGGAATGCTAAATATAGCAGCTCCATTCATGAAATGGCATGATCAATGACGGAAACTACGCTTACGTACGTACCCACAAAACTATACTCGTAGTAATCCTCGGAAACTCCATCAAGAAAACGTACTAAATAGTAAGAGACAATGTTGCTTATGCGTGTTCACTAACTGCTATATGCGTTTTTATGAAAATTTCACATTCATTTACTGAATATAGTATAGAAAAATAGTAGACATATACTACTGGACTATAATCAAGTCGTATGAAGATATAACACTTGTCAATAGAGCCGTTTTTAAAATAAAAAAACGCAATTAAACCATTTATTAAATACTAGCTGTTCCCTGCTACTTCACCCGCGTGTAATTTAGGGTTTTAATTTTATTCGCGCAACCCTAAATATTTTTTGCAAATTTTGTAACTTCAGTTTTTTTTTAAAAAAAATCAAATTTCTGTCGTTAGATTGACAATTACTGTTGAACATTGATTTATCTCAAATTGGCCTTTGTAATAAGCATATTTATTTTCGCAGATAAGGTGAGAGAAAAGTGTGGTTTGCAGGAATAAGTTTTGTGACCAGGTTTAAGAAAGGAATTCTTCGGTGGTTTGGACATGACATGAATAACAAGAATGAATGAGCAAAGAGTAACCATGCAATATACTGTAGAAGTGAGGGGTAGAGTCAGCAAAGGACGCCCGAGGCGGAAGTTTATTCACCAATTATTTCTTGTTTACGCGAAAGCTACACATTTAAATGAAACTTAACGTCGGGAATATAAAATAAGTTAATATAAGAGAAAAGATCCGTAACAACTAGTTTCATTTAAATTTATCCACCAAATAGGCGATAATTGAAGGTAGGCCAAATTAAGAATACCCGTATCCAACGAACATGAATGCGAAAATCTCTGGCTTGTTTCATATCTGTATTATATAGAAGGTATATATATATATACTTCTAGTTGTGAAAGAATGAGATAACTGTGTCAGGTCAGTGTCGTGACAAGTAGTCACACATACATAGTCAGACATCGATGAACGAGTTCTTTCCGATTGGCTTGACTCACTGGTACTGCGTAGAGATGTTGCATTTCTTTGCGTATTTTATCGCATTTACCACGGGCAGTGTTCTAAGGAATTGTTCGGCCTAATTCCAGCCGCTCAATTTCACCATCGCACATCGCGACACAAAAACAACTTGCGATACCATCCATACCACCTGGATGATGGGCGGTCCACCACTATGCGATTTAGAAGATGTTTTCTTCCTCGCACAACTTCCTTGTGGAATCGATTGCCACCAGCGATTTTTCCGGACCGATACGACTTAGGGACCTTCAAGAAAAGAGCCTACTCCTTTTTAAAAGGCCGCCAACGCATCTGCAATTCCCCTGGTGTTGCGGTTGTGCATGGGTGGCGGTAGTCACTTACCATCAGGAGAGCCGCATGCTCGTTTGCCCCCTCTCCTGTATAAAAAAAGCCGGAAGTCTCTGTCTACTCTTCTGGGTGACACTTAACTGAGGGATGGCAATCTCAGTTCAAACACTTCACCAAACAAAAGAGTCTGTCAAGTTTTTCTATCTAGGTTTTCCTTTAGAAATGGGGTGATTAAATAGTAGTGTTTATTAGCCCTTGCCCATTCTATTATATGCGAACACTTAATTAAAGAATGCAGCGTATTTACGGCGTAAGTTTCCACTAGGTCAGAGTGGTAGTGGTAGGTACTAAAGAACGACAACAATAATATTTATTAATACTGCGGTTGTCAATCAACTTGCCTGATAGGCAACCTTGCCTATTTCAGTGGCAATAATAGACTTGTGAGAGGCTAAAAACTATAATGAAAATAAATACTATTACAATAATTAATTTTAACAAAACACACATTAATTTTAAAACGTAAAAACGACATTGAAAAATCGTCAAGTTTTAAACAAAAGAGCAAAATAAGTTTAGTTCGGAAAACAAATATCGACACGTCGTCGGCCCTTCGCCTTCGAACGTGACACCGCGTCAACAACAATGCACCGATACAAAGAGACCAGCGCAGCGCAGCGCACTATCTCACATAATACGACGAATGGAACGATACTACCTGGCTAAATTCCCACGCCCAAACTAGAGAATGAAGCAAAAAGTATATAAGAACAAAAATGATTTTCACACCTTCGAGGAAAGGCTTTTAAAGACGCTTTTATTACCCATGTAAAATAATAATGAACACCATAAACTTTCTTTAGTTTACATATTGTGGACATAGCGACATCTAGAAGATAATGTTGGAACTTTTGAAACACTGCCATCTTTGTATAAAATTTTGAAACAGTTTTGACTTTTATAGTGCGACATCTAGTGAACTAATGCTGAACTATTTAACGGTCTTCTTACCATGATATAAACACGTTTTTAAAGTTTCCGATAGATGGCGGGCAAGATATTAACTACAAATATTTCATAGCAAAGATTAATACGTGGTAGAGCCACGCTGCTGCTATATTATGGTTGCAGCTAGCGTTGCCAGGCGTCCGGATAAAGCCGGACACAGTCAGATTTTTTTGTTGCGTATGCATCCAAATTAATCGGTGTCCGGCCTGTCCGGCTTTTGTTAGGCTTTTCAAATATGCCCATTTTTTACATTTGTCATGTGTTTTTTTCCGCTTTGCCCGCCTCACCTTGTATCGCTAAATAAAGCAAATAATTACTAAATATTTATAACTTTTTGTTACAATTAATTTAAAGTTTATTTAGTTCATTAGTGTTTTGTTTAATTTTGTTTTTCTTTGAAAGTTGCAATAATATTAAGTAGGTAAGTAAAGTAAAGAATGATAATTAAAAAAGGAGTGGTTCATTAAATTCTATTGTTATTTCATAAGATTCTAAGATGATTTTAATTACAGTTTTGTTTAATTTTGTTTTCCAGTGCAAATTGCAATAGTAGTAACGAAGAAATGAATGATAATTATTAAGATAAAAGACTGTTTCGTTAAATTAGTTTTAAGAAGATTTTATGGTAAATAAACGTTTTGTTTTAATTTCTTTTCCATGCAAATTGCAATAGTTACTTCTAACTATTATTGGTTTTATTGAAATTAATATTGTAATGAATATTGAAGGATTAATAATTGTGAACACTAATTCAATCAATTTTATTGTTGTATAATTAGAGTTTAAGAAGATTTTATGGTAAATGATAAAAAAGCCATTTTAATTTAAAAACAATTTTCGTGTTATACTAAGACTAAATAATTATAATTTTTAACAAAAAGTACAAACTGACTTCAAATTGCTAAAAAAGAAGTTATTTATTTGCTACCCTTTGGGGTGGAATATTTTCTCCAAATTAATATGATACCACTCTTGAAGTACAACAAAATTAACTAAAAAAAAATCATCAAGATTTGTTCACAATCTGCGATGATGTCGCGTAACATACAAAAAAGACATACATTCGAATTGAGAATTTTCTCCTTTTTGAAATCGGTTTAAAATTAAGGGATTCCGGCCTTTTACGCAAATGTCCGGCTAAATTTGCTGGTCTGTCCGGCTTTCCGGTTTGGAGATCTGGCAACCCTAGTTGCAGCACGAATGGGTCGGTTCGAGTTTGACACCACGCTTTAGGAGAAATATTAGTGTAAAATAATAGATGGATAGCTTGATACTGCTGCCTTTTTTTCTGGAAATGAGACCTTTCATTATAAGTACTATTACTTACTCCTCTACTATTCCTTAGTCCTCAGGGGTGACAAGAAAACTGCTTTTTGATTATTAATCAGGGCCTGATTTACCGACAGGCTAATTAGGATAGAGCCTATGGCGCAAGAACCGATGGGGCGCTAAACTTGCCTTTGCATGCACAACTTATTTACAGAATAAAATCTGAAATAATATTCTCGATGAGTAACTGTTAACTAACTTGTTACTGCTTCTAAATTTTTGTTGCAAAATAAATAAATAGGTTGTGAAAATAAGTATTTGATTTATTTGGTGCCATTTGTCGTCTTTTGACACTGGCTGTGACCTGTGATTCAAAGATTTTTAATTGCTCGAGCTAGCACTAATTACCACTAATTTAATTAGTTACTAAGGCAAGGAGATTGACTGCATCCTGATTCAAGACTTTTACCATCCTGAGTACTGATCCAAGACTTACCGCGGGACAATTTGATCCAAGGGATGGAAAGATAGTAAAATATAAAAGTCAAATAAGTATATTTGTAGGTCCAACGAAGCACTAAATTAACCCATATTTTATTAAATAAAAATGTTATATTCTTTTTTTATAAAAAGTTTTATATTACAATTTTTTATAAAGAGTTATTGACACTTATTCTACAGGTCAGTAAATAATTTAAAATATTTAAGCAAATCTAATTTTGACGGCTCCGTGGCGCAGTAGCTTAGTAATAAGTTGCAGCGCTGGAGGCCGCGGGTTCTAATCCCGCACGGTACAAGTATGTATTTCTATGGCTTATAAATAATTGTTCCAGGTCTTTATGTTTGTCCTTGTGCAATTTATGTTTGTAAAAAAATTGTAATAATTTTGTTTCATGTTCTTTGTAAATGGATTTATTCTAACATGGAATTATGCTTTATTTATTGTATGGACACAATTTCTTTCACGAAAAACTCTAACATATAAATCTTTGTATTAACTAATTAATTGTATTAACATTTAATTAAAATTATAACTTGAAATAAGTCGCGAACTTGTGCGATTTATAATAAAATACTTGGAGCTTAGGAAGAAATATCAAAAACTTCGACAATCTGTTAACAGCTGTTCGTGAATCGCCTCGCCCTCGTAATAAATCTACGGTCGCAATAAACAACTCGACAGCGCCATCTGTTGGTAACATGAGCTCATTACTTAACAGCATAAATCAAAAGCACCACGTGAGAGGGCGCTACAAGTTGTGCAATTTATCTTTAGAGAAAAGTAGGGAATTATTGTATTTACGACAGTTTTGCTTGTTTCTGGCAACTATAAAGAAAGATTTTCATATAAATAAAAGACGTAAAATTTGCTGGAAGCATTAATATATCGCATAAATTATTAAATAATTTTGGTATTGTAAATTTTTTATAGAATAAGGGTGATAATATCTGAGGTGATGACTGACAAGCATAACTGATGCCGTGGCCCATAGACATCTAATCTATCCTCGAGAAGAATGAATCAAAATGCAGATGCGTTGTCATCCCTGAGGATTAATGCTTTGTTTCCAGTAACAAGGGTCTCTAGTTCTTTACACTCACAATACGAAACACAGCAGCATTAAGCTATTATTTTACGCTGGTTTTCTGTGATAGCTTAATTCTTTCCCGTTCGAGTCGACCCATACGTGTTACAATCATACTGGTAGTAGAGGCATGCTGATATAGCTGCAGCACGTAGCACATTTAAATTGCTGTCTTGTATCTATTTTCACGTATTATAATACCTATAAGAATAATTCTAGTATTTTTTTAATTTAAGTTATATTCTGCAATATAATGCAATAATACAACGCTTTGTATTTAACGCACGTTAAAAATCTCACGTAATCGTTATTGTTTGACGTATATACTAGTATGTGCCAACCACCAATCATTTGAAGCTTTGAAGCAACCCGTCATAAATTAACTTTACTGGTTGTCTTTGCCTAGCTGAAAACTTTACGTCATAAAGCAGTAATTTAATTGGGAGAACATTTCGAGTTTTTAAATCGAACATTTTTTTGAAAACTTGTTTTTAAATACCGCTATCGAATCGATGCAACAAAATAAGTTCACCCTTTTATCGCCTGTAAAGCCATTACAACACAAGCCGCCTGTAATGGCCAATGGGTCACACGTGAGCCCTCGAATAAGTATTTTTTTATATTACACTAAATAGTACCCGGTGCGTTACTGCCGCAGAAGAAATAATTGCGGAAATATTGTTTTAAATTTGGAAAAGTTATATTGTTTAATGAGGAATGTCAACACATACATTGAAATTGAATTATATATATACATATATAATTCAATACTATATATATATATATATATATATATATATATATATATATATATATATATATATATATATGTACTTTTAAATAAATTTGTAGGTATGACACGCGCGTTGACAAAGTTTTACCGCAATCTGATGAAAGGTAAGGCAGCGCATAAAATACGAACAAACAAACATTAATTTTTATATATTAAATATCTTATAATACATACTTTTAAAAGTATAGATTCTGCACTTAATAAGTAATAAGTGTTTCCCGTAGATAGATACACACCATTAAATACTTTCAAATTAAAAATTTTGTACAACCCACATCAATATAAATTATTAAGAATAACTCAAAAACTATTAGTCAGACCTTGATCAAACTTATATGGGACCACATGTGAAGCACCAGCTTTCAAATAAAAAAAGAATCGTCGAAATCAGTCCACCCAGTAAAAAGTTATGAGGTAACACACATAAAAGAAAAAACATACAGTCGAATTGATTACCGTCTCCTTTTTGAAGTCGGTAGAAAAACGAAATAAAATTTATATGTTCAACGAGAGAGCTCGGCAGAAAAAAATTGAACCCGATTGCAGCGCCACCCATTGACTCCGATTGTAAATCTAAACTACTCAGGGACGCACTAAAACACACAGCAAAATCGGTAAATCGGTCACACGTACAGAAGAATATTATCGATAAATATGTGTAGAATTCGCGTGAATTTAGGAAATCATTCTGCGACTTTTTAGTTTCGCAGTCCGTACCCTAACGATTAGGCTACTGTTGCATCACGACTTTTGGCTTTCTTATGGAACGGAAAATTAAAAATGCATTCGCATATCGCCCTAAGTTAAACACAAAGGATCCTACTGCGTCTGCTGAACACTGTTAGAGGGGAGTCGGAATTAACACTTTTCTTGTCTCTTCACTCTTATATGATACGCGTTCATTTCGTATGTTAATCGGGAGAGGGACAAAACGTGCAGTTCTCGCTTATTGAAACCCTTTGAATTTCACACACTTTCATTTCTTTTCTTTGTGCTTACAGCAGATAGAAATATAAAGATGAAGCCTTATTACAAAGACAATGACGCTTTTCATCGTGTAGTCGCGGTGTAATATCCACTACCTCAACTCCCGTGGGTGATGTAAAAGGCTTCCAAATGGAAACAAACCAGGAGATTGGTAGCAGTGTCTTCTAACAACTAAATATATAAATTCAGTTGCCAGTGCCAACTATGGCAAATATCTTCCCCGTTACAATCAATGGGGAAGGCGTATGTTCATAAATTGATTTTTTATAGGCTGTAACAGACGCTATGCTTTAGTCAACAATTGTATTTTTGCATTCTTCTAGCACAGCAATACGCAAAAGGTGCTCCGCGGAACCATAGGGGCTCTGTGTGGGTTCCGTGAAACATTGTTTATAACAAAAAGATATTAAAATGGTACTATAAGGTTGCAGAGTAATTTTTTTATATAGGAGAGGGGGCAAACTAGCATGCGGCTCACCTGATGGTAAGTGACTACCGCCGCCCATGAACAACTGCAACACCAGGGGAATTGCAGATGCGTTGCCGGCCTTTTAAAAAGGAGAAGGCTCTTTTCTTGAAGGTCACTAAGTCGTATCAGTCCGGGAAAATCGCTGATTATTCCAACATTTTTTTTAAATAGATAAAGGGTGACAAATTAACATACAGTCCACCTGATATAGTTGATGATGCGGCTTATAGACATCTACATTTATCTTCAATTAAGAATCAAAATGTTGTTGTCACCCCTGAGGACTAATATGAAATGCCTCGTTTGCAGTAAGTAGGGTCTCCGGTTTTCTACACTTACCACACGAAACACAGCAACATTAAGCTGTATTAAGCTGAAACGCAGCAAAATCATAGATTATATTATAATTATACGTGGTAGAGCCATGCTGCAGCTATATTAGTAGTATAGTTGTAGCACGAATGGGTCGATTCGAACGGGGAAGGACCACGTTCTCACAGAATACCAGCGTAAAATAGCAGCTTAACACTGCTGTCTTTCATATGGTGAGTGTAGAGAACCGGATACCCATTTTACTGGATAGAATAGAATAGAATAGAATGATTTTTATTCAATATGGATTATTACATAATACTTATTGAAAGTCATTATTTTATTTACCACTGGTTCGGAAAATACCTCTGTCCTGGGAAGAACCAGCAAGAAACCCAGCGGGACTTTTTTTTTAAACATAATTTCACTTAACAATAATTTTGTTTATACAATTTTAAATGAATTTTCATAGAACCAGCATGGTGGCGATCACCTTATTCCCAGGGGTTATTTTCATTCATGTATTCCTTGATATTATAATAACCCTTTTTGTACAGTTTTTCTTTAATAAAACTTTTAAACTTGTTTATTGACAAACTTTGAACATGTTCTGGGATTCTGCTGGAAAAGAGGCATTCCATCTTAGTCCTCACAAGTGACGACGCATCTGCATTTCGATTCGCAAACGAGGATAGATCTAGATGTCTATGGGCCACAGCAACCACTTACCATCAGGTGGACTGTGTGCTCGTTTGTCGCCCTATCCTATAAAAAAGAAATTTAACAAGTATTACTAATAATCTATTGTAACCAAGGCGGCTTTAAAAACAATCCATACTACGAACTGCAACTCATACTACAGTATGTGGTACTAATCCGTTTCTGTCCAGGGGTTCGTCTGTGTGGTACCTCTTGACAATTAAGGATGCGAAATAGCAGCGCCTGCTCTGCTATGTTCCGGTCACAAGAATATAGAGAACCAGTATGATAACATGCTGTGACGAATTCAATCTTAGTCCTCAGCGATGACAACACATCTGGAGACTCTTTGCTTAAAGTTGTCTGCAGGTGTTCACGTACTGCAGTGGCCACTATCAGGTGGGTAGACTAGGCTGTAAGTTCGTTCGCCACTTCAGTTTAATTAAAAAAAAAACAAGCAAGTACTCTAAATAAGCGATATCAATATCATTAAACACATAACAATAACTTAGCAACACTTCTGTGTTCTATCACAGTAAAAATACACGTAGCATTGGATAGTACGTTATTCTCGCCCTACGAGAAACAGTACCCGCACACACCTCATAAGTTAGCGAGCGTCGTAAATTGTGTACACCTGTTTTATTGTTATCTTAACAGTAGTTCTTAGCCGTTGTAATTAATTATAAATAAATAAATAAATAAATAGGGTTATGAAGATGTAACAGATGCAATAATATTTATTTACAAAGACAGTAGTAATAATTTAAGATATTTAAGAATAAAGTGAGATAAGTCATCCGTTATTTTTATTTGATTTTTAAGTTCCAAAGTTTCTGTGCTGAAAATATTTTTCATATGTCACACATGCAAGTTTTCTCGCGACGTCATACTTCATAAGCGAGCACGTGCTATATCAGCACTAACAAGTATACGATAGGATACCCCGATACTCTTTTCGTATAGAATAAGCTTAATAAACGAGCATATAGTCTACCTGACAATATGTGGATGCCGTGGTGCATAGACATTTATGAAGTGTGTGCTACATTTAACCTCGGTTAAGAATCAAAATGCAAATGCGTTGTCACCCCTGAGGACTAAGATAGAACGAATCGTTTCCAGTAGTCTCCGGTTCTCTACATACGAAACACAGCAGCATTTAGCTGCTATTTTACGTTGGTTATATGTAAGAGCGTGGTCCTTCCCCGGTCGAGTCAACCCATTCGTGCTCAACGATAATATAGCTGCAGCGTGTCTCTACCACGCAAAACTCTTATGAACACGGCTAACTGAATACAATTTCTAATCTTTTTAGTATTCGTTGGAACTTTTTTATGCCTAGGAGTTCGTCTAGGTAGGTACCACGTTCTTACTGTCTGAATAGTATAGGAGTTAGTGTACTACAGGCTCTGAGGCAGTCCGTCTTAATGATCAGAGATAATAATAATAATAATATATTTCAGACAGAATTTCGGTCACGGCGGCCAGCCTAAACTGAGACTAGCCATCTGCGCAGGACAGGATTATAGTGCCCAAGTGTACGCGCAAGCACAGGAGCACTCTCTATTCCCACACTCTCGTAGTCCGATGGGACGGTAAACCTACACGACCGGAGAGTTGTTTTTGTTTTTGGCCCGATCCGGGATTCGAACTTGGGACCTCATGATCAACAGTTGCACTACTACAACCACTAGACGAAATAGATCAGAGGTAGCACAAATGTAGGCTACTTTATTGACTGTAGCTGTTCATGGTCTGCAATCACTTACCATCAGGTGGAGTGGAAGTATACGTTCGTCACTTCAGTTTTTGGAACGAAGTTCCTTATCGGATGGTACCGGTTTGGGGGTTAGGAGCTAAGCGACAAAAAGTGTAAGATTTTTTCGTCACTACCTCTTGTGTCATAGTGTAGACGGCCTTGGCAGCGAAATAAGGAAGTGAGATGGAATAATATCCATCTCCCTCGCACTTTTCTTATTGTGCCGTGAAAGAAATATTATGTTATTTCAAATGATGCTTCATTTTAATAGACGCTAGTAATTCATTTATTTGTTAATCAATAATATAATACCTACGTTTATCGATAGTAATATACCACGCAAGGAACTTCGTTCCAACTCAGTGTTCCACGACACTCACGTTTTTTTTTTAAAATATCTTCCGTAAATTTTCAAGATTTTTAAGGGCATAAGTTTCTAAGCTCTCCTTTATAAGTATTAGCATTAATTTCATTAACTGTCTATATTAATTTTTATTTCAATGCTCTGAATGCTTTGCGGTCTGGACTTTGAGGGGAGACGGGATTCGTTGACAGCGGCCCATGAAATTCAGTAGAGTCGTTAAACCAATACGGAAGAAGTCCCCAGCATTTTAAGAAAGAGTGTGTGTTCATTACACTTGCGTGACTTTTTAATAAATATATATATTTTCTACCGACTTCAAAAAGGAGGAGGTACTCAATTCGACTGTATGTTTTTTGTTGTGTGTTACCTCATAACTTTTACTGGGTGAACCGATTTCGATGATTCTTTTTTTATTTAAAAGCTGGTGCTTCACATGTGATCCCATATAAATTTGATCAAGTTTTTGAGTTATTTTTAATAATTTATATTGAAGTCAGTTCTACAAAATTTTAAATTTTAAATTATATTTGATAACTTGCATTAAAGGATAAAAAAATAAATATTATGATTTCTTGTATTTAAGCAAATACCTGTTCCAATAAATATCTATATTTTCTGCAAATGATCCGGAATGATAAAATTTAACTATTACAATAATACAGTTTAAAGGATCGTTAAAATTATTAAATTGACAAAAGAAAAATTATTAAAAAACATCTTGGACAAAGATTCAAGTTGGTATACCGACACCAATCGGAAGCCCTAACATTTTTTTGGAACTTCCCATAGTCGCTTTTTACAAAACCCACGGGTGTAAGTGGGGTTATTGGGAGAATCCTGAGGAGAATCGCCAACACCGAAATAGGCGATAGCCACCAGTGTCAAAGTACCAAAATTCTTGAAATAGATCATTTATTCACCCGCCAAGCATGATTAAGTCAAATTTTACTAAACATAAGAATAAAAGACATAAAAAGAAAAATTCCATATATATTGTAATATATTGTGATATATTGTACTCGAGTGACAATGGAAACGTGGCGCCCATAAGGAAATCAAAGAGTGTCGGTCGCAGACGACAAACTACGAGAAAGCGGAGCGTTTCCAGTACATTAACCACTAATTAGTAGAAGGGGGCGCGGTGATGGCGCCTCTAGAAATTATTATCATATTCCTTCAGTATAACCTCATAGTTAATTTTATTAAAGAGTGAGAGGTAGTACGGGGGCATGGCGGCTTAAATTTATATTACGCAAAGTTCCGACTTCGTTCCGCAGTTCAGTATTGCGTTTGTGTAAATTGTGTAACTTTGATGGCAAGCGTGGTTAAGATCTTTTATAAACTTTGCTCCTAAATGCATTTGATCTGATTCCCTCTGGCTTACGATTATCACCAGAGATTATAATAAGGGTTGATAATCTTCCACCCACCAGATGTCGCTGGTTGAGGTGAAGTTTTGTCATTTAATGGAGAAGTAAGTTATAAATAAAATTTTATCAGTTTCCATAGTATTATATTAATAAACAAACCAATGCCTCAATGGTTTGCTCTTGAATTTTCATAAACATTTTTATCTCTTTTTTTAAGGTTGACAACGCATCTGCATTTGATTCTTAATTGAAGATAGGTATAGATGTCTATGGGCCACAGCATCCACTTACCATCAGGTGGACTTTGTGCTCGTTTGTCAACCAGATTCTATTTAAGAAAAATATCATTAATTTATTTGTAGTCCGAATGACCCTAACCTGTGTTCAAAAAATGCGAATAAAAATTTAATAGTGACATCAGTTGGTCTGCGGTTTTATATTTTACTTCCATTAATGTTGTCGGATGCATTTAATATGTTGCCATGTTGTCATAAGAGTAGCATCGCGCTGCGGACGTTTTGACAACTAACTTATTTTATCCAGCTTCGTTAACTGACTTCCCCCAAGGTAACACCAATTCAACTAGATACCTTACAATATGTATCAATACATTCTTCGGATGATACCGAAATGATGATCTTTTAAAATAGACAATAGACAAATCTTTATTAAAACAGAGAACACAGCACACTTAAAACAGTTAGCTATGACTTATTGTTTATTCGTCATCCTATCTATCGTTTAGTCCTTATGTATATAGATTTAGCGAAATTCGTCCAATTGTACGTGGTAGAGCCATACTGCAGCTATATTAGTAGTATAGTTGTAGCACGAATGGGTCGGTTCGACCGGGGAAGGACCACGCTCTAACAGAATACCAGCGTAAAATAGCAGCTTAACGTTGCTGTGTTCCGTATGGTGAGTGAAGAGAACCGGAGACCCATTTTAGTGGAAACGAGGCATACCATCTTAGTTCCGACGGGTGACAACGCATCGATAGATGTAGATGTCTATGGTCTACAGAAACCATTTACCATCAGGTGTGCTGTGTGCTCGTTTGTCACCCTTATCCTATAAAAAAAAACTGTCTGAGATTTTTGTCAAGTTATCGGCCGCCTTGCTAATATGAACTAGCGTAAGTAATAATAATAATAATAATAATAATTCTTTTATTGTCAAAAATAAATCACAAGAAATTTTATGAAGTCTCTGACTCCTAAACTAGACGAGTCTGTATCTTAGGAATCAGCGGCCTCTCCCAGAGTTGTACTAAAAGAACGGGTAAGACTAAAAGAACTATGCATGTTTTCATTGTTGAAACAAAAGAAAAGTAAACAACTTTACAAATTTAACAAATTTACAAAATTAAATCAAAAAATAATAAAAGTTGTAATATAATAAAGTATTCTATATGTGTTATATTTAATACTAAACATCTATACTATACATATATTTAATATACATATATACAAGACGAGCACACACATATATATGTGTATATATACTTATATATATATATATATATATATATATATACATATATAAATATTAAAGTTCATATATAAATTATGCATAAACATAAACGAAACGTTAATATTAATTGTCCACACATTAATCACTTCCCTGTTTTTGTTTATTTATTTATTTTGAAACTATAAATTAAAGTGATCAAGATATGCATTTTTATATTATCAATAGGTATAATATGTTCCTATGCTGTAAGATAATGGTTCTTATATGGCCGCAAACCTGACTACAGATACAATACCTTTATATCGGTGCAATGTCCAATATTTATATAACGAGCACAGACTATATATTAGATACTTCTTTAGTACAGTGTAACTTGACATAACATCAAACGAAATGATTTATGTACTCTTTGAGAACATCTAACATCGAAATAAATAATATAATAACGTAAAATACATGTAAAATATCTATATTTTTATACGTAGTAGAGCCATGATGCATATGGTTGTAGCACGAATGGGTGAGTGAAATGAACCGGAATCCCTTTATACTGGAAACGAGGTATTCCATCTTAGTCCTCAGGGGTAACAATGCATCTGCATTTTCATTCATAATTATGATAAATGTAGTCTATGGGATACAGCATTTACTTACCATCAGGAGAACTGTGTGCTAGTTAGTCACCCGTATTCTATAAAATAAACCCTTGGTGTGAAATGGGATTATAGATTCTCGTACGTATATTCTATAGAAAAAGTAATAACCGATGTTAAAAGAAGATATATACAATAAAAAAGTTTTTTAACGGTGGTAGAGCCCTGCAGCAGTTTTTTGCTGTTGCACGTATGGGCCCGCTCGAGCCGGGTTGGTACCACGACCTCACAGAATACCGGCGTGAAGTAGAGGCTCTGCTTCTGCGTTTCGTCTGGTGAGTGCAGGTGGCCGGAGGCCCAATTCCCCCCCCCCCCCCCCATCAACATGGTAGCGGAATTAGACAATAGACTACCCCAGGAGGGTACCAGTACCCCTGGAGAATCCCTCGCTGAGCATCCACGACCATGTTATTCCAATCCTGAGCGTGGGTGCTCAGGCTGCCCCGCGTATTCTGGGGGGGGCAAAATTCCGCTCAAAAACAAAACTGCTCGGGGCAAGCTGAGCAACAATACCAAGGCGACCCCTGCCACGCTATCCGTGAATTTCTGCAACATCAGGGGACTTCACTGTAACCTAAACGCCGTCCACTACCATCTCGAGACGGCGAAGCCGGCCTTGCTCTTTTTGACCGAGACGCAGGTTTCCTCTCCGACTGATATTTCGTATCTCTCCTACCCGGGGTACAAATTGGAGCACTCCTTTGTGCCTCGGGCTGGAGTTTGCGTGTATGTTAGAGAGGACATCTGTTCTCGACGCCTCGGCAGTCTTGAAGGTTCGGACCTGTCCATCCTTTGGCTACGCGTAGACAGCGACGACCATCCGCGCGTCTACGGGTGCCTCTATAGGTCCCATAGCGGTAATGCCGAAACAGACCGACTCATCGACCACGTCCAAATGGCTACAGATTCCTTGCTACAACAGGTCCCATCCGCAGAGATCGTGATCCTTGGCGATTTTAACGCCCACCATGCCGAATGGCTCGGTTCACGTTTAACCGATCATGCGGGGAGATCTGTTTATGACTTTGCCTTGGCATATGGTCTGACACAACTGGTTACTTCGCCTACGCGGATTCCAGATGTGGAGGATCATACACCTTCCCTGTTGGACCTTCTGCTGACCTCTCATCCGGACGGATATCAGGTTTCCGTCGATGCCCCTCTCGGCTCTTCGGACCATTGTCTGATCCGGAGTATGGTGCCACTCACGCTCCCTTCGCGGTTGCGTTCTGCAGGTTGCCGCCTTGTTTGGCATTACAGGTCGGCGGATTGGGACGGAATGCGGTCTTTCTTTGCATCCTACCCATGGGAGCGGGTTTGCTTCTCGCCGGATGATCCCAGTGCTGTTGCTGACTCTGTCACTGATGTGGTGCTACAGGGAATGGAACTATTTATTCCATCATCTGTGGTACCCATCGGAGGTAGATCTCAGCCTTGGTTTGGTCGCTCCTGTAAGACTGCATTGCGCAGTAAGCAGGAGTGTTATCAAGCCTGGGCTGTAGCTTCGGTGACTCGGGATGTAAACACCAGCACACTTAAAAAGAAGTATAACTTCGCCTCCAGGTCCTTCAAAAGAGTTATTGCCAAGGCAAAGTCAGAGCACATAGGCAGAATTGGCGAGAAACTAGTTCGCCTTCCTTCGGGAACCCGTGCATTCTGGTCTCTCGCCAAGGCTGTCCAAGGGAATTTCTGTAAGCCATCACTACCATCTCTGCACAGGGAGGATGACTCACTGGCCCATGACGCAAAAGACAAAGCCGACCTTTTAGGCTCCCTTTTTGCGTCCAACTCGACTCTTGATGACGGGGGGAAAACACCGCCGACCATCCCGCGGTGTGAGTGCTCCATGCCGGATGTGCTGTTCTCACAACGCTCGGTTCGCAAAGCACTGCTCTCCCTGGACATCCAGAAGTCGAGTGGGCCTGACGGAATCCCCCCAATTGTGCTGAGGACGTGTGCTCCGGAGTTGGCACCGGTCCTAACGCGTCTTTTCCGGTACTCCTACTCCCAAGGCGTAGTCCCGAATTCATGGAAGACAGCTTTTGTCCACCCGATCCCTAAAAAAGGCGACCGCTCAGACCCGTCCAACTATAGGCCTATCGCGATCACCTCCTTGTTCTCCAAAATAATGGAATCCATTATTAACTGCCAGCTCATCCGGTACCTTGAGGATCACCAGCTGATTAGTGACCGCCAATACGGTTTTCGTCGGTGTCGATCAGCTGGTGATCTTCTTGTCTACCTGACCCATAGATGGGCGGAGGCAGTAGAGTCCAAGGGGGAGGCGTTGGCCGTTAGTCTGGACATTGCGAAGGCCTTTGATCGGGTTTGGCACAAAGCGCTTCTTTCAAAGCTGCCTTCCTATGGGCTTCCCGAGAAATTGTGCAATTGGATCACCAGCTTTCTTGCAGATCGGAGCATCGAGGTCGTTGTAGACGGTGCATGTTCTGACTACAAGCCTATTAACGCTGGTGTTCCACAAGGCTGTGTGCTATCACCAACGCTGTTTCTTCTGCATATCAATGATATGTTGCTAACTGGTAGCATTCATTGCTATGCGGATGACAGCACTGGTGATGCTCTATACACCGGCCGGGCCAATATTTCTCGGGAAAACGTCGCCGAGTACCGGAACAAACTTGTGTCTGAAGTCGAGTCTTTGCTGGACAAAGTCTCGGTCTGGGGGCGACTAAATCTAGTCCAGTTTAATCCTCAGAAGACACAAGTTTGCGCGTTTACCGCTAAAAAGAACCCCTTTGTCGTATCTCCTCAGTTTCAAGGCACTCCCCTTCTTGCCTCAGCCAGTATCGGTATCCTCGGAGTCGACATATCGAGTGACGTGCAGTTTCGTGGTCACTTGGAAGAGAAGGCCAAATTGGCCTCTAAAAAGCTTGGCGTGCTCAGCAGAGCGGGACAGTATTTCATGCCGGCACACCGCCTGCAACTTTACAAGGCGCAGGTTCGGCCTCACATGGAATACTGTTCCCATCTCTGGGCAGGGGCTCCCCAGTGCCAGCTCCTTCCACTTGACCGCATCCAGCGCAGAGCGGCTCGAATCGTCGACGACCGAGCCCTTTCCGATCGGCTCGATTCATTGGCACTGCGAAGAGATGTTTCATCTCTTTGCATTTTCTTTCGCATCTACCATGGGGAGTGCTCTGAGGAATTGTTCGGATTAATCCCAGCCGCCAAATTTCACGAACGCACATCGCGGCAGAACTCCCGATACCATCCACACCATCTGGATGATTGGCGGTCCACCACTGTGCGATTTAGAAGATGTTTTCTTCCTCGCACAACTTCCTTGTGGAATAGTTTACCACCAGGGATTTTTCCGGACCGATACGACTTAGGGACCTTCAAGAAAAGAGCCTACTCCTTTTTAAAAGGCCGGCAACGCATCTGCAATTCCCCTGGTGTTGCGGTTGTTCATGGGCGGCGGTAGTCACTTACCATCAGGTGAGCCGCATGCTCGTTTGCCCCCTCTCCTATAAAAAAAAAAAAAAAAAAAAGTAAAAGTCGCAATATGCTGATGAGTATAAAATGCACAGCAAAAAATCCGACGAACTTTTGCAATTAAAAGAAATGGAGAAATTAGCAAAAGGGCGCTGTTCTCGAAATTACCTTAGCCCTGTAATCGTTAGAAAGTTTAATTACTTTATGCATTAAGGGATGAATGCAATCAAATTAAATTTCCACTGAGCATTAATGAATTTTCAGCAGTTGAAGTTTTCGGATTATTACTGATAAAGGAAGGCCGGTTGGAAAATTTTCTAATATACGAGAATGTGTGTATGTGTGGGTGTGTGTGTTTTTTTTAAATACATACGAACAGCGTCACGGTTGTGATCTCCAAGAGGGTTGGCAGTCTAAAGAGCAGCGAGCTACTTGAACTACCTACGTTTAGCCAATAACATGATTTTTTTTTAAATGAATTGTGGAAGAAGAGATAGGTGGATAGTCCATCACATACTCAATCACAAAGCCAAAATCCTATTATTTGCCTTTTTATGACAATTTTTTTTTCAAATATTTATGTTGTTGTATAAGTTGCAGAACAAACATCTGCAATGTTTGTTCTGCAACTTATCTACGTAAAACGTGTCATCATACAGGGGAAACTACTGGTAGGAGAAGTGTAACTATAAAAAAATATTTTTATTGGATAGGGTAATAAACAAGCACACAGTCTACCTGATGGTAAGTGGTTGCTGTGGCCCATAGACGTCTACATCTATCCTCGTTTGCGAATCAAAATGCAGATGCGTTGTCACCCGTGAGGACTAAGATGGAATGCCTCTTTTCCAGTAAAATGGGTCTCCGGTACTCTACACTTACCATACGAAACACAGCAGTGTTAAGCTGCTATTTGACGTTGGTATTCTGAGAGAGCGTGGTCCTTCCCCGGTTGAGCCGACCCATTCGTGCTACAACTATACTACTAATATAGCTGCAGCATAGCTCTACTACGTATATATGTGTACTTAGTTTAAATTATGTACCGTGTAATTACTTGATAAATTAAATAAAAATTAGATCAATATTTTTTCTGATGAAGTATTCTTCCTTCTTCAATTACTTCATAGTTTATGTTACGTCTTAGTTTATGAAATTTGAAATGTAAACAAAGGATTATATTGTGCATAAAATCTTTGGTTGTTTGGTATATAATTATTAATAAAATACGTTAAAATATCTGCGTCTTTTAGTATTTGAATAGCTGGGCGAATTCTAATAAAATATATTGCGTGATAGTCGATGTCATCTACGTAAAATAATATTTAAAACAATGAAGACAAAATTAAAATAAATAATATATTTATTAGCATAATTTGGCGACATAGACCTAAAAAAGAATTTCAATTAAAAACAGATGAGACGTTGTAATTAAGCGGTGGAATCTCGAATCACGTTTATCGTAAATCAATCCTAAAATCTTATGACAACAAAAATATATATGACATATTTTTGTTTGAAGATTCGTGTGCAGACCATAAGGGTAATATACCTTTCAGCACACTGTGATTTTACTCGACAAAATAAAACAGTGCACCGTATCAATTGTTTGAGACGTGGAGGGTTCCGTATGATTTATGTGCCGTTGAATTAAAATGTTGCGCCAAAGGGGAATACTTTTATAAAGCTCGGCTTGCATTGACGCGCGGTAGCGGGTTTAGCGGCGGGGCAGAGAAGCGTTTTAAATGTGTATGAAATCCAAATTTTTTTATTCAATTTAGACTTGCATTAAGTCCCTATGAACGTCAGAATCTACAGTTATTTAGTAATTTTTATGGATCAAAACTTATAGTGTTTGCGTAGGAATTTTCATTTACATTTAAATTCATAAACTTAAACCTTCTATTTAAATTTTATTTTCGCCCGATTCCCATATTCAAGGAACGTTTCGTTCTTCGTTACGATTCCTTTTATAACATACGAGGTGCATGTAAAAACAGTTTATACTACAAACTATTCATTGAGCAACTTAGAATAATATAAAAATATTAACAGGTTTAAACGGTTCATAAATAGTTGAACCGGTATTTTGTTTTAGAATAATTTAAAATTAAAAATGTTGCACAGCAGACTTCAATATAAGTTATTAAGAATAACTCAAAAACTATTGGTTTGACCTTGATCTAATTCATATGGGACTACACGAAAAGTACCAGCTTTCAAATAAAAAAAGAATCATCGAAATCGGTCCACCCAGTAAAAAGTTATGAGGTAACACACATTAAAAAACATACAGTCGAATTTAGTACTGTCTCCTTTTTGAAAGTCGGCAGAAAAAGGGGTTTTCAAGCACTTCAAACATCCTGAAATACGACTCGGAAACCCTTTCTACTAGTAACGAGGCGTTCCATTAGCTTTTTTTTTAAATAATCGAAGATAGGTGTTTATTAGCTACAGCAACTACTTATGATGATGTGGACTCAGTGTCTCTTTGTCATATTTATTTGTCACTAGCAAACCGCTCCAACTTCGCCTGGATAGAATCTATTAATGTAGCGTTATTTAGATTTAAGATAAATAAAGATCTTTTTATATTCTTTATCGTTTCTCAAAACACAAAACTTTAAGTTTTCGTATATGGGGATGCCTCCTCCCGAACAAATCGAGTCTAGTTTCTATGGTTTCATCACAATCGGTTTGGCCATTCCAAAGATTAACCCGGATAGACAGACAGACAAAAATTTAAAGATGTTTGTTTATGTCTTAATATCATGCAAACTCCCTGAGCTTAATAGCAGCCAATTATTTTAATATTACAAACAGACTCTTTAGTTTTATTTATGTTATATAATGAAAAAGGAAATATTATAAATTTACAAATTATTATATTTGTATAATTAAACCGCGGATATCTTGCTAATGCAACCAAACCCGACACGAAGCGGGGTGTAAATAAAACAGAGAGCTGTTAATACCACCATATCCAAACAAATCGCCGGCTCTCGCTGCCGACGTGTCTCCTACAGATTGGCTAGCGGATTAGCCGTTCATTCCATTGTTTTAATTAAAAGAACCTCTTCATTTTAAAGTATACTCCATAGACCGATGCTGCGATGAACAATTGTATTTAATTTTAAATCTAAGTTAGGTTGAATTAGACATCGATATAAGAAACATCGACGTTGACATCGATTTTTAAGTATAGACGGAAAATGTCGATTTCCGAAATCATTGACGTTATAGGTGGAAAAATAAACAATCCATGATTTTTTTTGTGTCGATGTTTTCGAGGACTTAACATCGATGTTTATCTACCATCGATGAATATCGATCTTCAATAGGTTTAATTAAAGGAAATGGTTGATTGAAGAAATTTTGAAATAACAATTGATTAATTTTATAACTACGTAACTATTTAAATAGTTCGCTACCTTTGATACGTATGTATATTATTACGCTAAGACGAATATATTCATAAAGTAACATTGGACATTTTACGTAGATAACATGTCTGAGTAAATACTTATGGTATTTGTTTTTGGCGTATTTTAAATTGGATTATAAATTCGATAGCCTAGTCAAAAGTGAACGTCGAACTTTTGTTTATAAAATTGGGTTTATATTTTTTGATTTCTTACTTTTATGACCCGCCGAACTTCGTACCGCCTAACAGTCGATTCTTTAATTTTTTTTTAATACTTATTCTGCTATTCGGGACACCGGGTCAGCTAGTAAGATAAAAAAATAAAAAGAAAGTTGATAAATCAACAATTACATTATGTCAAAAAATAAAAATTATAAAACACTTAAATTTTTTTTAATAGACACTAAAAATCACAATGAAAATTACAATTTCTGATTTCTTATTATGATACCTGCTTATTATATTTCATTTTATATTTACTTATTCTAAATTAAGTTTCCATCGTATAAATATTGACAAATATTTATACGATACGATACGATATAATATTTATACGATACTAACGTCACTCAATTATTTTGCCTTCCCGGAACCCCTCCACTAACACTTAAACTTTATGGTATGGTATTAAAGTTCAAATTGACTTTTAAGTATTATTAGGAATCTTTTGTATGGGAATATAGAAAAGTGTTGTTTTTAGACTTTTTCAGGCAATTTTTAAAATTTTTCTCTCCGTAAGAACCATCCTCGTACTTCAAGGAATATTATAAAAAAAAGAATTAGCGAAATCGGTTCAGCTGCTCTCGAGATTTGCGCTTAGCAACACATTCAGCGATTCATTTTTATATTATAGATTTGATTGATTCACAATAACCTTTGCTTTACCATTAATATACTACGAGGGACTGTTTTCCTAATTTTCAAAACATTTTTTTATCTATAATCAACCGTTTTTAACTTGACACCTCCGCTAATATCTCCATTTTACCTTTTGGAAACGGAACCATTCTTTTTACTTTGGTAATGAACTTGTACTGATGTACTTTTGCCAGTGTAAAGTATATTAAGAAATTCTCCTTTAAAATAATTTGTTTCAAAACTTCTTCACAATATGTTAATGCGTCGTATTTTAAAGTTTTTGGGCGATATTAACAGCATCTCGAGCCAGTAGACAATCGATGACAATAGTATCTCAAGGCGCCTAATCTTATCTTGAGATTCACAACACCATCGGAGTACTTGTTTCATCGTTTCCACTAGTTCACATGCGGAGATATTTAATGCATAAAATCACACCACTATTACATATCAAAATCCAAGTCACACCATTATTTAAACAATAATACAGGAGTAGCAATCCGCCGCCGATTGCAAAGTTCCCATCAAACCTCCTGCGGAACCATTATAAAGCATGCAGCACTCACCCGATCGCATGGCGCCGGTGCGTGTAGTTGCCTCGCCTGCCCTCGCCCCAGGGCCTCCCGTTTCCTCTGCGCACTGAACAGCCTCAGCTCCTTCCTCTCCTCGTCTGACAACGCGTGGCAGTAGCGGACCTGAAGATTGGCATTACTCACTTTGAGTATGTGCAAGGAAGGTAATGATGAAATGGGGTAATTAATCTTTTTACGTGTTAGAACCACGCTGCAACTTTATTATAGTTAGAGCACAAATAAGTCGGTTCGACCAAACCACGCTCTAACAGAATACCAGCGTAAATAGTAGGTTTAATGCTGCTGTGTTTCGTTTGGTGAGTTTAGAGAACTGCTGACCTTTTTTGCTGGAAACGAGGCATTCCATCTTAGTCTTCTGGGGTGACAACGCATCACCCATTTCTATTCTTAATCAAGGATAAATGTAAATATCTATGGACCACAGCATCCACTTATGAGGTGAACTGTGTGCTGGTATTTATTTATTTATTTATTCTTTATTGCATTCCTTAATCTAAAAGAATACAAAGGACGGACTAATGCCTTGTGGTATTCTCTATCAGTCAACCCATGGAGTGGTGAGAATTTGAAGTAGGTGTAACAATACAGAATAAAAACTAAATAGAAATGATAATTAATTACGTTATATATACATTTAACTAATATATACAATAAATAAAATATAAAAATATATCCTATGCATACATGTATACAAATATATACGTACATACATAAGCATACATATATGTAAAAGGCAAAGACTAGAATGACCTCGTTGTTATCACTACAGTTTTTCTCAAGTCCACTAGTAATCAAAGTACTGAATAAAGGACCCCCGATCCGAAGAAAGTCATAAAACACGATCCTAAGCAAAATGCTTCCACCGGTTTCGTGCATGTCTTACCAGGTCGTGCCTCCATCAAGTGGGAGGTTGCTATATACTGTAATATATTTTATTACTATAATACCTACCATCTGTATATTTTCACATCTATCTTTTAGTATGAGATCATGTCGCTATATAGTTCAAGGCTGCTCTCATTTCTTAGATGGTCTATAATAGAATAAGTTTCTTACGCTGCTCCAATGGGTACCTGATATATTCTCATGAGTTTCCTTTTATTAAAGAAAATAAGTGAATAACGAACTGCAGTCCGCGAAGACCATCTCTTGTTTCAGTTTCCCTCTTACGACATCCACGGGATGATATGGGGTAGTGGATATCCTTACCCCGCCACTACAGGGTCATTGAGTTGCGTTTATAATGAATTTCGTTTTTTATTTATTACTTGATACAGACTCCTTACAGGTCGAACCCAATGCGATAGTGTCCTCTTTTTTATTACAAACAAAACACACTAATAATATTAAAATATATGTAGCTAAACAAACGAATAAAAAACAAAATATAAACAGTCAAAAGTAAAAAACTATTATACAAAATCAGCTAAAAAAAACTGTAACATTAATGTACATACCTCATTGTCCTGTGGAGGAAGCTGCTGCAGCAACTGCTTCAGTCGATGTCGCTCGCCCACGCTGTTTACATACGGCACTTTGTCTTCTGGAATCGTGGAGAAGTACAAGTGGACCTAGAAGCAAATGAAATGTTTTTGTGAGTGAGCGCATAATAAGTTAAATATCAGTGGTGGCCCTGTCGTCGCGCCACAAGCGAAACGCACCGAAACCTAAATCGCGCTATCAAAGTTTCCAAGTATTGCGGTATATATAGAATAGCTCTGCACTATGGATGCTGTAAAAGCCAAAAAGGCTAACAGCACTCAGAATAAAAATACCATCAAAAGGAGCATTGGCTACTCCCCGGCTGATCAACTTTCCGCTTTCCTTCAATGACCAAATTATTTGCCTCGTTAACCGCCTTCCTCATCATGCTGTATTCATAAAAGTAAGGGTTATATCATTTCTAATTTGAGAATAAAAATGCAGATGTGTTTTTTTATTTATTTTGTTTAAATCGTAACGTTTTTATAGTTTAAAAAAACGTTACCACCACACTAGGATTTTCTCCTGTATTGTGGAGGCAGTTTACAAACATAAATTGCACAAGGACAAACATCCAGGACCGGTACAATTATTTGTATGGTAAACTAATGTCGGATTTTGAACCTGCGGCCCTCAGCCCCTCAACTCAATCCTAAGCCACTGCGTCACGGAGTCTAAGCTTTGAGGGCTAAGATGGAATGCCTCGCTACTAGTTAAAGATTTACCGTTTCTTTGCATTCGCCAAACACAGCATCATTATGGTGCTATTTTACATTGGTATTCTGGGAGGACGTGGTCTTACCCCGGTTGAGCCCACCCATTCATGTTGCAACCATAACATAGCTGCAGCGTGGCTCTATAACGTTAGTGTAATTTAAAGTATCTATTATAAATTGTATAAGCGTATTTTGTGATTCTTTGTATGTCCTCCCCGATATAATTTAGTGTAATGTAATATGTTTTTATGTATATATTTGATTGCTTAGCAATTTGCTATGGAGACAGGGGGAAATCTAAAGAAATGATATTGTTCCTAATACCTTGGACATGACTAGGAATTTTATTTCATTAAATTAATGCGTGGGTTAATTGCTGAAGAAACAATGTTTTTACTATATTCCTGTATCTAATTAAGATAGATGAATGTGACTAGGTCTAGGTACTGTTCTGTCTGGAAATCAGCGTGGAAGGTTTTTTCAGTTTTCCTATCAGAGTGCGTCCACTAATTACGTGAGGCGTAATTAGCGATTTTTCTACCGTCTCGTCTTCCCCTGGTGAGAGTATCCCCCTGGTGATTTGTAGAGTTCGCATAGCCGCGATAAATATTTTTGTGTAGGGTTTAGCCATGTTTTACTTAATTCAACCCAATTTTCTTGAAATTTTACAATGTTTCTTGCGGGAAAAAATTACGTGATATTTGCCGAAACCCTCCGTCTCCCCCACGTGAGATTGGGTGAGATTTGGTTCGGTCGGTTTTGTCTGCTGCTCATATGTTGGTTTGTTTCCCTGTGTTGCCTCTTAATTAGTTAATGATCTCCAGACCGAATTTCGGCCATGGCGTTCTCTCTTCCCTCACTTCCATAGTCCGATGGGACGGTAATCCGAAACGACCGGAGAGTGATTAGGCGCAGGACCAACAGCTTTATTTAATTTCCGAGGCACGAAAGTGAAACGCTGCCAACATTCTGACTTCGGGCTATTGAGAATTACTTGACAAAGGGACTAAGAGACCCGGGATTCGAACCCGAGATCTTATAGTAAGCAGTCGCGCATACCACCCACTAGATCAACGAGGCAGCCAGCTCCTCTTACGATACTCACGTGATGATATAGGCAGTGGATATTCTTACACCGCCATTACAAAGTTGAGTCGTTTATGCCTCTCAATAATAATAAGTCAATAGAAAGACATAAGGATGTCTTTCTATTGACTTTTACGGGATGATTAACGGTTTACTAAGCTGAAGTGGCAATAAGCCAGACATATAGCTTGAAGAATCGACAACGATGGGGCAGAAAGATTCTCGAGTGGCAACTTCGTACCGGTTAACGAAGTGTAGGGCAGCACCACACTAGATGGCGTGACGACCTGGTAAGACATTCAGAAAGTCGATGGATGCAGGTGGCTCAGGACCGTGATTAGTGGTGTACCTTAGGGGAGGCCCATATTCAGCAGTGAGCTTGTGAAGAGCTGTAATGATGATGAAGAAGGTGTATAACAAACCATTGCTGTCAGGGATGCTCTACGTAACCGTTATTAATATACTAAACATAGCCTTCGTGAATCCACAGACGATTAACATTCCCTCCCTTTATATTAGCGCCCGTATCTAATAGACAAGTCGGGCTAATGAAAATCCTACGTGATCTGTGTCTAGATGACGGTGAGTGAGTTATAGGGCCTTATACGGACGGTGTTATGTCTTTGCAACATTGTGTTAACTCGGTATTTCATATTTATTGCCGGGGGCCAGTTGGTTGATTATATTTCGCCTTTAGTAGCCGTCGCTGTAACCGTATATGGATATTTTATGCGACGTTTGCGTTTATTAGATTTTGCGCTTATCTATTAATAAAATGTGTTGTCTATACGCTAACATAAACAACCTTTTATCTATAGGTATTAAGTATGTGTAGCGAATTGAAAAGTAAAGCTGGCTATTCGCCGATAGATGGCGCATTTATGTATGTAGAGAGAGTGAGAAAAAATCACATTAATATTTTGTTTTGCGCAGCGGCAAAATTTATGATGGTGCCAATTAACTAGGGCGAAATTAAAATATTACTGTAAACAAAAAAAAAATATATATATCGGCGCGTCTATAAAATACCGGATGGATCGAGAGGTTGCATCACTCTAGCGGAGTGTCATATCGATGGTAGAGTAAAGTTCACTGTAGGCGCCGTGCGCGAGAGATTCTGCCTAAACCATTCTACGATTGCTAATGACAGTATCGTGGTTATGGAGTGTAGAGAGAAGGAGGACCATCTCTATATAAGAAAAGTGTCCCTAAAAACGTGTCCAATAAGGGTGGCGCTGCAGTAGCATAGGATAAATTAGAAAAAAAGCGCCAAAATTAATTAGAATAAGATGGAGAAATAAACAAGGACCCACCAATCCGCTTGGTTTTGTACTACGTAAATAGTTGAGGTTTGGTATATGGCATTATATTATTTTTTTTTATATACTGGCATTTTACTAACTACTCTAGTCATAAATTTTTTTAAATATTTGAATTCAGCTGACTTCACTCCGTTCACAACAGCTATCTTCATATCGTAGTTTTTCAGACGCCAGCGCTATTGTGGTAGATTTTGGAACCTCTGTTTTCAGTAAATAGTAGGACACTTTTTCAACTTTCGCCCCTTATAAGATGGTTCTCCTTGTACTCTACACTCCATAATCGTGGTGCTGCTCGTTGTACTAATGAGGGCATCCACGACTTTTTTGCCACCAGGGCGGCGCCACTAGAAAGTGAGGTATAATATTTGACAGATTTCATAACGAGAAAGTTACTTTGTTCGAAAAATGTAAAGGTTAATGCTTCTTTCTGTACTATTAGCTATATTTTATATTAATAATATTAAAAATAGATAAACCAAACCACGGATGTTCATAAAAGTAGAAAAATTAAAACAAAGTTAAAAATGTGCAAAAAAATTAAAGAGCAGACCACTGACGTATTGTTTTTTATATTAATTTAATACTCTAGAAACTGATAAACTTTTATTAAAAACCAACTTCTTAATTAAATTACATTGTGTAACAAAAAACTTTACCTCAGTGTCAGCTGTGTCTATCTGTGTCGCTATCTGGTGAGCAGAAAATTATTAGCCCTCATTTCTCTAGTGCAGGGAAGTAAGATTGTGTTGCTGAGAGGCTGCACTGTGTTACGATGAAATGGGGGTAGTATTGTTGTTAGTTTGCATATTTTGGTGTTATCATGTAACTATCTTCCTCATGATAAACTACTGTGTAATTGTGACGGTGACATATTACATTATGGTCGAACTGTAACTGGTCTATACTGAATATATACAGCTGTTTTGTTGCTAATAATGATTAATTGGGTAAGCAGTAGAATAAGTTGAACATCCGCTCTCACACTGTTTTTATTTTTAACAATTAACCTTTTTGATGTATTTCCGACAAATAAAACACTTAAAGAAAAAAATACTTGCTCCCACAGTAAACTGTTTGCAGGTTAAAATATTACAGTGTAGGTGGCAGTATAAGAAAATCTACTATAGTTATTTTATTTCATGATGAAGTTTTGACTTTGATTGTTGTTAGCCGTGCACATACACTATGTGTTAGTGTGCGTAGGCTACGGGCGCTCAGGAGGAGCGCTCCCGAGGCCTACGCAGACAATGTGTATGTGCACGGCGAGCAACAATCAAAGTCAAAACTTCATCGTGAAATAGAATAACTATACCCTATTTACCATTGGTGTCGTAAGAGGCAACAGAGGATAATAAAACAAAAGAAGGACGGTAGCATGTTCCTAATAGCAACTAAAGATAAAAACTGGGGTTGTCAGCGTGACAACTATGGCAAGTATCCCCCTTATGAGACAATATTGTGGACCTAGTATGTTCAGTGTTGGACTTGGACTTCTGATATGCTGTAATAATGATGAAGAAGACTTTCAACGAGGATTATATAACTAAAAATCTTAAATTTTTCATTTGTAAATGCGTCCAAACTTTGATTACAAGTGTCACGGTGTCTAAGCTTACTGTTTATTTAAATAACGGTTACCTCGGTCGAGATTTGGAAATCGTGATTTGACATTTTTGGCGGGAGTAAATAAATTAAGTTTTGAGGCCAATGGCGGGAAAAGAACATTTAAGTAAAATTGTTCACATTCTTAATACAAATAAGGGAGGTTTAGAGAGGGACAGAGAGGGAGTTTGAGGGACTTTTAGAGAATAAATAAGAAATGTTAATAAATTAATAACCTCTATGTTGAAATGGTCATCAAAATAAAATTTATACGTGGTAGAGCCACGCTGCAGCTATATTATGATTGTAGTACAAATGGTTCAGCATGGTGGGGGAAGGACCACACCACACCCACACTCTCGTAGAATACTAGCGTGTTTTGTATGATGAGTGTGGAGAACTGCAAAAAAATGTCTCCTTTTTACTGGAAATGAGGCAATCCATTTGCGTCCTCAGTGGTGAGAACGCATATGCATTTTGATTCTTAATCAAGGATAAATGTAGACGTATATGAGCCGCAGCATAATGCAAAAAACATATTCATAATTCTTTCTTAACGTCTTAAAAACTTTACTACAAAGTGGTAGGTTTATTTTCCTGCCTGAAATTCCGACTGAGTTACCTATTTCTGTCGCCTAGCACTGCTGTATTCCCATTAAAGAGAGCCAGTATAATAACCGACTGTAAGGAATTCCATCTTAGTCCTCAGAGGTGACAATACATCTGTAGTCTTCTTTGTTTATTAGTTGGTTGCAGAGGTCTATAGGCTGCAGTAGCCACTTACATTCGGTGTAAGAAATTGAAGTGACAAACGAATTGTCACTGCAATTAGTTATTAAAGTAAATAAATTCATGTTTAGGTAAATAAAATAAATTCAAATGTGTAGTAAATAACAATATGTAAATTAATAAGTATTATGTTATAATATGAAAAGTCTTTAATACACTGTACACAAAAAATCTGATAAAACATGAAGTGTTTGCTTTTCGTCGAAAAGAAATTGAGCCTATTTTATTTACCCTTAGAAAAGAATAAGGGTCGACAAGAGTAACCCCAGTTAATTTGCTGCCCATTTGCGTAAGCACAACTCCGTAACCTCAAGTAGAACACCAAGGAGGAGGGAGTTGCTCAGGGTGCGCTCTTGGGACCCATTTTAATTTTTTGCTCCGTTGCTTCCCGATTCGCGCTCTTTATTACTTTATTTTTGTCTTAATTATAAATGCCGGGCTCTAATTTGGTATTCAAAACGTTAAACTTTACGATCAGCTGGAATACTCGGAATGTAAGAATGTTTTAACATTTATTTCGTTTCAGTAAAAGCTTGCGCGGGGTTTTATCGCTGTGTCAAATCGTTTGACGACAACAGAGTCATTAAATAAATACATAAAATTTTGCTTAAAAATCACACAGTGGACTGTTTCTGTCCGTAATACTTTGAGATAAAATTGAGTATCTTAAGTAAAAGGAACATAAGAAAAATTAAAACATACAATTTAAATAATTATATCGTTCTATTTTGTTATTATCATATGCGAAGAAGATGAGCGGCAGCGTCTTCCTAATAGCAACTAGAGATAAAAGATTATCGGTTACTAAATAACTTCCTTATGAGGCAGTCTCTGGGAAGATCCATGTTCAGCAGTGGACTTTGACAGCTTGTAATAAATGAATGAATAATGAAATATAAATGCCACGGCTAATCTTTATATATAAAAATTACGTGTCACATTGTTTGTCCGCGATAAACTTTTTGCACACTCTGTGCAGTTTCGTCCAACTTGAGAGATATCATAGTTTTTACCCTTAAAAATTTTTATCGCGAATTTACGGTTTTTTTATATGACAAAGGATCGTCGGGAAGGGCAGAACTAGGTCTGCCTGGCCAGCTAGTTTAAATATAAAAACGAGTTGAATGTAAATTCAAGAAAAGCAACTTCCTTCTGCGTGAATCCCATATCTCTGGTGCCCTTTGACCTACAGGACCCAAATTCAAACTCGACCGAGCTATTACCTCAAGGTATCCACATACTAAATTGAAAGTCAATCGGTTCAGTGGAACGGAAGTTATCGTGTCGGCATACAGACTAACAGACTGCCAGTAAAACCATTAACTTCCTTTCAATGCTACGCAGAAGGAAGTTAATAAACTTAAGATGAGTTTTAGTTATGTTCGTAGTTTAAATACTACTCCACATAATGTTCATTATCAATAAACTATTTCGTCTTTAGTCTCAAAAAAATGAATTATTTAATTTCGACCATCCCGGCAGCACCTAAACCTAAAGTCAAACGGCTACACTTAGTTTTAGATATAAATACATTATCACTCTTATTTAAATAAAAATACAATAGTGATTAATTTTAAAAATTTTGTAATTTTTATTTATAGCTTTGGGTATCAAAACTTGCCATTTGTTCAATCTCTAATCTATGAACCTATAGATATCTATACATAGATACAAATAAATAAAATGTCTGTTTGTAATGTCAAAATAACAGCTTTTTACTAAATGCATATGAAAGTATTTACGGTACTTTTAACAAAAAACAATTTTTAATTATTTTGTCTGTCTGTCTTTTTGTTTCTGATAATCTCCGAAACGGCTGGACCGATTTTGTCGGGATTTTCACTGGCTAGTAGCTGATGTTATATATGTTGTTTTAGTAAAAGAATTAGGGTTCCACGCAAAAAAATTAAAACCTATGAAATCCAATCGTAACGAATTCCACGCGGGCGAAGTTGCAGGGAACAGCTAGTATATAAACAAAATTTGTACAATATTAATATATAAATAACCATTGTTAAAAGTTTTGTCTGTCTATCTGTCTGGGCTAATCTTCGAAATGCTGCACCGATGCTGATGAAACTTAACAAATAGATAGAGGGTAATGCCAGGACAGATGTAGGCTCTATTCTGTCCGAAAATCTAAAATATTTTTTTGATAATCAACGAAAAATGTATAAAATAAACGGTCTTTCAATATCTTAAATATAAATAACGCCAAATTAATAGACCTGAGCTAAGCGAAGTTCGCTAGTATTATAGTTTTGTTCATTTCTAAATGATTTCTACAGAATAGGTAATGTATAAATAATAACAGATGCAAATCGTGATTAGATGAGAGAGCGGGATGGGGAAATTATTCTTAAACGTTTAACAGCAATACGTGTGTCGAAGTGATAAAGATTATGTAAGATTATCTTTTTATAATTTGTTTATGTCTGAAGCACGTAATGATAAAAACGTAGTTTCTAGTATTTTTTTATAAAACAAAAGTAACAAACGGCCTTAATAAGAAATCTTTAGTTTCAGTGAATGGTACGAAGTTGTAAATACATAGCATGCTGTGCATGCACCTTTATGTGATTGTGCTTACATTTAGAAATAAGACTACCGTAAATTTTGAAAAAAGATCTCCGTTCCTCACTTTTACAGCATTTTGCTTTGTCAATACTCGTATTATTTCATTAATTCTTTCTATGTGTACAAGACCACCGAAGCATTCCTAATCACAACATCTTTTTGAAAACCGTGCCTCATTTATCACACAATTTTTCATCCTATAAAGTCGCACCTAACACATCTTAATGACCGCAATTCTACATTCATTAATTTTACTCCCATGCTTCTTCTGCCAACTAACTTTAACTATCATACAATGACGTAGGAACTAACACAGCATTTTTGAATGCCAAGTACCCAGGTCTGGTTTGTCAGACATATGTAGTGCCTTTTTGACACTATCTGACTTCCCACAAGTACCCAGGCCGGCTACATGCGGCAACGTTAACATCTGGTACTATGACCCTAGTACTGATGCTCCTACTTAACGATTGAGGTACATCCTTCCTTCCGATATAGGGTAGTATATGTGTATATCCATATTCAGTAGTGGATTTTGTTGTTGATGTTGATGATGATGATTAACATAGTGGAGCGATGCTGCAGCTATATTATGGTGGTACCACGAATGGATCGGCTCGACCTGGGAAGGACCACGCTCTCACAGAACACCAGTGTTAAATAGCAGCTTAATAATTAAGAACCGGAGAACGATTTGATTGAAAACGAGGCATCATTCCGTCTTAGTACTCAGGGGTGACAATGCATCTGTATTTTGATTCTTAATCGAGGATAAATGTATTTTTCTATGGACCACAGCAACCACTTACGATCAAGTAGACTGTGTGCTCGTTTGTAACCTTTAATCAATATAAAAAATGATATAAGGTACGCGAGGGTAATAAGGTACCTTAAGCTTTGAAGCCTTATAAAACCAACACAAGGACGAAGACAGAGACAAAAATACAAAGTCGTATACTATAACTAATATATTAAGAAAAAAGTTGCAAACAAGCTTCGGAAATAATTGGGAACATTTCACACACACACAATCAATTTAAAAAAATTAACTACACTACGCTATACTAAAATCGACGAAAATATTTACTATAGTATTAACTGTCAAAATGGCGTCAATAAAGCAGCACCCTTTAGACCCTGTATTAATTGATTGATTGATCAAGAACTATCGTATCACAAAACCATCTATACAAACAATGCTGTAGTTTTGGAGTTATAAGAAAGTGACCATATTAACCGGATGACCATACTACCCTCACGTACTATAATCATCATTTAAATGTTTCCTTTAAGTTCATTACTTTCTTAAATCAGTACAGACTCCCTTATCATTGACAGCTTGTTCTTTTCAAATCGCGAATAGCAAAAAGTACAAAAGTACCATTGATATAAAAACTTACTACAAAAGTATTGTTCGTTGCGAATATTAATAACGACGGTACAGAGTAAAGTATTGCTCAAAGAGCATAGGCATCGTGAATAGTTTGGTAGCAGAGAAACGGAACGAAGCGAAAGCAAGTAGACTTTCGGAACAATAGCTTTGTGGTGAAAACAAAGGGTTTAAGAAGACCAGTGTAGTTGTCTCAAACGTATATCGCAGTATATTCAACAATAGTACATATCATAAATCGAAGTGCTGCGGAAATTTGGGCTCTGTTAAAAATACAAAGAAAGAAGGGATATTATGTTTGTTCGTTGTTCAACGATTACTTTTTAAAAAAAACCTCAATAACAAAATGTTAACATTTTTTACTTTTAATTTAGGGACTTTGATACTATAGTATTTAATTTAATTAATATTTATAATAAAATAAATAATTATAATATATGACAGTCCCTTTACCCACCAATTAAGTTGCATAATATGTCCTGTATAATTAATCTAATGTGATACTAGTAAAACTAATACTAGCGACCCTCGCTTAGCCTAGGTCTATTAATGTGGCGTTATTTATATTTAAGATATTGAAAGACCAAGAATTATACGTGGTAGAGCCATGCTGCAGCTATATTAGTAGTATATAGTTGTAGATAGAATGTGTCGGCTCGACCGGGGAAGGACCACACTCTCACAGAATGCCAGCGTCAAATAGCAGATTAACACTGCTGTGTTTCGTATAGTGAGTGTAGAGAACCGGAGACCCATTTTACTGGGAAAGAGGCATTCCATTTTAGTCCTCACGGGTGACAACGCATCTGCATTTAGATTTGCAAACGAGGATAGATGTAGATGTCTATGGGTACACAGCACACTTACCATCAAGTGGATTGTTTGCTGGTTTGTCACCCTATCCTATAAAATATATTGCACACTATAGGTAGTGCTTTCCTCTCGACACGTCAAGGTCAAGCACTTTTGTGTTCTTAAAATGTCTCTATCACAACCATATTGAACTTATACTATAATATGAGTAGCCGTATATCAAGAAAACACTAATTAATCCATCTTATATCTTATATTTCAAAGTAGCAATATAAAATTATTCTAAAAAATAATTTTATATTGCCACTTTGAAAACAAATGGTTTGAAAAAAATTTTACGTGGACGTCCGTATGTTGATTTTGTAGGTGGTCAGGATAACTCCGAAAAAAATAGATGTATCGATACTGGGTTTTTTATTAACATCAGAATTAGATCAAATGGTTCCTCATTTACTAACAATAGTACCTACGCGTAGTTTGTTAATAAAATTAAATTCAACTTTTATATGTTTTATTGCAATTAAAAATTTAAAAGCGCATTCATATTTTTAGCCATTCATAGACAAAAGACAAATGTACCAGTAATGTACAGCCTATATCGATTTTATACTTTGTGTAATCGATTGATTTTGGTAAACATGATTAATTTTTTCCCTGTAGGTGACACTACCTGTTAAAATAAAAGAGCGCTAAATTTAAAACACGTAAATAATATATTTTAAAAGTCAGGAATACAATTTTTTTACTTCATCAAAATTAAATGGTTTCATTTAATTTTCGAAAATTAAAGTTAAGAAAAGAAAAAAAATTAAAAAAAAAAGAAAATTAAAGTCGAGCCTCCTGAGCGTTTGCTCAGGAGGCTCGACTTTCGGATTTTTCTCTCTATTTTACAATATATGACAGTCCCGCCATACATTAGTCACTATACAGAATGTGTATTATATACAGATGTACATTTTAAATCCCAGCTCAGACGACTTGTGTAGTTTTCGGACGGTGGTTGAAATAAAATATTGTTTTATAGAAGAAGTGTCTAAAATGAACACACAGTCCACCTGGTGGTAACTGAATGCTGTTACGCACAGACATTTGAATTTCTCCTAAATTAAAAATTATAATACTGATGACTTGTCACCCCTGAGGTCTAAGTTGCCTCATTTCCAGTAAAAAGGTATCCGGTTCTCTACACTAATCCGTACGAAATACAGCAGCACTAAGCTGCTCTTTTACACTGGTATTCTGTGAGAGCATAGTCATTCCTCGTTCGCCATTCTATTCTATTCTAAAAATAATGGAGTTCCTTTAGCTTTGCCTTACCTGTTCAGGTCGTAGTCCCGGCGGAACCCACGTGTACTCTTCCAGCGCACACCCTGAGTCATCGTCACTCTGTGAGTGCCGGTGTGGATCGCCTGGTTTCATCAGTCGTTCGGCGTGTTCCAACAATCCCCTGAGCTTGCCTTGAGGGACAGGATGAGGCGATAGAGACATGGCTGACTGAGGGGATTGTGGAGAATGGTAACTGTGACTCGGTTGGTTAAGTTGGGATACACTGTGACTGTGTAGAAGGTTGTACTCTAGAAAATTTTGACCCGGAGGCGGTTGACTCCGTCTGAAATTTGGGTAAGAGTAGGGATGCGGCGAATTGGACTGGCTCGGTACAGATGAGCCGCTGTGACTTGGTTGTGGTGAGGGCAGCGAAGGGGGAAGACGCGGTGATGTGACCGGTGACGATGGTGCAGGGGGCGGTGGTGATGATGTCTGTTCATGTAGTGGAGGCGGTGACGAGCCGGTTGGTGATACCACGCAGTTTCGGCAAACAGGCCTGTAAACAAAAATCACAATTATAATCTTTTTACTCGAATAAAGCGGAACACAAAAGAAGGAACACATTTTTGGTGTGTGTGTGTGTGTGTGTGTGTGTGTGTGTGTGTGTGTGTGTGTGTGTGTGTGTGTGTGTGTGTGTGTGTGTGTGTGTGTGTGTGTGTGTGTGTGTGTGCGCGCGTGTGTGTGTGTGTTCATATATATTTGTCCGTTCGTAATCATTTAAGAAGCTATAGCAGCTCAGATTCTAAGAATTTGCTGTACAAAGATGTCGTCTGCCAACACGCACTGAAGTAGCGTAGGCGATTAATTGCTCTGAAAACCCTCTCAGAAAAGAGGAGAGGCCGGTTCCCAGCAGTGGGACGTGTACATCATATGGCGGCATTGTCGTCGCACCACAGGCGAAATAGACCGAAGTCTAAATCACGCCATCAAAGTTCCAAAGTACTGGGTTATATTATAGAACGGCTCTGGCTGAACATCTCGACCGGTGGGAGATCGTCCCTTTTCCTTCCATAGCTAAAGGCTATAACTATACTTTTTACTTAAATTACGTTTTTATTAAGTCACTTTCTTGTTTGTCTGTCTGTAGTTCTGGGTGGAATCTTGCAAATCAAATTTCGAACACTACCCGATGAACTAGAGACTTGAAATTTTGAAAATAGCTCTGAATCGGATAAAAAAATTTAAAATAAAAATCACTTGTTTTCATTATTTTTACTTTGAATATTTAAAATAGTAAATTGAAACATGAAAAATTAGCGCTATAAGATATATCATATTAATCAAACGCATTAAAACAACAAAGCATAATTCCTCTAAAAGACATAATCAATCACCGACAATCGAATAAGGGACCATAAATCATGGTGTAAGGTCTAAATCATTTGGAGCAGATAAATCAATCGGCGCCCAACAATGACCCTTGGCTGACTCGTCACGATCTCGCCAACGAGTATTGATGGATGGACACGCGGTCAAACAGATTTTATATTCGGATAACACCTGCTTTCTTAATACCAAGCAGAATTTATCATCTTGAAAATTGTAATACCATTGAATTTTACTTATTTTTAATTTCCGACGTCTCGTTTGATTTGCAGCAACCATGGTCACGGGGGGACTGAGGTGATTTGATGTCCCGATGTCAAAGGTAAGCCGGAGTAGTTTAGAGTTTGTGCTTTGGAGCATACTTTGAAATGTCGGGAATTAAAAATAAGTAAAATTAAACGCCATAGAATCCGCAAAATAGTTTTATTCAATACGTAGTGTTCGCGTAAATATAAGAAATCATTATAATTGTATTCCAGACAAAATTTTGAATTTCTTCGAGTACTTTTCTGCCTGGGAGTCCGTCTGCATTACCCTCTTACTTACTTTTGTCACCAAATAGAATTGCTTGCACTGCTGCAAAACGTGTAAAAGAAAAAAAATACATCTTTTTAATTGATATATATGAATTATTATCTCATATTAGTACTAGCTTATATATATACGAGTATATATATATATATATATATATATATATCCATTATATAATATTATGTATATTATTTATTCATTAATAATGTACGCACTAAGTTTGCCTTTTACTTTGGCAGTAGACCCATAAAGAAAAATATATTTATATTTTTCTTTATGGGTCTACTGCCTTTGTACGAACTCACTGTATGACTGTTTCTGTGTTTTGTTGTGTACATTAAAAAAAAAACACATATGCAACTAAAATTATTTGCAAATATCAACATCGTTTTAAGTGTATAGGTATGTGTGCGTCAGCTGCAGTAGAATTTTATGGGCTGTTAATATACGTGGTGTTCTATCTATCTTTCTTTGTTGGCCTGAGGCTGCAACAAGTTTTCATATTATCTATAATAATAGGAAAACATAAGAACATGGTAGTGGCAGATGAGGATTTTATAGTAAACTAGCTGTTCCCCGCGACTTCGCCCGCGTGCAAATTAGGGTTTTAATTTTTTTTGCAAGGAAACCTAATTATTTTTCTATAATAAAAGTAGCCTAAGTTACTCCCGTATGACATCAGCTATGTGCCAGTGGAAGTCCCGTCAAAATCGGTCCAGCCGTTTCGGAGATTAGCCGGAACAAATAGACAGACATACGAAAATTTCAAAAAGTGTATTTTTGTTATAAGTACCGTTTATACTTTCATATGCGTTTAGTAAAACGTTGTAATTTTTATATTACAAACAGACACATCAAATTTATTTATTTGTATAGACTAGCGAGCCGGCCCGGCTTCGCACGGGTGATTTTTGTATCCTGACAAAAGCGCCACCTTCCGGGTGCGATTGTGAATCTAAATCATCCAGGGACCCCAATCAAAACACAAAAAACGTACCTCTTTTTAAAGTGCTATAGTTTGAAAATGTGACTTTTTTTATTAACACCCCCGCAACCCCACTTGCGGGTGGAATTTCGTAAATTCCGTTCTTAGCTGAACTCCACTCGGCAAAAGGAGTATTCCAACTGAATTTCAAGTCTCTAGGCGTTATGGTTCCAGAGATATCGTGATGAGTCAGTACAGTGTAGTGGAAATCTCAGATTTTTGCGATAAAATCTGCTTTCGTGTCATTATCCAAGAAGAAAACAGAGGAATTCTTTTGTATAGTCTAAACGTCACTCGTTTAGTCTCTTTAAAATTAAAACGCAGATGATTTGTAACCTTGAGACCTGACACGTGCTTCATTACTAGTAAAAAGGGAAAGGATTTGACACTTAATAGAATCAGGCGTTACTTCGCGGAAGTCCATTGTATTAAAGTTGACAAAAAATTACTTTGCGTACATCCGCTCGATAAAATAAAATGATGTGTCTTACCTAGTATGAAGAGCACCTCCCGCCCTCCCTCAATTGCGTGCACTATCCCCGTCACCATTAATCCCAGCATCACTACTCCCAACACCACTACACTAGGAAAGACACACCACTGACGACAATACGAGACGTGTTTCGCCTCTACACGAGGCATCCTCAGGTGATATAGACTCTACGGTGGCTAACCGCTATCTTGAAATCTTTAGTAATAGAGCGGATTCCAAAACTAATAAAAGTATTATAATATTACGCTCTTAAAAAAATTTATAAAGTGACATCATTTACGTAACAGTAGCCTCATGGTAGGGTGCGGATCGCAAAGGCTGTTAATACATCAATCGATCGATCGTCGATCGACGCCATTGATCGAGGTCGATCGATTGGTGTGGTAGCTTTAGCTGATCGATGGCTACTGCTCGATAAAACGTTGTTCAATCGTCGATCGACGTCGATTGACAATTAATCGATGTGATTGTGGGCTCATCATCAGTATCTTTCAAAATTTATTCGAATAATCAAGTAGGTCGATGAACGTTGACTGTTCCATTCTACCATTAATCGATCCGTGTGGTAGAAACTATCTATCGACGTCGACTAATCCATTCCACCATCTATCGATGCCATCGATCGACGATCGATCGATTGGTGTGGTAACATCGAAACTCGTGGGTTTGAATCCGCTATTCGACTACGGTTGTGTACCGCTCCCAAAACAATAATTTTAAGGTTACTTGGACATTTATAATGTTAATAGCATTGCTAGTATTAAAAAAAAATGGCGACAAGAATCGAAGACATTGTTATTTTATAGAATAAGCCATCCTACACAGCCTGTATATATATAGCGAGCTAGTATATATATATATATATATATATATATATATATATATATATATATATATATATATATATATATATATATATATATATATATATATATATATATATAATATAATCCTAAGCTGTGCATTTATATTGTGATTTTTTTTGAGTAATGGATGGTTCATGTAGAGATTTGTTGGCATAATTCTAGAATGAAAAATAATTTTACACAAACCTGTTTAAAAATGGTTTTATTTCCAGAATTTTAAAATTTTGACCGTAATAAAATTCTCATACATATTTATTTTATAGGATAAAGGTGACAAACTAGCACACAGTCCACCAGATGGTAAATGGCCGCTGTGACCCATAGACATCTACATACATCGTCAACAACAAATCAAAATGCAGATGCGTTGTCACCCGTGAGGACTAAGATAGAATGCCTCGTTTCCAGTAAAAATGGCTTCCGGTTCTCTACATTTACCATACGAAACACACCAGTGGTAAGCTGCTATTTTACGCTAGTATTCTGTGAGAGCGTGGTTCCCGGTCGAGCCGACACATACTTGCTACAACTTTACTACTGATATAGCTGTAGCATGGCTCTACCACGTATAAAATTATATTTTACAACTAGGTACAAAATCTACATAATCCAATCAAATTTTATCATAGTAGATTGTAGTTTTATTACAGTAATCCAGTCGTTCGTGATAGTGGATGAGTAAATCTGCTTATCTAGGTCATTTTCTAAATAGGTAACATTTACACAGTAAAAGAGACATTAAGACTAGAAAATTTAATGAAACCTCATCGATTAATCGGTTTCACCGGATATAGACGACTTGGACATGCTATCTGGTGTGGCGGGTCGAGAGGTTAGGCTGGCCCCGGCTGCTTGTTGAGCGCTCTCACGAAAACCTTTAATTTTGGCCGTGAATAGGTTGTTTTATAATGGGAAAACTAGACACGGAAGTGATGTGCTTGATAGTTTCAGATGTGCGATTTATATAGATTATAAATTATATGTCTATATTAGCTGATTAATATTTATAGAATCTGTGAAGTTTTTATTAAGATTTATAGTATATATGAAGGTTGAAAATTTGACAAGGAGTTAATTGACGAATCCTGGAGTTTTTTATAGTATTCCCAAAAGCTTATTTTTTATAGGATAGGGTGACAAGCGAGCACACAGTCCACCTGATGGTAAGTGGTTGCTGTGGCCCATAGACATCTACATTTATCCTCGTTTGCGAATCAAAATGCAGATGCGTTGTCACCCGTGATGACTAAGATGGAATGCCTCTTTTCCAGTAAAAAGGGTCACCGGTTCTCTACACTCACCATACAAAACACAGCAGTGGTGAGCTGATATTTTACGGCAATGGGTGATTTTCATAATGATTTCTTATATTAACGCGAATACTTCACATTGAATGATAGATTCATTTATTTTTTTACGGATTATAACGCGTTTCATTAAAAATTTTTTTTGCTGCTCAACGTTCGGGTTGTCAGCACCCATAGTCACGAGAAGGGGGGTGGGGGCATTGTTAGTTCGGCTCAGATTTTGCATATTAATTTTTAGTCCGGATCTTAAGCTCATTCTGCGTAGATCGGGAAGTACAAAGTTAAAATTAAACACTATATAATCCGTAATATAAGATTGATGAACTGTGTACACGTTTTTCACTGTTACCTAAATAAAAAAATCGTATAACGTAAAAAAAAAACTACGTGCAAGCTATTAACATGCAAGATACACTCGGTATAACCACAGAATAAATAATAGGTATAGGTAACTTAAGTTAGTATTTACATGGCACAGCCGCCACTTAAAACTCCACGTGTATGTGTGTATATTTTGATATATTTATCTCAAAATGCATTTTATACAGTAGACATAACATTAAAATTACTGTTAAATTGTAAGCTTAAGTACTTTTAGCCCTATCTCTTTCATTATCTGAACTCGTCAGATAAGTATCGATGTATCTGCCGATGGCCGGCGATCGCTCAAAGGACGGATGCTGTCGAAAGAAATGCCACCGTTAGATCACGGCGATTACAATTAAAATCGTGCTGCAGTCTATTCTTACAGTTGTCTGTGAACTCTACCGCCTTGCCAGTGGTTATACTTTCTTTCAATGTAACAAAAACATTGATTGAAATGAAATGAAATGTAAACTGTTTCTACTTCAGACATAAGAAATAATTATTTTTTAAAGGATAGGGTGACAAACGTGCACACAGTCCACCTGATGGTAAGTGGTTGCTGTGACCCTTCATAGACATCTACATTTATCCTCGATTACGAATCAAAATGCAGATGCGTTGTCATCCGTGACGACTAAGATGGAATGCCTCTTTTCCAGTAAAAAGGGTCTCCGGTTCTGTACACTCACAGCCATGCTGCAGCTATATTTTGCAGCTACATTCGTGCTACAACCATAGTATAACTGCAGCGCGTCTCTATCACGTACAAAAACGTAATCATAAACGACAAGAAAGGATTATACACAGCATAATAAAGACATTATAAACAAAGGTACAGCTTGTACCGTTTAATATTACTATCACGCATGACGTCCGCACATTCGTACATTCCCACGTTTGTAGGGTCGAATGGACACTGTACGTGGATGACTACGACCTCGTAAACGTAACGGCTCGTTGTATAACAACTAACCTTCAGACATAATGCTAAGTATGTATAAGATTTTTAAATGACCATAGTGATGTAGTGGCGGTGTAAGAATATTAACTACCCCATATCATCCCGTGGGTGTAATAAGAGGCGATAGAGGAAAAGAAATCAGGAGATGGACAGCAGCGTCTTTGTAATAACGACTGAAAAAAAAAAAAACTGCAGCTGCCAACCCGCTTGCCCAGCGTGGCAACTCTGCAAATATCCCCACCATGAGGCATTCTAAGGGGTAGGCCTATGTTCAGCAGTGGACTTAAATAGGCTGTAACAGTAATGGTATACGAGTAGTTGAATTCTAATAATTCATACCGACAATCTAGATGTAGCACACATTCATATTTCTCCCAAAATCATATAGGTAATTTGGTATGATAAATTTTCGGCTTACGTCACCACGGTTCCTATTGCTATATAGTATAAATAGCTTTTCTCCCGAAATTTAATAGTATTCTGTTTTTGTAGAATAAGGCTGAAATCTGAAAGTAAGTGGATATTGTGGCCCATAGACATCTACGTTTATCCTCAATTAAGGATCAAAATGATACTGAGGGCTAAGATGAAATGTAACGTTGCCTGTAAAAAAGGCCTCCACTTCTCTACACTCATCATACGAAACACAGTAGCATTAAGGTGCTACTCAACGCTGGTATTTTGTAAAATAAAATTCTGTAGTTGAGCCGACTCTTGTTCTTGCTCCAACCATAATATAATAATAAAAAGCAGCAGCGTGGCTGTAAAGTATTCTCCTTCATAAATTTATTAGTTTTATTATTACTTCTTATTATATATATATATATATATATATATATATATATATATATATATATATATTTATATATATATAAGTATATATTATTATTTAATGAAATGAATAAAATATATATTTACATGATATATGGTACGTGAGGGTAATATGGTCATCCAGTTAAAATGGTCACATTCTTTTAACTCAAAACACACAGACTTTTTTTTTTTCAATTTATTGGGTAAACAAACAACATCACAATAACAAATGGTTATAATAGTGTTAACTTATATATTATTGACAATTGTGACATCCACACCGTTTACCACGAGCATTATGAACAAATTATTTTTACAGGTTGAGAGTTTTATTCATATGTACATTTTTCACTGTTGTGTGTAGTGTACAGTGTCATGCAGTTCCTTAATTACTAAGTTTCTGTAAACGCTTACACTATTTACAAAAATATCAATATGACTGAAATTACGGTTATAAGAGTTTAGTATACGACGTATAGGTGCACGCATGCCTGCGTTAGTGCGTGATTTTCGTGTGGCAAATAGGTGTTTCGAACGACAGGCTCGCATGTACGACTTAGTAGGCACTCTATAGTTAATATTATTGACAATATCAGAGCAGTCGTACCTGTTATGGCAAATGTCATACAAAAACATGGTTTGCATTTGAATTCTCCTAGACTTCAAGTCTAAGAGTTTATATCTTTGCAATAGCTGGTAGTATGATTGATAGTTTTGACAGCATTTATAGTGCATACAACGCAGAAATTTCTTTTGCACTCTTTCTAAACTATCTGAGTATTTTATATACAAAGGATCCCAAATACAAGCAGCATATTCTAACTGTGAACGGATTAAGGTCTTATAAATATGTAAATATGTATTAGGACGTACGAAGTCATTACTGGCTCGGAGTACAAAACCATACATTTTATAAGCCCTACTACATATGTTATCAACATGTGCATCAAGTGTTAACTTAGTATCCAATGTGACTCCAAGATCGCGAATAGTTTGTACTCTGGTGATATTGTGGCCGCCTATGGAATAATTATGTGGATTCCACGCTCGTTTTCTTGTAAATGTAATAACTTTACATTTATCGAGACTTAGTTGTAGTTTGTTAATGCTACAGTGATTGTTAAAACTATTCAGGTCCTCCTGGAACTCGCGGTGATCATTAGAATTATGTATAGTTCGATAAATTTTTAGGTCATCTGCATATAATAAGAAATTACAATGCTGAAAGCAATTATTTATATCATTAATAAACAGAATGAATAAGAGGGGGCCAAGGATAGATCCTTGTGGCACACCAGACGTTATAACAACCGTACTTGATTCATATCCATTGATGACCACTTTTTGTGTTCTGTTTGTTATATACAACTTAAACCACCTCCAAAGATTTCCGCGAATCCCGTTGAAAGCAAGTTTTTCTAGCAGTATTATATGATCCACTCGGTCAAACGCTTTCCGAAAATCTGTATAGACACTATCGGTTTGCGTATTAGTGTCTATATTGTCAAACAATTCAGAAGTATAAACAATAAGATTAGTGATAGTGGACCGTTTACGAACAAACCCATGTTGCTGCGGAAGGATAGTCCTATGCAATAGTGGATAGATATTATTATGCACCAGTCTCTCCATAAGTTTAGATAAAGTGGGAAGGATTGAAATTGGACGATAGTTGACTACATCTCTTTTTATGCCTCCTTTATGTATTGGTGTTATCCTGGCTGATTTCCACACAGCTGGAAATATACCCTCTGTTAGACATTTATTATATAATATGATCAACGGTTTACATATGGTTATGGCAGTATTTTTAATGAAAATAGGGGGAATGTTATCAAGGCCTGCGCTTTTAGTAATATCTAGTGCCTTTAGTTTGTGCCTTGTGTGCCTAGAAGGCTCTGTGGTATGTCAAAAGGACGCTGCATTATCGAAGCCATTTTGACAGTTGATTTTATACGTGGTAGAACCATGCTGCAGCTATAGTATGGTTGTAGCACGAATGAGTCGACTCGAACGGGGAAGGACCACGCTCTCACAGAATACCAGCGTAAAATAGCAGCTTAATGCTGCTGTGTTTCATATGGTAAGTGTAGAGAACCGGAGACTCTTTTTAATGGAAAAGTGGCATTACATCTTAGTCCTCGTGGTTGACAAAACATATGCATTTTGATTCGCAAACGAGGATAGATGTAGATGTCTATAGGCCACAGCAACCATTTACCATCAGGTGGATTGTGTGCTCGTTTGTCACCATTATCCTATAAAAAAATTAAAATAAATGTTTATTTGTAAATTGTATGTGGTTTTATTACCTCTAATACTATAGATAAGGCACGCGCGCATCGGTAAAGCAGCGACTTTGACAATACTTTTACTCCTCGACCAATGCAGTGATTAAAAACTGATAATTTTTTTTATTAAATTACATTTCTTTCTGGACGAATTTTCTGAAGTAAAGTTTTTTCTATACGTTTGAATACTGATTTTCTCCAATTCAAACTAATCATAAGCAGACATCTCGAAATAATGGTTAAGTATGGGCACGAAACAAAACACGGATAAAAATCTCGAAGCAGTTTCTGAGTGGGATATAACATCACCACCATTTTAATTACAAGTAATTAATTAGCAGTCCGTTATTGCGTTATAACGGTTATTTAACGACTTTGAGTCGCTGACTGCAATTCAGTAACTACTTTTGCTTTTCATTGTTGTGGAACGGACACTGTTAATAAGTTATTTGTTTATTAACTTTAATCAATGTATGTAAATCTAAATCAGATGTGAATCTGTTTGTGTTATATTAATACTTATAAATATAAAAAAAGTACATATAGTAAAAACAGACTTCGAAAAAAATTTATTGACAATAGCTTCTGAGGTCGTTCATAAGACAGGAGCTTTAGAAGCTATATAATGTGGAAATTATTTTATTCCTTTTAGTTTTTAAGTCAATTTTTTCCGAACTTTTTAATTTAAAACTTTTGAGGTGACTAAGGAACATCACAAGCTTAAGGTAACAAATAATATGTCGTTTAAATAGTTATAATAAAAATTCATACACGCTTAGGGGTGGAATTATTTCTTAATTTTTAAATTTAATTTCTGTCGAAGTATAAATAACTAATTTAATAAAAAAGAATAATTTAAATCGGTACAGTCGTTTCCGAAAAATGTAATATTCATATTCGAATACATATAAAGTATAAATTCCTTCTTCCTTGAAGATAGTTCCAGAAAATAGGGTTATATATAGTCTATTTATATTCCTGTGATGGGCAGAATCTTCTTATCATTCTTAAGAGTCTACGCACATTAAAGTTCAGTAAAAATGTTGGTCTTTGTAAAGGACACACTGAAGCGTTAACTTCATAGATTAATGATAAGTCACTTACTTATCATTAATCTATGCGTTAGCTTTTTACAAACCAATTTTTAACATACATACAGATTCCTTCAAGATGTATTTTTCAACATTGAATATGTGATAGATATAGTATAGCACAAGGCACAAAACCCAATCAGATAAAAGTCTCTGGCGATGTACTACTTGTATATGTTCGTCCGATAGATCTACCCACATGTCCGTCACTACGTGAACCAGTTCTAAATATTTTGTGTTCTTATTTGTTTGAAATTTCACAAGATCCTCGTCATTTTTAACTATTGCTAAGCCAGTGCTCAACTATTATCGCACCTGATGGAAATTGGTGATGCAGCCTATGCACTCTTGCCTTGAAAATACGAGGTGTTTTCGAGTGACAAGACAGGATCCGGATATCTCGGTTTGCTTTAGAGTAGTTTTATTTTCAAACCTTAATTTGTAAATTAAAATATTATATACTGCTGCACGCCTTAAAGGCTTCTTATAAATTACCAAGAAGTACAACTGTGAGGCTACTGTGTTTATGTTCACTTCCTGAATGTCTAGTTTGTAATTACGCCTAATGAGGGTCACTCGAAAAGCTTTCTTATCTTTAAAATCGTAAGGCAAAGTTCCAACAAATAAGCGTAAGTTCTTTTTATAACTTGTATTATACGTAACCATGTTACAGCCATGTTACAGGAAGCTAAAGCCTCAGCTGTTTAATTATTTAATTCGCTTTAATAATCACCGCTATATTTTTATAGTTGTAATTACAGGACCGTTATAACGTGCTATCTCGGGGTGGTACTGGATGCTATATTTGTAACTTTAATTGCTATGATTATATGCTATAATTATATGTGCCTGGGATGTAACATTGTGTAATCGAGAGAGTTAGAGGTTTTTTTTTTTATAGGAGAAGGGGCAAACGAGTATGCGGCTCACATGATGGTAAGTGTCTACCGCCGCCCATGAACAACTGCAACACCAGGGGAATTACAGATACGTTCCCAGCCTTTTAAAAAGGAGTAGACTCTTTTCTCGAAGGTCCCTAAGGCGTATTGGTCCGGAAAAATTGCTGATGGTAGTCGATTCCACAAGAAAGTTGTGCGAGAATGAAAACTTCTTCTAAATCGCACAGTGGTTGACTGCCAATCATCCAGATGGTATGGATGGTATCTAGAGTTTTGTCGCGATGTGCCATGGTGAAATTGAGCGGCTGGAATTAGTCTGAATAATTCCTCAGAGCATTCCCCGTGGTATGCGACAAAATATGTTAAGAGATGCAAGATCTCTTCGCAGTGCCAGTGACTCAAGCCGATCGGAAAGAACTCGGTCGTCGACGATTCAAACCGCTCTGCGCTGGATGCGGTCAAGTGAAAGGAGCTGGCACTGGGGATCCCCTACCCAGAGATGAGAACAGTATTCCATGTGGGGCCGAACCTGCGCCATGGAAACTTGCAAGCGGTATAAAATACTATCCCACTCTGCTGAGCACGCCAAGCTTTTTAGAGGCCAATATGGCCTTCTCTTCCAACTGTCCACGAAATTGCGCATCACTCGATATGTCGACACCGAGTACTCCGATACTGGCTGAGGCAACAAGGGGAGTGCCTTCAAACTGAGGAGATACGACAAAAGGGTTTTTGTAGCGGTAAACGCGCAAACTTGTGTCTTCTGGAGAATCGGTTAAATTTGAGAACAAAATATTCATTATTTTGCAAGTAACTCATGCCTACAGCTTCTTTTCTGGATATTTTGAGAATTTGAAATTTTTAGGGGTTGACAACCTTTTTTAACTTGTAGATGGTACTCTGTGAGGGGTTTTCTCGTGTAAATCATGTTGTGGAAAAATACTCTAATAAGTAACAAATAATAGCACTCATTGCGATCGCTCACAAACTTTAGTTGTAAACAAGTTGCTGGAAAACAGTCTCCGGTTAAAAAAAAAAACAATGCGTTAGTCTTATTGTTTAATTTTGCTTAAAATGGTTGAAATGCCGTGTTATTACTATGATATGGCCGAATGGACCTACGAAATACCATGTGCTCTTGTGATATGGTATAAGGTTTATTATTGCTTGAAACAGTTCGGACTCGTTCATGCATAAAAAAAGTTCACTAATAAATCTGATATTTAAATTTTCTATGAAATTTGATATGAAAATTTAATTTAATAAAAATCAAGATTTTTCAGGGTGATTTAGCTGTACCTTTTTTAGCTGTAGATTTTTTTTTAGTAAAACAGTGAATTTTACAAAAGGTTTGTAATCTGTGCATAAAAAAGTCGCTTACTTTCCATTTCAAGGAAAACACGTAGAAAAACACGAAGTTAGCCACTAAAAACAAGTATCTTTCCGTTTGCAACTGATGTTTGATGTCAACTAAACTTAATCAGGTCTAAACAAGTGAAAAAAGCATAAAAAAAACGTTATTTTTACACATGGCTGATGGCACAAAAGGCTTGTTATCAACTTCTAATTCTATGACACTTGACACGACGGGCGTGTCATCGAATATTTGTTCGCCGCCACAGCTAAAATTTGTCAAAAATTGGTGTCGCAACGAATCGGTTACGCTGGTAACCCATAAGAGTGGCCCAACCCAGTCGAGCCGACCCATTTGTGCTGCAGCCAGCGAGCCAGGACTTTTACTGGCGAATGAATATGAAGATGAAGCTCTAATGGATAATAGAATAGAAATGAATATTTTTTGTTCAATATAGCGTTCGTATAGCTCTGTCAAAAAGAAACCCAGTGGGGCTTTTTTTAGTACTGCTAAGAAAGGTTGTACAAATCACTTACAAAACATAAAAAACAAATTGAAAGCGACCTTCTCATTCCCAGTGTTTTTATCAACCATGTATTCATTAATACTTCAAAAAGGAGAAGTTACCTACTCAATTCGTCTGTATGATTTTTTATGTGTGTCACCTCATATCTTTGTTCTAAGTGAGCCACTTTCGATGATTCTTTTTTTATTTGAAAACTGGTGCCTCTCATGTGGTCCCATATAATAAAAGGATCAAGGTTTGTGTTATCCTTAATAATGTATATTGAAGTCGGTTGTACAAAATTATTAATTTTAATTTATATTATTTCGAGTTGTTTTCATGAAGATACTACCGACCATATCATGTTTAATTTCACTCTGTCGCTGGGAAAGATAGTTGAAAGACATATTCTTGAAACCTTCTAGTAGAATGACTTCCCATTAATATCCAGGATACATCACACAGAAGCGATGGTAAACGATAGGTGACAAGAAAATTATAATCTCACATTTTACACCTTTATATTTGAACACTGCAATGATGATGATGAACGACGATTACAAAACATTTATTATGTAAATGATAAAGCTATACAGAAAATTATTTATATCAATTACTTATGTTAGACTAAGTAGGTTAGAAGTTAGTATGATATTACAAATTAACTTTGAATGAGGGCTAATAATTATCTGATCACCAGATGTCGCTAGTTGACACTGAGATAAAGTTCTTTGTTACACAATGTCATTTAATTGAGAAGTTTAGTTTTTAATAAAAGTTTATCAGTTTCTAGAGTATTAGATTATTACACAAAACAATGCCTCAGTGGCTTGCTCTTCGATTTCTTGCATTTTATTTATTTTTAATCTTATTATTATAAATATAAAATATAGCTAATAATACAGAAAGAAACATTAACATTTAACTTCCCCACTATGAAATCTGTCAAATATTATACCTCACTTTTAAGTGGCGCCGCCCTGGTGGCAGAAAAAGTCGTGGATGCCCTCATTAAGGAAATATGTATGATATTAAATGGCAATTAAATTATTCTAGTCACAAGAAGTGATGAAGCAAATAAACAATGGGAAAACAATGACCGACTAAAGTCACGCTTCAATCTACGTTTGGTATGAGCGTTACAGTTTAACGGATTAATGGGAGCTTGTGAAGTACAGTCCGATCAACCGAAAGACCCCACAACGTTAATACCGCTAACTGTACATTATAAACAAAAAATACAGCACTGGTGTCACTGCTTGAAATAATACCAATAAAGGTATTTGTTAAGGCGGTTTGCACCTTGTTCTTAAATCTATACATATAAATAACATTGAAGTGTCTGTCAGTAATATAGAAATAACTGGTTTTAAAATTTTTATCTCTCTGTCAGGGATAATCTTCAGAATGGCTGAATCGATTGTAATGAAACTATACGTACAGATAGAGAGCGAAGCAGGAGTGATCGAGGCTACATTTTATCCGAAAAAAATGAAGTTTTTTTTAACCGCAACATTGTTAAAATGAAATAAATGATCTTTGATCTGAAATCTCAATAAGGTCACATTAATATCCCACCTAGGCAAAGCCGGGGCGGGTTGATTCTATTAAACAATTTCTGCAAGCATGTGACTGCTAATCATGTAGTTGTGGGTTTGAATTCCGGTTAGGGCCAAAATCAGTTATTGGGTTTTTCTTGTTAAGAATCCCCAGTAGCAGCCCGGAGTGAAAAAGTTTGCGGTGATACCGTACCGCAGAAAGTACGTTAAGAAGTTGGTGCTACGCCTGATCTCTCTCCAGTCGTGTCTGATTGCCGTGATTGTCTCATCAGACTATAGCAATAACTATAGGGAATAGAGAGTGCACTTTAGTTTGCGCCCACACTCCTGCAATATATATATGTATCCTTTCCTGCGCAGATGACTACTCTCCGTTAAGACTGGCACCGTGACCGAAATTCGATCTACGAGTAGAAGACATTATTCTGATATGAGAATGGCCACCGTGACCGAAATTCAGTCTGGAGGGCATTAGCTTAAGTAGTTCTCGGAAGTGACTCGGATGCGACTGTGGTCTTCTTTATTTGAAGTTAGTTGCAGGTGTCTACGGGCTCCAGGAGCCACTTACCATCAGGTTCACTGTATGTTATGTTATGTTTTGTCACTTATTTATTTATTAACAAAATAAAAATGTTACTTAATTACATAATATATACATTAAACTAATATATAAACTAATCTATTACCAAGTTTAAATGTTTTATTAAGCTGAAACTGTATAAAAAGGGTTATTATAGTATAAATGAATACATGGTTGATAATAACCCCTGGGAATGAGGTGGTCGCTTCAAAGCAGTTTCTAAAATAAATTTTGTAAATAGTTCGTCATCATTTATATTGTAAAATTTATTTTGAAAAAGTCCCGCTGGGTTTCTTGCTGGTTCTTCCCAGGACAGAGGGTTTTTTTCGAACCAGTGGTAAAGTAAAAAATGACTTTCAATAAGAATTACACATGTAATGTATATTGAATAAAAAATATTCTATTCTATTCTATTCTATTAAAATTTAACCTATATACATACATATAATATATATAAATATATATATATATATATATATATATATATATATATATAACTTTGAACATAACTCTCAAGCTAGAGTTCCTTATCCTATAAAAAATCTAACCGCTCTCACAAACAGTAACACTGCCCATCTATCCGTCCACTACCATTTATAAAAGTCCACTGCTGAACGTAGGCTTCCCCCGTTGATTTTGCCATGGTTGCTGCCACGTTAGAGTTGGCAACCGCAGTTCTTTTATTTGGTATTTTTATCAGAAACATGGTGCTGCCCATCTCCTGTTTCAGCTTTTTTTTATAGAATAAGGATGACAAACGAGCACACAGTCCACCTGATGGTAAGTGGTTGCTGCGGCCCATAGACATCTACATCTATCCTCTATTACAAATCAAAATGCGGATGCGTTTTCACCCGTGAGGACTAGGATGGAATGCCTCATATCCAGTAAAAAGGGTCTCCGGTTCTCTACACTCACCATATGAAACACAGCAGTGTTAAGCTGATATTTTACGCTGGTATTCTGTGAGAGCGTGGTCCTTCCCCAGTCGAACCGACCCATTCGTGCTACAACTATACTACTAATATAGCTGCAGCATGGCTCTACCACGTATATACTATTAGTTTCCCTCTGTCGCCTCTCACTACACCCACGAGACGATATGGGATTGTGGATATTTTTACACCGCCACTAGACGGTGTAATACTATAACAACAGTAAATATCCCACCTTCAATTCAGTGTTTCTATTATTACCGACACAGATCGAATTTCATGCTGCAGCTATATTATGGTTGTATCACGAATGGGTCGGCTCGACCAGGGAAGGACCACGCTCTCACAGAAAACCAGCGTAAAATAGCAGCTTAACGCTGCTGTGTTTCGTATGGCGAGTGTAGAGAACCGGAGACCCTTTTTACTGGCAAAGAGGCATTCCATCTTAGTCCTCACGGGTGACAACGCATCTGCATCTTGAGTCTTTATTGAGGATAGATGTAGATGTCTATGGGTAACAGTAACCACTGTGTGCTCGTTTGTCACCCGATCCTATATAAAAAAAAGAATAATGAGTGCATCCACGAGTTTTTCTGCCACCAGGGCGGCGCCACTTAAAAGTGAAGTGTAATATTTGACATATTTCATAGTGGGGAAGTTAATTAGTTCTAAAAATGTGAAGGGTAATGTTTCTTTCTCTACTATTAGCTATATTTGATATTAATAATATTAAAAATAAATAAACCAAACCAGAAATATTCATAAAAGTGGAAATATTAATAATTAAATATTAAAAATTTTGTACAACCGACTTCAATATAAATTATTAAGAATAACTCAAAAACTATTGGTCAGACCTTGATCAAATTTATATGGACCACATGTGAAGCACCAACTTTCAAATAAAAAAAGGATCACGAAAATCGGTTCACCCAGTAAAAGTTATGAGTACCGGCTCCTTTTAGAAGTCGGTAGAAAAAAAGTTAAAAATGTGCAAAAAATTAAAGAGCAAACCACTGAAGCATTATTTTGTGTATTAATATAATACTCTAGAAACTGATAAACTTTTATTAAAAACTAACTTCTCAATTAAATGACATTGTGTAACAAAAAAACTTTACCTCAGTGTGAACTAGCGACATCTGGTGAGCAGAAAATTATTAGCCCTCATTCAAAGTTAATGTGTAAAATCCAAAGAGATTTAAATATATAGGTATACTACTACTTAAATATCATTGGTAATATCATACTAACTTATAGGTGACCTACTTAGTCTAACATAAGTAATTAATAGAAATAATTTTCTGCATAGCTTTATCATGTTCATAATAAATGTTTTGTAATCGTCGTTCATCATCATCATTCCGGTGTTCAAATATAAAGGTGTAAAATGTAAGATTATAGTTTTCTTGTCACCTATCGTTTACCATAGCTTCTGTGTGATGTATCCTGGATATTAATGGGAAGTCATTCTACTAGAAGGTTTCAAGAATATGTCTTTCAACTATCTTTCCCAGCGGCAGAGTGAAATGAAACATGATATGGTCGGAAGAACCTTCATGAAAACAACTCGAAATAATATAATTTAAAATTAATAATTTTGTACAACCGACTTCAATATACATTATTAAGGATAACTCAAACCTTGATCCTTTTATATGGGACCACATGAGAGGCACCAGTTTTCAAATAAAAAAAGAATCATCGAAATCAAAAAAAAATTGAATTCACTTAGAACAAAGATATGAGGTGACACACATAAAAAAATCATACAGACGAATGGAGTAGGTAAGTTCTCCTTTTTGAAGTCGGTAGAAAATAACTGCGGCTGTATAGTTTTCTTGTCACCGATCGTCTACCATCGCTTCCATATGTTTATAGCTCTGAAGAGTAGTCAGCACGCATCTCACACACTCCTATAGTGAACTTTTTTTAATGAGGGTGATAAACGAGCGCATAATCCACCTGATAGTGTGTAGATGCTGTATAAGAATCAAAATACAGATCTGTTGTCACCCCTGGGGACTAACATGACATGCTTCATTTCCAATGATGACGGCTCCGTGGCGCAGTGGCTTAGCAATGAGTTGCTACGCTGGGGGCTGCGGGTTTGAATCCCGCACGGAACAAGTATTTGTATGGCCTACAAATAATTGTTCCGGGTCTGGATGTTTGTGCTTGTGCAATTTGTGTTTGTAAACTGCCTCCACGATACAGGAGATAATCCTAATCCTAACGTTATAAAAATAATAAGAAGAAAAATGATCTACGATTCTCTACACACAGCATTAAGCTACTATGTTTACGCTGATATTCTTTGAAAGTGTGGCCCTTACCTAGTCAAGCACATTCGTGCTACAATCATAATATAGCTGCAGCATGGCTCTATCACATAAGCTCATTAAGGCAATCAGTATTGACCTAAACGCAAGCAGCTCTGTAAAAAAAACATGTTTTAAGCTCTGCAATAAAACTGAATGAATCAGTACTATATTACTAATCAGCGCCCATAAACCATAAAGATGCATTACACATAATTAGAGTGCCCATATAAGTTTTACTATAGCAGCAGTGGCGTAAATTGGTCGTTTAGTTACGTATGGGAAACGATTAAGCGGGTCCACTTTGTCGCTGCATTACTAGAATTATATTGTAAGTAGACCTCTGTTTTTAATATATTTCATCTCACACACAGATCGTTTTATTCTGGTTATTTCATAAAAATCAATTAATAGCCATCAAATTAAGAGTCATAATATAGAAGCGAGCTCTGTACGCTCGGTTTGCTTGATTACTATGGCTCCAGAAATCAATTGATTTTTGTATTTAGTTTTACCACTGCGTATTAATGATTTTATAATTTTACATTTTTTCAACCTCATCTGCACGCCTGGTAACTAGGGTTTTTTATAACAAATGCTAACTAGCAGCCGGAGTCACAAAGTTGGCGGTGTTTACCCCGTGCCTCGGAAAGCACGTAAAGCCGTACGTCCAGCGCCCGAACTCTCTCCTGTCGTGTCGGATAACCGTCTCATCGGAGAGTGAGGGAATAGAGAGTGCACATGTGCTTGCGCATACACTCTCTTTTTTGTTTTTTTTTGTTTTTTTTTTTAAAAACGTTACCCCCACACTAGGATTTTCTCCTGTATCGTGGAGGCAGTTTACAAACATAAATTGCACGAGGACCAACATCCAGACCCGGAACAATTATTTGTAGGCCATAAAAATACTTATTCCGTGCCGGATTCGAACCCGCAGCCCCTAGCGCAACAACTCATTGCTAAGCCTCTGCGCCACGGAGCCGTCAAACTCTGAAAATATAATCCTGTCCTGACAAGTCTCCGTTGAGATTGGCCGCCGTGACCGAAACTCGGTCTGTTGACATTATTATTACTGGTACGTGGCGACCACTCTAGAAACTTTCTTCCTTATTATAGATGGAGAGACGTCATTGTAAGAGATGCATGGGTCTCTGGATGGTTTAGATTTACACTTGGATCCGGTAGGTGGCGTTGTTGAAATCTAGAAAATACCCGTGGGAAGCCGGGGCGGTTGCTATTATCTCATAAAATTCTGAATATATTTCCTTTAATGCCTTAAGCGCGTTATGCGAAGTACGTGTATTGTTTAAACATTAGAATGGAGTGCTACTGCGCGAACACGCTTGGTTTACGCTTCTCAACTATCGCGAGATAATCGCGAATATCTTTGAATTGAGATAATCTTTAAATTCGTCCTGTTGTCGGAGTTTATTATTTGGTAAGGGTAGATAATGACTAAGTTTTGAAACTTAGTTTTGTATTTCATGTTTTTATGTAACATAAATTACTAAGATTTGCATTTAAAACTTTAATTATGCAATTATATATATATATATATATATATATATATATATATATATAATAGTCGGTCCCTGAAGTCGGGGTGACTACGCATCTGTATTTGGATTATTAATCGAGGCTAGATGTAAATTTATATGGGCCGCAGTATCCATTTACCATCAGGTGGACTGTGTGCTTTTTTGTCACCTTTATTATGGCTTAAAACCGAAGTTCGGATGCGCCTAAGTTTAGTCAGCTACAATTAAGTGCAGCCGATTGCGGTTAAAATTTGTCAAAAAAAAAGTAAGAGTTTATTAACGCAATCGTTCATAACTCGTTTACTGAAAATAATGCGTATCAAGTAATATTAGCAACAGTAGGTTAAGGCCCTTGGGCCATCCCAATCCAAGAACACTTACTTAAGTGTCCACGGCTTGGACACCTATCTAATTTATAAATGATAGGTATAGGATGGCTAGATGGAGCGACGATCTGCTCAAGGCGGCTGGCAGCAATGAGGGCATCTACGACTTTTTCTGCCACCAGGGCGGCGCCACTTAAAAGTGAGAGTTAGAAACTGATAAACTTTTACTAACATCTCATTGAAATGACAAAGTGTAAAAAAAAAACTTTACCTCAGTGTCAACTAGCGACACCTGGTGAGCGGAATATTACTAGCCCTCATTGGATGCGTGAAGCCGAAAATCAGGCTAAGTGGCCTCTTGGGAAAGGCCTATGTCCAGCAGTGGACTGACGCAGGATGATGATGATGATGATGATGTTTGAAGTATATAGATGAAAAAGCGATCGGGAGATTTATTCATTACAGCATATTAAATTCCACTGCTGAACATAGGTCTCACCATAGAATGCTTTATATGAAAAATACTTGACACAGTTGCCACCTTTGGCTGCCAGGTGTTTTTTCTAGTTGTTATTAGGAAAAGGCTGCTACCCATCTCCTGGTTTTTTCCCCTCTATCACTTGTGTCGACACCCACAGAGCAATATGGGGTTGTGGATATTCTTACACCGTTACCTCATGTACGTAGGAGTAATGAGCGTATTTCTGTGGGTTTGACCATAGATTGCGTCGACCTTACGCGTAACATTTTATCAAATAAGCCTTAAATCGAATTCAGAAGTACATTAGAACAAGGGAGTACATTTTGCGAGTTGCGAGTTGTTACAAATTACAGTAACATGCTTTAAGCAGTTGATAAATCCGGAACTTATGAATGATCTGTGCCGCTACCACGAAAGAAACAAACATGTTTATAACGGTTTTTGTTTTAAAAAGTAATGAATTTTTTTTATTCTTATATGCGCATTGTTACACCGATAAAACTTTTCATGGATATACATAAAGTCGCGTCACGTCCATGTTTACAAAGCGTAAGCCCGCTTAGCTCTGCACAATCAGCACGTCCGTTTGTTTGCCGTTAGTTCTTAGTTCCGAAACGTTCACGGCGATGATTTTTTAAACGAGAAAATGCTCCATAAATTATAGATTAAACAGGTTATACTTGTTTATGGTTTCTCACGTACAATAGCCGATGGTCAGACGAAAGTGGCCTAGAAATCGAAGTGATACACGATTGTAGAATTAAAACGCTTGTGTTAACGACTAATTTTGAATATTCGGCTAAAATTTTGTTGGTTATCGACATTGTATAGTGGGAAAATCGAGATTTAAAAATATTATGTATGAGCGATGCATCGATCTATATAAAATGTAGACTAGTGGCGGTTTTAGAATACGTGTATTCACTACCCAATAGCGTCCATTGGGAGTTGTAAGAGGCGATAGAAGGAAACTGAAACAGGGGATGGCCAGCGGCATCTCTCTCATAATAATTCAAAAATATTTTAATATTTTTGAATTATTAAAAACTGCGGCTACCAAACCTCCTTGCTAAGACTGGCAAATATGAAATAATCTCCCCTATGACGCATAGGTCAGGCAGGCACAGTTCAGAAGTGAAATTTTATAGACTGCAATGGTTGGATGATAAAACGTAGAAATAGCGTTCTATAATTTTATATTATATATATTATTTTACATTTTATATTATTTTATATAGCACGTTGTGTTGGGTGGTGAAATTTGGAAATTTTTGTATAATATTATCTATAGCGTTCAACTTCACAAGAAATATAATATCACAGAAGCACAAGTATATACTTAAAAAAAACTTAATCAACTTATTTATTTATTGCTGCAATTTGCTCTTAAATTTAGTTAAAGTTACATTCTATGTACGTTTCACTGCTGGGCACTGGCCCCATCTCATTTCTGAGAGGGTTTTAAGGCAAGGAAATGTCTGCCGTGTTGCCCCAATGCATGCTGGCGAACCGCACATGTCTTCGAAATGAATTTTTTTTCTTATTTCTCAGACATGCAGGTTTCCTCACGATGTTTTCCTTCACCGCAGAGCACGTGGTAAATCAGCATTTTAAATTGAGCACAGCCCCTGAGCTACCACGGCTCTTAACCTGCTTTAATAAAACATTAATTTTATAGAAGAAAAATACTAAACAAAATATTAAAAAAATATTAAATTAGCCATTAGTAACAAATAGGCCACCGATTCAATAATCAATCGCTGTACATAATTTAGTACCTATTTTATAATTTATAATCACTAATTAATTGAGCAATGTTACATAAATACTCTCGAAAAACAATACCCTCCTCCTGTGGTAGTCGGGTAAGACTAGAAAGCTGGATTGCTAACCACGACAAGGCGTAACACATTCTTTATAAGATTAACATAAAAATTTAAATATTGCATATGTATGTGTATGTCCTCTCCAAGTATATGTAGACTAAAAATATTCCAGTAGGCGATATAAAATCAATTATAGTTAGGCGGGCAGAAACAAAAAGGCCACCGACTCAGCATAATCAATCGCCGGACATAATTTAGTACCTATCTTATAATCTATAATCGCTAAGTAATTAAGCAATGTTACATATATACTCTCGAAAAACTATACCCTCCTTCTCTGGTAGTCGGGTAATAAATATTTATTCGGGATTTTAACTGGTGGACTAGAAAGCTGGATTGCTAACCACGACAAGGCGTAACACGTTTTTTATAAGATTGACATAAAAAAGTTAAATATTGCATATGTATGTGTAGTGTGTCCTCTCCAAGTATAGACGCAACAATATTCCAGTAGGCGATATAAAATCAATTATAGTTAGGCGGGCAGCATAACCAATGTGATGTTGGTACATAATATAATAGTGTAACAGAGCAGACACATTGAACCGAACCGCCATCTTGAATAATCGCGTCCCGTTATTTATAGAGCAATTTATCACATTAGTTGATATCCAAGGCGTTTATTACAAAAATTAAATACACATGATATTGAAAATTTCCGATCAAAATTTCACTATTGCACAGTTTTTTTATTTGTATAAATAGCAAATACTTTAGAACAGTAATAACTTATATTTTTGGCTTGCTTTTTCATTATTTACCTAAATTCTTAAAAGATTGAAAGTGTAATAAATTTCGTCTACGCTTTAAATTTGCATATTTTACACCAATAGCCCAATACTACTAATCTTGATTAGTCCTATATTAGTAAGTAAGTTCACAGTAGGGAAGCAACCCGGGTTCGATTCCCGCCGGCACCAATGAAACTGTTAATTGCAATATTAAGTGCTGATTTACTACGGCGGTGAAGGAAAACATCGCGAGGAAACCTGCAGATCTGAGATATAAGGAAAATGATATTTCGAAGACATCAGAAATGAGAGGAGGCCCCTGCCCAGCACTGGGACGTATATAGGCTGTAGCTTTAACTTTAACTTTAGTAAGTGCCATAGGAGAACAAATCTATTCATCATAACCACTTCTATACCTGCCTACGGGATATGGGGTAGTGTGTTCTCTTAAGCGGCTTCTATACGACGTTGTAATAGTTTATATAGACATACATAATTCCTAACTTTCATGTTTTTTTTATAGAATAAAGGTGACAAACGAGCACACAGTCCACCTCATTTTAAGTGGTTACTGAGGCCCATAGAAATCTACATCTATCTTCGATAAAGAATCAAAATGCATATGCGTTGTCACCCGTGAGGTCTAAGATGGAATGTCTGGTTTCTCCAGTAAAAAGGGTCTCCGGTTCTCTACCCTCACCATACGAAACACAGCAGGGTTAAGCTGCTATTTAACGCTGGTATTCTGTGAGAGCGTGGTCTTTCACCGGTCGAACCAACCCATTCGTGATAGAAATATACTACTAATATACCTGCAGCAAGGCTTTACCACGTATAAAACCACCACATATAAAAACACCTGGTGGTAGGTGGATGCATATGCCCATAGATATCTACATCTATCCTCCTTATTAATTATGAAATATTATATATATTCTTAAAAATGAAAATACAGATGCATTGCCACCCCTGAGGACTAAGACGGAATGTGTCGTTTCAGTAAAAAGTGGCTCCGGTTCCCTACACTCACCATATGAAACATAATGGCATGGAGCTGCTATTTTACGCTGGTATTCTGTGAAAGCGTGGTCCGACCCATTCGTGCTACAACCATAATATAGGTGAACCATGGCTCTACCACGTAAAAACGTTTGTAGCAATTGTTAAACCTATTATTACTGCTTATTCTTCTTGTGCTACTGGGCCTACTGCACGCCTCATAACCAGAAAACGATTCAGTCAAGCAATTTCGTGTTCTTAAAATGTCTCTATCATAACCATATTGCACCTTTACTATAATATGAGCAGCCGTATATCAAGAAAACACTAATTAATCCATCTTATATTTTCTAAAAAAAATTTATATTGCTACTTCGAAAAAACAACAATTTGAAAAAAAAAATACGTGGATGTCCGGATGTTGATTTTGTATGTGATCACGATAACTTCCGAAAAAATTGACGTATCAAGACCGGGTTTTTTTTTTATTAGCTTCAGAATTACATGAACTGGTTTCCTATTTTGTGTCAATAGCCTAGTACGCGTAGTTTGTTAATAAAATGATATTCAACTTTTATAACTTTTATTGCTATTAAAAAATTAAAGACGCCGTCATATATTTTTTTAGCATTTCATAGACAAAGAACAAAATGTACCATACAGTCTATATCGATTGTATAATTTGTGTAATCGATTTATTTTGGTAAACATTAATATTTTTTTTCCTCTGTAGATAATACAATATTATATTTAGTTAAAATAATAGTGTGCTAAATTTAATACACGTAAATAAATAATAAATGTCAGGAGTACAATTTTTTTCCATCAAAATTAAATGAAACGCTCATGACGCGTGCAATTAATATACTAGCTGCCATTGAATTTTATATCCTTTAATCTTTTTTTTTTGGTGTTGACATAAAAGAAGCAAAGTAGCTATCGTCTAGATACATCGTCGTACGTATACATGTCAAGTGTTAGGAAACACTCTCAAAACTATTTAAATAAATGAACAGTTCTTAGTACTTAATGACTTTACGTTATAAATTATTCATGGGACGCATTGGAAGTAAATACAACATATCACCAAAATTAATGGAGTATGTAATCCAACAGAAATACCGCCCATTACGATGTGACACAGCGCAGCCTCCTCTGCAACATCACCTTCTTTGCTTGTACTTCTTTTTACTGTAAACGAGGTATTCCATATAAGTCCTCAGAAGTGATAACGCATCTGTATTTTGATTATTAATCTGTGCTCTTTTGTCACCTTTATACTATAAAAAAAAAACTAAAATAATTACCACGATGGACAACATAACGACAAAGTTTAAAACTCGTGGAATGACCTGAGCTAGTTAGTTGCCTGCGCAGTACTTTATACTAAGAGTACTTAAACGAGTTTTAACGCATGCGTTTACGCATAATAGTATTCTTTGCTCATTGGTATCAGAGGTTATGCGCAGACCACCAACACGCACTGAAGCAGTGTACAAACTAATTGCTCCATAAACCTCTTGAAATGGGAGAAGATGCCCATAAGGGCCCAGTGGTGGAACGTATATAGACTGTAACTTTCCTTTTTCATTTTTATGCGTTACTATACTTTTAACTCAAGTAGGTTGTTCATATCGATTAAACATGGCCGACTTCTGAGTTACTATGATGACGTTTGACATTTAAAAATAATTTATCTTTGATCTGTAATTATTATTCAAATTTTAAGACCTTTAAAGCTATTAGAATCCCATCGCTATCATGCATAGACACTACGTCATCTTCTCCATCAAAATAACATATGTCTAACATTTTTTAAATAGGGTTTAAGTATAAAAATGTCGTATTTTAAATTTGTATATTGTTAATGGGGACGTATAAAATAACATTTAATGAATTAGGGTTCAGCGTTAGAGAGAGCGTTGGGCGGAATAGATGCAGTGAGCGATTTTCAATTTAAGCTATCTTTTGAAACTTCAAACATTTCAACAAAATATCTACCACTGCCTTCCATGACAATCTACTAAAACTAAGGGATCTACATGTGTGGTTCACATTTATGAAAAAAGAGTAGACTCTTTTCTTAAAATTCCTAAGGTCACATCAATCCGGAAACACCACTGGCGATAGAAAATTCTACGTGTGGTCGTATGTGGCAGGGAATTACTATATAAAACTCTAGCAAGCTAAAAGCTAGAAGAAATTTTAGACGAAACACACTCCCTCTTTCAATATAGACCGTTTTCGTCATACTACAAAAAACAGTTTGTTGTTAGTTAGACCTATGAACCATAAGAAATATGTGAACAAAAATTTTAAGAATGGAATTTTACTGTAAATTTTGAATTTCGCGAAGACTGAGGTGCTGCGGCGAAGGGAATTCTTTAGCTTACAAATAATTGAGAAATAATCTTCTTAGACCATAGTTCAACCCCGAGACTATAAATCTTTCTGAACAATATTTATTTATTTATTGTTTATTTTTAACACCTTAATATCTAGGGTTACAAAGGGCGGACTTAATGCATATTGGCAATTTCTGCCATTCAACCTGTAGAGTGATGAGATTTTGTGGCAGATACAATGATATAATATACACATATATACATACATACAAACGTAATATGATATACATATAATATACAAAATATTTACATATAGTGCATGTAAATAAATATACACAAAACATGTATCATACATATATAATATGTATGTTAGATATGATAATAAATTACATAATAAAATTGCATGTAATAAAACATATTAAAATATATAAAATGTATCATCATCATTCCTAACGTCCAATATCGCTTCGTTTCAAAAAGAAGCGCTCTTTTTACGTTTTTGGGCACAGTTCCAGAGTAGTGTTGCCTGAATAGTAAAGGAATTGTTGGTAAACCCAGTGAAATGAGATGGAATATTGATCTTATGATTGGATGAGGAGTGAAGAATACTCTTCATTGAGCCCAAGACTACCAATAAACTAAGTTTATCTTTTTCTATCTCATCATTACCTGTATTCACAAATAAACATAAATATGAATTTGAATTTGTTAATAAGACGGTTTAGGTTTTACCAAGGTAAGTTTAAAAAATACGACACTGGGAGCGATTTAAATTTTCGTCGCTCCCACTATCACCTCAATCTTAATCTGTGAAGGATTTAAGGTTCATTAATATTGTAGTAAAAAATGATAATGTTTCGATCCGTCCCCGAACAACAAACGGCCCCCCGCGATATTAAGGCAATAAAACCTGTCCGACACCTGCGTTGATTTACGCGATGTCGTCGCAACGCTTAGAAAGCGTTATTTAGATACTGGAGCTGCTCAAGCAACAAGCCGTTGTACGATTTATTGCAATTTCCACAGTTATCGTTACCGTTACAGTCTATTGAAATCCACTGCTGAACATAGGCCTTCCCCAAATATTGCCTCATAGGGTGGATATTTGCCACAGTTGGCAAGCTTGTTGGCAACCGCAGTTTTTTATTTTTAGTCATTTCGAAGATCTCCTGATTTGTATCCTTCTATCGCCCTCGAGATGATATGGGGTAGTGGATATTTTTACACCGTCACTACACATCATCATCAATACAGCCCTTCATAAGTCTATTGCTGAACATAGGCCTCCCCCAAGGAATGCCACACAGCACGGTGCTGAGCCACCGGCATCCATTGACTTCCTACATGTCTTACCAGGTCGTCACTCCATCTAGAGGAGGGTCGCTCTACACTTCGCCTACCGGTACGAGGCTGTCACTCGAGAACCTTTCTTCCCCATCGGTGGTCGGTTCTACGAGCTATATGGCCAGCTCATTGCCACTTCAGCTTACTAATCCGTTGGACTGTGTCAGTTACTCTGGTTCTACTGCGAATATCCTCATTTCTAAGTTTATCACGCAGAGAAACTCCGAGCATAGCCCTCTTTATAGCTCGCTGAGCGACCTTGAGCGTCCTCATACGGCCAGCAGTGAAGGTCCATATCTCAGTTCCATAAGTCATCACTGACAACACGCACTGGTTGTACAATCTCGTTTTTAGGTTTTGAGGTATACCTGACGAGAAGATGTGTCGTAGTTTTTGTTAACCAAGTTGAATCCATCGATTGACCTCTGGGTCGAAATTGGACTTATCTAGTCGGACTATTTGTCCCAGGTAAACATACTCGTCAACAACTACTACACGGTACGCCATTATACAAATGTTAATGCATCATAATTCCTAGAGTTGCAAAATATATAAAAAGTAAAGTACAGTCTTTGTATTACGTCTTACTGCTAGGCATTGGCCTCATCTCATTTCGAGAGGGTTTTAAGGTAATGTCCACCGCGCTGTCCCAATGACGTCTTCTAAATATTTTTTTAAATTTCTCAGACATGCAGGCTTCCTCACGATGTTTTCCTTCATCGCCGAGCACGAGGTCAATCAGCACTTAAAATTGCAATTTACAGTTTCATTGGTGCCGGCGAGCATCGAACCCGTGTTGCTATTGTTTCACTTAGTTTAACTTTTTGTACTCAAGTTTATTTCTACAAACAGGGTAGAAATAGTTGCCAATATATAAATAACATTAAATTGCTAAGCAGCTCTCAGCGAGTCATAAAATGTGCTTGGGTTGAAATCAGGTGAAAGAAGGTGATCAGTTACATTATTGTATTACATTGTGTATAATTATAATATATTACATAATATTAGATTAAAAATCACTTATAAGAAGAGTATACTATATATATCTGCGGAGTCTCTTTCGCTGTTTCTTCTGCGGTAAGATGAATGAAATTTTGATTCAGAGGAACGAAAATTCATAGGACCAGTTAGTGGGTATTCTTACACCGCCACTAAATTGTTGCTCACGTGATGTGTTATAATATACAATATATTTTGTTTTATATCATGCAATAATTTGCTTGTATTACGAATATGTTAAGTAAAACCGCTGTCTGTGTGAATACTATAGCACTGCGGTGTGAAATTACCTTTGGAAGTAATTGAGACGAGTTGAAAGGAAAGTGCGGAAAAGTAAACTTGAGTAAGTAGTGCCGCTTTCGTTTGAACTTTATGTACATGCACGGTAATGTTGACAGATCTTGAGAAAGTCTAAAGATTACCGGTGATTATTGAGTTTTCATATAAAATAGGATGACAAATGAGGTGAAGGGGCAGTAGGTATTGCAATTCATAGATTGTTACTCCGATCGCAGTACCAAACGTCGCCGATTCGATAATTCACCAATTCAATTTTTGCTCAATCTCAACCTAGACACAATTTTTTTATAGGATGAGGGTGACAAATGAGCACATAGTCCACCTGAGGGTAAGTGGTTGCTGTGGCCCATAGACATCTACATCTATCCTCGATTACGAATAATAATGCAGATGCGTTTTCACCCGTGAGAACTAAGATGGAATGCCTCGTTTCCAGTAAAAAAGTGTCTCCGGTTCTCTACACTCACCATACGAAACACAGCAGCGTTAAGTTGCTATTTTACGCTGGTATTCTGTGAGAGCCCGGTCAGCCGACCCACACATTCTACCCTACAATACTCCAATATGCCCACACAACGCTATAATATTATATGTCTTTAAAGATAATATTCTATTCTATTTTATCTGCCGACTTCAAAAAGGAGACTGTACTCAATTCGACTGTATGTTTTTTATGTGTGTTACCTCATAACTTTTTACTGGGTGAACCGATTTCGATGATTCTTTTTATTTGAAAGCTGGTACTTCACATGTGGTCCCATATGAATTTGATCAAGGTCAGACCAATAGTTTTTGAGTTATTCTTAATAATTTATATTGAAGTCGGCTGTACAAAATTTTTAATTTTTAATTATTCCATTACAGGTTTTTTTAACCTTTAAGTAATCCTGGACGAGTCACATAACTTCTTCACAAGTTATCTATGAATATAAATAAAATTGAAGTGACAGACACTATTGTAGTATTGAAATAACTGGCATATTTTAAGCTCATGGGGTTATTTGCATACCATTTTTTTAATTGCCTGTTTGTCTGCCCGGGGTCGTCTGCAGAGTGGCTGAACCGATTGTGATAAAACTTTACGAACAGATAGAGGAGGAGGACCTCCCCCCCTCCCGGGAGGGATTTTATCTGAAAAACTTTAGATTATTTTTGAAAAACGAATAATTCATAAAATAAATGGTCTTTGATTATAAAAATTTAAATAACGCTCTTTGAATGTAGCGTAAAGCCGAGGCAGATCTCTAGTTATAACATTTTTGCTGTATTTTGATCTACATTTAATATACATATTAAAATAATAACGTGGATTCTTTTACGTCGCTCCTACATTTTAAAGTTTATGTTAATTAATATACAAAAAAGTTATTTATTATTTATTAATTATATTTTAACGCATGAAATCTTACAAAGTACAATTTTATTACCCGATTTAGTGTTAAATTAGGCCGACGAAACTTACCGACCAGAGTTAAAATAACTTCACGCATCGCCGTATATCCCGCAGTTTATGAAGCCGCCGAATAAAAAGAATAAAATTATTTAATGATAATCGAATATTACAGTACCGACCGCAAGCTTTATCGAGTCACTTAATGGACTGCCATAATCGAGATATCGCTTTCGTAATAAATAAAATCGATTTTAATAAACACGACGGCTGAAATGCAACGGACGGTACCGTTGTGTACCTACAGTGGTTTTCTTTTTGTGAAGCAATGGGAGCTTGTCATAGTCTATTTAACGATAACGTGTGTTAATTAAAACGCAGCTATTCTTATTTTGAATTTGATTATAGTACGTGAGGGTAATATGGTCATCCGGTTAATATGGTCACTTTCTTATAATTCAAAAACTACAGCCTCGTTTGCATATGTGACTCTGTGATACGATAGCTCTGTATCAGTCAATCAAATAATACAGGTTCAAAAGGGCGCTGCTTTATTGAGGCCATTTTGAAATTTGACTATATAGTAAAAATTTTAGTCGATTTTAGTATTATGTAGCGTAATTAGTTTTCTATAAGTTTATTTTTCGAAGTGTTCCTAATTATTGGCAAAGCTTGTTTGCTATTTTTTCTTAATATATAAGTTATAGTATACGACTTTGTGTTTTTGTCACTGTCCTTCTCCTTGTTTTGGTGTTATAGGGCGACAAAGCTTAAGGTGACCGTATTACCCTCACGTACCTTAGTATTGGTAGTAAATAAAATAAATTACACCAGCCTATGAGCGGGCCCCGCTGGGCATAGTTTCCTTACATTTTTTAGAGGACGCTCGAGTGGCAAAGTAAAACTGGAGAGCAAGAAAACAAAACATTCACAATAAAAGTCACGATCTAATATAGTATTTAAAATTTAATACGGTACATTATTAGTAACCCAAGAAACTTATTCGTGATAACCTATCGAATTAAGCGAAGTTCAGTGATGAGGATGATGAATGGTAAAGTTATTTTATAGAATAAGGGTGACAAAGTAGAATAAGGGTGACAAAGTAAGTGGATGCTGTAGCCCATAGATGTAGACATAGAGATCCGTCTATACTTGATGAAGAATCAAAATAGAGATGCGTTGTCACCCCTGAGGACTAAGACGAAATGCCTCGTTTCCAGTAAAAAGGTCCCCGATTCTCAACACTCACCATACGAAACACAACAGCATTAATCTCCTTTTATACGTTGGTGTTCTGTAAAACCGTGGCTCTTCCCCGGTAAAACCGACCCATTCGTGCTAGATAATATAGCTGCAGCATGACACTATCACGTATACAATTGATGATATTGAGGTGAAGCGGTATAGTAGACGGCACGTATTTGTTGACAATATTTAACTCTTTTATGAAATTGTAGTCACATAATTACAAATTAAAAATTTCGTATAACCTACTTCAATATAAACTATTAAGAATAACTGAAAAACTAATGGTCAGACCTTGATCAAATTATATATGGGACCACATGTGAAGCATCAGCTTTGAAATAAAAAAAGAATCATCGAAACCGGTCCACCCAGTAAAAAGTATACACACATTTAAAAAAACATACATTCGAATCCTTTTTGAAGTCGAAAAAATCTCCTTTTTGAAAGTCGGTAGAAAAGAAGTAATGGTTCACATATTGGTAAGAAGCTACTGCGACCCATGAACATCATGCAGCTAAACTCGCGCCAAATGCGCTAAAACGGTAACACTAAATATTTCCGTTTCAATCATTTGATGCATTGCTTGCTTGATGCAATTAATTTGATAAATTCCTCGTATGTTGTTTAAGAGAGAATTTTGTTTTAAACGTTACCGCCACACTAGTATTTTCTCCTAGTGAGGACGTTTACAAACTTTTTTCTTTTTATTTAAAAACTGTTACTGTCAAATAGATTGCACGAGGACAAACATCCAGAACCGGAATTATGTGTAGGCCATACAAATACTTGTTCCGTGCGGGATTCGAACCGCGGCCCCCAGCGCAACAACTCATTGTTAAACCACTGCGCCACGGAGCCGTCAAACCAAATATTGGCATAATTTTGTCGTATCAGTCCGGAAAAACCGCTGGTGATATCAAATTCCACAGTTTGGTTGTGTGAAGCAAAAAATTCCGCGTAAATAGCAAAGTAATGGACCACCAGCCATCAAGATGATGAGGATGGGGATTAAGATATAATGCCTCACAGACTGTAATAAAACTGGCACTGCCTGCCTTGTCGGCAGAAATAACTTTATAGCTGATGTAAGTTATTTAGTAGTGGTAACAAAAACTACTATTAAATTATTTAGTTTGTGTCATAAACGCACAGCAAGTAAAGTCTAATGCCATTAACATACAAGCAAGTAATGTTCATTTTTTTATCTAATCAAAATAAATATACAATAATGTAGTGCTCAGCTCGAGTGTGAAGCAGTTGACATTTGAAATGCAAATTGGAACAGAGTGCTAGCAGAAAGCAAAGTGCAGAGTTAGGCCGGTTACGTGAATAGTGTTGTGTTTCTTATTTATCGATATTCTTAAGAAAGTCAAAAATATGTTTATAGGGCGTCAAAATAAACAGATAGGGAAAATCTGTACAATAATATAAATAAAACCAAAGTTTCTGTCTGCAACATTGAAATAATTGGCTTCTATTAAGCTCAGGGATTATTTGAATGTCTGTCCGGGCTAATCTTCGGAGTGACTGAACCGATTCTGATGAAACTTTATAAAAACATGCAGAGCAATGCTAACTAATAACTAATAGGCTATATTTTATATAAACAACTTGAAGATTTTTTGTAAAAAAGAAAAACAAAAATTGATAATATGTGTATGGTCTTTGATTGTCTTAAATCTAAATAACGTCACATTATTAGATCCTATCCAGGCAAAGTCGGGGCGGTTTGTTCGTAATAAGTAATTATCTATTTATGTTTTGTGTGTTATTTGACTAGTTTATTTATTTTGAAACATATATAATGGCAGAATGACCTTCTCAGTCTCAATAATCTACGACTAGGTCTGATTTAGGGCATGATGAGAGTGAATTACTTTAGAATGTTGTAATCTCGACGATCCCATAGTGCACTGTATAAGCGTTTAGTCTCAGCATTATGGGCCTCGGGTTTAAATTTCAACAAGTGTTTGTATAGCCACAAATAACTGTTTCTGGTCTGGATTTTTACAGATATGAAATGTATATATGTGAAACTGACCTACGATAAAGGGGAAAATTCCAAGTCTGAGGGTAACATTTTATGTCAATTTTTTTAAACTACTTTTAATTTTGTTAATTTTACAAGAAAATGAACATAAAACCGAAATACTTACTAATGATCTATTTTGTGAATTAATAATAATTATCGATAAGATCTTTCCTCATCACTAAACGTATCATTGGCAAGCAATAATTTGTGCCGTATTAATGTAGCTGGGACACATATGCTAATGGCTCGATTCGCCGATGCCCATAGTTGGTTGTGGTTCACATCGAACCTACTACCTACTTGAGAAATATCTCTTAACTAATAGCTTATTGATACGTCTTGAAGACTTGAAGCACTTCTATTATGGACACATTTTATTAACCACCAACAACGGGCTCGTTGAAGAATATTTACGAGCAAACTACGACAAGTTGATTGAGGAAGTATCGGTTATTATTATTTTATTCATAGAGAAAAATTAATTTTTTCTTAATGTATTCAATCTGTTATGAATATGTGAAATTGATTTTCTAAAGCAGAACTGTCTTAAATCAAATCAAAAGTATTATTTTATTTTAAATGAAAAAAAAACCGCCCAAGTGCGAGTCGGACTCGCGCACCGTTGGTTCCGAACAAATCCGTATGCATTGTTCTATTCTATTCTAGTCTTCAGAGGTGACAACGTAACTGTAGCCTTCTTAGTGTGAAGTTGGCTGCAGGTGTCGATAGACACGGACTACAGTGCCACTTACCATTAGGTGGGCTGAAGTTGGTTTGTCCATCTTAGTCCTCTGGGGTGACTTCGTATCTGCATTTTGATTCTTAACGTCTATATGTCACAGCGTCAGCTTACCACTACATGGACTGTGTGTCACCCTTATGCAATAAAAAAGCTGAACCAAGCAAATCTTCGATCTTATAATCTCCTTTAAAAACTCTGCATTTCAATGGACCGTAACTAAACTCCCGCGATATCAATCTAACCGCAATAAATTCAATTTGTGCAGTTGTTTACATGCACGCATATCTTGAGAAATCTTTATTTAGTAGATCTTCTTTGTCACTAATAACTGATATATAAAAAAGGCCATATTATCTCAACCTAAATCATCGCAAACCCGAATACCGGTGGCTTTAATACCTTTTTGTCTTTTCTCTAAAGCATTTGCACACGATAATCGCTTTTGAGTTAATAGGAAATAGGCGTATATTTGCATACGTTTCTTGAGACCCAAATTACCCGTGCATTCTGTCAGCCTTTTAATTCGACAATGTGCCGAAACTTTATATCTCGCTCGTGATATCAGGTTTTCTTTGTCCGAAATCAAAATACCTTTTTATGTTTATTTTATTATTTTTTGAAGTCCAAAAATATTAACTACTTTAAACTACTTTTATTTTGACTTGGTGAAATGAGCTGGAAGTCGATGGAATCGGCTAATGACCGAGTTCGAGTTTAAGTGCTCGTAAAGTTTCTGTTTTTGGTTTCCTTAATGATAGTATTGAAATCTGCATACTGCAATTTTCTCTTGTCTTTTGTTTGAAGTGTCTGTCTGTAATAATGAAATAACTGACTTCTATTAATTTCTGGGTCTAAAGTCTAAGGTCTGGGTATAAAGTCTTAAATAAACATTTTTTTTAATTATATCTGACTGTCTGGTCTAGCTAATCTTTGAAATCGATTGTGATGAAACTTTACGATTAGATAGAGAGTTTATCTGTATCTAAATGTTGATCTTTATTTGTATACTAAATGATATTTGTATCTTAAATCTAAATATCGCCACCTTAATAGATCCTATCTAGGAAGAGCAGGGGCGAGTCGCTAGTTCACAAATAATATTTATTCATAAATGCAATTTATTTGACTTTATAATCGTTGATTATCGCTAACTTAAATGCCGTATTAATTTTCTCTATACCTATCACTTTCTAATGTCATTTAATGAAAAGAGAGAGAAGTAGCAACTGTAAGCATTAATTTATTTGACATTGATTTTTATGAATAAGTCCGATAATGGAGTTTTGGCGGGAACTTAACCGTTGGTGGATTACTGCTCCTATATTATTGTACTATCTATTCCACGCGACCACGCGTGGAATTTATTACAATTGGATTTCATGGGTTTTAATTTGTTTTGCACGTAACCCTAATTATTGTTTTTCTAAAATAAAAGTAACCTAAGTTACTCCTTATAAGTTCAGCTATCTGTCAGTGAAAGTCCCTTCAAAATCGGCCAAGCTATTTCGGAGATTAGCCGGAATAAACAGACAGATAGACAGACGGACAGAAATACAGACAAAAAAATAATAATTGTTTTTTTTTTGGTATTGACACCGGATATACTTTCACATTCATTTAGTAAAAAGCTGTTATATTGACATTACAAACAGACACTTCAATTTTATTTATTTGTATAGATATAATATAATGGTTTGAAGTGGATCTTGATACGTAAAAGTGGTGCGATTTTGTGTATTAAATGTCTGCGCGTTTGAACTATTAAACAAGTGCTCCGATGGTGATATGCACCTCAAGATAATGTGTCTACTTAGGCGCCTCGAGCTACCATCGTCATCAAATGTCTGCTGGTTCAAACTGCCGTCAATATCTCCAAAAAACTTCGCAATGTGACGCATCAACATATTGTAAATTTTAAAGGATAATTTATTTTTACTTGATACTGGCAAAGGTACATCTTACGAGTCGATCTATAATTTAAAAATGAATCGCTGAATGTGTTGCTAAGCGCAAATCTTGAGCGAAATCAGTTGAACTGATTTCGCTAATTCTTTTTTTATAATTTTCCTTGAAGTACGAAGATGGTTCTTACAGAGAGAAAAATTTAAAAAATTGCCCGAAAATGTCTAAAAACAACACTTTTCTATATTCCCGTACAAAAGATTCCTAATAATACTTAAAAGTCAATTTGAACTTTAATACCACAACCTAAAGTTTAAGTGTTAGTGGAAGGGTTCCGGGAAAGTAAGACAATTGAGTGACTTTAGTATCGCATAAATATTAATGTCAATATTTGTCAAATAACTCCACGCAGGCGAAGTCGCGGGGAACAGCTAGTTACCAATAAAAGAAAGAAAGCCCGATAATATTTTTAGTACGAAAATTATTTTTGAACTATTTAACATTAATATATACTGGGTGTCCGGTGGCAGAATTAGGATTTAAATTTCGAACTGTTTTCGAACCGTTAGCGGAGGGGCGGGCGGGGGGGTCACGTTCGATTCGTCATTCGTGCGGGTTCCTTAGTCACGATGTCGCAGTGGACGGGTGAACAACGTGCGTTCGCAATCGAAGCTTATTTTAAAGCAAACGATTCCTGTGCTATTGCTCGTCGAAGATTTTGTTCGCGGTACAATATCCGACGGTTACGTGATGCGCCAAGCGAAAATTTGATTCGATTGTGGGTGCGGAGGTTCAGAAAAACAAGTTCAGCAGCAAATAATCCGCGGCCGGGATCCAGCAGAACGTCGAGGACTGATGACAACATCGAACTTGTCGCAAACAGTTTACGCGATAACCCGCGACAGTCCGTGCGTAAGAGAGCGGCTGCTCTAGGGCTCCCAAAAACGATTGTGCACGAAATATTGAAAAAGGACCTTAAACTTCACCCCTTTAAAATTCAAATTGTGCAAGCGCTTAAGCCTAATGATTACAATTGGCGCAAAAGTTTCTGCGAAACAATGTTGCAGCGATTTCGTACAGTGAACACAATCTTTTGGAGCGATGAAGCCCATTTTCATTTAAATGGAAGTGTAAATAAACAGAACTGCCGTTATTGGTCACCTAAAGGACAGAACCCGCGATTGAAACATCAACAGCCACTTCACAGTCCCAAAGTGACGGTTTGGTGTGCATTGTCAAGCAGAGGAATAATCGGACCCTATTTTTTTGAAAATCGTCAAGGACAAGCCATTACTGTAACCGGCGTTTCTTATCGGCGAATGCTTAACGATTTTTTCCTGCCAATATTAAGAGAACATCCTGCCTACAGTTCACAGACATGGTTTCAGCAAGATGGCGCCACGCCTCACACTGCTAGAGAGACCATGGCGCTTCTTCGTGATTTGTTCCCTAACAAATTGATAAGCCGTTTTGCTGACATCCCCTGGCCACCCAGGTCGCCGGATCTTACCCCCATGGACTTTTTTCTGTGGGGGTACCTCAAAAGTAAAGTTTATGAAACCGCCCCACCGACCATCTCAGCATTAAAAGAAAATATCGTTCGCGAGGTTAATGGCATCCCGACGTCCCTTCTCCAGCGAGTGGCGCGCAATACTGAAGCCAGATTCCAAGAGTGTGTCCGACGTGATGGTCAACATTTAGACGAAATAATTTTTAAGAAATAAAACCCGCACTTCCCTTCTTTGTTATAGTCATTGAAATAAAAAAAAATATTTTGCAGTTTTTTTATTATTTAATTTTGAAATCCTAATTCTGCCACCGGACACCCGGTATATATATTATAATCAAAAAATGGTATCAAGACCACGGCTACTTTTCAATCATCTGCGCGGCCACCGCTGGCAAATCGCGGGCATACATCACGCCAGTCAGCGAGTTGCGCCGATTGTCCGCGAGATAGCAGCACCGTGCCGCCCACGTCCCCGTTGCGTTGGCGTCGGAGCGTTTAGGAATATATCACGATTATGCATTCAGTTTGAATTTAGAGTTCTCGCTGAAATGGTAATAGGATACAATGGCTATTTTAACTTACTAACACAGTGGATATGTAAATAATAAATATACAAGTCAGGATAATATGCGACCACACAGTTCACTTCACAGTAAGTTCATGGTGTGACCCATAGATTCCAATCAAGATGCAGAAGCGTTCTCACTCCCGAGTACTTAAATGGAATGCTTCGTTATACTCTCTATACGAAAAATAGCAGCGTTATGCTGCCATTTTTCGTTGGTATTCTATGCAAACGTAGTCCTTGCCCAGTCGCGCTTACCTATCGATTCTGCAGCCATAACACAGCTGCAGTTCGGTAGAGCAAAGATAAATGGTACCTATATATCAAATAGTCCCCCGATTCCCTATTATAGAACAGTCCTCAGTTACAAGATGGTTAGTTCGTTTAGCTTTTTTTTTTCGCTATGTGATATGAAACGCACATGGGAAATCGTTGCATACAGAAAAGTTTATTTTTATCTAAGAACAAATATACATAATACCTTCATATGCTATAATGTGCAATGGAACATACATTACATTCAAAATTAAAAATGTCCACTCATACTAACATCTATACAAATAAATAAAATTGAAGTGTCTGTTTGTAATGTCGAAATAACTGCTTTTTACTATATGCATATGAAAGTATATACACGGTACTCATAACAAAAACACGATTTTTAAATTTTTTGTCTGTCTGTCTTTCTGTCTGTTTGTTCCTCCTAATCTCCGAAATAGCTGCACCGATTTTGACCAGACTTTCACTGGCAGATAGCTGATATTATAAGAAGTAACTTAGGTTACTTTTATTTTAGAAAAAGAATTAGGGTTCCGCGCAAAAAATTAAAACCCATGAAATCCAATTGTAATAAATTACACGCGGGCGAAGTCGCGGGGAACAGTTAGTACAAAAATAAAAAATAAAATTATACCCTGCCAGTTACCATTCAACTTACTCTGTAAATCGAGTTCTACAGATTAAAAGCAAATATTTAAACTGCATTTAACTGTAGAGCAAGGGTTTAGTGCGGGCCTTTACCCATCGGCGGGCTGACAAAGAGTTGTGCCGATGACAGTTCCATCAGATCGTGTGGACACTTGGGGAGACCGTGACTCGGAACTTGCGTTCTGAGATAATATGCATTGTGCGAATGATACGAACAAATGTGTATAGTAACAAGTCTTTTAAACATATCTGATAGCCATTTGGCGTATCAGTCATTAGATATTACTGTTAGAGATTTCTTTGTCCTCCATTTGTAAGCTAAGATTGGTTGTGAATTTAAACGCTGCTTAAAGGTCAATTGTGTTATCTGTGGATTATTTTGAAGATCTTTATGCACGGACTTATTTTTATTCTCACCTAGCTCGAACCTCATATACGAGTATACTTATAAAAATATAAAACGAACTCCTATGTTGGCAGAACTGTAAAAACAAGAAAACAAACTTTTATATAACTTTAAAATTATTAGTTTAGTAAAGACAACTAGAAAAAATAAATAAATCATATCCTATATGACGGCTCCGTGGCGCAGTGGCTTAGCAATGAGTTGCTGCGCTGGGGGCCGCAGGTTCGAATCCCGCACGGAACAAGTATTTGTATGGCCTACAAATAATCATTCCGGGTCTGGATGTTTGTCCTTGTGCAATTTGTGATTGTAAACTGCCTCCACGATACAGGAGAACATCCTAGTGTGGGGGTAACGTTTTTTTTTAAATAAAATAATAATAATTTATAGCCAAAATAATCAAAACTACATTATGTAGGTACGACAGATGCAGATTACATATTTTACTAAATCAGATTTAATTCGATTTCTAAAATAAAACTTATATATTAGGTATTTTATTTTATATTTTATTTCTTTGTTTGTTCGACTATCGACTGAAACATTTATAGGACAAGCGTTTAGAAAAAAAAATGCAAAATAAAATTAATTCTTTCATTGATTCATTGCAGACTATAAAACCCCATGTTTAACGTGAGCCTCCCCCATAGATCACATCATATATACCAGTGATGCACAGACATTTTAAGACTAGGGGCCACTCGGGCAAATTATGAACTGATGGCTTGATAATAATGTATTAAAATTGAAAAAGAATTTATTAATTTGAAGCGTGGCACTGCATAGTGCTTACAATCTTTTTTATATTTGGCTCAAATTTACTTGTAGCAATACGTAAAATATATTATATATTATATACCATAGCTACCGTGCAAGTGGAATCGCAGTTTTGATTGAATGCTGCTGCCCATCTCGCTGTTTCATTGCCATCAGTCGCTTCTCACGACTCCCATGTGATGGTATGGGGCTGTGGATTCATTTACGCTGCAACTACATGGCATACCAATTTTTAATGTGTGAATAATTTAAAATTAAAAATTTTGTACAACCGACTTCAATATAAACTATTAAGAATAACTCAAAAACTATTAGTCAGACCATGATCAAATTTACATGGGACCACATGTGAAGCACTAGCTTTCAAATAAAAAAAAGAATCATCGAATTCGGTTCACCCAGTAAAAAGTTATGAGGTAACACACATAAAAAAACATACAGTCGAATTGAGTACCGGCTCCTTTTTGAAGTCGGTAGAAAATCAATATTTTTTTTATCAATTAAATTTATCAATATATTATAAGTTTCAATTCTGCTCCATACATTTAGTAATTTTAAGTCTCAACACCAAACATTAGTTTTAAAAATCGAAATATGTAGTTACTGTCCTACAAACCATTCAATCTCTTACCGTTCGACATCTTAATGGAATTGTTTTGTAATCGTTTTTGTCAGCAATGGTACATTACATCTCATTCATTCAAAATATTTATGTGCACGTAGCGAGAGTTACAAAAATTGACTTTATCTGTCGTTACTATCTGACCATTATGGGCTTAGTTGGCCTGTCGGCCATTAATTGAGATGGCCGTGCTTGTCAAACAGTAATGTTATTACCGGACGACCTTGTTTTTGTCTTATCTGGTACATTGAACGAGAGATCTTGGAATCTTCGATCCCGTGGAACAGATGGGAGAACGATTATGTGATAATATCTTTGATAAAATAAGCTTAATTATGTTCTTTTATAATAACCGCCATTTATTGGTTTTTCTGGTTAAAATTAATGTTATGAAAGCATAAATAAATTAAAAATAAATTAACATTAATATGGCTGTTCAAGTTTTCTACTAACTGATTGACAACCGTAGTTTTTTATTATCTTGAGTTCAGAAAGATAGTGCTGCCTTTTTTCTATTTCAATGTCACTCTGTCGTCTTTTAGATATTGGATGATGGGATGATGGAGACATTTTGGGTATTGGATTCCCATTTTGATTTTTAGTTGAGGTAATTATGTAAATGTCTATAGGCCACAACATTCAGTTACTATCAGGTGGAATGTGTACTCGTTTGTTACCCGTATTCAATTAAAAAATTACACCCACAAGACGAAATGTGATGAATACAGCTCGGAATACATGTTAATTATATACCTTTCAAATAACTTCTTCAGTTAGAAATGAAAACATAAATAAAAACTTTTATTATTTTTGTTAAATCACAATAACTTAAGCGACTCGTCTCGAAGTAGAAACATTATAGCGCATTCATATCATAAAAGTAATTAAAATACAGATGTCTGATCCTCGATTTAAGATGTTGCAGGTAGTCTTTAAGGCCGAGGATAAATTGTCCTCAGGCATTCGATATCTGTCAGGGATCGCCGTTTATAAATATCGCATGTAAAAAAAAAGAAACAAAGATTGTCTAGAAGCAGGCATAATCTGTCGACGATAAGCCGCGGTCGGCAGAAACAAAACGATGCAGGGAGGAGAATAAAGATAAATAAAAAGTGGCAAAGTATAAAAAGAGCGTAAAGATTGGATGCCTCGGATCGTGCTCAGTGAGGGTTGTCTCATATTATTATATGAAAGACAACAGAGACCGCTAACAGTAAGGAATTTATCTATTCTACATGCTATGCATATTCTATGCTATCTATTCCATTGCCAGGTTTCATTTCAGGCCCTCAGGTTTAAGAATATCGACCATCCCATATCGACCCGTGGGTGTTGAAGAAGCGACAGCGGGAAACTGAAACAGGACATGGGTTGCATTTTTCTGGTAACAACTTTAAATTATAAAAACTACGGTTGCCAACCCGCCTGCCAAGCGTGCCAACTGTGAGTGAGACGCCAATGTTCAGCAGTGTTCTTTTATAAGTTTTTTCTTAGACTGTAATCGATGGATGGACCTGTCTTAACATTCGATTTCAATATCGATGTCGTCAAAGCAAAAGTGAATAGGCTTTTGTAAGCTAAGTCAGTGTAAGGCCATTTTCGCCTGCATCACAACTTACCACGAGGTAGGATTATAGTCAAGTACTGGTTTATAGTAAGTAAAACAAATACATGCAAACAGTTGAAAATTCAGTCCCGAAATCACTAAAGATGCAAAGTACTAATAATTTAAAATGAAAAATTTTGTACAGCCGACTTCAATATAAGTTATTAAGAATAACTAAAAAAACTATTAGTCTGACCTAGATCAAATTCATACGGAACCACACGAGAAGTACCAGCTTTCAAATAAAAAAAAATCATCGAAATCGGTTCACCCAGTAAAAAAGTTATGAGTTAACACACATAAAAAAAACATACAGTCGAATTGAGTACCGTCTCCTTTTTGGAAGTCTGCAGAAAATTCAGAAATTTTTGATAAAACAAGTTAAAATTAAACGCCAAAATATCCACCAAATTAGTTTAACCCAATATGAATAATATTATACAATGTTATTCGAGAAATCAGAGAAATCATTACAAGCAATTAGGTCTTAAAATTATTTAACTCAACTCCTATAAGCAGCAACCCTAGACTGAACAGATGTAAGCCGTCGATTAAGACCTAGCCCCCGACACAGATGCACGCAGCACTCACTCCTATGGGTTATTTTTATCAGAGCTTAAGAAATAATCTGTGGATAACAGAAGCTTGGTCAAAGTCGTTTTGAAAGAAGAATTGATTACAGTAAATGTTTTTTTTTTAAATATGTTGTTCATTATGTCATGCTGAGCCGATTGGGCCATGGCTACAAGTACCGAATCAAAGCATCTTTTCTGTCTACGGGTCAGTCCAAGAAGATACCATCCTCTAAATAATTATTAAAATTATTATATTATATTTGTGCACGACGCAACAATATTAAACAAACGAAAGAAAATGCTTATTGTAACCGGCGCTAGTTGAACAACCTAGGAGCGGTGGGCGGAGCCATGACGACGGTGTAATTATCAGGCCACGCCTCTGGTTCGACAACTAGCAAGGGTTATACGGCGGAACTAGCGCAACCTTATGTTGAATTTAAATTATAATTTGTGTAAATAATTGTATTACTTGTATCGAACGATAAAAAATAATGATTGTATTATAACTAAGTTTAAGGTTGAGTTGTAACTGTGCAATAACTCTCCCAAATAAAGGCACCGTATGAACAGGGAGAGTTAGCATAGTCTTCTAATGAAAACTGTAATTGTTAAATATAATAAATGTTTACTTTATTATATAATAAATATATTAGGCCGTTAGGCACATAAAATAATAGTAGTAGTGTAACCAAAGAGCATGTTATCGTGACGCGGCCGCGGAGCAAATGAAGCCACGCGCACCGCGCCACGACGTTTTATATTTATAGTGCTGAGGCGGGGGGAAGGATTCTCCGCCTAAAGCAGCTGAAAATTATAATGTAAACCTGTAAATAAGTAAAAATATTGATATGTACACCCTAGTCTAACAAGTAGTTATAAGAATATTATATAGTGAATTATGTTTATTAGTTTGTAAGGTTATTAAATAAATAAAGATAGGCGCGGGGGTGAGGCAAGGGTCCGCTGGCCAGCAGCGGCCAAATCATATAAAAGACGGGCCGGCCGCTAGGGTCAGCAGTCGCTCTCCAGCCACCGAAAAGGCACCAGCAAGAAAAGAAAAAGTACAAGTTCCTCCTCACCGCCGCTTGCCTCCAGTTAAAAGCAAGACCAGCGCGTTTTATTCCATTTTTCGCACGGCATTACGGCGATCCGTAATATTAATGGTCCTTCGAGAAGCCGGATTACTAGAAGAAAAAGACAATATCGGTCTTGGTATTGCCGGAAGAAAGAAGCAAACCGCAAGAACGAAAAAATATTATTGTGAAGAAAAATGGTGATTACGATTAGTAACAACGGAGAATCATCGAAGCGTCGCAAGGATGAACAAACAACCCAGGGGGCCACAGAAGAGGCCTCCGGGGGCGACTTAGCCGCTAGTGGTTCAACAAACACCACTAGCGAAACCACAACGGTCAGCGATACGACCGCTACCTCTGCAAACGATAGAACAACCGCAACGGAAGAAACCCAGCAAGAGGGTGATCAAAGATCGCAGTGCACATTGAAGCCCGGCGAGACTAGGTCACGCCGCTCCGTAGCCTCACGCAAGAGACTCCTCGCGGAGTTAGAGGCGAAAGAGCGGTTAGCCGAACTCAAGCTCGAGCAGGCTCAGTTGCAAGCAAGAACAGAATTGCAAGAAATACACGTGCAGCGACTACAAGCAGAAGCCGGATCGACCGATGAAGATGAAGAAATAGAAGACGATTTGGCATCAGTGCGCATTAGTACATGGTTGCAAGAAAAACCTACATCGCAACCCGCGCCTCAGCCCGCGCCACAACCCGCGCCACAACCCGCGCCGCAGCCCGCGCCGCAACCCACGTCGTACTTCGCGCCGCAACCAGCACTGCAGATCGCACCACCCGTACTTCAACAGTGTGCGCCGCAATACGCTCCGCAACATACCGCGCCGCAGAAAGAAGACTATGGACAGGCGCAGCAGCAAATCGACGTCGCTACCTTAGCCGCTGCTCTATCACAAGCAGTACGAAGCACAAGGGAGCCGCCGAAATATATACAAGAGCTGCCCTCATTCAATGGTAGCAGCAAGGAGTGGCTCAGCTTCAAGACAATGTACGAAGAATCTTCAAAGTACTTCACGGCGAACGAAAACATAGCGAGAATACGCCGAAGCTTAAAAGGGACAGCAAAGGAAGCCGCAGGTTGCCTACTTATAAGCCAACCAGATCCCAGAATTATAATAGAAGCTTTGGAAAGGAGATTCGGACGACCAGAAGCGTTAATTCACTTGGAAATAGAGAAGCTGAAGCTGCTGAACAAAGTTACGGACAATCCCAGGGAGCTATGCATATTCGCAAATCGCATAGCGAACGTAGTGGGCACCGTGGAAGCACTCAAGAAAGCACACTATCTGCATAGTCCAGAAATGACGCGAGTTATCACAGACAAACTCACGCCCATATTGAAAAGCAAATGGTACGACTATGCAGCCAGAAAGAAAGAAGATATCCCAGAGCTTAAGAAGATATCAATGTTCTTAAACGAAGAAGCGGATAAATGCAGCGCGTATGCCTTGCCGGAGTTCATCGCAGAGGACAGCGAAACGAGAGAGCGAAGACCGAGAAAAATAGAACGTGCCTTCGCCACAAGCAAGAAACCATATGAAGAACGCTGCCCTCAATGCAAACAAGAACACAAACTGCCCGATTGCAAGTCATACGCCGCTCTGTCCACAAATGACAGATGGGAAGTAGCAAAGAAGTACAATATCTGCTACCGCTGTCTGCGAGGCAAACATCGTCGATTACTGTGCAAAGCTCCACCGTGCGGAAAAGGCGGATGCATGATGAAACACCATAAATTGTTGCATCACGACAGAACAGCAGTAATGGAAAAAGAACCCGCTATGGAAACCGCAACATCGGCAAAGGAGGTCAACACAGCGACTCGACCGTACAAGCACCGCCGCGCTTACCTAAAGATTGCGCCCGTAACAATAAGGGGGCCGCTAAGCTGCGTCGAAACATACGCATTATTGGATGAAGGAAGCACGGTCACCTTAGTCGATGCCTCAATCGCCGACGTCATCGGCGCCGACGGCCCAGCCCACACAATGTGGATACAAGGGGTCGGCTCGGAGGTGAAACACGAGAAGAGCAAGATCGTCAGCTTTAAAATAAGAGGAACGTACGCGCAAGAAGAACACAACATAGAAGCAGCGCGTACTGTAGAGCGGTTGGACTTCGCGCCAGAATCCGTGAATGAAGATCACTTGGGGAATTGCCCACATCTGTTGGATATCAAAGAGGATATCACCTACGAACGCGCCTCACCGAAAGTACTAATCGGGCAAGATAACTGGCACCTCATAGTGTCTAGAAAACTGCGCGTCGGCCGTCGAGACCAACCAGTCGCCTCATACACCAACCTGGGCTGGGTTCTGCATGGCTGTCATAGCTCATTGACGTCGACGGTCACCTTCTGCGGCAGACTACATCAGAGGGAAGATGCACCACCGATAGAAGAAGAAATAAAAAATTATTTCAAATTGGAGTCGCTGTGCATCGAGCCGAGAAGACCGAAAGAAGATCCTGAGCAGCGAGCCATGCAAATATTGCACGAAACCAGCCAGAGGTCAGCGGACGGCAGATTCGAGACAGGGTTGTTGTGGAAACAAAAGGACTTCCAAATACCAAATAATTATAAAGAAGCGGAAAAGCGCCTGCACACCTTAGAGAAGAGGCTCGACCGAGACAGCAATCTCAAGCTACAGTACGAAGAACGCATCGAGAACCTCTTCAACTCGGGTTACGCAGAGCGCGCGCCAATGCCACCGCCGCAAGGAAGGACATGGTATCTGCCACACTTCCCAGTCATCAACCCTGCGAAACCGAACAAGCCGCCGAGATTGGTACACGACGCCGCAGCGAAGACAGCCGGAATATGTCTCAACGATATGCTTCACTCGGGGCCCGACTTATTACAATCACTGCCCGGAGTGATCATGAGGTTCCGACAGTATCCGTATGCAGTGAGCGCCGATATAAAAGAAATGTTCATGCAGATTAAAGTGCGCAAAGAAGATAGAGACGTTTTACGTTTCTTGTGGAGAGGCAAGCGGCGGGAGGACCAACCGGAGGAATATAGGATGACGTCAATCATCTTTGGAGCGACATCATCACCATGCACAGCATTATACATCAAAAATAAAAATGCTGAAGAACATGCAGAAGCGTACCCAGAAGCTGCGGTCGCCATAAAAAGAAACCATTATATGGACGACTACTTGCAGAGCTTCCACTCTGTCACGGAAGCTCAGCAAACAGTAAAAGCAGTCGATCACGTCCACAAACAAGCGGGATTCGTACTCAGCGGGTGGACATCGAACGAAGAAAAAACAATAGAAGAAATAACGACAGAGCATAGACAACACGACGCGACCGTGTGCCTGGGCGGAAAAGAAACTGAGAAGACGCTAGGGCTGCTCTGGCATGTACAAAGCGATCATATTGGATTCAATACTAACAATATGAAGATGCCTGCCGACGTAAAAGAAAAACAACGCTTGCCAACTAAACGAGAAGCGTTGAGCGTCATAATGGCATTATTTGATCCGCTGGGGTTAATATCACCGGTGACCACCCCAGCGAAGAGAATATTTCAAGACACATGGCGTTACAAGGCGGACTGGGACGACCCTCTGCCAACAGAATTAAAAGAAAAATGGGAAGGCTGGATTACTTCACTTAACGCCATAGAACAACTAAGAATACCGCGATGCTACGATTACAACCCGGTGTCGACGCGCCAACTACACACATTCGTCGACGCAAGCGAGGAGGCCTACGCAGCAGCAGTGTATTGGAGAACGGAGCGAGCAGACGGCAGCGTTAACATATCATTGGCCGCCGCCAAGAGCCGCGTAACACCACTGAAACCAGTTTCCATACCACGGCTCGAGTTACAAGCGGCACTGCTGGGAGCTCGTCTTGCGCAGACCGTGATCGATGAACACGATGGCGACATAGCAGGCAAGACATACTGGTGCGACTCCCGTACTGCACTGGTGTGGATAAGATCGGAGCCTCGCGCGTACAAAGCTTTCGTCGCTCATCGCCTGGCGGAGATAGAAGATACGACCAAAAAGAACGAATGGCGTTGGCTACCGTCTAAAGAAAACGTGGCAGACGACGCAACCCGAGCCACACCAGAAGGGTTCGACGAGTCGCACCGATGGTTCCGAGGGCCCCCGTTTCTGCAGCGTCCACCGGCAGAATGGCCGCAGGAAGAGAAAACGACACAATATGACACCGGGGAAGAGCGAGAAATATGTAACATCGCTGTTAAAAGTGAAGACTCGACAACAACACATCTTCCACAGATAGGAAGATTTTCTAAATGGATTCGCCTCATAAGGGCGACAGCGAGAGTCCTCCTATTCATCGACATGTGCAGACCAAACAAGCACGTAGTGAAGGCTGGGCGTAAACGCAACAAAGCAAGACAAGGTAGCGACCCTGGCTGGCAGAGAACAAACAAACGCAACACCCCCGCCAAGGAGAAAAAGGCGACTCCTACTGCCTCATCGCTTGTAGGAATACCGGCCGCTTATCATATGAGAGCCGAACAACTGTGGGTGCAAGCCAGTCAGCGGGAAAGCTTCACGAAGGAGCTCAAGAGAATCACCAGCGGAAGTGTTCCGGGAGGCGACGACAAACTAGGCCACCTGAGCACATACATTGATGAAGAGGGGACCCTACGCCTCAGAGGTCGAATAAAAGCGGCATCAGAAGTGGAGGACGACATGTACGACCCTCCCATATTAGACGGGAAGCACGCATACACTCGCCTGTACATAGCACACGTACACGAGAGGCTGCATCACGGAGGCGTGGTAACAGTTTTGAATGAATTAAGACAGAGATTGTACGTAAGAAAAATACGTCCAGTAGTGAAAACTGTCGTCAAAGGATGCCTGCCGTGCCGTCTAAGAAAAGCCAAGCCTGCATCACCATCTACAGGAAACCTGCCGTCCGCACGCCTCGCTCATCACGCACGTCCGTTCACATACACCGGACTAGACTACTTCGGGCCAATAGAAGTCACAGTGGGACGACATCGCGAAAAGCGCTATGGCGCGTTATTTACCTGCATGACGTCGCGAGCAATACACATAGAAGTAGCCCACTCGTTGAGCGCAGACTCAGCCGTGTCGGCACTTAGGCGTTTTATGAGCAGAAGAGGATGCCCAAAAGAAATATGGAGTGACAACGCTACGTGCTTCAAGGCAGCAGACAAGGAGATGGCCGAAGCAGCACTCGCAGCCCTCGAGCACGAAACCACGTGTCAACAGATTGTGTGGAAGTACATACCGCCATCAGCACCGTTTATGGGCGGCGTATGGGAGCGAATGGTTCGCTCCGTAAAAGAAGCCCTACGCGTCACCCTCAACGAGCGCTATCCCAGCGACGAAACATTGGGGACCCTGCTCGCCGAGGTCGAAAATACTGTAAACTCCAGACCTCTCACACACGTCTCAGTCGACCCAGGAGACCCTGAAGCCATCACGCCGAATCACATCCTCATCGGTCCCAACTCGCACGTACCTGCGCCGGGACACTTCAGCAAGAATGACGTGACGGCCCGCCAGCAATGGAAACGAGCTCAAGCCCTAGCCGACGTGTTTTGGAGAAGATGGGTTAAAGAATATCTGCCCCTACTCCAACACCGGCGGGAGCCCAGCAGCATAGGAGTATCGCCGAAGATTGGAGACCTAGTCATCATTTGTGACTCCAATCTACCACGCAACACCTGGCCCAGAGGGAAAATAAGTAAGGTATATCCTGGCGTCGACGGAGAGGTTCGAGTAGTGGACGTAACCACCGGCAGTGGGCACATACTAAGAAGACCAACGAAGAAGATCGTCGTGCTACCAGAGGGATCGCAGCGTGGCGACGGCGGGAGAATGTGCACGACGCAACAATATTAAACAAACGAAAGAAAATGCTTATTGTAACCGGCGCTAGTTGAACAACCTAGGAGCGGTGGGCGGAGCCATGACGACGGTGTAATTATCAGGCCACGCCTCTGGTTCGACAACTAGCAAGGGTTATACGGCGGAACTAGCGCAACCTTATGTTGAATTTAAATTATAATTTGTGTAAATAATTGTATTACTTGTATCGAACGATAAAAAATAATGATTGTATTATAACTAAGTTTAAGGTTGAGTTGTAACTGTGCAATAACTCTCCCAAATAAAGGCACCGTATGAACAGGGAGAGTTAGCATAGTCTTCTAATGAAAACTGTAATTGTTAAATATAATAAATGTTTACTTTATTATATAATAAATATATTAGGCCGTTAGGCACATAAAATAATAGTAGTAGTGTAACCAAAGAGCATGTTATCGTGACGCGGCCGCGGAGCAAATGAAGCCACGCGCACCGCGCCACGACGTTTTATATTTATAGTGCTGAGGCGGGGGGAAGGATTCTCCGCCTAAAGCAGCTGAAAATTATAATGTAAACCTGTAAATAAGTAAAAATATTGATATGTACACCCTAGTCTAACAAGTAGTTATAAGAATATTATATAGTGAATTATGTTTATTAGTTTGTAAGGTTATTAAATAAATAAAGATAGGCGCGGGGGTGAGGCAAGGGTCCGCTGGCCAGCAGCGGCCAAATCATATAAAAGACGGGCCGGCCGCTAGGGTCAGCAGTCGCTCTCCAGCCACCGAAAAGGCACCAGCAAGAAAAGAAAAAGTACAAGTTCCTCCTCACCGCCGCTTGCCTCCAGTTAAAAGCAAGACCAGCGCGTTTTATTCCATTTTTCGCACGGCATTACGGCGATCCGTAATAATATTCTTTAATAAGGCAGTAATGTTTTTCGTATACGTCCTCCGAGGTGACGACGCATTTTCGTAGACTTCTTTGTTTGTGTGAAGCTGGTAGCGGGTGTCTATGGGTTGCAGCAGCCACTTACCACCAGGTTGACTGAAAGTAGGTTGGCGCTTCAGTTTTATAAAAAAAACCGTTCTTAACTAATCACTTAAGCGACAACATTTGCGGTAGGATACAAGGGTGACACTGAAAGTTCTTAGAAAATCTGAACAAACTAACAAGTTATTAGTTTTATTATATCTTTTCAAAATAGTATCCATTTACATCAATACGTCGCTGCATCCGATGGAACCACTGAGAAAAGCACTTTGCCCACTCGTCCATTGCTTAGTCGTCCTTTTTCTCGAAGTTTTTCTTTTATTTTCGGAAATAAATAAAAATCGCAAGGTGCGAGCTCAGGGCTACAGTACGGGTGATCCAGTAATTCCACGTCTGACGTCGCCAAGTAGTCGATTGTTTGCTAGGCGGTGTGCGACGAGGCGTTGTCGTGGTGAAGGAGGATCCTAATACGAGGTCGTTTCCCCCGAACTTTTTCCAAGACAAGTGGCAAAAAATTGTTAGTGTACCACTCTGCAGTAACTGTTCGATCCTCTAAAACAATTGTTGCGTAATGACCTGTCCTTCTGAAGAACAAGGCTAACATCTTTTTTCCACGCTTCGACCTCTCTTTACTTTAATTGGTAACTCCTCGGAAGTAAACACCCTGACAGCAGACTGTCTCTTAGTTTCACTTAAGTATGCCGAACACAGCATTTGAGTCACCTCCGTTAAATCTATGAACCATTTCACGACACTAATCAACACGACGGAGTTTTTGGGCCTCTGTCAAACTATGAGGTATCCATCGGACACAAAGCTTCCTGACCGCTAAATTTTCATGGAGGATTTTGTGCAGTTGACTCAAACCGATGCCTAATCTTGTCCGAATCTGCTCATAAGTCACAGTCAGTCTTTTGTCAGTCTCTATCATATGCCGCACAACATTGATGTTATCTTTAGTCGTCGCCGTAGAAGGCCGTCCCTCACGCAGATCTTCGGTGAGATTAGTGCGACCACGTTTAAACTCATTAAACCAGTTGTGAACAGTGGGACAAGATGGGGCTTCATAATGAAAGGCCAATCGAAGTCTATCATAACTGCATTTAAGTCAACAAGAATGTTGACTTAAATGACATCGACAGTCATAAAAAATCATTGTACGAAAATTTTCGCGCGTTAGCTTCATGCTGACGTGACAGACAATTTTCAATTTGCCGCCAAATCGTAAGCAAATGACAATTTAATAAAATACATACACAATAATATTGGCAAAGAGTTCCATTTTCAAAATTTTACCTTATTTTTTTTTATTATATCGTTTACAAGTGACCAGTTCTAAAAACTTTCAGTGTAGCCCTCGTATGATGTTAGGAATATTGAAAAACTCATAATAACAACCAAACTAAAATTTAAATGACCGTGTAGTGGCGTTGTAAGAATATCCACAACCACATATCATCGCGTGGGTATCGTAAAAGGCGACAGAGGGAAGCAAATCAGGAGAAGGTGAGCAGCATCTTTTAATAATGACTAAAGAAAACAGCAGTTGCCAACCTGCTTGCCAAGTGTGGCAAATATTCCCCCTATGAGGAGATCTATGGGGTAGGCCTATTTTCAGCAGTGGACTTTAATAGGCTGTTACGGTAACGGTATTAATTTAAATAAGGATGAAAACGAGCACACATTTCACCTGTACCCTGTATCAAGAATGTAAATGCAGATGCGTTTGTTACTCCTGGTGACCAGAATGGAATGTTTTTTTTTGTAATTTGGGTAAACACTTGCACTTAAGAATGATAATAACCGCTGGGAATGAGGTGATCGCTAGCAAGCTGTTTCTAATTTGTTTTGTTGTGTGTAACACACATGATTATAAGCTGTTATTTAAAAAAAAGTCCCGCTGGGTTTCTTGCTGGTTCTTCCCAGGACAGAGGTTTTTTTCCAACCAGTGGTAATTAAACAAAAGAGTGACTTTCAGTAAGTATTATTTATAATCTTTTTTATGTTCTTTTTTTAAATTCTTTAATTTATAATCTATATTGAATAAAAAAGTTTCTGTTTCTAGTTTCACAATATTTATTTTAAATTATTATTATATTAATAATAAAAAACGACCAGTTTCGCCTCACGGCATCATCATGGTATATGAAGAATTAAAGCCTCAACTTAAAGAGTTGTTGTATTTTGTGAAAAATTGTTTTAAGTTTTTTAGTATTTTTTTGTAGTCAGTTTGTACCATCTTATAGTTGAAATGTTTCTCCACTATATATATTTTTATATATAGTTACATATTATTTATCTATACAAATAAATAAAATTGAAGTGTCTGTTTGTAATGTCTAAATTACAGTTCTTTACTAAATGCATATTAAAGTATATACGGTACTAATGACTAAAATACAATTTTTAAAGTTTTTGTCTGTCTGTCCGTCGGTTTGTCTCTTTGTTCCGGCTAATCTCGGCAACGGTTGGACCGATTTTGACGGGATATTCACTGGCAGATAGCTGATGTCACAAGGAGTAACTTAGGCTACTTTAATTATAGAAAAAAGAATTAGGGTTCCGCGCAAAAATATTAAAACCCCAAATAACACGCGGGTGAAGTAGCGGAGAACAGCTTGTATTTATATAAGTAGAATGATAAATAGTAATAAAGGAAGTAGTTTTTACGTGGTAGTGCCATGCTACAGCTATATGTATTTTACGGTTGTATGTGGTACGAATGGGTCGACCTGGGAAGCACCACATTCTTACAGAATACCAGCTCAATGCCCTTTTTACTGGAAATAAGGCATTCCATTTTAATCCTCAGGTGTGGGAACGCCTCTGCATTTTGATTCTTAATCCACAGCATCCACTTACCACACATGGGTGCTCATTTGTCACTCTTCCTTATTTCATAGATAATTTAATCGTCAATTCCTAAATTAAGGGTGGAATATTTTTTCAAACTCAAATGGGAAACCTTCGGCGAAGGATACATTATTAAAATCGGTATAAGATCGGCGAAAATCTTACAAACAGTCTAATTGAGAACTTCTATTTTAACTAGGTTAACAAATCAACCGAAACTGACGCTTTAGCGAAAGCAAATTGATTTTACGTTTGAAAAATCTTTAATTTTTAAACGATACCGTTTTCGTAACGAATCTGTCACGCTAATCTCATTAGTATTAATTATGGCAGCCAAAAACAATTTTCATGAAATTACGATTCAATTGCATACATAACTAATAACTTCCTGCTGAATAATTTGAGAGGCCCATATCTAATATCTGTTCCAATTTTACGTCGGTTGTAAAGTGCACGTTTACATTGAACCGTGCGATACGATATTTTACAACGTATCTATTTTATGTTATACCCTTCTTACAGTGAAAAAAGGATTACTATAAAGGTTGCTTATTAATATAATTAATGGAAATATTAACTTATGTAAGGTAACAAAAGAAATATTTAATCGTTAATCAAATAGTTTTTCACGTATATCGTTTGCTGACCATTAAATCGAATGCCTAAACAATAAATTAATTAAAATTGTCACCATTGAGAACTAAGATAGAATGCTACATTATCAATAAAAAGGATCTCCCGTTCTCTACATTTACCATACGAAACACACCAGCGTTAAGCTGCTATTTTACGCTGGTGTTCTGTGAGAAAGTAGTCATTCCCCGGTCGAGGCAACTCATTCGTTCGGAAATCATATAGCTGCAGCGTGTCTCTACTACGTGGGAAATGAATGCCTTAACCTGTTATTATGCCGGCTCTCCTATCCTTCAAACCGGAGCGCAGCAATACACAGCTGCTTGGTGGCAGAAATAGGTACCAACTTTGACTCCAATGCCAAGAGAGATGAATCACAAATTAGGGAACAATCACATTTTTTTTATAAATAATATAAATGAAACTGGTCCGAGGGTAGCACCTTGCGACAATGGAACCGCTAACTCTACTGAAGCTCATCAATCAAGCTCGGTTCTTGCGGCCGTCACTCGGTCCGTGTGTTTTTTTATTGTTCATTTTGTTTATTATTTCGTAATCAATCGCGTGAATCAACTGATGAGTCGTAAATGAGTTTAGTTATCAACACGCATTAAAATGTTGAGTTAAAATCGATAAATTAAAAGATAAAACTATACTTCATCAAAGCATTCCGATAATGCTAATATGTAAACTCTTGACCAAGGTCAAAGTCTTCTAGCTTTCGAACGAGCCGACTTGTGTTCGGGATAGTTCAACTTTAAAACTTTTTTATCTATTACTTACAGTACGTGATGAATTTATGCGCGGATACTCACCTGAAACCAAAAAAATAATAATTAAGAACTGTTGCATGATGTGGGAAGGTACTTATATGTATAAATTAACTTTATTGGTATATTGTTGAAATTTCTAAATGATTTATTTATTGTCTTTTCTTTTTATAGGCAATTTAATCTGAAAATAGGTAGTTCAAGTACCAATGAAAAGTCCAGCGAAAATTTAGCAGATTATCTATAATACGTCTCTACAATATGATACATAAAGCCTATATTATCTACTATACTAATATGACAAGCTTGGTCAGTTTAGTGGTCATAACCGCGACTGTAGTAATGTCGTCCCGGATTCGAATCCCGGGTCGGGTCAAAATCCGTAAATGGGTGTCTCGATCCCGTGCCTCGCAAAGTTTGTAACCCTGCTGCTCCTGCGCCTTATCTTTCCGCTCGTGTCGGAATTACCGTCCCAACGGACTATGAGAATGAGGGACTAGGGAGTGCAGTTGTACTTATACACAATTTTATTACTATATTAATTTGGCACTACAATCGGGATATTTTTGTGCAAATGGCTTTAGAGATCGGGCGCCGTGACGCATTTCTGTCTGGAGGATATTATATCTAAAATTTCGTGTATTGTTATGCAGGCACAATGCGTAAAAATAAAACGCAATAAACATTTTTTGTTAGATGAGTAAAGGCGCGACCCTGCTTGCCGGACTCGACCGTGACCGACACGCCTCTGTGCCGAAACGCCGGCTACTGGTACCATGAATTAAAAGTCCATATCGCAACATAAAATTCGCCGAGTTTTTTTTGTGAATTATGAGGTAGGATTTTTGTGGTTTTTGTTACTTAATGTCATAAATAATATTAATTAGGAGTTGTTTTATTTGATCGATTATAGCCAGTCTAGTATAGCGTAGTGTGTTGGAATTAGTAGTGACGGGGATAGTGCACGCAACTGAGGGAGGGTGGTAAATACTCTTCAAACTAAGTAAGACACATCATTTTATTTTATCACGCGGCTCCTAGCTGATTAATATTTTACATTTTCAATATAATGAATTACTGCAAAGTAACGCCTGATTCAATTAATTAACAGAGTGACATAGAAAGGGCTCCGTTTTTATTTTTTGGCTATGGAACCGTAAAAAATTACTCCATTTTACCAGACTCAACCACCAGACCTATTTATTATCTGAAGGGATCAACTTTGACTTCCATCTTACAACATAGTTACTTAAACACATACAACATAATTACTTAAGTTAAAGCGTAAACATTATACATGTCTACAAAAAAAAATTGTTATATAACGTAATACCCACAACTCTATATATATATATATATATATATATATATATATATATATATATATATATATATATATATATATATATATATATATATATATATTGTATTGCCAACATAAGAAACGTCAATGAACGTATTACATTACAATATTATAAATTTTACAATTTTAAAAGTTAAACCATTTAAACAAAAATGTGTTAATAATAAAAAAGGAAAAAGAAAATAGAAATAAAGAATGATTTGTACAACAGCTTAGTGATCAGTATATATATATATATATATATATATATATATATATATATATATAAAGGTATACACAATATATTATGTTGTAACAGACCAACCAGTCCAAGTTTGTTGCCAGCAATAAATAATTTAGGGACTTGTCATTACCGGCTGCTGTTCGAACCTGTTTTTAATAGCTTCATTCCCTGAAATTACGAATAAGACTTTCTTTTTAATTTACGACAGGCCACAGAAAAAATTAAATCGGCACTTTCACACAAGATAAGTTACTTTCGCGTATCTTATCAAGCGATAACACAGTTTAATAAATATTATTCTTTTGTTGACGTAACAAATGTTGCCAGATTAATTTTCAATTTTCTTATGACGACTAATAATTGAAACTGTCAAACGTTTTTTTAATGATTTATTTTTGAATGGAATATAAATTAAACTACGAGTTGTTGGCCTCCGTAATAATGACTTTGATTGATATTGCTTTAAGTGCTTTGAGATTTCTTTACTCTTTCCAAGTATTGTTAAAATATTTCTAATTTAAAATGTTCACTGTTATGGAAGGATACGATAGGAGGTTCCTTTTAAGACTAGTTTTATTACTGGTAGGGTAATGCTGCAGCTAGCTAATGGTTGTATAGTTGTATGTTGTAATGGGTCGGCCACCGGAGAAGGAACAAGCTCTCGCGGAGTACCAGCGTGAAATAGCAGCTTAATGTTGCTATGTTTGGTATAGTTAGTGTAGAGAACTAGAGGTTATTTTTATTGGAAACGAGGCATTCCATCGTGGTTCTCGGGGGTGATAACGTATCTGCATTTTGATTCTTATTCAAGGATAGATGTAGATGTCTATGGGACACGGCATTCACTTACCATCAGATGGACAGTGTGCTCGTTTGTCAACCTTATTCTTAAAAAAATATATATATATAATAAATCATATCTGATTCTACATTAGATTTTATCCGTTCTAAGAAATTCATGATTTTGTAGCAAATTTTGTAACCAGTAGAATTTTGTTTAAACCAGTTTCACTTCTTCTATTTTAATTTTTGCGTAATATTCCCAGTCAAAACGGGTTACCTATTTAATAGTAATCGAGTTGTAAAAACGAGAAGCTTCTATATTTGACGTGTATGCTTTTGTATGTACATTCACTGATTTCTCAAAAATTAGCTGAACCGATTTATGTGATTCTCTTTTTGAAGTGAAATCTTCTTTCGTTTCATCGAAACTCGATGAAACGAAAAAGCGACACTAAAGGAGACAAACATTTTTTTAAATAGTATAAGGGTGACAAACGAGCGCACAGTCTACCTGATGGTCAGTGGTTGCTGTAACTCATAGTCATCTTCACCTATCCTCGATTAAAAATCTAAATGCAGATGCATTGTCACCCCTGAGTACTAACATAGAATGCCTCGTTTCCAGTGAAAAGGGCCTCCAGTCCTCTACATTCACTAGAGCATTAAGCTGCTATTTTACGCTGGTATTCTATGAGAGCAAGGTCCTTGCGAGTCGACTTAATATGTGGCTCCGACAGAATATTTACGCTTCAGTAATTCTGTTACTGTAGCATTATGCTGAGTCGGTGGCCTTTTTGTTGTTGTAATCCATTTTATTTTTTGATTATTATCTACAACTTGCAGAACATTAATATTGACAAAAACAAAATTAATGTTCTGCAAGTTGTAGCAGTAAATAAATATGTTCTTTCTTTCTTTTCTTCGCGTCAAGCTGAACCATTCGTGCTACAATCATAATATAGCTGCATCGTGGCTCTGCCACATGTTGACCTTCGCCAATACCATACCACATAGCACCAATATACGACCACCTATAACCATCAGAAATAATGTGCCATTGTGATCATTTAAACAAAATGTACAACCGTTGACGAACCATCGTATAAATTTAATGAACGTATGTAAATTTAGGGCATTAGCAGTTGATATTTTAACATACTTATTTATTTTATATCATTTTTCTTTAAAAAAAAAACGTAACCCCCACCCCTGAATTTGCTCCTGTAACGTGTTTTCAGTTTAAAAACATAAATTGCACAAGGACAAACATCCAGAACCGGAACAATTATTTGTATGCCATACAAACACTTATTCCGTGCGGGATTCGAGCCCCCGGCCCTAGCGCTGCAATCATTGCTAAGCTACTGAGCCACGGAGCCGTCATAATTTCAATGGCCTATTCGGCCGCCTACGCGAGACCTAACATCGGCATAAAAACGTCAATTAGGGCCAACATAACGCTGATAAGGCGCTATTGATTTACCACCGCATTCAAGGCATATCTCCGCACAATAATTAGTATACTTTCGCATGGCTCCGACCGATCGCCGAAGGCTTTTACCATTCTATTCATGCGATCCTCTATACGTCGTAGCATTAAAATATGCAGTAATAAAAATCGTATCTTTGAGTTTAACTACTAATAAACTATAGAAATATAGTACATATATAAGTAACTATATATCTGACTGTGATCACGTCAGGTTACAGTTAGGTAATCGTAATGATTGGTTGTACAGAAAGTACTTTGCGGAAATTCTCTTCATCAAAAATATTATTTCGTAGGAGGCTGAGTTGCAGTAAACAAATATGTCTTGCTTTTTTTTTATAAAACTGAAGTGACAGATGAACTTACAGTCCACCTAGCCTAAGCATTCATTTACCATCACGGAAATATGTGCTCGTTTTTCAACATTACTACTTGAGGCAATATTTACGTGGCGATGGTTTCCCAGTGGCTGATAACTGATATTCCGTAGCTATCAATATCTACGAATGTACAAAATATAACACAACGATGGTTTAAACAAATGTCCAAGGAACAGACCGGCTTGTTTTGGTAGCCGAGCAGAATCTGGTTGAGTAATATTTGCAGATAGCCAGAAATATCTCAACAAATTGCGCTGGAACGGCTGCTAAGTAATCGATAGGGTATGACCATTAATCTATGTTCCGAGACCACATATCAATGTTGTGCAAGTATTTCGTTACACTAAAGTGTACTTAGTCGAAGTGGGTCGCCGGTAGGCATGCAACTAACTAATTATCGTGTACTTGTGGAAGGTGGACTTATGTTACTTAAACGGATGCCGCTTGCTGGGGATTTACTCGCTCGTGCGTAGGTGTGAACGATGATATGGTTTACCTTTTACTCGCTTGTATTTCACATTAAAACGTAGTAGAGACATGCTGCCGCTATATTAATTGTATAGTTGTAGCCCGAATCGGTCGGCTCGACCGGGTAAGGACCACGCTCTCACAGTACCTATACCAGCATAAAATAGCAGCTCAATGCTGCTGTGTTTCGTATGGTGAGTGTAGAAAACCGGAGACTGTTTTCGAGAGAGAGATACTTGTTCTCGTGAAGTTTATGTATGTAAACTGCCCCCATGATACAGGAGAAAACCCTGATGTGGAGGTAATGGTTTTCTTTAAAGAAAGAATAAAAGGTTCAAGTAAAATCCTATCGCAGTTCACAAACAAAAATTCTAAATAGAGCTTAGTCCTAGAAAAAATTGCAAGTTTATCTTCTAGCGTTTTGTTAAGCAGCCGTATAATTAGACGATTACGCACAAGCGCTGTGCTCATTAGCACTTGTAATATGCTGGGATCTGGTTGCGTGTCCGAGGAGTTACATGCAAGCAATTACCGACTCCACGGTATCCTTATTTATAGTGAGTGTTCGAACACGGGCATCTCAGTGCTTAGTAGCCACTAACACCACCTTATCTTGACTGTAAAAGCCTGTGGATAAAGTAAAATCTACTTTCGATTAAAAAAAACCCGTGTACTGCGTTTTTGGTGTACTACGTAACTTTAAACACAGAAAGTCAGAGATGTGTTATCACCCAGAGAACTAATATGAAATACATCGTAGTCTATACTTTTAATAATACTGGTTTCTTACCCTTCCAACCGGTACAAAACAATGGGTAAACTGCTAGAGTTAAAAACATGTAAGAAATACTAATTGTAGAGACTCGTAACAGACTTTACAATTAGAGTAATTAATCTCTTTTATAAATGGAAGTAAGTGTCATACGAGCACACAGACTACTTTTCAGTTCATTTCCACTTTATAGTAAGGCGATGATGTAACCCATAATACTATATCCTTGCTCGAATAAGAATTAAAATGCAAATACCATGTGTATTTGACTCTTGAGAATTTATTTTGATAGAATAAGGGTGACAAACGAGCACACAGTCCACCTGATGGTAAGAGTACTGTCGCCCATAAACATCATCATTGAAGAATCAAAATATAGATGCGTTTTCAACCCTGAAGACTGAGATAGAATGCCTCATTACCTGTTGAAAGGGTCTCCGGTTCTCTACACTCACCATATGGAAAGCAGCAATATTAAGCTGCTATTTTACGTTAGTATTATGTAAAAGCGAGGCCCTTCCCTAGCGCCGACCTATTTGTGCTGCAAGCATTATATATCTGTGTTGTGGCTCTACTACGTTAAAAATATATTTATATAATTTAAATTAATGTGGAATATATACGATCTGTTACCAGTAAAATGAGCTTCCATTCAGTCACTCACCATATGAAACGCGGTAGCATTATGCTGATATTCTCTGGTTGGTATTTTGTAGAAATGTGGTCTTTCTCCAGTAGAGCCAACCTATTCGTGCTGTACGATGCTGCTACATATAAATGCTTTATATTGTACTTTCTTAAAGGCGTATCCAGGAACATGAAAGAAGTGGTAATTTGCCAATCTTCAGTTTTTTTTGTTTTTTTTTTTTAAATTAAATTTGTGTAAAAAACGAGCACACAGTTCAACATAGTTTCAAGTGGGTGCTTTGGCCTATAGACATCTACATTTCTCCTCAATTAAGAATAAAAATGCAGATGCGTTGTCACCCTTGAAGACTAAGATGGGATGCTTCAATTCCAGTACTAAGGGTCTTCGGTTCTCAACACTAACCATACGAAACACAGCCGCATTAAGCTGCTATTTTACGCTAGTTTTCTGTGACAACGTGGTCCTACCCCGGGTGAGCCGAAGCATTCGTGCTACAACCATAATATAGCTGCAGTATGGCTCTACCACGTATTTCTACTTCTTCAGCAACCCGTTAACGTTTGAAATTTGAACATTGTGGTTAGTTAACAAAAATGAAGGACCTGTTCGACCAGTTGTAGGGTAATAAAACTGATCAATATGTATTGCTCTTAAACCACTTCGCTACTTGATGTGACGCTTTACTTAACAAGGTACGGAAAAAATCAGGTGGGGCCCTAGTGTGGGCGTGTAGAAACGTTGGTCGTTAGTTGTTAATTTCTAACGGTTATTTATTATTTGCCATTGTCATTGTCGGTTACTTAATAATTTTATTTTTATTCACAAAGCTTAGCCGCGTTTCTTAGTAATATTCTAAGTTTATAAATATAGATTTTGTGAAAATACTAATTAATTAATTTTAAATGGGGAGGAACTGAGTCTTGTCGATACCACCATTTTTCTTGGAATAACACTAGACGCGAAGCTTCAATGGAACCCCCATATATCAAAACTAGCAAGCAGATTTAGATTTGCAACATATGCTGTAAAAAAGATTAGAAATCTTACCAGTGTAGACACAGCTAGACTAGTTTACTTTAGTTATTTCCATAGAATAATGTCGTTTTTTTTTGCAATGAGACACGCGACTGACACTGAAATTATATTTGTATTACAGAAGAGAGCCTTAAGAGCAATTTATGATTTAAAGCCTAAAGAGTTGCTCCGACAAAAATTTAAGGAAATTAATATAATAACTTTGACCTCTCAATACATTTATGAATATGTAATGTACGTACACAAAAATAAAGGTAGTTATACAAAAATAAGTGATATTTATTTTGTAAATACTAGGAACAGACACAAGCTAGCAGTACCAGTTAGTCGACTCCACCGAGTCAGTAATTCATTCTTGATGCGATGTATACGCTTTTACAACAAAATCCCAGAAAATATAAACATTGACCTGCTCAAAGATCAAAAACTTTATTAAACAAAGTTTGGATAAGAAGGGTTATTATAATATTAAGGAATTTATGGATGATAAGAACCCCTGGGAATGAGGTGATCGCTACCAAGCCATTTCTAATTTGTTTTGTGTGGTTAATTGTGTAGCATATTTGTTTGTAAGCTGTTATTAAAAAAATCCCGCTGAGTTTCTTGTTGGTTCTTCCCAGGACAGAGGTTTTTTTCCATACCAGTGGTAAATAAACAAAAGAGTGACTTTCAATAAGTATTTTTTATAATCTATATTGAATAGAAAAGTTTCTGTTTCTGTTTCCTTTATCCAGTAATCGAACAAGTATCTGACCCAAACACTTATAAAACTTTATTAGATATTCATTTTTCAATATACGTCGTTAGTTTGGGGGTCGATATCAACATTTCAAAAAACATACATAGACATCAACTTGGAATTAATCTATGAACATAAATACGATGTGATGTTATGTTGAATTTAGGAATCTTTAATTACGGTTAAGGGTTCCATAATAAATAATCGCGAGGTTATATAGGATAAATTTCAAAATATTACAAGTATTTTTTAATTACAATACGATTTCAAAAAAATCAGCAAATACACACATAGAAACCCAGTAAAACTGGAATCTGTGAACTTAAAAACGATGTGATATTATGTTTAATTTAGAAATGTTTAAGGACTATTAAAAATAAATGCGAGGTTATTGATGAATGTTAGAGCACTACAATTAATTGTTAATTATAAGGTATTAGTAATAACTCCCCCTGACCCGTTCCCGCTTCAACTGTGACCACACATTAAATACCACCTGCTTTTTACTCAGTAAATGAGTAAAGCCAACGGACCGTCGAGAGCTCATCAAACATCGCTGGCTACGGCTACTGTGAAATTCAACAATGCACCCTCCCTTTCCGACGTGACAGTAAGTACTAGGGCTAGAATGGGTCGGATGAACAGAGAGTGTGAACAAATATGTCGTATACAATCGATTCTCAAGAAACACGATGAATGGTAAGTATTGTGCGCTTGTTGGAGAATTTTTTAACGTTATGCGTAGGTATAATACAGTAGGTATTTGAAGCCAAGAAATTTGATATCGCTGAGAAACGAAAAATTCATCATCATCACCATTACAGTTTCACAAGTCCATTGTTGAACATAGGCCTTCCCCAAGGAATGCCACAAAGCATGATCTTGAGCCACCTGCATCCATCGACTTTTTGTATATCTCATCAAATCGTCACTCCATCTAGTGGAGGGCCACCCTGCACTTCGTCTACCAGTACGAGGCTGCCACACGAGAACCTTTCTTTCCCATCGGTTGTCGGTACTTCAAGCTATATGGCTGACCCATTGCCACTTCAGCTTACTAATCCATTGGGCTATGTTGGTTAATCTGGTTCCACTGCGAATATCCTCATTTCTTAGTCTATCTCACAGAAAACCTTGAGAATAGCTCACTCCATAGATCGCTGAGCAACATTGAGCCTCTTCATAAGGTCAGCGGTGAAGGTCTACGTTTCAGATCGAAAAATATTTTATTTTTATTATATACCTATGAGAAACATTCTAATATCAAATTGCCGTTATGATTCATTTAGGAAAAACGAGACGAATATTTTACGATATAGTTTTATACATTGAGTTATATGTACTACGTACTAGAGAAGCCATTCCGAACATTGACTATGTTCAACTGAACTGTAGTGCAATCCATACAAACTAAATATTGCGTAAATTGAAGATTTGTGAATTCCATAAAATAATTATTATTACATTTTATTTAGAAATATGTTTGTTTAGATTAATTTAAGATATTTTATATCAAATTCTTATATTTATTTTATATTAATATCTTATTTTATATTAAATTAAAGTCTTCGCGCATGCGCGGGAGTAGTAGTCGCGCATGTGCGAAGACATAGAGTCAAGACATAGAGTAGGACACAATTTTTGTTTGGAATGGCTTCTCTAGTACGTAGTACGTATAACTCAATGGTTTTATATAAAAGGAACTAATTTTAGTTTGGAAAATAATAAGTATCTGATTCTACTTAGTACAAAATTCACGTATGTGCTAGAAGTTATGTATATCTCATGCTTGATGTAAAAGGAAAAACATTAAAACAAAAAGTAAAAGTAACGTAGGCACACATTGAACCTAATATTGCATTTTTTGGTAATTTTAGGTGTTTACACGTGCTCATTGATGAAGGAAAACATAGTGAGCCTGTGTTATTAAAATGACAAATATTCTAAACTTTCACGCCTATCACACATGGGTGTGGCAGACACTTCAGATTTCCATTTGGCATGATCGTAACACACTTCTTTTCTTTCCTTCACTTCGATATATGTGTTATATGTAACGCAATACATGTTCGTCGGTTAAGGGTCCTTTTAATCTGTTCCACGTTCAAAATATCGCCAATTTTGTCAATAAAACATTCATCTATGGCGTCTTTTAACAACTCTGTCATTGAATTCTGCAGCATTAATTTGCTTTGTCATTCTTTAAAAATATTTCAAAGACAAATATAATAGGTGAATTCACACATGCAAATTGGCAGATTTATGCACTACACTGTCACCTAGCAGTGCCGCGTTTATAGGGTGCATTTATGTAGTTAGATATAAATAAATAATTATTTAACAAATAAAATCTTAAATTTTAATGGATTGACCTTCACTTTGCACCATAACTAATTCAAACTCGGCTTGCCGCTTACCGGTCTTTAAACTTACGATCCTGGACGTAGCACTGAAATAGATCATTTTCTGCATCGTAAAGCCACTATTGCGGCGTGTAATTATATTCGCCTCTCGATTATCCATTAACCGTTTGGAGGGCTGTTACTTTCGCAAATCGAGTCTCCAGTTTCCATACCGCAAAGCAACATCGATAAGTTTTAGAGATGTGCGCGATAAATGTATCGAGACTTTTAATAAGAGTAAGTGCTAAGACAAAGTGCATAAAAGTCCTAATTTCAGGAATTTAATAATTTTATGCTCTTTGTCTTTTGTTTTATTTATAAATCATTTTGTTCTTTGAGGTCCTTTGAATTTGGCTTTAACTTTCTGTCGAAAGTCTAATTTTTAAACATTTTTATTGAAATAAGGAAAACAATATGCTCAAATAACGTTTAAATAGTTACATTAAAAACTTCATTTTCTAAATTCACTTCTTGGTGTTGAAATTTTTGGAACGAAGTTCCTTATCGGACGGTACGGATTTGGCGATGGGAGCTAGGCGACAAAAAGTGTAAGATTTTTTCAGTCACTACCCCTTGTGTCATAGTGTAGAATAAGAAAGTGAGATGGAATAATATCCATCTCCTTCGCACTTTTCTTGTCTTGCCATGAAAGAAATTTTATTTTATTTCAAATGACGCTTCATTTTATTAGACGCTAGTAATTCATTTATTTGTATTTGTTAATCAATAATATAATACCTACATTTATCAATAATAATACTAGCTACGTAAGGAACTTCGTTCCAACCGAGTGTTCCACGACACTCACGCATTTTTTCTTAATATTTATGTAGGACCACACCTACAATACAGCCTAAGCAACATTAAAATCGGTTCATATTTGACGAAGATATCGCGCAACATACGTACAAAAGGGAACATACAGTTGAATTGAGAACCTCTTCCTTTTTTGAAATTCTTTTAAGAAGACAGATACGTAAATCTTGTGTTGTCTACTTAAAGATATGTTACGGTGAAGTTCTTAAAGGGACTGTATCCGCGACTTGTCATCGTCGCTGGTGATAAGGGGACTGGTTCTTGCTCAACGCAAAGAACTTTTATTTTTATTAGGTACTTAAAGGCTATATATAGCCATTCAGCGAGGAAACCCCGCCAGCGTTCATTATACTGTACTGCGGGGAGTAGGACTATAAAATAATTTAAGTTTTTTGTTTTAGTTTCTTTTATTATAATTATAAATATTGTACATTTTAATGTTACTTGTAACTAATTTTTTTTATCGGATAGTGGTGACAAACGAGCACACAGTCCACCTGATGGCAAGTGGCTGCTGTGGCCCATAGACATCTACATCTATCGTCGATTACGAATCAAAATGCAAATGCGTTGTCACCCGTGAGGACAAAGATGTAATGCCTCGTTACCTATTATACGTATTCCTAATATATAAGGATCAGTATTTTATACAGTGCCTTATCGAAAATAATACGTAATATATTTAAATTAATGTTAATTCCATCCATCTATCGATCTATCACAGCCTACAAATGTCTACTGCTGAACTCCCCCATAGATTGCCTTATAGGGGGGATTTCGTCATAGTTGATAGGCTTGGTGAGTTGGTTGTTAACCACAATTCTTGTTATAAATACCGTATACTATACTTTCATATACATTTAAAAACAAAATTGTAATTTGATATTACAAGCAGAAATTTTAATTTTATTTATTTGTCTTGATTTCGCATATTTAGTAAATATTTTCTTATGGTATTTACGCAAATAAATAATAGTTATAATAATTCTTACCTGTAGTGATATCGATATTCGGCTGTAGTGCAGCACATCACTACGCGGCATAAGTTAATTCATGTTGAAAATTTATTGTATACGGGCATCAATAAATACATTGTATGAAGTTATTTTGCATCAAAATTGACGATTTAAAACAGAATTATGTATAATTAAACTTATGCTAAAGTGTTTCACTTCATTTTTTTAATTTTTCATTATCATCAATATATGAGCTACATTTGGATATAGGTTTCTTCCAGGATAAGACTTTGAGTTGAAATTACTAAGTATATCAGACACTAAGATAGTCCTAGTACTATGATGTCTCTCACCATTGTCTGGATAATTAGGGTATAGCATAAACAAAGTTACACAGATATCTATCGAAAAGTATAAAATCTTTTTCTGCAGACTTACTCAATTCGACTGTGTGTTTTTTTTATGTGTGTTACCTCATAACTTTTTACTGGGTGAACCGATGATGATGATTTTTTTTTGAAAGCTAAAACTTTTTTTGTGGTTCCATATGAATTTGATCAAGGTCAGACTAATCGTTTTTGAGTTATTCTTAATAACTTATATGATATAATGTCTTTAATTATAAATAAATTTAATTTAAAATTTTACATAATACTTAATTTTATCTACAATATTAAAAACTATGATAATAAAAAAAAAACTAAAACTAGAAACTTAATTATCATATAGTCCTACTCCCCGCGGTATCGTGCCAAGAACGCTGGCTGCGTTTCCCCGCTGAATGGCTATACTTAGCCTTTGAGCGAGGAAAGAACCAGCCCTCTTATCACCAGCAGCAACGACCAGCCGCGGATGGAGTTCCTTTAGGAACTTCACCGCACGTGGACCCCACGGACCGATAGTCTCTACAGCAAATGGCACAAATATGTAGTCATCTCTCAGAGACTCATATTTGCGCCACTTACTCAGCTCAGCTGCCTCTGATGCCGCCCCGGCTTTAAACGAGGTACCCCTGAGATGAGAGGCCGCCAGAGTGTCTACGCAAGCAGCATCCCACACAAGGGCTTTACAGTCGGGTCTCTTGCCATCGTCTCTAAATATTCCACAAGGCTCTAAAACCGAGGGAACATTTATAGAGGCAAGAGCCCTTCGGATGACATCGTTCAAAGAACTGTGTCGTGAAAACCTACCAGCGCTTTTCTTACATGAAAGTCCGTGGAGCCCAAACTTGTCGACGCTGCTACCACAGGGGCACTGATGGGGTTGACAAATCGCCGCTCCTAGTCGGATTCCTACGGCAATACGCAAGCTTTCCCTATCAAGTAATGTGCCGAGATTACTTGATGGTAAAGCGTCTAACCAGTGACTAGATTCCTTAGTCGAAACAGCTAGAAGGCGTGCCTTATCTTGGTCACTATGGAAACTTATATTGAAGTCGGCTGTACAAAATTTTAAATTTTAAATTATACTTTATTTAAAATTCCCATAGCAGTATCCCATAGCATAGTTTGAAATTTTGAAAACTTCTTTTACTATTTATATAATTATTATTTTGAATTCCAAAACAATTTTATATGAAACGCTATTTTTAGATTTTCCACGAATTCACTGTTTTCTTTCACCTCAGTTAATAAAATATAATTCACATAGATCAGCATCCATACTTTTATATCTTTTGCTGATCTTTCAAATCCATTTTTTCTGCAAAGCCCTTGAAGTGACATAAGATATAAAAATTTTTCAAATTATGTCACAGCTTGCCGTAACTAGATGTCGTGTCCACACCCCATTTTATCCCGTGAATATCGTAACAGCCGATCATGGCAAAGGTCAGAAAGATCCCATAGCTTTCGATAGAAGCCATGTCGTTTATTCCAGATATAGGGAAGCAGCGTTAGATGAAAGATGCTGACATTTCATACTGCGTTTACCTATCCGTCTGCCATATGTGAAGTTTGAACCAAATCCTTCTTTGGGCTTGTCCAGCAGTGAACTTTTGTGGGCTAACGATGAATAAGTGACTAAATAACGGTAACCAATTAAAATGTATTCAAAATAAGAACAGTTAATGCGTGTGTTTTTTTTTATAGAATATGGATAACAAACGAGCGCACAGTCCAGCTGACGGTAAGTGGATGATGTGGACACCACAGACATCTCGATACCTATCCTCGATTAAGAATCAAAATGAAGATGTGTTGTCACCCCTGAGGACTAAAATTGATTATATCGATCTCGTTTCCAATGAAAAGGGTCTCCTGTTCACTACCTTCACCATATATTACGGAAAACAGCAACATTAAGTTCCTATTTTACATTGGTATTCTCTGAGAGTGTTCTTTCCCGGTCGAGCCGACACATTCGTGCTGCAACCATAAACAATATCAGCATGGCTCTATCGTGTACAAAATTGGTTTTATAAACATATTTAAAAGACTTAAATGTCTCAGTGTATTTATAAAAACATTAGAAACTAAAGTAATACATTCATCTTCGAGAAACCTGACCCTAAAAAGTTACTGCCATCTAGTGGTCAGATACATTGAAATCGCGACAAGTCGAGACAAATTCAAATTCATATATTCAATGAATTAGTAAATGCGCCACGTTTACAGGACATTAAAGATTCTATCAACGCTTCGCAAGGACTACCGAGGACCGCATGCAGCCTGACTTTAAAGCGTTGAAACAGTTGCCTTTACTTGGTTTTTGTTTTAAATATGAATTAGGGATTAACGGATTTAGAATTTAATAGTCCACTTAAAGTACACATGTGAGAAGGTATTCAGATTTGTTTTTTTTTTATAGGATATGGGTGATAAACGAGCACACATTTTTTACGTGGTAGAGCCATGCTGCAGCTATATTAAGGTTGTAGCATGAATGGGTCGGCTCGACCAGGGTGGGACCAAGCTCTCACAGAATACCGGCGTAAAATAGCAACTTAATGCTGCTGTGTTTTGTATGGTGAGTGTAGAGAACCGGAGACCCTTACTGGTAAAAAGTTTCTAGTAAAAAGGGTCTCCGGTTCTCTACACTCACCATACAAAACACAGCAGCATTAAGTTGCTATTTTACGCCGGTATTCTGTGAGAGCTTGGTCCCACCCTGGTCGAGCCGACCCATTCATGCTACAACCTTAATATAGCTGCATACAAACGAAACAGATCAGCAATGCTCTACCACGTAAATAAAACGGTAAAAACGGCGTTCAACGTTGTCTACTCAACCGATAAGCTAGCTAGGCTATACACGTAACCCCCGAACTAGTTTCCGCCTTGTCGTGGGGGGGGGGAGGGGCTTAGTAGCCGTGGCTTGGTCACCCGCGGTGAAGATAGAGGAACCCCTTGAATGGCCCGTAGTGTAGGGCCGGCCCGAGGTGGCCACTCTGAGTGGGCTTGGCGAGCCCACTTCAGATGTGTGTCAGTGGGCTGCGCCGAGATGGGTACCCTATCTCCCTACTACTGCAGCCGATGTAGAGTCACGGGGGAAGAGAAGGTTTTGGTTGGTGGTGGAGCCAAAAACGATATACATTGCTGGGGTCGGGACAGCAGGTGCTACTGAGCACTCGATTTTCCTGGCCCCGTGGCCGCCGCGTATCGGACTCGGGAGGGCCGTTACGTAGGTGTAGTTGGAGGCCATGAAAAAAGGCGTGCCTTGTGTTCCCAGCGTTGGTGAGGCCGCGGATGTGTGCGAAAGTGTTCACATGGCCCTGCCTATATGCGGCGAAGGTGGAATACCAAGGGGTTTTAGTCGGTGCGAGTCCGATATAACCCGTCCTTGTCCCCGCGAGGCGGGTAAACATAGGCATTTCCCTAGTTGAGTTGGTAGCCTTTTCGTTGCTGAAATCTAATAAATTATTATTTATTATATTGAACGTATGTATAGTGTTTTGTAGCGATATACTCTTTCTCGTTTTTCTTCTTCTATATATCACTATAACAAAGTGTGACACTACTTCACTCCAACATATTATATGAATCAGCAAATCGTAACCAGCGATCGTGTATCATCTCCAAAACCATTAACGTTGCTATGAGGCTGATTCAGCTAACGGTTGTTCATGGAATTATCATATTATTAACATGCCGATACGTACCAACCTTTGACATTTAAATGGCATCGTTTTACAACGTTCCCTCATCTAGTGTAGTTACATCTGTTTTAGATGACTGTGTGTTTCACGTGTGCCTTAAATAATATGTGGGCCGCTCAGAAAGTTTACGTTTTAATTATTAAATATTTATAAACACTCTCCATTAGTATCTATACAAAGTTTTATGCTTTAAACCAATTTCCGAAACACTTTTTCCGATCCGCGTCAGTCAGACTATACTGGAAATGAGGCATTCTATCTTAAACCTCAAGAGTGACAAAGCACGGCGTTAATGCATCTTGATTTAAGAATCCAAATGTATTGACACCAGTCACGCTTTATTCACCGACTTCAAAAAAGGAGGTACTGAAATCGACCATATTTTTTTTGTGTCACGTTATAACATTTTTGAATTGATTTTGATGACATTTTTTTTTTATTTGAAAGCTGGTGCTTTTCATGTGGTCCCATATAAATTTGATCAAGATCTGATCAGTCGTTTTTGAGTAATCCTTAATAATGCGTATTTAATTGACTTCGACTTTTTTTATTCGATTGATGATGTTCTTATTTTATTTATATTGATGTCGGTTGTAATTTTTTTTTAATTTTACCACTCGTTTTGTTTTTTGAGAGCCGTGGTAGCTCAGTGCGTTGGCGCTGGCTGTAAATCTGCATCTCTGAGCAATAAAAAATAACATATATTTCGAAGACATGAGAAGTCCGCCAACACATTCGCGGACACTTTCCCGTCCACAAAACATTTTCGGAAATGAGAGGAACCATATGCCCAGCAATGGGACGTATATAGGCTACTTACTTACTTTATTTAGCTTACTTACTTACTTACTTACTTATCTTCACGCACAATCCCTGACGGGGACTTTGTTTAGCACTTGTTTAAACTACTGTGTTAATGAAAGGACTTGTTTCATCTCTTAAAATTAGTCGATCTTGTCGTTATATTACTGGTACACGGTTTCCTTAGAAGGGGCCTTTATACATACATGTCATTTGAAGCCCGTTAGGCAACTTTTCCTTGCAAAAATTTACAAAGGAAAATTTGAAATTGCAACACTCATATTTTTATTTGTGAATTTTATATGGTATAAAGAGAATATAATCACTTCGTATAATTAATAGAATCAGGCGTTACTTTGCGGAAATCCATTATATAAAAGCTTTTACAAAAATTTACTTCGCAAATATCCGCGTTATAAAATAAAATGATGTCTTACCTAGTACGAAGAGCACTTCCCTCCCACCGTAGAGTCTATATCACCTCTCGTGTAGAGGCGAAACACGTGTCGTATTATCGTCAGTGGTGTGTCTTGCCTAGTGTAGTGGTGTTGGGAGTAGCGGTGCTGGGATTAGTGGTGACGGGAATAGTGCACACAATTGAGGGAGGGCGGGAGGTGCTCTTCGTACTAGGTAAGACACATCATTTTATTTTATAACGCGGATATTTGCGAAGTAAATTTTTGTAAAAGCTTTTATATAATCACTTTGTTTAAATCGTATTTTCATAAATTATAACTGGCCAGTGTTTCATTACAAAATATTTATTCGGAAAACTTACTGCCTGATCTGTCATACATTTTCACCAAATAAAGTATAGTTTGCTTATCGATTTGGATACATATTGACAACGTTACAATATATCTATTCTTCTGTGAATACACGGCTTCGAAGTATCATTAATATTTTTTATTATTCTAACGCCAAATTTTAAGCAATGTGAAAAGTGAGATCTTATGATCTTTTGATGGCTAAGAAAATTTTTTTTAATAGAGTATATTAGATGAGTTGGCCCTGATATACTATTACAAAAAGATGTGTTTGAATTAGCAGATTTTGCATTTCTTGCTTTAACCGCTATATTCTTATTTAAGTAAGGGTACAAGGGTATATAAGTCAATTAATAGTTAGTGGATGACGATCTACATCTAGCCTCAATCAAGAATCAAATGCAAATGCTTTTTCACTAATAGGGTCTAAGATAGAACGCCTATTTGCCAGCTCTAGTCCTGTCACTTACTATACGAATAGTATTATGCTGCTATTTTACGCTGGTATTCTAAGAGAAAGTGGTCCTTCCCCATCGACCTAACTAATTTGTGCTACAACCATAATACAGTTGTATCGTAGTTCGACCATGTTTAAATATTTATTAACACAATTTTTAAACGGTAGGTCAATGACCAGGGAGCATATTGCAATCAGGATTTTAAAATTCTTGTTTTTTCTCACGGATAGATGGTTCAGTACGATCTTTTTTGTGGCGTGAAATGATAGTATCGTTTTTATTTATGTCTCTTAGTTTTTTGCTAAACATCGCTCTAATAACGGTTTAATATAAAAAACAAGGCTAATTTTCTTAGTATTCCGTTTCTAAATAAGTATTTACAAAATAAAACAAGCCATTACAAACAGACATAAACAATATATTCTATGATACACGTATAGTATACCTACCAATAACGAGAATGTAGGGTACAGGTCTTGTTTATATAAGCCAAGGTGACAAATTGACAATATCTTAACGTAAAAGAAGATGGAAGAAGCATTTACACAAAGGGGGGTCCTTAATTGAACTATATATTTTATTTGCTAAGCGTACATAACCATAAAACATATAATTGTTATAATGATTTCTTATATTTACGCGAACACTACACATTGAATAAAACTATTTTTACGGATTTTATCGCGTTTAATTAACTTATTTTATATTCCCGACGTTTCGGTTGCTTTCCAGCACCCATGGTCACGGGGGACTGAGGTGATTGACGTCCCGATATCAGAGCTAAACCGGAGTAGCTTCAGCTTTTTTAATTAATAATTTTGGTCCGATCTACGCAGAATGAACTAACTGTGTCTTGAAGTATTGCAGTGGTATGCTTGGGTTTAGTTTTAATTTTATGAATTACAGGATCCCAAGCAGGTGGTAGTACCCAGCCTCCCTCTCTATTGAAATTAGAATGTTTTTTTTAATTTCAATAGCCTCACTTATCATCCTTGGCAGGAATCGATGTTTTTTCGCGAGAATTTGTGGTTTATCAAATCTAATGTAATGGCGGGGGCCGTCTAGGATATGATCACAAACTGCAGACTTCCCGGAACGTTGGTGCTTCACGTCAGCTATGTGTTCACACTCACAATCAAGCTTGTACACTCCTGCATCTTGTAGAGGAATATTGCACTTGACGGATGGTAAGAACTGACTAATCTCCTTCGGCGGCTTGAAGAATGTTCTAATAGAAGCTCGCTTCAAGATGTAGCCAATCTTGTCTGTGACACCTCTGACATACGGTAGTACAGCAGGCACACGCTCGACTGTGGCTGGCTTCACTCGGTCACTATAACGTAGGCGCGGAACCCGAAGCTTGTTGTCGTGCAGAACCTGCTTGACGTGCTGAAGCTCGGCAAGACACAGTTAGTTCATTCTGCGTAAATCGGATCAAAATTATTAATTAAAAAAGCTGAAGGTACTCCGGTTTAGCTCTGACATCGGGACGTCAATCACCTCAGTTCCCCGTGACCACGGTTGCTGGAAAGCAACCGAAACGACGGGAATATAAAATAAGTTAATTAAACGCGATAAAATCCGTAAAAATAGTTTTATACAACATATAATTGTCGTTTTTTTTCTATTTTCTGTATAGGAATAAAGAGGCTTTATTGTTATTATTATTATTATAGTAAAAGAAAAATTGCAGCCTATATACGCCCAACTCTTGAACACATGCCTACTCCCACTTTTGAGAGCCTGACGCTCTCAGACGCTCTTCTGAGGGCAAATTTCTTTCTTTAAGTCAAGGATTTTCCACCGCGCTGCCCTAATGCGTGTTGGCGGGCTTCACGTATCTTCTAAATATTTTTTTTAATTTTTTAGATTTGCAGGTTTTCTCACGATGTTTTCAAGATAAATCATCATTTGAAATTGCAGTTCACAATCTCATTGGTGCCGGCGAGGATCGAATCCGGGTTGCTCGCGTACTGTAAACTATACAGTGATATATTGATATATACATGATATAGTGATATATACTTACAAGATTGGAGGTCAACTATTTTTTTGTGTCAGAAACGCGGGCACAATCACAACACAACTTTCATCATCATCATCATCATTACAGCCCTTCACAAGTCCACTGCTGAACATAGGCCTCCCCCAAGGAATGCCACAAAACACGGTCCTGAGCCACCTGCATCCATCGACTTCCTGCATCTCTTACCAGGTCGTCAGTCTATCTAGTGGGGAGACGCCCTACACTTCGTCCGCCAGTACGAGGCCGCCACTCGAGAACCTTTTTTCCCCATCGGTTGTCGGTCCTTCGAGCTATATGGCCGGCCCATTGCCACTTCGTCTTACTAATTCGTTGGGCTATGTCGGTCACTCTGGTTCTACTGCGGATATCCTCATTTCTAAGTTTATCACGCAGAGAAACTCCAAGCACAGCCCTCTCCATTGATCGCACAACTTTACCCGACAGTAAAGGCATCAAGCTAACATTTGTGGTAAAATTTTGTGCTTTTTCACAAACGTTAGCTTGAACACAGGACTGCAATAGATGTCCCCGTCTCACCGTAAACTGTTAGGTGTTGATAAAGAGGAATATTTTAGTAGATGCACAGAATAAATAATAGTGCAAGGTAAAGACAAGTACAGTAATATATATCTTACTTGTAAAATGTACTTGTATATAAGAATATACATACACACGCATGAGCACACACACACACACACACACACTCAGAGATCAGAGATCAGTTTATTGTCTTTTTAAAATTTTATTTCTTTATATGCAAAAATTTAAACAATACAACTATGTATTCCTAATCAAAAGGGGGAATAGGTCTGTATCTCCTAAATACAGGTTACTAAGTAACCTAGCTAGGAGACTCAGGATTCTACCCATTTTCAAATTAGTCCTCTTGATGTATTGCATATATTTGTAAAAAGTATGTAAACTATAAAAATGTCAATAAAAATTTATTATTATTATTATTATTATTATAAGAATATTGTAAGTAAACTTAGATTAGTCAGTTAAAGACAAATATTTATATATATATATTCACACTAGAATTTTTTTCTGTATCATGGAGGCAGATTACAAACATAAATTGCACTAGGGAAACATTCAGATCTGGAACTATTATTTGAAGGCCACACAAATACTTGATTCGAACACCCGACCTTCAGCGCCGTAACTCAATGCTAAGCCACTGCGCCACGGGGCAGATAGGAGAAAATAAAATAAAAATTCGTTTCAAGGATAAAGTGAATCCAGATATCCTTTACCAACGGAAACTGTAACGGATATTCTCACACGAAGCTTTACAGTTAGATTGATTACGGAAGCCGTATTTTACTTTCACATTTTTGCATTAGGGGTTCCATATTTTGTGACAATATCATTTATGTTATATCAAAACTAGCTAGCCAGACAGACATTCTGTCCTATCCAGTGAGTGGCGCAATGATTTTCATTTCAAATTCTGCTTTTCTATAGAATAAGGGTGACAAACGAGCACACAGTTCATTATAAAAAAAGCAATCGTCATCAACATTACAGCCCTTCAAAAGTCCACTGCTGAACATAGGCCTCACCAAGGAATACCACAAAGCACGGTCCCAAGCTACCTGTATCCATTGACTTCCTGCATGTTTTACCAGGTCGTCAATCCATCTAGAGGGAGGACGCCCTACACTTCGCCTGCCGGTACGAGGGTGCCACTCGAGAACCTTTCTTAAAAAAATCAATCAAATATATTTTATCACTACTTTGCCTTTAAAATATTTGATTGCTAAGGGCTGCGGGTTTCAATCCCGCAAGAAACAAGTGTTTGTGTGGCACATAATTGTTCAAGGTCCGGAACTTTGTCCTTGTACAATTTATGTGTGTAAACTGCCTCCACGATACAGGAGAAAGTCCTAATGTGAGGGTAACTTCTAATAAATAAATAAAAATTAACATAATCTCATTCTTTAGTCAAATACAGCAACATTTTATATTATTATTTTAATCTGTTTTATTATTTATCACAGTTCACTCTGATAAAACCGAAACATCCAAATTTAGCCCACAGTAGCGATACGAGATTGCATCATCTCATTCTTATGCGACGCCATTTTTTTCTTTTTGTATGCAAACTACTTCGCAGGCAAAGAAGATTCATCAGTTCCAATTTTTGTCGAAACGAGCAAAATTTCAATCAACTGCAAGTTTATTCGGAAATAAATGGAAAAGTTACAACTAATTTACAAATCAATAATATAAAAAAATCTAATAAAAAAAATATTTTAATCTAATTGTAATAAAAATTTAATACCTTTAAAAATATAAAACAACAATATAACAAACTAGAAAAAATATATTAGAAGACATAAAAAGGTAAATATAAGTAAATTTTTAGGTTAAAAGTTACAGCCTATATACGTCCCACTGCTGGGCACAGGCCTCCTCTCAATTCTGAGAGGGTTTTAGGGCAAGGAAGTGGAAGAAAGCGCTGCCCCAATGCGTGTTGGCGAACATCACATGTCTTCGAAATATTTTTTTTTTCTTATTTCTCAGACATGCGATACGCGATTTCTCGCGATATTTTCCTTCACCGTCGAGCACGTGATAAATCAGCACTTAAAATTGCAATTAACAATTTCATTGTTATAGAACCCGGGTTGCTTGCGTACTGTGAAATTTACAGCAAGCGCTAACCGTCTGATCTGATCATAGTAGTGCTGTAAAACACCCGAAATGTCGTAAATAAAAATAAATTAAATTAAATGCGATAAAATACGTAAAATTAGTTTCATTTAATGTCAAGAATTTGTGTAAATGTAAGAAAATATTAAATCCCCTAAGAGAAAACCCTAAGAGGGTGAAATGGAGAATTGAAAATCTTTTTTACATCAACAACATTAGAAATTTTAATTATTCTATTTTTGAATATAATTCAATATAATATATATTCTTATATTATATATACTATATAATATATTCAATATAATATGCTCATACGTGATAGAACCATGAAGCAGCTATATTAACAGTATAGTTGTATCACGAATGGGTCGGCTCGACCTGGGAAGGACCACGCTCTCACAGAATACCAACGTAAAATAGCAGCTTAATGCTGCTGTGTTTCGTATGATAACTGTAGAGAACCGGAGACACTTTTTACAGGAAAAGAGGCATTCTATTTTAGTCCTTACGGCTGACAACGCATCTGCATTTTAATTCGCAAACGAAGATAGATGTAGATGTCTATGAGCCACAGTAACCACTTACCATCAGGTGGACTGTGTGCTTGTTTGTCACCCTTATTCTATACAAAAAAAAATCTGTTCTAATGATATAATGTGTGAATGCACACTCCAGCCTACGCCTCTATATAAATATATAATATAGCTCACTCATGACAATAACAAAAATTAAGCGTAGCCGCGGTTAGAAACTAGTAAAAATAGGATTACAATAAAAAAAGGAAATAAACTAGACGTTAGAAAATTCTTGTGGCATTAAGCAGTGTCAGGAAAGCCATTAAATATTTGTAAAATGACTCACTTGGAGCTGTGACGTGGTAGGTACGTGTCTGGCACTGCGATATTCATATCATGTTTATTATAATATCTCATAAGATTCTGGATTAAAATTAAAAATAATTAATGAATCTAGTGTTTTGCAACCAGTTTGTTTCTATTGCAGCCTATAAAGTCCACGGCTAGTGAGGATTTTGCCATCGTTGCCAACGCTTGACAACTGCAGTTTTTTATTGTTTTGAGTTATTATCGCGATGATGCTGCTGCCCATACCTTGTTTGAGATTCCCTCTGTTGTCTTTAACGACACTCGCGTTATGATACGGGATAGTGAATATTCTTACACCGCCACTACACGGCTTACTGCCACTAAAAAGTTTGTTTAAATATGATGTTTCTTTAAATATATTGTGGAAGTGAACGGCAGAGTTGGGAATGGACGTTCTAGATGAAAGTTTATTAAACAAATGGAGATACATTGGGCCGGATTAAGGTGGCACAAGTCGCGGGCTCGAACTCGCTGGTGGGCGCGGCCAAAAAGCACGCTGTCTCACCTGGCATCGTGCCCGACAGAGATAGTATCAGTGATGAGCATATCGACACTAGTATTCACGCATGTCTTGTTCGTACGGTGTTCCGAACCGTTAGAATAAAAGCGAAGTTACACGAACACGATGCAACATCTATACTAATATAATAAAGCAGAAGAGGGTTTTTGTTTGTTTAAACGTGCTAATCTCTGGAACTACCAGTCCGATTTGAAAAATCTTTTTTTGGATATTATAGCCAGATTCATGTTGAATAGTATAGGCTATACAGCATTAGGCTATATATCTCAGCTAGCCTACAGAAGAAAAAGCGCTGTTATGGTTCGGGATACGTAAATACAATGTTCTAGAAAAATATAGATCTTTACTCCGTCTAAAAAAAGTCCGCGATACCATATGTCTATTTCTTATATATAAGCCACAATTAGGCATTTTGTGACAAAAAAAATGAAAATTTAATTATTAGGCACCTTACGAACCAAAGTTACTTCATTATCAAGACAATTTTATGAAGATAAACTTCGTTCTTTATACCATGTTTATATAGTACATAGTTTAAGAGATAATGTAAAATTAAAATAATTCAATACCTACTTGGCTTGACGCGCAAACAACGCATAACCCCTAGCCCGGTGCGAACTGAGAAGCCAGTATTGAAAGCTTCTATGAGCGAGGTTAGGTTAGCCGTTAGTTCAATCGTTATCTATATATACACAAATAAATAAAATTGAAGTGTCTGTTTGTAATGTCAAAATAACAGCTTTTTACTAATTGCGTATGAAACTGTATACGGTACTTATAACCACAATTTTTAACATTTTTGTATGTCTGTCAGTTTGTTTGTTGCGGTTAATTTCCAAAACGGCTAGACCGACTTGGGCGGGACTTTCACTAGTAGATAGCTCATGTTATAAGAAGTAACTTAGCCTGCTTAAATTTTAGAAAAATTGTTAGGTGTCTTTGCAACAATATTAACGCCCTAAACTAAACGCGGACGAAGTCGCGGGGTACAGCTAGTAGCTAAAATAAATTCAAAATTAATTGAGTACTTTTATCTATCTCCCGGGTGAGCGTAGCAATGATTAGTTACATCTTTATTTCTGAACTCTTTCATTTCACGTTGCTATGGTATTTTGAAAGTTTAAATTTAATTAATTAATAAGTATAAGAGGTTGATAGCAAATTTATCAAGAATCATTTCTTGCCTACACACTTTTCATGAATCGTGTACGTTTTTCTTTAAAACTGGAAAAAACCGCGCATAATATGCCGACAGATAAAATAAAAGTACTCCATTAATCATGACAATTTTTCCATACATTACAATCAAATAAAATATTTGATTGCAATTATAAAATGCTTGAACTAGGTGTCATGTCATGCCACGCATCTCGGACACGTGATGACGCGGGTGAATCCACGAAATTATTAGGTATACGTCTGTGGCTCTATATACCTAATATAGATTGCTTATTTTATTATGTTTAGTTTTCCCCGAGTGGTCATGCAGCAATCACTCAAGAGTTCGGCTTCGAACGTGTGTAACTCGATAATTATCCCACGGCAACGAAATACCTGAATAAACGGTATCATATATGATATTTGGCAGCTCCGTGGCGCAGTGGCTTAGCAATGAATTGTTGTACTGGGAGCCGCGGGTTCGAATCAATCGAACAAGTATTTGTATGGTCTACAAATAATTGTTCCGGGTCTGGATGTTTGTAAACTGCCTCCACGATACAGGAGAAAATCCTAGTGTGGGGTAACGTTTTTTTGAAAAAAAAAAATTCCGGACTATAGCCTATCTCTGAGCAAAATATCATCCAGATCCCTTCAGCCGTTCTGGCGTGATTGAGTAACATACATCCATTCATCCGTCCATCCAAATATCCAAACTTTCGCATTTATAATATTTAGATAATAATCGTAATTGGTCTGCCTACCTATAAATTGTTTTCAAAAATACTTATTTACCTGGCTTCTTATTTTTTTATATATACTCAATATCACTAAACGTAAACACAGGTTTTTATCAAGACAAGTGACCCATCAAGATTGTTTTCTTAGTACCGACGTACCTACCTAAAGTTTACAATTTTGTGGCCACGACGCGGCGAGGTTTTGTGACATTTTGTTGTATTGTTGATTGTAGGTATCTAGGTAATAACAGTAGGTACCTATGAAAATCCCACATAATATACTTTGTTTATCCGCCGCAAAAGTCGTCTAATAAATAATTAAACTGTTTTGTAATTCTTTATTTATTTATAACACTTGCATTGAGAGCCGTGGTAGCTCAGATGGTTAGCGCTCGCTGTAAGTATCACATTACGCGAGCAACCCGGGTTCGATCCCCGTCGGCACCAATGAAATTGTTGCAATTTTATATAGTAATCGAATATAGACTTTACTTTTTTTACTTTTATAATTATATTATATTACAGACGAAAATTTTAAAATATTGTCTGTCGTCCAAAACGCATCATCTCTTTCAATTATATCAATTTCCATGCCGTCTTTTGTCTTTGGCGTCCAAATTACAAAATAGCAAAACTTTTCGTTTCGAATAAAACTCGAATACTTATAAGCGCGCGTCACCGCCTGTGCATGTGTGTGTAAGCATCGTCCTCCCGCACCGCACCGGGGGAGACATTATTCAGTGAGATGCACGATAATTCATAGTAACATGCGCGCGTAAAAAAATACGAAAAGGCCTTTGGAAGAAGGGGTTTTATGAAAAAACCACTGCATTAATCAATTACAAATAAAATTTATTGAGTTCTTCGATAATTTACCTGTGTCGGTACCGACTTTGTTTTGGAAATTTTACACTTCTTTTATTACTAATTTACGCCCAAAGTTGTGTTAAAATTGGCAATAAAAACGAATCTTTGGTAGCTCGTAACTTTTTAATAACATTTTATTTTACTATTCTGTTTCCGTACAGACAAATTTAATAATGAGACAAAACGATATCATGTTTAATTTTGGATGTACACTGTCAAACAGCGGAGTAAAACCCCTCCGAAATTTCTATGGAAATAATGTCGACTAGTGTCACCTTAAGATAGCCCTTAACCGACGACCATGTATGAGTAGGTATACGGACGTGCCAAATGGATTTCCGTAGTCTCTTCCTACCCCTCTGGGTGACAGGCGTGAGTGTTTATGGTTATGGTTATATAAATATTTCCAAGAAGATTATTCTGCTTATTTATAAGACCGTAAAGGTACACGTTGGGAAAATTTGCCTCCACGTTTATCATTAGATATATATATAATACTACGGGTATTAAACGTCTCGCACCTTTGACACTGTTTCCCGTCGTTAGTCTTAGTAATTTACATCTGATGTAATCGAGATAGATAGCCATGTATCAGAAGGCATGAGTTCTTTCTTGCATTTCCCTTATTCGGCTCTTACGTCACCTACGAAATGATATGGGATGATAGATTACAATTACGATAAAACGATTGCTTCTAAATTTCTCGTAATTTGTACAATTTAAATAGAAACAGTAACTTTTTTAACTCAATATGGATTATAAATATTGCTTATAGAAAGTCATTCTTATGTTTAACTAGCTGTGCCCCGCAACTTCGCCCGCGTGGAATTTACTACGATTTCATGGATATATAATTTTGTTTTTGAGTAATGTTACCATCTTACAAATATTGACAAATATTGACATTAATATTTATACGATACTAACGTTACTCAATTGTTTTGCCTTCCCGGAATCCCTCCACTAACACTTAAATTTTATGTAATGGTATTAAAGTTCAAATTGACTTTTAAGTATTATCACGAATCTTTTGTATGGGAATATAGAAAAGTGTTGTTTTTAGACTTTTTCTGGCAATTTTTTAAATTTTTCTCTCCGTATGAACCATCTTCGTACTTCAAGGAATATTATAAAAAAAGAATTAGCGAAATCGGTTCAGCTGCTCTCGAGATTTGCGCTTAGCAACACATTCAGCGATTCATTTTTCTATTATAGATTTATGTTCGGAAAATAAGAACTGGCAAGAAACCAAGCGGAATATTTTTTTGAAAAAAGAACAGTTTACAATCATATATTATGTTACATAATTAACTAAACAAACAAATTAGAAATAGCTTGGTAGCGATCACTTCCTTCTCAGGAGTTATTATAATCCCTTTAATATCCCAAAAGCCGTTTTATAAAATCTTTGTTTAATAAAGTTTAAATAATGAGTAAATTAAATACACATTTATAAAGTTAATGTAAACAACATTTATTTAGCACAATTAATACTTGCAAATTATTTGTGATAAGAAACTTGATGTAAGTCGATATCGCTAATTGAAATAAATTGTTGTCGACATCACAAGGAAAAGCATGGAACAAGAACCGGTGTGAACGATTTTCGTTGCTTTCATAGTCCAAGTTAAAAGTAATGCGCAGTTTAATAATATTCTTATATAGTGAAATACACAATTGAATATGGTCTTCTTTGTATAATAATTAGTGTAGCAATAATAACAAAATATTAATTTTAGTTTTTGTTCCAATAATAATTATTGTACTTTTATGCAAATTGATATATTTAAGAAAAATTTATCTAAATAACATAATAATTTTAAATGGATTGTGGATGGCTATCCATGTATATGAGTTATTAAATAGAAGCTAATTATTTTCAACTCGAATGCCATATAAATTTTAGGTAAAATTTCTTTTGAATATGAAATAGACAAAAAAATATATTTTAAAGTTACATTAATATTTAACTATTAAGAATCAAAACTACGAAAGTCTTGGGATTTAATTCACCATTCTACTATTGTCGTGAACCATTTCTAAGCATTTTAAGCTTCCTTGCAGTGGTGACCCGAAGTATTAATATTAATAGAGTTACTGTTATAAAACTCTATTATACTTTTTTCAATTATATCTGCTCAAATTCAAAACTTAGACTATACTCTGAAACCGCAAGCGTTGTGGAATTCCGACTAACGTCATTATTGAGAGAACAGCATCTAGAGAGTAGTTCGTGGCGCGAACGCGAGCAGACAATGGTCCGCCAGCTGCCTCGCAATTTCAACGAAATTGCGGAAATGACAAACGTTACTCGATAGTAAAAATAACAGACTTGCATTTTAAATTATCAAGGAAAAACACAGTGAAACCTGGATAACTAGGACCTTAAGGGACCTGCAATTTTGTCTCGCTTAAAGAGGTATTCCACTTACCCAGTTTTTCAGATATTCAGGTATAAATAAATATCTGTCTCATTTACAGAGGGTTCCATTAATAGAGGTGAGAATAGAGGTTATTTCAGTTATAGATGTGGGATTAGTAAATAAAATAACGTATTTTGTAAATATAATACATAAATATCCGGACGATAGCAAAATCAAACTAAAACTGTAGGCACTTTTACATAATTAGCCAAGTGATTTTTTGGAATTTTGGGAGTTTTTTGTAGCATAGGGAATTTGCGGGTAGAATAATAAATAGTAAAAAAACGGTAACCGAAATAGTATCAGTTTAATTTAAAATTAAAAATTTTGTACAGCCGACTTCAATATAAGTTATTAAGAATAACTCAAATAACTCAAAAACTATTGGTCTGACCTTGATCAAAGTACCGTCTCCTTTTTGGAAGTCGGCAGAAAAGAGTAAGGTATACTCGCTGTCTCAATTATAGAGGTAATTATGACGAATAAAATCGAAAGAACTAATTTTTTAGTTTCAGTAAAAGAGCTAAAATACACTCGCTGTCTCAATTATAGAGGTAAATAGGACGATAAAATCGAAAGAACTAATCCCAGATATAGAGGTTTGTTTTTTCCCACTAACAAAGGTAAATCAGTGCTAAAGTGTCGGGACCTAAGCATGAGTTCCAGCTATGGGGGTTTCTCACTTATCCAGGTCCCACTTAACCAAGTTTTACTGTATATGTGGTAGAGCCATGCTGCATCTATATTATGGTTGTAGCACGAATGGGTCGGCTCGACCGGGGAAGGACCACGCTCTCACAGAACACCAGCGTAAAATAGCAGCTTAACGCTGCTGTGTTTCGTATGGTGATTGTAGAGAACCGGAGACCCTTTTTACTGGAAACGAGGCATTCCATCTTAGTCCTCACGGGTGACAACGCATCTGCATTTTGACTCTTAATCGAAGGTAGATGTAGATGTCTATGGGCTATAGCGACCACTTACCATCAGGTGGACTGTGTGCTCGTTTGTCACCCTTATCCTATAAAAAAAAATATAGAGAACCGAGTGACCGTCCCGTCGAGGGGTCGTAAACGCGATTGATGATAATAACGGTGCGAATCCCGGCTCGGACCAAAATCAGATATTGAGTTTATTTGTCAAGAAGTTAGTAGTAGCCCATAGTCAAGATGTTGGAGGTGTCTCATCCCCGTGCCTCCAAAAGCACGTAAAGCCATTAGTCCTGCGCCTGATCTCTCTTTGGTCGTGTCAGATTACCGACCCATTGGACGATGAGTGTGAGGAAATGGACAGTGCACCTGCGTTTGCTAACACATTCGTGCACTATAATTATTCTAATTATAAATTCTGTACTGCGCAGATGGCTGTTTTCTGTTGAGACTGGCTGTTATGACTGGACTATTACTATATTAATAAACAAGTAACCAAACTTAAATAATTCGACAAAATAAATACATTACTAAATAAAAGTGATGAACACAAATATTTGCGAACGGTTATAGTAGCACAAGGAACTTTAAAATTAAGAATAGACCATCATTTCATTCTATGTTAGTCCTCAGGGCTACCGGCGCATCTTCGTTTAGAATTTTAATAGAAGATTGATATAGATTTCTATGGGCTACAGCATACACTAACCATTAGGTGGACTGTGTACTCCTTGGGCACCCTTATTTTATAAAAAAACAATGCAGTAAAGTAACAGTAAGTTAATATAAAGGCCGCAAATTTAAGAGAATCATAGCGTAATTTTATTACTTACTCATTACAGGAAGTTGTTGATGTCTGAGAGACGGTAACCAAAGTCCTCGTGGTAGTGGTCAGCTTATCACCTACACACTTTTTTCTTGAACACTCGTCTAAAACCTTATCTTCTTTTAAAGGTTGTAATACTTCTTTCCGTTTATTAGGACCTGTTTTTACTGTTGAGCGCTGAAACCTTAAATTAGCAGTTGTTTTGCCATCCGTACAAATTTCCGTTTCTTCCGTAACTAAAGCACCCTTTTTTGTTTTACAAATAGTTTTGGAGGTCTTTCCAAACATATCACCGTTTCTATGTATTTGTTCTTTAGATTCTAACAATTCGGTTTTAGGTTCTGGAGGTAGTCCGTTTTGAAGCATAGTCTTAATTGTATCTGTATCAAGATTATCATCGAGAATATCGTTAAGGTCATCGTAACTTTGCTGAATTGGTTGTCTTCTTTGGTCTTTTTGCCACGTCGGCTCAAAGCCGTAAATGGGTTCCGATTCAACACCAAACCACGCTGTACGTTCATTTTTCACAGTTTTGCTTTCATCTGGCGCTGGATCGATTTGTGAGTTAAAGTTATCGTCAAAAAAATCATCTGTAAGTTCAGTTATCTGAGCACCGGTTCGCTTTGTGTCTACTTTGTCGAAATTAAGAAAGTCTGAATTAATGGTGTTTACTTTTCTCTTTCCATATAGTTGTCTGTAATATTTTTCTTGGTCACCATACATCCAACACACTTTCCACCACTGTTTGCACATTAATATGTTCGCTGAGTTGGAAGATTTCACTTGTCTCGTTGCCGTTGTTGACATTTTCACTTTCTTCTCTGCTGACTTGTGAATATGATTAATTGTTATAGTTACGCTTGGAAATCAAACTATACTTATTTTTAATTAACTTGTATAAACCTAATTGGCGTATAATATGAATTTGGATATTTGACTGAATTTGTCGTTAATTAATTGATTATTTTAGGTTGCAACCTATTAAATGAAACTTATTTTTGTTTATTAAAAGCGATATATATAAAAATTAATTGCCGTGAGTCGGTCACGCAAAAACTCAAAACTGGCTCAATCATCATGGATGGTTTAAATTCATAATTGGACCTATTAGGTGACGCTTTTGTCGAGATCTAGAAATCACGCGTGAGAAGCCGGGGCGGATTTAATGATAATTTACTTATTGACTTGTTCGGGGCCGGCTGACAATTAGCGCTGCAAGCTCGCGGCTTATGCTGAGATGGTCCCTTCCACCGCTTCATCATAGCGCACGATTTATTTATTTTTTATTTTTATTTTAATATTAGTTTGCATACACATATAATGGACGTACTTCTTTTCTTTATATTAATTTCCTTATTTTTGTTTGTTTGTTAATAAGTCACTTGTTTTATTTTTAATTGTAATTTGTCATGTGCGTGTAGATATAAGTGTTGGAATAAATGTCTTCATGTCTTTATTATGTATTTAGGGATCGCTAGTATGAATAAATATTGCATATCTATGTTCTTTTTTTAGTATATATATTATTTAGTTTAGTTCAGGACTCAGTCATTTGTATTTACGAGATAGCTTTTACTTTTTTTTATAGAATTAGGGTGACAAACGAGCACACAGTCCACCTGATGATAAGTGGTTGCTGTGGCCCATAGACATCTGCATCTATCCTCGTTTGTGAATTAAAATGCAGATGCGTTGTCAGCCTTGAGGACTAAGATAGAATGCCTCTTTTCCAGTAAAATGGGTTTCCGGTTCTCTACACTCACCATACGAAACACAGCAGCATTAAGCCGCTATTTTACGCTGGTATTCTGTGAGAGCGTGGTCCTTGCCCGGTCGAGCCGACCCATTCGTGCCACAACTATACTATTAATATAGCTGCAGCATGGCTCTACTACGTAAAAAATTATTATTTTTTAAAATTATTTTCATTATTAGCAAATAATTCTGCCTTTAAAGCGATAATTTTCTGTACTTTTCACTTTATTACATTACCGTAGAACTCAAATTTCATGGTAAAACATATTACCAATCCCAGTTTGAGTACCTTACCGCTCCTTCTGTGTTATTATTGATAATTCCATAACTACTTAAAACCGCTCCGTCGGATACCTTGGTACTTTTTACTTATTTTCCGCCATAGTTTTACTGCCTACTACATGATTTACCGGTTAATGGCAATTTAAAAAAGTTTTCCAAGAAAATCCTGAGAAGTCAGAATAATTACAGAAATAATCGTTTTTTTATTTAATATTCAAATGGTGAAGGTAGCCGGGCTAACTATGACATCGAGACATTTCCGTACCGATACGACTTAGGGACCTTCAAGAAAAAGAGCCTACTCCTTTTTAAAAGGCCGGCAACGCATCTGCAATTCCTCTGGTTCCCCTGGTGTCGCAGTTGTTCATGGGCGGTGGTAGTCATTTACCATCAGGTGAGCCACAAGCTCGTTTGCCCCCTCTCCTATAAAAAAACCTCAGTCTCCCTGTGACTATGGGTGCCGTAAGGCACCCGAAACGTCGGGATTTAAAAAGTCATATAGATATATATAAAAGGTATAGTCAAATTAGTTTCATTTAATGTGAAGTATTAGCGTAAATATAAGAAATTATTGCGTTTCTTATATTTTTAAAGTCGACTAACAATACATGCCACTCTTTTGTCTTAATTTACGAGTACAATGATGTAGTTATGATCAAAGCACTAAATCTTAGCAATAAACTTAAAGACTTTACTATTGATGTTATCTACGTTGCCGTACACAATTTTAATTTATTTTAAAAAACGTTATCCCCTCACTAGTGTGTTCTACGCAATCGCGGAGGCAGTCTACATACATAAATTAAAAAAAAAACATCCAGACCCGGAACAGTTATTTCTAGGTCATACAAATACTTGTTCCGTGTGGGATTCGAACCCGCAACCCTCATGGCTGCGACTCATTGTTAAGCCACTGCGCTGGCACTACAAAACCGTCAATATTCAACTATGATTTGTAGATAATTTCGACCTGATAATTATCCAGATTGCAACCTCGCGGAGGCCTCGTTTAGATGATTCGCATGATCTTTGCTTTCGATATTGAGTTAGGCGAAAACATAATCAAATCTGCTGTCCAAATATGGTCCTAAGCCACCTGTATTGTATATAGTTCGAAGAAATAACAACCAATGTGGAAGGAACGTTTTCAAGTGGCAGCCTAGTACCCGGAAGTGAAATGTAGGGCGATCTCCCAGTAAATGCAGTGACTACCAGGCATTAGAGGCTACACTTAAAATTATGACTCAGATATAAAAGAAAACTTTCTGAAAAAAATATAATTACGTTTAAACTCGAGTCTTTCTTCTTGAAAGTTATGTCTAATGCGTTTTTAATGAAAACTACGAAAACCAAGTAAGTCACGTTAATGTTGAAATTTCGGAATATAAAAGACACAAGTAAATTGACCGTAAAAGTTATTTTGGATGTTGTGCGCATTTTATTTAGTTACCATTAAAGTCCACTGTTGAACATAGGCTTCCCCCATAGATTGTCTCTTAGGGGGACATTTGCCATAGTTGCCACGCTTGGCAAGCGTATTGGTAACCGCAGTTTTTTTTATTTTTAGTCGTTATTAGGATGACGCTGCTGCCCGTCTCCTGATTTGTTTCCCTCTATCGCCTCTTACGATACCCACGGGATGATATGGGGTAGTGTATGTTCTTACATCACCACTGCACGGCTTTTTAGTTACATGGTTTATTTAGTAAATAAAAATAAAATCTTAACTATTCTTTAACAATGGTGCATATTTTAAAATTCCTTAACTCGTATGAATATTAAGTACCTAGAATTGTTTATCTTTAGTGTTGTTAAGACATTAATTGTGGTTAAAACATGTGCTATGGTAAACCTTATGTAAGGTTTAAAGCGCCTGCTCTGGAAATGTTAATTTATTTTATTTTTAAAAACGTTAAACATCCATTTAAAATAAAAAACCGTATACTAAGATTTTCTCCTGTATCGTAGAGGCAGTTTACAAGAATACATTTTAAAACTGACATTTATACCCAGGACAATTATTAATTTTATTTAATTACCATGTAGTGATGGTGTTAAAATATTCACTACCACTACCCCATATCATCCCGTGGGTGTCATAAGAGGCGTCTTCCTAATAACAACTTAAAATTAAAAAAAAACTGCGGTTGCCAAACCGTTTGCCAAGCATATCAACTATGGCAATTATCACCCCTATGAGGCAATCCATGGGGGACACCTATGTTCAGCATTGAACTTTATTAACCTGTAACGGTAACGGTATACACATACTTGTTCCATGGATTCGATGAATAAGCATGATTTCGAAAAAGAATTATGCCACTGCGTCACGGAGACTTCATATTAAGGTGTGGAACACTGGTATTGCCTGTGCTCCACACCTTAATTTGAAGTCCTGGACTCGAAGGTTTAGTTAAAATTTATTCAAGTTGATGATCCAGTCTTGGTGATCTCTATTGAGTCGAGTTTCTAGTTTAACCGAGATGATGATCACGGATTATTATACTATTATTACATTGACTTTTGTTTCACTTTAAGTAGCTAAAGGTAAAGTTTTTAATTTTCACGTGGCAGTGTAAAGAACTGGAGACAGTTTTAATGAAAACGCAACTTATTCCTTTTTTAAACCATAATTACATCTGTTTGTGGCGCATAAGAGAAATAAATGTTTCTTGTTCTTCCTATTAATTTAAAATTTGATTTGGTTTTCCCACGGCATGATAAAGAAGCATCGTTTTTTTTTTTATAGAATAAGGGTGACAAAGGAGCAAACAGTCCACCTGATGGTAAGTGGTTACTGTGGCCCATAGACATCTACATCTATCTTCGATTACGAATCAAAATGCAGATGCGTTGTCACCCGGGAGGACTAAGATGGAATGCCTCGTTTCCATTAAAAATGGTCTCTGGGTCTCTACATTGACCATACGAAACAAAGCTGCATTAAGCTGCTATTTTACGCTGATATTCTGTGAGAGCGATTCCCTACCCCAGTGAAGCCGACCCATTCGTGCTACACCTATAATATAGCTGCAGCATGACTCTACCAAGTGAAAACATCTGATATAAACGATATTGTTCAACGCCTTAAATCGGATGGTATATCATTTTCTAGTATGTCCTATAGTCGCCTCTTATGATGCGACCTCCAGGATGAAATGGAGTAATGAACTTTCTTATACCTCCAACACACGGTCATTGAAACACACATGTCATGATTTGTATTACATTATTATTCTAAGTTACATATATTGTCCATTATAAACAGACATTCATTAGCCGTTTTAGTCCTTGCAAACCGTATTAAGCCAATCGTTCCTTTTGCAATTCCGCGTGTTACTACAATACAAAATAGCATTATCGTACCGTTAATATATTTATAAATTATAATAGGTATTGATCCACAATGCGCTTGCGCATCTTTAATATGCAGACGAAGTCAAGAAAGCAATTCGTCCTGATTTCACGTTTGCAATACCGTAGGTGAGAAAGGGATAAACATACGTTTTTATGTTTGACGCTTGCTCACCCAGGACCTGGTTGTTATGTTAATGTATGCGACATTGGTAAGCGTGTCTGCTACTGGGAAAAAATCGTGTAAATGACCTTGGTAGGACTAAGATTTTTTTTTGCTATTCTAATTTAACAATTCAGCCAATATACTAATAATATTCAAAAGTTATATATTGATATATCCCACCAAAAACAAAAGATATGAAAAGGGGTCAAAATCGGTACAGGCGATGATTAGGGTTGTCGGCTTCGCCGATACAAGATTTGAGATTACAACTTGTGCCAAAATCTGAGATTACTGACTGTCTTACGACAAGATTCTAGCATACCTTTTACGTTTCTTTCACTTATGACATACTATAATATCGTCTGTATATCGTCGTTTGTGGGTACTGTTTATTTGGCGCATCTTCAAAAAATAAGTTCCTTTGTCTTTCCTTATTCAGTATTTCTCATTATTATCATTACAGTCATCAAAACTGACCCATACGGGGTATATTTGCCATCGTTGCCACGTTCGGCAACTGCATTATTTTTTAGTATTTTGTGTTGATATCACGAAGATGCTGTTGCCCATCGCCTGTTTAAGGCTTTTGATAAGACTGTAATGATGATAATAAGAAATATTGCATAAGGAAAGAGTGACAAAGGAACTTATATTTCGAAGACGCGCCAAATAAAGAGTACCCATAAACGACGACATATACTTAGATATTATAGTATGTAAGTGAAAGAAACGTAAAAGGTATGCTAGAATCGTGTCGTAAGACAATCTATAATCTCAGATAATGGCACACGTTGCAATCTCAAATCTTGTATCGGCGAAGCCGACAATTCTAAACATCGTTTGTACCAATTTTGGCCGCTTTTCATATTTATGATTTTGTTGAGCAACAGCATCTGCGGTAGCCAAGAGTATGCCACAGTCAACCTAAAGTAGTTTTTATTATTTTCAGTTGTTACCAGAAATATGCGTGTTGTCTCCTGTCACTTTACGCTGTCGTCGTACAAAACTCACGGCATGTTTCATCATCCCGTAGTGAATTATTTTATTCGTCATTACTCGACTTCTTTACTTGGACGAACGATTAAGTAAGTAACGACTCAGAGAAAAGAAAAAAAGTAGTAAGTAACGTACAACATTACGTATTCTACGTTCAGCATTACTTGTATCCAGTAATTAGATCGCACTGCTGGAGTGTTCAGTATAACATAATATAAGCCTTTTCATTTTTCACATCGAAGCAGTGGCTGCTCCAGAAACCTCCGCAGTGTGATGACGGGTAACTTCTATTCACAGTTACGCAATAGCTATAATTCTATTGAAGACGCAATGTGCACGTCACGTAGCAAACGCATCTGACGAGGGAGCCATTAAAAATCAATTATCGAGAAAGAAAAAAAAGGTGCAAGCGCGGGCAACAAAAGGTGTTTAATAAATCTGCTTTATTACAAAAAGTAACAAGTCACATAATACCAGCGTAAAATAGCAGTATTAAGCTGTTTTGTTTTTATGGCCTATGTAGTGAACCGGAGACCATTTTTATGGAAACGAGGCATTCCGTCTTAGTCCTCAGGAGTAACAACGAATCTGTATTCTGTCTCTTAACTGAGGATAGATGTAGCAGCACGCATTGTCACGGGGGAGATTGAGTTGTGTGACATTCCGATGTCATAGTTAGCCCGGCTAATTTCATACTTTGAAAATAAAAAAATAAAAAAAAAATTGTTCATTTCAATGTCGAGTATTCGTTTAAATATAAGAAATCATTAAAAAAGTGTAATGTTTAAACTATTCAACTAAAGTGTAAAGTGTACTGTGAAGTGACGGTGTAAGGATATCCACTACCCCATACCATCTCGTGGGTGTCGTAAAAGCGAAGAAGGAAACAAATCAGGAGAAGGGCAGCAGAGTCTTCCTAATAACGACTAAAATAGCTGTGGTTGCTAACCCGTTTGGCAAGCCTGGCAACTATGGCAGATATCCCACCTATGAAGGTATCTATGGTGGAAGCCTATGTTCAGCAGTGGACTTTAATAAGACGGTAACGGTGAAGTGTAAAGTGTGGATTTGCTTTGTCGTACGTCATGCGTACAGTAAACCAGTGGAATTATTTACCAACAGTCTTTCCATCCGATTACAATGTGCGTGTCTTCAATGCAAGAGTGAATAGGCATTTGTTAAGCTAAAACAGTACTCAATACCAACTCCGGCTGTATCACCACTTACTATCATGTGTGATACAAGTACAATGGTCACAAAATGAAACAGCAGCATTATGCCACTCCTAAAACAACAATTTTAAGCTTACCAGGACTGATTAAAGGAAATATTTGTAATGTTAATAGCTATGCGTGTAATTTAAAAAAAAAATTGTATTCTCTGTGGGCGTGGTTGAGACTAATTCGTGCTGCAATCATAATACGTCGTAGCGCCGTTCAAACACGTACACGTGCTTTCCCATTTGTTGCGTGTTCTTTGAAATATATTAATACACTAGCTCTTCCCCGCGAAATCGCCCGCGTTCAATAGGGTTTTAATTTTTTTGCGCGGAACCTTAATTATATTTCTAAAATAAAAGCCTAAGTTACTCCTTATAACATCAGCTATCTCGCAGTGAAAGTCCCGTCCAAATCGGTCCAGCCATTTCGGAGATTAGCCGGAACAAATAGACAGACAGACAAAAATTTAAAAATTTGTGTATTTATTATAAGTACCATATACACTTTCATATGTATTTAGTAAAAAGCTGTTATTTTGATATTACAAAAAGTCACTTCAATTTTATTTATTTGTATAGATTGCCCATCTATTGTCACTTCAGGTCATTAATATGTGGAGCTTTATCATATATATGCCATATCTTATGTATTTAAATACACCAAATTGATGTTAAGTCGCTACTGCAGCCTATGGACACCTGGAGCCAACTTTACGATGATACGAAGAAGGCCACAAAAGCGTTGTCACTTCTGAGGAATATAGAATGTGATATGGAATACCTCACAGTCTGTAAACACACTGGCTCTCAATACATTTTAGATCGGAACTCAGCAGTACAAGTATTGGTATTTAGCGGCTAAAAGGGTCCAGTACTAGAAAAATACTAATTCCAAACCTAATTATCTCCACGTACATCTAAATTAACAATTACTTTAGAACAGTAACAGCAATTTCAAAATCATAATCTAAACCCATCCAATTAACAGTTACTCTTATGTTAAAGAACTTACATTCCTTGATAAAACTTTCTTACAATCTATAATCGACTTTACGACTATAGAAACAAGAACCAGAGAGCAGTTATCTACTATCCAACGTTGAAGCGGACTTTTAATAACCGCCGGAGGATATGTTCTGTTCAAATTATAGCTCTGGCTTGTTTAAACGAAGGTAACTATTGACTCACAAATATCACTGCGCATAAAAAGTGACTTCTGACAGTACACGACGGTACACATGATGAAGTAACGTCCTATTTAAAAAGTACTGTCGGAGTAGCCTTGTAAACATTATTTTTGTAATAAAACATCATATCTTTTTTATAGAATAAGGGTAACAAACGAGCATACAGTCCACCTGATAGTAAGTGGATGCTGTGGCCTATAGGCATCTTCATAGCGATGGAGAATCATAATGCAGATGCGTTGTCACCCCTGAGGACTAAGATGGAATGCCTCATTTGCAGTAAAAAGCTTTTATCTGCTATTTTACTCTGGTATTCTGTAAGTGAGTATTCGTAGTACAACCATAATATTGTTGCAGCATGGTTTTAATATATAAGTTTATTTCACATAACATATACTCACTAAAGACTATAGTATATAAATGCCTTTACAAATGCGGAAACTGCGTTAAACAGACTACATTTACTAAACCTTACTTAGTCAGAATAAAAATCAGAATTGCACGAGTGGAGTTTAATGATGTTACAGCCTATATTTATCCCACTGCCGGACACAGTCGTACTCTCAGTTCTAAGAGAGTTTTAGGACAAAGAAATGTCCACCGCGCTGCTCCAATGCGTGTTGTCGAAATTCGCAATGTCTTCGAAATATTTTTTTCTTATTTCTCAGATATGCAGGTTTCCTCACGATGTTTTTCTTCATCGCCGAGGTAAATCAGCGCTTAAAATTGCAATTTACAATTTCATTGGTACCAGCGGGAATCGAACCCGGGTTGCTCGCTTACTATGTCATTTACATGTATATGTAGGAAGGGTAATTGAGTATAGTACAGAGACTAATTTTGTAGTTAGGAATAATAATAAATTCGTTTACACGAATTAATTATCCAACGAGTCGAGGGTAAACTAGTAACGGAATACGACAAGCGCACCGTTCCACGTCAGAGCCAAGACTGTCCTAACGGCGGCAGCTCCGTCCGTTTTATACAAGCTAAACGGGCGCCACCGCAGGTGCAATGGTGCAGGTGTGCGGAGCACGTGTTATTTACAAGAATTCTGTCTAGCTACACCGAAGCCGCACGTGCAATGGTGCACGTGCCGTCACGGCCATACTGACATGCGTGCGTCCTCGCACGCGCTCTTATTAAATCATATTAACTCTTATTAAATATTACAACGGTCAACCATCCCAGACATTTAAGTCATGGACGCGCCGATATGGCTACATCCAGGCAAACGCACTCAAACTTTCAGTTCTGCTGCGTTCGTGCCGCATTCGCCCTAGCGAGCCGTCGCACCGTACTGGCGCTAGCAAATCGTCGTACTGCTTTGCAAAATTAAAAGAAATCGAGATAAATGTATTGTGAACCGTTGAATTCCAAGCTTCCAAAATTCATCACATATTCTCTTAAGAAACGGCGACTGTATGACATTTGAAAACATTGCAAAAAACGGTAACTATATGTAGAGACGGATACCATCACATATTTCAAAGGGAAGGAGGCAACTGCGCAAAATCTATGAAAGCCGACCAAGCCTCAGACGTTCATTTACAGCACCAAAGGACCATGTGTTCGGCGGCCGCTTGAATTGCCTTGCCGTAAGATCTGCCGATAAGTGACAGACTGTAGCGGTGTAGGCTCAATCTTACTAGCGCTCGGCCGTACCTGACCATGTTCGATTAGCCGTCACAACATCTTCCTCATTGATCATTGTTGTAGAGACTTCTACGAATCTCTCGACATCAAACCCCAGTCTTGACGACCACACAGTATTCGGAGCAAACTGCAACACTGATCAACACATTAGAACACAAAAATGTCACTTATTATTTTCAATTCCTAGCATGTTAAAGTTAATCCTTTATTTTGGTACATCGCTTAAAAGTTTTGAATTTCAAAACATAACAGATGATAATCATGTTTCGCAGGAAATATCAAATTGAACAAAACTTGAACAAGTTAATTTTTCATTCAATGCAAACGATGACTCGTCTAGAAAGCCTCCGACATTTCTTTCATTTGTTAACATATTTAGGTACGTCAGAAATAATGAAAATACTCGAGGGTACTTTTAATACAAATCGAACAAAAGGATTTATCTTTTGGCTTAAATAATTTCACTTTATCTTTTCTCTACACTTTAATGATACGACAATATCGTAAGTAGGACAGCAAATTTCATTACGGTATTTAACATAAAAAGAGATCCATAAATGCGAAATGCATTATAGCCTTTACAAATGTAATAATTCTCATACTATTCGAAAATTATATGTTGGCAATAAGGGGGACTTTATCCCACTTCTGATGTAGGAAGGGTAATTGAGTATAGTACAGAGACTAATTTTGTAGTTAGGAATAATAATAAATTCGTTTACACGAATTAATTATCCAACGAGTCGAGGGTAAACTAGTAACGGAATACGACAAGCGCACCGTTCCACGTCAGAGCCAAGACTGTCCTAACGGCGGCAGCTCCGTCCGTTTTATACAAGCTAAACGGGCGCCACCGCAGGTGCAATGGTGCAGGTGTGCGGAGCACGTGTTATTTACAAGAATTCTGTCTAGCTACACCGAAGCCGCACGTGCAATGGTGCACGTGCCGTCATGTAGGAAGGGTAATTGAGTATAGTACAGAGACTAATTTTGTAGTTAGGAATAATAATAAATTCGTTTACACGAATTAATTATCCAACGAGTCGAGGGTAAACTAGTAACGGAATACGACAAGCGCACCGTTCCACGTCAGAGCCAAGACTGTCCTAACGGCGGCAGCTCCGTCCGTTTTATACAAGCTAAACGGGCGCCACCGCAGGTGCAATGGTGCAGGTGTGCGGAGCACGTGTTATTTACAAGAATTCTGTCTAGCTACACCGAAGCCGCACGTGCAATGGTGCACGTGCCGTCATATACACATATATTATTTACATGTATGTATACATGTACACATATTAACTTTCAACTTTTTATTTAATATTTCACATTAAATTATCTTATATTCTTAACATTTGATCTTTCAATCTAAAAGTATAGGCAGATAATAACAGTTATTTTTTTTTTATAGGAGAGGGTGCAAATGCGCTTGCGGCTCTACTGTATATCTGTTGTTTGGCATCAAACAAAAACGATATCAGTAGTAGGGATTCATGATTTCTGGTGGCTTTTGAAACCACCTGCTCCTATGATTCTATGAGACAGAACTTTGAATCGCCCCGCTCCAGCCTCAGGTGTCAAAACTGGGATGTTGCATTACTGCCGTGCCTAAAAATAAATAAGTAAAAGTTTCCGAGTAAGCTCCATCTATTGCTGCCGTCTGATTAGCGAAAGCTTTGGGACCCCAATGGCTTTTTTTGGCAATCGTACTCGGTTCCGACACCCGAGGCAGGAGCAGGAGAATTCGAAAGTCCTGGCTCATAGGAACATGGACTACTAAAATCTAAATGATTTATGAATTTTCATGAATTTAAAAGAAAATATCTTTTTTTACTACAAATAATTTTTATTTGCTCAGGTAAAATATAGTACATTAGTCGTACAACATATTAATCGTAGTTATATAGATATCAACACAAATAAATAAAATTGAAGTGTCTGTTTGTAATATTAAAATAACATCTTTTCACTAAATGCATATGAAAGTATATACGGTACTTATAACCAGAAAAACAATTTTAAAAATTTCTGCATGTCTGTCTGTCGGATTATCTGTTTGTTCCGGTTAATCTCTGAAATGGCTGGACCGATTTTGACGCAACTTTCACATGCAGATAGCTGATGTTATGTCGAGTAACATAGGCTACTTTTATTTTAGAAAAATAATTAGGTTTCCGCACTAAAAATTAAAACCCATGAAATCCAATTGTAATAAATTCAAGGCGGACTAAGTCACGGGAAAAAGCTAGTATTAAACATATAAGTCGTGATAAAAGTAGTAATTTTTATGTTTTCGGTAGATGTATATCACTATCAATATACACTACATCTTCATATCCACTTACTAACATGTCCTACAAATTATCTAATGCAGAAATAAAATAATGTGTAGTCAAAAGCACTGACTACTTCCATGTCAAATATGCCTGATAATGTTCTTGTTTTCTTTTTTTTCTATAAAGGAACAGATCTTTTATTTAAAACATCTTAATCATTCATCCATTAATTAAAGCCTATTAAAATCAGCTGCTAAAGAAGAGGAAATGCGAGTTTTTTTAACCGACTTTATAAAAGGAAGACATACTCAATTCGACTGTAATTTTTTAGGTGTGTCACCTCAGAACTTTTTTCTATGTGAACTGATGTTGAAGATTCTTGTTTTTCACGTGATTGTGCTTTTCATATGATCCCATATAAATTTGATCAAAATCTGACCAGTAGTTTTTAAGTTATCCTTAATAATGCGTATTTAATTGACTTCGACTACATTGGTGATGTTCTCATTTTATTTATATTGAAGTCGGTTGTACAAAATTTTAAATTTTACCATTTGTTATTATTTTAAATTTTGATCAGGAAGATGCTGCTTCCCATCTTCTGTTTCATTTCCCTTTGTCATCTCGTATTATGATGCTCATGGAATTAATTGTTGTGAATTCTCTTACCACAAAAAGATAGCGTCTCGGTTAATAAAGCTAATACATTTGGTTTTTCTCTTCTCTTTTCCACATAGTAAAACAAAGTCGCTAACCGCCGTCTGTACGCTTGGATCTTTTAAACTACGCAACGGATTTTGATGCAGTTTTCATCAATAGAAAGATGATTAAAGACAAAAGTTTATAATAATGTATGATGCGTATATTAATATGCATATATAATATACATATTATATCTATATAAATAAAATGATAGAGGTTTGCAATTGAGCGCGCATCACGGAAAAACTACTACTAATTTCAATTACTTAATTTTACGTGGTAAAGCCATGCTGCAGCTATATTATGGTTGTAGTACGAATGGGTCGGCTCGACCGGGGAAGGACCACGCTCTCACAGAATACCATCGTAAAATAGCCGCTTAACGCTGCTGTGTTTCGTATGGTGAGTGTAGAGAATCGGAAACCCTTTTTACTGGAAACGAGGCATTCCAACTTAGTCCTCACAGGTGACAACGCATCTGCATTTTGATTCTTAATCGAAGATAGATGTAGATGTCTATGAGCCACAGCAACCACTTACCATCAGATGGACTGTGTTCGTTTGTCACCCTTATCCCATAAAAAAAAATTACGTTTTCTAAGTTTAATTTCTTAAACACTTGGCCCTTATCTAAAAGAAAATTATTGCGATATATTCATTTAGTACAAAGTTATTAAAGTTTAAAGAAACAATGATTTTTATACGGGATTTTTCATACTGTACGTCGCTTGCTCTCGCGTTACTAATCCAGATAGTTTATATATTTTACATACGAAAACTTTGTTCATATATCTAGCAACGTAGATAAAGTTGCGGGTATCAGATAATACTATATAATTTTTCTGTCCGTGTGTATATGACCAATTTTGTGTGTGTGTGATTAAGTTGATTATAGAATGGTTTAGATTCACAATCCAGTAGGTGGCGTTGTTGTCGATACCTAGAAATCAACCGTGTGATGCTGAGGCGGATCGGTAGTTTTTAATAGATTGACGGTGATAAACGAGTACACAGTCCATCTGATGATAAGTGGGTGCTGTGGCATGTATCCTCGATTAAGAATCAAATTGCAGGTTAGTTGTCACCTCTACTATTTATAGTTTGTACCGATGTAAACAGTTACAAAGCGAGATATGAGAAAATGGGATTCTGAGTAACAGTTATAATACCGTATCTTATAAGAAGCAATTGCATTATATATTATTTCATTTCTATATATAATTACGTATTATGTTAACAAATGTATATTATAAAGATTAGGGTTCGAATCCGAGCTAATAATTTAATATTCAATTAACATATTTGCTTAGCCCGTTGAACCCAAGCTCTTTGGTTGAACGGTCTAAGCATATTTGGTATAATTTGAACAAGTTTAACAAATTTGGTTCAATAGCTATGCGCTCGCCGTAAATTTCACAGTATCCGCAATCAATCCCCGGCGGCATCAATGAAATTGTAAATTACATTGTAAAAACTGATTTACCACTATCTCAGCGGATGTTATACGTGCCGTATAGTAGCAGCGTAAAAGAATCTAATACCCTATGAAATGGGAGTCGTAAGAGGTCCCGTGGGTGACACAAGAGGCGACAAAGGAAAAAATAAACAAGATGAGGCAACTATGGCAATATCCTCCCTATGAGGTAATTCACGTAAAAGGTTTATGTTCAGTAGTGAACATTTGATAAAGTGTAATAAGTAAATGAATTATGAATTATAAACACATATATAAACACCCGCGGGATTTCTTGATGGTTCTCACAGTACAGAGAAATTTTTCGTACTAACAATGGTCAATTCAAATTGACATTCAATCATTATGATTAATATTTTAAATAAAAGTGACAAACAGCACACAGACCATCGATACATATGTACTGCGCACTAGATTTCGCATTCCGAACATTAACTATGTTCAACTCAACTGTACTGCAATCCGTACAAACTAAATATTGCGTAAATTGAAGATTTGTGAATTCCATAAGATAATTATTATTACATTTTATTTAGAAATATGTTTGTTTAGATTAAAATAAGATATTTTGTATTAAATTCTTATATTTATTTTATATTAATATCTTATTTTATATCAAATTAAAGTCTTCGCGCATGCGCGGGAGTAGTAGTCACGACATAGAGTAGGACACAATTTTTGTTTGGAATGGCTACAAGTAATACGTAGTACATATAATGCAATGACACAGACCCTTTTAACTGGAAACGAAGCATTCCATTTTAGCCCTCACGTGTGACAGCGCATTTGTATTTTAATTCGTAATCGAGGATAGATGTAAATGTCTATGGCAAACAGTAATCACTTCCCATCAGGTGCACTGTGTGCTCTTTTGTCAGCCTTATCCTATTGAAAAAACATCAGATGCGTTATCACCCATGACTACGTTGAAATGCCTTATTAGCTTTTTATCAGAAAAAAGTCTCAACACTCGCCGTACGAAACACAGCAGCTAGTTTACATTTTTATAAATAATAGCATGACGGCCATCTGCATTCGTCAGCCTGCAACCAAGCTTCATTACTGTAAACTTCATAAACACTTCACGATATCTCTCATCAGGAAATGATTTGTTTACGACGAGCGAATGTTATAGATGACTTAAATATTTGCTGCAGATGTTCTCCGAACCATTATCAATAATTAGTGTTTGCGCATTGAGCACCGTTTCATTAATTTAGTAATTATAATGAATAATAAAAATATTCATCATTATATATGTTATTAATGGTCTTTTCGTTGCTGCAATCCAATTAATTATTATATTCATTTTTCGTCTATTTTATGTACGTTTATTATTTTGTGGTGATGAATAAAGTTTCTTTCTTCTTTAACGCACATTTAAAATTTCAACTTTTTTTGATACACAAGAAAACCGATAGGTGACTACTTGATTTAACTGAGCATTGTGAGATGTCTCGTCGTTACGCGAGAGAAGTGAGAGTGCGATTTGTGAGTAACGGAACAACTGGTCGCGGAAACAACGTGAACTTGTCAACCTGAAGCATTGAACTTGATAATGTTCCAAGCATTAAATATTTTAAACTCGAAAATCGAACGCCCATCGAATATTAAAATTTTAAATCAATTTTTTTTTATTAACATAGGAGGCAATGGACATTGTTTTTATAGTTCTATTTTAATTCATCATAATAAAAATATTTTTTGTTACATTAATAATTGTACAATAAAGAAAAAAATTAACATTTATAAATTTTATTAATTCCCAGATCTTTAAAGAGTAAAGCTACGTATATTTAACTTATTTAATTTTTTCATTTAGAGTCCAATTCTGGCTTACAAATTTCAACAAAAAGATCAGTAAATATATAAGACAGTTATTGTAATTTTTTTTTTATTTCAGACATAATACTCATTTATAAAGGAAAATATTTCTGCTGCTTCGTTGTCAACTGTCAAAGCATAACGACTACATACAATTTTTATCAATATGGAATAAATCTAAAATAAGTAAAGTGCTTTTATTTAGGCCGTAAATGATTGTGTCAGGGAAAGATGCGGGGTACAGCACATTTCAAGTCAATATGAAGAATGAAGAATGCTGTAGAGATCTGCTTAGATTTTTTTATGAATTTTTCCGCTCCGCTACATTCACAGTCGGATTTATTACTGTGTCAAAATTGTACCGACGGTAGGCTGCTTAAAGCTAATAGGGAATTAAATATACATATTAAGCGATGCCGTAGTAAAAGTATTTCGGCTTCACAGCGTACCGTAGAAATTCATATCTCTATTAGTGTTCGCGCCAAACACTTTCAAGGAACGAACGCAAGAGGGCGTGCGGCTCAGTGTCATACCGGTTTGACATTCGGTCGTGCGTAAAACGCCCAAGGGCAGTCGTCTTTAATCGGTGCTGACGTGAGCACGCGGTCCATTCTGTTAGGGAACTCGGAATAATTAGGCGCAGCCAGTAAATATACGGTCTATCATTGTGACGCGCATTCCTACTGGAGAGCTTCCCGGGACTTATTGTGTCTGACTCAAAACCTGCATAAGTGCATTCGGCAATATTAGATAGTTAGTGGCTTCTGTAAGTTAGTAAATCGTACGATAGAGTTAAGTGACAGTCATCGTGACGAAAGAAGAAAGTGACTGTGGACAACCTCGAAAGGCGCCCTCAAGTTGGAGCGGTGTCGACGCTCGGGCTGCTGCCGACGGCCAAGGTCTAGGTTCAATAACCATCAGTCACACCCAGCTACACACCACATCACCATTCTTTCCCTTGCACTACACAACCACATGCGACCTGACCGACTCCGGAGGGACCAGTCGCCTTGAATAGGTAAGTAAGCTTCATCCATATTCCTTCCGGTCGACTGGCCGTAGTATAACGCTCCGCCATATATTTTAGTGTAATTAGAGAGATTCCACGTGGCCTTAGGAGGCCCGACCTACGTCTGTTCGGTAGGTCTTCAGCTCATGGGCCCCTGAAGATTGGATCCTTTAAGGGAGCAGCCGTAGGCCGTAACAACCTGGTAGCAGAGCGCGGTTCTGTGTCGATCCCGACCGTAGTGTTTGATAAACATTAAACAATTCTGGTGGCAGGGAGCGTTGGTTTGATTGGTTTAATTTGTATCTACAATCACGCCCGTCCGTAATACGTAAAAATATTTTTTTGTACGTAATAATAGAATTATTTTCCTTTGTTGCTTTGTTGCTTGCCTTTTTTTGGTTAGAGGGTAATTTGAAAAGCCGCGCCCTGGGTTGCGCAAGCGGGAGTTTTTCTAGAGATATACGTCATGTAGGTAGATGGTTATTTTACGTAATCGGTTAATTATCGTTGTCGGATAGTTGTAGTGGATTACTTATCGAAGGGTCGATTTCCGAGCTAGGCATTTTTTGTTGATCGACTGTGATGTGTATCTTCGTTTATACTGTAATTTGTATTTGAACTAAAGAGTAGTAATTGTATTTCGCAATTTGAATTTAACTTGATTTGATCGCACTAGTATTTGTTATTTGTCAATTTGATTTGTGTCTTTTCTATTGTGCTAACTTGTATTTGGTTGATACGTAGTAATTCGTATTTGTGTAATTTCTATTCAACGCGATTTGATAGGAACTGCATTTATTAACTGTTAATTTTTGTTGTATTTTTTGTTTGTTATTTTTGTAATCTGTGCTCAAGCCGCGTCGTAATTTGCATTTAATAGTGATGACATCGCCCAAGCTACTGATCCGTTGTTTGCGGACTGAGCTACGCTGGGCCACAAGTGCCCATGCTTTGATAGGTCGACCGGATAGGGTCCATAACTTGATGAAGCGGTTCGAGCAGGTGGATGCTCGAAGGGCCGCAGTGGAGGAGGCTTACGCTGAGCTCGAGGATTCGGATGTGGAGAAGGGAGTCCTGGACTCCTGCTTCGCGGACTATGAGCAGTTCTTGTGGCTCACGGACGAGTTGATCGAGGCTGAAGGCAGGTATGCCGAGGAGGCGCGTGAAACTCGGATGAGTGACCTGTCCGAGTCCTCTCTGAAGCAGCTTCAGCCGGAGCTGTTGGGACGACTCCCAACTCTGGACCTGCCAAAGTTCTCCGGGGTCCATTCCGAATGGCTGACCTTCGTTGGTCTTTTCGACAGCCTAGTGGACGCCCGGAGTGACTTGACCCCGAGACAAAAGATGGCGTACCTCCTGGCCTCACTGGAGGGGGAGGCCCTGGGCGTCGTCGGCCACTTGAAATTGTCGGACGACGCCTACCAGACTGCTCGGGACCTCCTAGCCAGAAGATACGCCAACGTCCGGCGAATTGCAGACGAGCATGTTAAGCAGCTTTTAAGCCTCCCGCTGCTTAGTGACCGGGCCAGACTGCGTCCGGACCTGTTGGATCCAGTCTTGGTGGCCTGTAATACGTTGAGGCGGCTGGGTTTACCAGTGGGCGAATGGGCCTTTTTGTTGCTCCGCATAGTGCTGTCCCGTCTACCTCTCGACCTTCGAATCCATTTTGAGGAGAGGTACGGCGGGGACGAGGCCTCCTATATTCCGCCCTTCTATGACCTGCTGCGGTTTTTAGAGGAGCAGTGCCGGCAGATCGAGAACGCGGCGGGCACCGTTGACGACTTACGAGACGTGCCCAGTGAGAGGCTGAACCCGCCAGGCAAGTCGTCGTCAACCCCCCCCTGCTCCTATTGTCGAGCATCTGATCACCGGGTAACGTTGTGCCCGAAATTATTAGGTAAACCGGTTCCAGCGAGGCGAACTATCGCCAAGGTGCGCCGCTGGTGCTGGTCATGTCTGGGAGGGCACCTCCAGCGAGACTGTCCGCATCGACGGCCCTGTCTGCATTGCCAGGGCAATCACCATGCCGTTTTGTGCCTGGGTGCGAACGGCATCTCCTCTCGGGGCTCTGCCAGGCCCTCGACCCCCACGGGCGGGGGCGCTCAGCCACGCCCTCTGCAGGGTGACTCTCGGCGCCCGCCGGCCAGCCACCAGGCCCCTAAGTTTGAAAGGAGTCCCTCCCCCGACCAGTCGGGGGGTAATTCCCCCAGGGGCGGGGGTGTCATCACCCCCCCTCAGCGTGTGGAGAGGAACTTCGCGGCCACTCATCGGTCCGCTGGAGCCTTCCCACTTCCGTTAGCTGAGTGGCCGCGACTGGTGTACCACTGTTCCCCATTTGATGGAGGCGGCCCTGTCTAGCTGCCGCCTTAGCTCCCACCACGGCCGCCTCCACTGAGCCTTAAGCCGTCAACAGTCCACTTGTCAAAATGTTCTGTTGCCGACGGCCTCAGTGAAAGCGTACAACCCGAGTTGCAACTGTTAAAGGTTGTGCTCTATTTATCTCGGGTTCACGCCATGTGGCCTCCCCTTGGTGGTGGGAAGATTAGGGCCCCCCTGGAGCGTTGAATCACGCTGTCAAGGGGTATTAGATTTGGTTTGGTCGAGCACTTAGTTAAAAAATACTTTGAATTAAAATTAAAAAATGCTTTGAGCTTTCCGCGAAATTTTCCTATTTGTAGCGGTTTAAATTAAAAGGATTGAATTTAATCTACTCTTTTAAATGCTACTGCATGTGTTTTGTACATATATTTAATCACTGTATTTGATTGTTGCGTCTGTTTGCTGAAAGGAAAATTTGAATTCATCTGAAATTGAATGGCGCGCTATTTGAAAAATTATGTTTATGATAGTGTTTAATCATTTTTGTTTGCTAAGAAGTAGGGCTGTCACTTACGTTATTGTTTTGTTTAATTTGCCAGTTGACCTATGCGCATCGGTGATTAATTTGGTTGAATTAATTCTGTAGTTGAACATTGATGCTTTTGGAAAATTAGTTGAAATATGAGCATAGGACTACTTGCCTAACAGGCTAGCTAGTTTTGGAGATTATCAGATTGAAATCAGCTGCCGCACTATTTTAGTAAATGATAATATGGTGGGTGGCCTGGCTAGGCCTACTTGTTGAAAATTCATACCAGGGACTATCTGTGCATTTCGATCGGCTCTCCACAGACGACGTTCATGTGGAATTTGTGGGTGCTGTCTGCACTGAAGCTTAGGAGGCCGCTCGGGGCCGCTTCGTGTCGCGTCGCTGTTTGCAGAGCTGATCCGGTCGGATTGCGGAACTAATCATAGGGGCACAGATAGGTGTTTGAAAGAGGTCGTCGGACTTCTGTCCAGTACAGGACTTGTTAAAGTGCTGCGATGCCCAGGAGAGGCATCCAGTGGAGGCTGACCCTCCGGCTTGCCACATTAGGGCTATTTTTTGAGGCGCTGGTTAGGGTTGCAAGATCTGATGGGGTGCCTAAGGTGGCCTAGTTTGGTTGTAGATTCGGTCTTGCAACTTGCCTTCGCGACCTTGTCCCGCTGACCGGTTTGCTCGCGGACCTAAATCCTTATGTCCGGGACGGGGGTTTGTTCGCGCCAAACACTTTCAAGGAACGAACGCGAGAGGGCGTGCGGCTCAGTGTCATACCGGTTTGACATTCGGTCGTGCGTAAAACGCCCAAGGGCAGTCGTCTTTAATCGGTGCTGACGTGAGCACGCGGTCCATTCTGTTAGGGAACTCGGAATAATTAGGCGCAGCCAGTAAATATACGGTCTATCATTGTGACGCGCATTCCTACTGGAGAGCTTCCCGGGACTTATTGTGTCTGACTCAAAACCTGCATAAGTGCATTCGGCAATATTAGATAGTTAGTGGCTTCTGTAAGTTAGTAAATCGTACGATAGAGTTAAGTGACAGTCATCGTGACGAAAGAAGAAAGTGACTGTGGACAACCTCGAAAGGCGCCCTCAAGTTGGAGCGGTGTCGACGCTCGGGCTGCTGCCGACGGCCAAGGTCTAGGTTCAATAACCATCAGTCACACCCAGCTACACACCACATCACCATTCTTTCCCTTGCACTACACAACCACATGCGACCTGACCGACTCCGGAGGGACCAGTCGCCTTGAATAGGTAAGTAAGCTTCATCCATATTCCTTCCGGTCGACTGGCCGTAGTATAACGCTCCGCCATATATTTTAGTGTAATTAGAGAGATTCCACGTGGCCTTAGGAGGCCCGACCTACGTCTGTTCGGGAGGTCTTCAGCTCATGGGCCCCTGAAGATTGGATCCTTTAAGGGAGCAGCCGTAGGCCGTAACAATTAGTAATTCCTTTAATGACACAAATTTTTCCCCTTTTTCGGAGCAAATTTACAATTATCATCGTAACGTGCCAGTGGTTAAAAAAACGCGGCTGGTCGATACTACTGGTGATAAGAGGACTGGCTCTTTTCTCGCTCAAAGGCGTTCAGTAAAGTAAAGGCGTTAAGTATAGCCATTCAGCGGGGAAACGCAGCCAGCGTTCTTGGTACGATACCGCGGGGAGTAGGACTGTATGATAATTAAATTACTAGTTTTAGATTTTTTATTATAGTTTTTTTTAATATTATATTTAATAAAGTATTGTATATTATGTAATGTAAATAAATTTAATAAGACCTTTAATTAAAAAGCTGTAATAAATTATTTAAATATTGCACTGTTTTTATTTTCATAAATTAGATCATTCAATGTATTATTTCTTTATACACAAGAACTGCAATATAATTTACATATATAATTATATAAATGGTCAAATAGGCAATGTTATCATATTGAAGACCATTTATTGTAGAAAAAGTAGCATCCTTATATTAAAGACTACAAGTTAACGGTAAATTTGTAAATAATAATAATAAATGCATGCATACAATTTCGAGGGAATTTATAATTAGATTTTGAATATGTGCAAGTTGAATTTTTAAGCATCTTTTGCAAGTAAAAATCAAAACCTTCTTCGTTTTTAAATTGAAATAGTTGGTACATAATTTTTTTATTAATCCAAATCCACCTTTACAACGAGCTATACCTCTCACCCCAAATAAAACTTGGTATGAATTTAATCTCCTTTAACGTGTGCAGATTGATAAAAATACATCAATAAGACACCTGTATGGCCTTTTATATACGTAGTGAGTTTACTGTCCAAGTTATCGCATTACTTCAAATACCCGAAGTTTGTTTTTGCCTAAAATGCAGCAAATTATAATTCATAGCTCTGGTTTGCTACTTGAGTAAAATATTGGATACATTTTGTGTTAATTACGCAGGCAAATAATGTTAATGTTTTAATAGTCTACGCGTGAGTTTTTGGCGCTTACTTTTACAAAACCTCCCACATTAGGGACTTGTTGCAGTGATGAAATAGACTTACTTGATTTTCAGAAATTTATAAAGGCTTATTAACATCTATATTATATAAAAATCAATTGCTGACCGTTAATCTCGCTAAAACTCGAAAACGGTTCGAATGATTTTGATCCTTTTTTGTATATATATTTGAATGGGTCCCTGGATGGTTTAGATTCACAAAGGGACCTGGTAGGTGGCGCTTTAGTCGAGGTCCAGAAATCACCCGTGCGAAGCCAGGGGGGACCTCTAGTCTTAAATAAAAATATTCTGAATTTGAAATTTATAGTTAAAGATTCAATGAAGTAAAAATTTTTTCTTCATCCGTTTGCGCAATTTACTATTTCATTTTTGTGTAAGGATTTCTTATATTTACGCAAACACTACACATTTAAATAAAAATAATTTTACGGATTTTATCGCGTATATTAACTTATTTTATATTCCCGACGTTTCGAACACTTTTCAGCACCCATGGTCACGGGGGGGACTGAGGTGTATGACGTCCCAATGTCATAGTTAACCACGGCTACCTCCAGATTAAAAATTATTAATTTTTGTTCCGATCTACGCAGTATGAACTTACAGTATCATGAAGTCTTGCACTTGTATGCTTGGGTTGGGATTTAATTTTATTAATTATGGGATCCCAAGCAGATGGTAGCACCCAACCATCTTCTCTATCGCTGAAAAGTGCATTTTTGTGTTTTAAGTTCAACGTAAACAATATATAATAGATAGTAATTGGCCACATAAGGACTAATGAGATAAAGATCTATATTTTTTTATTTATGCCTCAATACTCAATCGCTACTCAATTTTAAGATGCCGTTAAATATCGTGCTGTCTTTGTCACATTAAACCAAGCGACTGTGACACCACGAGACATAACAACATCTTAAAATTGAGTAGTCGTTTGGCTATTAGAGAATAAAATACGCGGCTCTTTTGACTCCTTTTGACCAACATGTTCACAAGCGGAAATAATTATATAAACTGTATACATACGGCATTTATGTGATGAATAATTTTTAATACGTTCGTATTAAAACATACGATTTATATTCAGTTAGCGTTCAAACAAGTTAATAATTGCAAGAGCAATGGCCCAAGGTTACAATGTTACTAAATGCTATCGACCGTAGCGTTTACAAGTAAATAAAGTAGAGAATTGGCATTCTGATCTTCTAAGTTGTATTATAACATGAAATGTTTCACAGGGGGCTTGCAGACATCGGGCTTAGTATAATGGCAATTTATTGCCTACGGAGAGACCGTTAAATTTCATTTAGCGCCCACACTCTCTTAACAATGGTGTACCTTCCTAACAGGGCCATTCTCACTATAGCGTCAACTATTCTACAGGAAAACCGATATTGTCAAGCTAGTTAGTAACGGACATTTTGATTGATTTATTTAAATTATACGTGGTAGAGCCAAACTGTAGCTACATTATATTTGTAGCACGAATGGGTCGGCTCAACCGGGGAAGGCCCACGCTCTCACAAAATACCAGCTTAAAATATCAGCTTAATACTGCTGTGTTTCGTATGTTGAGTGAAGAGAAACCGGAGAACCTTTTTACGGTATACGAGGAATTCATCCTAGTTCTCAGATTCATAAATAAGGATGGATGTGTAAGTGTCTATAGGCTACAGGCGTGCACTTACCATCAGGTGGGTTGTGTGCTCGTTTGTCACCCTTATTCTATTGAATACGACCTAACGTGCATTCTCCTTTTTTAGTGGTTCAATTTAATATGTGACGCTTTTAAATAAGACATCATAATAAAAAGATAAGTCAAATAATTATAGAGAAAGTAACTAATTTTACGAGTTTCTCTGGATGGCTCTCTCTGGCTTGCGTACATAGTTTTATATCGTTTACCATTTATGTTACATAAGCGATATAAATATATACATTTTTTCAGCGACGAATGTGATTACTGATAACAGTGGAGCGAGCACTCAAAACATAAAAAAGATTTCAACGCGTGCTCTACTTAAGTCATTCGACTGGACACACTACTCACTAGATCAATTAACCGATATACTATGTCTATACCTATAAATAAAATTTTGGTGTAACTGTAATATTGATATAACTGGCTTCTATTACATCAGGAAGTTAGTTGTATGCTATTAATACATAAACAACTATTTCAGAAAATTGTGTCTGTCTGTCTGTATGTCCGGTCTAATCTTCGTAATGGCTAAACTAATTGTGATGAAACTTTACGAACAGGTCAAGGAGGGAAAGTAAAATTTAAATTATGCCACATTAATAGACACTATCCATGTGAACCTGGGATGTGTCGGTAGTTATATAATTATATAATATAATATATATAACACAAGCATAACAGAAAGTTAAGTGTTGGTATAAAAATAAGTATAAACGCAATTCAAACTGGAAGCGAACTTGATTAATGTGTTCTTTTAAGGAAAGTTTTAACTGCTGCGTCTCGGAGACTCATTTTTGGTTTACACCTACTGCAATACTCTCGCTGTTGCGGTTGCAAAGTACGCATTTGTAATATAAATATATAATTAACAATTTATTGTACTATTGACAGGGATATGAATGGCTTCAATATCTCAATTTATATGAATTTAATTAAAAGTATGCGCCGCGGAATGTATTACAAAAAAACAGCGTTTATTTTTAACAAATTACTTTATTTACAACGTTGTACTAAGTAATATTAATGTGGGAATATAACTTTCTTTCTTATGTTTGTTTCTAATCTTCTCTTTTTGAACACAGTGATGCAAGTTCTAATACATGGTAGCAGAAATAGGTAAGAGGATGTTATCTACCCAGTAAAGGAAAGTCCATGTTTCTTATTATTGAATAAAAATTATACAAAACAAACTCACATTTTAATGTTCTATTTATCGGATGCAGACTTCGCTTACATTACACCTAAGAATTTAATTATAATATCAATAAAAATATGAAGATGTTTGCTCTCCCATATACGGTTCTGAGAGTTCTACATGCGATGTGTGTATAAAAAGTACGGTAATTTTTCTCATGCTAGAAACTTCAAGGAATATGTTCCGAGCATTGTTGTACACATTCTGGTCACGATATCACAGCAGTATATTCCAGTTAAGTGTGGAAAACATGCGCAAAAACTGTGCTATGACAGTTTTATATAGTCCATTAAAACGTAACGTTGCTAAATTGAATTTGTATTGAGATTAATGTATCTGTTATGGACCCAGTGATTAATCAGGACCCTATTTATAATGGTCGAGCAATATAAATTATAACAAGTTTAATCGGGCAACATAATAATAATTGATTTAAACTTCATTACGAGTACGGGTTTTTTTACGTTATTTTCCTTTTTATAGGTTAGGGTGACAAGCGAGGACACAATCCACCTGATGGTAAGTGGTTGCTGTGGCCCATAGACATCTATCCTCGTTTGTGAATCAAAAAGCAGAGGCGTTGTAACCCAGCCTAACCTAATCTCCTAACCTTTATTTATATAGGAAAAATGTAGGCTTACCCGCCTCGCGGGGCAATGATAGGTGTTACAACTTCGCCGTATATTGGCAGGGGCACAGGAACGCGCATTCACACCACATCCATCAACTTCATTTTTTTCATGGGGAATTCCTCATAAATGCTTTCAGCTGCGGGAGCAATAACAATTTAAATAAAAGGGTAATGCTGGACTCCTATCCGTGAGATTATGTTCTACCGGCTTAAACCTTACGGTGGTCTCCATCAATGTGTAAGAGGGGTCCCGAGATCTCCATTTGGAAGTCAACCAGGGCCCTTTGCTCTTAGCACTCTCACAGTGCTTTCGCGATGTCTATCGGGACCATTTCCGAGCCATTGTCCTCCTCAGTGGTATTTGAGGCTCCCGCCCCAAACACCTGGAAACTCAGAGGTCACGTTTCTGGTAACGAAACACCATCTTCAAGAGGAAGGCCGTGACGAACGCCTTGACGCCTTTTTAAAAGTTCTAACCTAACCGAACCTAAATTAATCTATTTTTTATTACTCTGCCCAATAAATAACGGTCTTTATTCATAAAATTATTGTATTACCTACTCGTATTTGACATTTTCCAACTGTCTGGACATTATGAATAAAGCCTTATTAATCACTTGGTCCATAACGTAACGTTATTTTACGTCTTCAGAGGCTTTCTTAATTATTATCGTAAATTAACTCATTATTATTATACCTATTATATAACTTATATGATAATAACAAAGTTAAGTCCAACTTTTGTTCTCACTTTTATTTCAGGTGATAACAATAAAATAAATAAATAAATAAAATAAAGTGAAGTAACAAAACAAAATAATGTCTTATACTATATACTCTTGAAAACAAGAGCATCGCAAACAACTTTTCTGCTTTCAATTATTCTTACTGAAGCATCCGTAAATTATCGACATCCAACATCGATAGTCCGGGTCGGAGCGGTCGCGATATTTACGTGCTATCGATATTATCCCATCACTATCGCGCTTGCTATCTTACACGACTTCATCCACGCTCAGTTTGGCGTTTCAAGAATGTTAGAGCATTTTTTTTTCTATTTTTCGTTCACTTGGCTTATAAATTGTAGTTACGCTCATAAAATAAGTACAGAACTAAATCAGGGACAGGATGATGAAAATATGTTACACTACAGGAGCTGAAGTAATAAATCTAATAAATCTATATAAATAAAAAAAATTGAAGTGACTGTTCGTAATGTCAAAATAACAGCTTTTGTACTAACTTCAAAAAGGAGACGGTACTCAATTCGACTGTATGTTTCTTTTATGTGTGTTACCTCATAATTTTTATTGAGTGAACCGATTTCGATGATTGCTTTTTTATTTGAAAGCTGATACTTTTCATGTGGTACCATATAAGTTTGATCAAAGTCTGACCAATAGTTTTTTAGTTATTCTTTATAATTTATATTGAAGTCGGTTGGATAAAATTTTTAATTTTTAATTTAAATTACTAAATGCATATGAAAGTACATACGGTACTATTAACAAAAAAAAACAAATTTAAAATTTTTGTTAGTCTATCGGTCTATGTCTGTTTGTTCCGGCTGATTTCCGAAATGGGTGGACCGATTTTGACGGGACATTCACTGGCAGATAACTGATGTTACAAAGAGAAAATTAGTACTTACTACTTTTATTTTAGAAGAAGAATTAGAGTTCCTCGCAAAAATTAAAACTCATGAAGTCAAATCGTAATAAATTTAAGCTAGTATGAATATATAAACATTGCTACTACTCGTAAATAATTTAGCTACAATATCAAGCGTAGATATAGAGAGACATCAATGTACACTAACGTATTGATAAACAAATATTTAGACTAAGTAATGTGTAAGTGACAAATATACGCAGTGTAAGCTTGTTGGAGTTACATTCGTGCATTAGTTACATTTTTTTTTGTTGTAAGATACTTTAAATTAAGGGTTACAATGGGTGAGTCAATGCTTTGTAGCGTTCTCTACCAGTAAACCTTGGGAGAAATAAGGATATAAAAGTTGGTAAGTGTATTATGGCTGCGTACTAGTATTATGGTCTTCTTCCTTGATAATGCCAAAAAACTGGAAAGTCTTTTCACTGGTAGCGAGGAATTCCAATTTAGAGCCCAGGGATGACAAAGCATTTATATTCATACAGATGTAGGTGTACATTTGGCCGCAGTAAAAGTAAGTAGGGGAGCGGTGTGCTAGTTGTAACAGGGGCAAGTAGTAACAAGAATTTTTTACCTGGTAATGGACTTTTTTTGTTTATACAAAATTGATTATTGTTAATTTCAAATTGTTTAGCAGTTGTTTATTTATTCAAATACATTTAGCATATGTTTACTTCGAATATGTTAACTGTAATTTTACAACAAATAAGGGATATATTTTTTTATAGCAGTTATTTCTAAAAACCGTGTAGTGGGGTATGTTGTAACATTTTCATGGGGCAAGTTGTAACAAGTTACTTATTGCCCTTATTGATATATTGTTTCTGCGAAATTACGTGGGACATACTTCAATTACTTCTTTTCATGTTTTTAATACTTTTTTCTTGAACTTAATTGATTGTATCTATTTCAGAATGAGACACTATAAAAGAAAAACTGAACGTACTTCCCAAAGCCAAGATGTGTACGAATTGGCTTCTGTAGAAGTATTGGAAAATAAAACCAGTGTAGGAAAAGCTGCAAAACATTTTATATTGTGTCATGTGTTGCTATATAGATATGTGAAAAAAAGAAGAGTAACAAATCTCTATCAGTCGGCTATGTCAAACGCAGATTAGTTTTTAAAAAGAAAGAAGAAGCTAAAATATCTGAGTACTTGCTTACTTGCTCCAACATCTACTTTGGATTGCTTGCTTTGGAAGTCAGAAAGTTGATATACCAGTGTGCTGTTTTGATTGAAGCGAAAAATGTACCTCCATCATGGCATAAAAACGAATCAGCCGGACCTGATTGGTTCAAAAATTTTATGGTAAGAAACCTAAAACTGTCTCTGAAGATGCCTGAAGCTACACCTCTGAACCACGCAACATCCTTTATAGTTTAAAAAATGAGCATCTTTTTTGATTATTTTTCTATTAGTTTAAGCATAAAACTTAAAAGTCTATGTCTGTTATAGCGTGTCTTAATTTCTAAAGCTAAATATTCTTAATACATCTTTGAAAAATAGAAAACTGGTTTTCAATTCCTACTGTTACAATTTACCCCAAGCTTGTTACAACTAGCCCCAATCACGGGGTAAGTTGTAACACTCGTCCATTTTTTTTTCTAAGCCATTTTTATAAGAATACATCACAGGTTTGATCAAAATTTTATTTGAAATCGATAGTTGAATAGTAGCTCCTTCGAACAGTACTGCTGTATTTCCTAAATACCCAACAAGTAAGCTTCCATAGCCAAGAAACGAAAAATTGTTACAACTAGCCCCCCGCTCCCCTAAAACGTAACAACTCCAGCTGTATATGATAACAACCAAACAATATTCGGCAAATTAAAAATGTTTTATAATATATAATAATGAAATAAATGTTATGCACGAGCCTGTTTAGAAAAATAAATAACACATCTTGTAGTTTATAGTCTGCGTATATAGTTTAAATATGATCTATATATAGACTAGTGATAATATGTTATAGTGTTTAATACACAATCCTGCGCCTCGCTATACAGGTAACAGGTTTGTTTCTATAAATAATTATCACCAGCGGCTATTGGGCTCCTTTTTGTTTCAAATAACTGTAATAAAAAAAAATTATAATATCATGTTCTCAGTAGGTAGGTATACCTACTGAGAACATGATATTATAAATAAATCGATATAAATAAATCGTCTTTTTTTAACCAACTAAAAAAATTAGGTGTTTCTCAATAGGAGTGTATGTTTTGTTACACAATATAATATTAAACAATATACAATAAATTAACTAAGCAAACAATATTTATAATAGAAGTCAGTAATCAATGGACAATCCATTAATTTACATTTTAGAGGATTTACTAAGTCTGTAGTGAGACTCAACTTTAAGAAATAAGATATGCCAGCTGGCACATTTTTGGGACAGCCTTTATCCAATAACGAACAAAAAAAAGTCAGGTAAACAGATAATGAGAGAGATTAGAAACAAATAATTTTGCGTGCGTGGTAGAGCCATGCTGCAGCTATATTTTGGTTATAGCACAAACGATGAAGGACCACGCTCTCACAGAATACCAGCGTTAAATAGGAGCTTGTTGCTTCTGTATTTTGTATAGTGAGTGTAGAGAACCGAATACTCCTTTTACTGAAAATGACGCATTCCATCTTAGTCCTCGGGGATGACAACGCCTTCTTAATCGATGATAGATGTAGATATCTCTGCGTCCACTTACCATCAGGTGAACTGTGTGCACGTTTGTAATTATTTTTACATGAAATCCTTTTCATAGTATACATTAATACTGGAAAGCTTTAAAGAGAGAGCATGTGAGGTCTAAGTAGTAATAAAGGTGTTAATAATTTTATTAGTTAGTCGCGGTCTTGATTCTCAGCAATATAGAACAAAACTTTACGATGCTATAAATTGAGATCGCCGATACAGTTAATTTATTCAAATCCGAACGTTTATATTCATATACAAATATGAATTTATTTTGATGACTATATTAGGGAATACTCGACTTAATCCATTAGAAACGATCGTTGTCACAAGTTGCGAGGCTTCTGTGTGTGTAGAACGAGTAGTTCAAAAGTTACGAGGTAGGTTTTTGTGTGTTTGTTGTAGAAATAAATAACAACAGGTTTTTGAACGCTGTGACCGATAGTCATCTACATTTATAATTGATTAAGAATCAAAATGTAGACACGTTGTCAGCCATGAGGACTAAGAACGCCACGTTTCTAGTTAAAAGGATGCCCGATTTTATTCACTCACCATACGAAACACAGCTGCTATTTTACGCTGGTATTATGTGAGGATGTGGTCCTTTCCCAGTCGTGACAACCCATTTGTACTACAACTATAATTTAGCTGCCGCGTGGCTCAAAAAGGCATAAACTTAACTACCTGCATAAATTTCTTACTTTTTAACATGCTTTTATTAGCTTGCTTATCTATGTAACGGAATTTTTTAATGTGATTTTTATCTCCTTCAATACGTCAGATTGATTTGAAACTTCGCACACTTATCAAGTATACAACTAAAAAGTAGAAAATAATTATTGACATGAAAAAATAATTGTACAGTAGCGTGGGGTGCTTGATGTCTTTAATTGTAAATATTTTTGTGGATATTTGTAAAATTAGCCTCATCATAAAAATATCTGAAAAAGCATCCCACGCTTTTTTAAAATAAAATGAATTTTTTATGTTAATCAATATTTTTTTTTTATTTAATCAATATTTTCTTATTTTAAACTTATTGAAAATTATTTTCTACTTTTTAGTTCGGTTATGTACAAAAGCGTGTTTTTTATTGTTTTAAACTATTACAGTAGATTTCATTTATTATGACCTTGGTTGTAGCGACCATTTACCTATAGCGACGTTAAATCTAAGTCCCTTGAATTTAAAGCATATTTTAGTACAAAATTCAAGTGGCTATAGCGACTTTGGATGTAACGCCGAGTTCAGGTGTAGCGACTGTTTTTAATGAATCATTTGTAACAAATTTATAGAAAACCCATGCAGAGATTGCGACCGGAGTCGGCCGCCAAAGACACAAGAATTTCTTTCTTTCACAAACATTTCTTATCTTTTGTTTACATCCATACAGATGGTCAGCTAGTGTGGAGACCTTTACCTTTTGTTTATAGATATCATCTAAGTAGGTAGGGAAGAGTGTACGCTTCGGTGTTAAATTTATGATTCAGTTACAAAGTGATATTCAGAATAGCAACTATAATGTACCTATTAAATTTGTTACCTTTGCCTGTAACGACTTCCGGATATAACGACGAAAATAGAGTGGTCCCTTCATCGTCGTTATAACCGAAATCCACTGTATTTATTTCTGAAGAGAGCCAGTATAATTACAGATTGTGAGGCATTTCACCTTAGCCCTACGACCCATGCATTTGTAGCCTTCTTTTTTGAAGTTATATTGCACGTGAAGATGAAGAGAAAGGAGAAGGTGGTGTGTACACACACCCCCTTCTTACTCGTTTTTGCCGCCAAACAATAGTGCTAGAACTGTTGTCTGGATATAGAGAGGCATAAGTAAAAGCTATGAAGTCTTCTACCCAGTCCTCTTATGTGACAATGCATCTGTAGCCATCTTTTAATAAAGTTGATTGCAGGTGCTTATGTGCGCCAATAACCACTTACAATCAGGTTTACTGCAAATTCGTTTCATTTCAATTTTATAATAATTTAAAATTAAAAATTTTGTGCAGCCGACTTCAATATAAGTTATTAAGAATAACTCAAAAACTATTGGTTTGACCTTAATCAAATTTACACAAAGACCACACGAGAAGTACCAGCTTTCAAATAAAAAAAGAATCATTCAAATCGGTTCACCCAGTAAATAGTTATGAGGTAACACACATAAAAAAAACATACAGTCGAATTGAGTACCGTCTCCTTTTTGGAAGTCGGCAGAAAAGACACAGCAAATGATTTCTCATATCGCCTCGTTTACGATTTTATGGCATAATGGAATCTTCACAGGTCTGATGAGTTTTGAGAGTCAATATAATTACAGGACGTGATTATACTGACATCACATCTACGTGCGCACCTGTAGCCTTCTTTGTATAAAGTTGGTTATTGGTGTCCATTGGTTGTATGCCGTAAGTTCGTTTGTCACTTTTCTACAGACTTCAAAAAGAGGACGGTACTCAATTCGACTGTATATTTTTTATGTGTATAACTTTTAACTGGATGAATCGATTTCGAAGATCCTTTTTTTATGTCAAACTGATGCTTCACATGTGGTCCTATATAAATTTGATTAGGGGGTCTGACCAATAGTTTTTGAGTTATTCTTAATCATTTATATTAAGTCGGTTGTGCAAAATTTTTAATTATTTTTTCACAATTTTATATATGAACACATTTTATTTGTTGCTGTGGCTTCGAGCTGTGGCTCAAAACAATATTTTACATGGCCAAATTTATAGGCCGTTTAAAAATTTAATTTATTTAAATCTAAACGTAAATATTCATACGTACAAATGTGAAATCCATTTGATGACTTTATTAGAGACTGTTTGACATAATCCGTTGCCACAAGTTACCAGGCTTCTGGGTGTGTAAAAACATGTAAAAATGACAAATAACAAGTATGCTAATATGGATTGGTTGAATCTTTTACACAGGGTTGCCAGATAGAATAAGTTGACAACAAAGTTGGGAGACATTTTTTATTTCTAAAATATTCGAATGACACTCATTTCAACTGATTATAAACAGAAGCTGTGTAGACCTTTGAATCTTTTATCGATTAAGAATCAAAATGCGGTTGCATTCTTATTTCTGGCGACTGAAATGGAAGCAAAATAAAGGCTTTACGGTTCTTTGCACACACCATACGAAAGACATATACCAAGTATTATGTTGCTATTTTACGCTGGTTACCTGAGCGTAATTCTTTCCCGCTTGAGACGACCCAGTCGTGCTGTATACATAATACAGGTGCACGGTGTCTTTACTACTTAGTTCAATATATGAACAGATTCATTCTTGCAGTTAATTATGTAATTACAGCCTACCAAATGTTGACTGTTGTTCACAGGCCTCCCCTACATATTTCCTCAATGGCCTAATTTTCATAGTTGCCACGCTGCGCCCATGTGTTGGTTATCGCAGTTTTTTTTTACTATTTTGAATGGTTATCAGGAAGATTCTGTTGCTTATCTCCTATTTAATTTCGATCTGTAACCACTTAGGACTCCCACGGGAACATATGGTTCAGTGGACTCTCTTATGCCGCCACTTCATACCTATACAGTTATACTATTGACTAGCTGTTCCTCGCGACTACGTCCGCGTGTAATTTAGGGTTTTAATTTTTTTTGCGAAGAACCCTAATTATTTTTCTAAAATAAAAGTAGCCTAGGTTACTCCTTATTAAATCAGCTATCAGTCAGTGAAATTCCCGTCAAAATCGGTCCAGCCGTGTCGGAGATTAGCCGGAACAAACAGACAAACAGACAGACAGATAGACAAGAATTTAAAAAGTGTAGGTATTTTTGTTATAAGTACCGTTTATACTTTCATATGCATTTAGTAAAACGCTGTAATTCTGACATTACAAACAGACACTTCAATTTCATTTATTTGTATAGATTATGATTATTTATCACTAAATTATTGAAGTAAAACTTCTTCATCGATGTAGTGAAGAAATTTAGTAAGGTAATTAAAAACCAAAAACGTCATATTTTCTTGAACGTTTCACCGCCGGGGTTGCATGTAAAATATAAAATAATGGTAGAATGATATGTCGTAAATAAGTTTCAATTCGCACGTATGTACACAATTATATGCACATTTTTTTATATAATTGATAGTGATTATTTATTACTTAAGTTTATTTATTACTTAATCCTTTTCATTTTTGTTATTTTACTCGTTTGCACAGCAATACAGGTTTAGTTTATTACAATAATTAGAAATAAATTTAACTGTTTATCCACGACGCTACGTTTACGACCCCGATGTAATTAATCCGAACGTAAAATATGCAAATAGAAAAATAAAACAGAACTCAATCTCTTATACCTATCCGTAATGTTGTTTTATGTTACCTTAATTTTCTATAAAATAAGTTTAGATAAGTTTTTTTAAGAAATAATTATGAGTTTTTACACCACTACTAAATAGTTGAAGTAAATGAAGATTAGAAAAATATTATTCTTTTAACTAGTCTGTAATAGTTTCATATAAATATTATTATTAATTTATTTAACAAATCTTTGCCCATGATTGGGATCTGGGACTACGTTTATCATTATCCATGGGTGGTTTCAAAAGTTCACATTTAATTTTACGTTAAACATTAAACGTCAAACTTAATATTAATTAAATACCTGCGTGAGATCATTCGCAGCAGTGGAAAATTTATAAGTTAGTTTCAGTTATTTTACTGCCATTTAATGAAATTACATATTGCAAAGTTAATTTATATAAATTGGCTATTATTCCATGTTATAAAATCCAGTCTGTCCCAACCCTTGTGCCACTGGAGCGCCTCGGCAATTAATGATAATTATTACACGTCGGTCTGTAAAAACGCTTGCAGCAGGTGCCCGAGTGAAACGTATTAGCTAATATTATCGTACATAGTTCGGTAACATTATTTATCTTTACTGCTATTTGATATTCCGTCCGTTTATAATTGAAGAATTCGAAATGGCGACATAGCGGCATTAACACTATTTAAAAGCGGTTTATGTGGCTGTATTCTATTATTGTAATTGTATGAAGTATGCTAGGATTACTAGAGTACGTGACTGCCTCGTTTGACGCTATTAGTGGTAACTTACGCTAGTGTGTCTTTGTTAATTTATTTATTTTTACATTAATTAAAACGGTTAAACCAATTAAATTAATTAAAGACAACATATTCATTCTTCCCGCTCACAAAACGTCAGGCATTTAGATTACATTACCGTCAATTCATCCGCAAATACATAAGTCACACAAATCCGCTAATATAGTGATGTTGGGAGTAGTGGTGTTGAAATTGGTGGTAACGGAGATGGTGTACGCTCAATTGCATGCACTATCAATGTCACCACATGTAACGGTGTAAAAAATATATATAAGCATATTATATAAGCTTTAATCGATTGATGGACGGATATTCTTACTGTAGTGATTGTTGTCATATATATATTACATATTATAGACCTTTATTGGTCTTAATCGTATGTCTCTCATGTTTTTTAGGGATTTATTAACAAATTACAATGTGCCAACTCTATTACTTGCTTAGCTTGTTATAATAGGCATCTAGTGGGATATTGGTTCTCTTATGATGTAAACGATGAGCTAGCCTAACATTTCTTTCGCAGTTTCCATTAAAACACATATTTTTGCTAAACCTGGTCCGAGTAGTTCCTCTTTGCACTGATTACAGGCGTGACGTTACTTATGTATATAGATGTATGTATGTATTGTTAATTATAATTATATTATTATAAAAGTGAAGGATTATAGAGTCCCATGAGGTGATGACGTAAAAAACTATCACCTCATAATGTCTCGCAATGGCGGGAAGAAACAACTTTTCGAGAAGCCAAGAAAACATCATGGTTTCAAATAGATGGGGTATACATTACAGCCTATAAAGTCAGCTCCTGAACATTAATGGCCGATGAACTTAACTGGCTTTTGTAATAACTCAATTTAAACATTAATTATTTACTATTATAGCAGTATGTTTTCCTTAAATAAAGAGAAATAAAGAGAAAAAAAACATAGACCTCCCCATAGGAAATTATTATAGGGGGGATTTTGCTTGGCAAGCGAGTTGGCTTGGCACTCTATTATCTTACTTTCTTATTCCAATGGGACAGTGATCAGGTGCAGGAACAACGCAACGGCTTTACGTGCTTTCCGAGGGTGAAACAACGTTAATTTCCTGACTCCGGGCTGCCACTGAGAATGTTTTTATACAAAAAAAAAACAATAACTGATTTAGGCCCGACCCCGGTTCGAGTTTGAGACCTTATGATCAGCAATCACGTTTACGACCACTAAACGAACGAGGCAGTGGAATTATAATAGTTACTAGTATGTTGACATCGCTTTCATTTCGGTCTACATGTATCACAAATTTAATTTTCATTAACACAGTGTGCACGCTAATCATGATCAACTATGACAGAATAGAATAGAATAGAATAACTTTTATTCAGTATAGATTACAGTACATTACTTATTGAAAGTCATTTTTTTACTTTTACGAAAAGAAATTTTGGTAAAAGTTCGCAAAAAACCTCTGTCCTGGGAAGAAACTTCTTTACGTGGTAGAGCCATTCTGCAGCTATATTAATAGTATAGTTGTAGCTCGAATGGGTCGGCTCGACCGGGGAAGGACCACGCTCTCATAGAATACCAGCGTAAAATAGCAGCTTAATGCTGCTATGTTTCGTATGGTGAGTGTAGAGAACCGGAGACCTATTTTACTGGAAAAGGGGCGTACTATCTTAGTCCTCACGGCTGACAACGCATCTGCATTTTAATTCGTAATCGAGGATAGATGTAGATGTCTATTGGCCACAACAACCACTTACCATCAGGTGGACTGTGTGCTCGTTTGTTACCCTTATTCTATAAAAAAAAGAAACAGCAAGAAACCCAGCGGGACTTTTTTTTAAAACATTTAGTAATAGCATGGTACTTACTAGTAAATTTTTGCTTAAAAAATAATTTAAACCTTTTGATAGAAAAGGTTTGCATATTTTCTGGGACTTTGTTGTGAAGACATGAATATAATTAGATATTAAAAGTTTCAAATGTTATTCTTCTTAAATTGTGTAAGTATGAAACCCAGTCAAGATAAAGATGTTTGACAAACAAGGTTTGTTCAAATGGTGGATCTGATTTGACTATCAAAGATACTAATAAAAGTTTCAAATAGGCATTATTCTTCTTAAATTGTTCTAGTATGATTCTGAAGATATAATAACGATGTTTGAAAAAAAAGGTTTGGTCAAACGGTGGATCTGATTTGATTATCACGGAAGGTGTTGCACGCGAACCCAGATCTGCCCAAACACGCCAAATGATCATCACAACGATCTTCCAAGCGTAACCATATTAATTTACCTATTATAGAAAGCGTTCCCACGTACTTTATTCCAACAATACGCACTGTAATCCTTTTTCGTTTCACTTTCTAAGCACAACAACACACGACACTATGTCGGAGCACAGAGCGTGATTCCTGGCGGATCCAAAACAAAAAGAGCACAAATATCCGAATACACTGACGCGACACTGTACGCGCGAAATTTGAGTACAACCGTGTTCGAAGCACAATCGTCAGCTGGCGCTGCGCGTGCGCAACTGACGGACAAAGTTATCCAACCGCAATGACTCTCATCCTTTTGAGAGAGAAATAGGTTTTGTTGGTTGTGAGACAGAGATAGCCATGTCACCCTTCAGTAGCCATTGAATATTTTGCTAATAGCGTTTTCCTCAATTTTTCCTTAACAAGGTAATCATCAGTTAAATAATTTTAAGCTACAGCCAATTTAAATAATGAAGTTCTATGATCATAAACGTGCGAAAGATGAAATAAATATTATTACAGATCAAACTTACTTCTCCATTTTTTGCAACTTACTTGACTTTGCTACTACATATATTATTATTATTATTATAAAGCCATTTATTTCCTTAATAAAATTATTAAAATACATTTCATTAATTATTAATTTCATTAAATAATTTAAAATTAGAAACAAAACTATAACATAATCAGATCAAGAAAGAAAATACATTTAAATAAGATAAAATTATCGTTACAATCAATAATTTTTAATTTTTATTTTTTTATTTATCTAATTATTGTTAAGGACCTCTCTATATTAAGATTATTTAAAAAGCAAGGAAACAACTTAAAAAATTCTGCGTCCCTTATTTTTATTAAATAATTGGAATAAGAACAGAATCTAATAATATATCTATAAATAAAAAAAACATAGTAGTTACAAACAGAATTACAGTGTACCTAAGTGTAAGTGGCTTCTGCAGCAATTGAAGACCTGCAACCACTTTAAAACAAAGAATTATGCAGTAGTAAGAACTTAGTCAGTTCTGAGAACTATGACAATATATAATATACATATATCTATAATATACCACCAATCTGGAGAGTCAACAATGGATGCACTAGCTGGCACTTGAGTTACCCAACCAGATGTGGTAGAACCATGCTGCAGCTATATTAGTAGTATAGTTGTAGCACGAATGGGTCGGCTCGACCGGGGAAGGACCACGCTCTCACAGAATACCAGCGTAAAATAGCAGCTTAAAACTGCTGTGTTTCGTATGGTGAGTGTAGAGAACCGGAGACCCTTTTTACTGGAAAAGAGGTATTCCATCTTAGTCCTCACGAATGACAACTCATCTGCATTTGGATGTAGATGTCTATGGGCCACAGCAACCACTTACCATCAGGTGGACTGTGTGCTCGTTTGTCACCCTATCCTATAAAAAAACGATGTATTCTCGACAGTAGAACAACTTTACTCTACAATATATTATTTTGTACAATTGGTGAAGACATTGGAAACAGCATGGTTCCGATCACCAAAAAAAATATTTATTGATAGTCTAGCTGTTCCCCGCAACTTCGCTCGCGTGTTAGGGTTTTTATGTTTTTGCGCGGAACCCTAATTCTTTTTCTAAAATGAAAGTAGTCTAAGTTATTCCTTATGAAATCAGCTATCTGCCAGTGAAAGTCCTTCGGAGATTACCCGGAACAAACAGACAGACAGACAGACAAAAACTTTAAAAATTGTATTTTAGTTAAGTGTAGTTTTAGTTTAGTACCGTATTTACTTTCATATGCATTTAGTAAAATACTATAAATTTGACATTACAAACCGACACTTCAATTTTATGTATTTGTATAGATAAGGCCTACATATTTTCTGAAACTTTGTTGTACAAGCGTATACATTGCCCCATGAAGGAATAACTGACCCTTGGAGTCAAGTAACAGGTAAAACTAACTGTGCTTGTTCCTAATATTTACAGAATGGACATCACTACTTTCAATAAAACTATTTTTGTTTATGTGTACATATATTCAATTTCGGTAAATATATGGAGAAGCCAAATTTAATATAAATATTTATTTCTTTTATTTTTTCTCTAAGAGATTCCTTCGGATCTAAGAAGTCGAAAACGTTATCTTCGCACAGAATGCATCCATTCATCCATCCATCATTAGATTTCAGCAAGTTTGGAGGTGTGTATTTGAATAAATAGCTTTGATATAATAATATTAGTGAAATAATTGAATCCAGCAAAATTTTCTTATTACAACATTTTAAAGATATATTACCTTAATACCGAATACCGATAAGAGAAACTATCCATCTCAATCCATGACGTCCTGATACTATCCCCTCACCCGTGACCGTTGGAGCAGTACAGTATTCGAAAAGCCGGGAAAATAAAAAGGTTAATAAACGCGACAAAATCCGTATAAGCTACTTAGATGTAAAGTTAATATTATTATTATTTTGTTATTTGTAACAAAAAATAAAGCATAGATTATGTTTATATGATCTAAGTTGCTTCCAACCGTGTCACAGAATCGAAGTGGACCGTCGCGAGCGACTGCGATTTTCATTGGAGTTTAATTAGAAGCTAGAAAGTGGATGAAACAAATCGATGTGTCAAATGATATTCTTTATGTTACCGCTCAGGGAAATATATAATTAACTCTTTGGCACAAATAAATATAAATTATACTATTTTGTAATAAGTTATCATATAGAATAGGTTCACACTACCTTGTATTAAGTTATCATATAGAATAGGTTCTAAAATTTGCTTTTAATTTTTAGTTATTTCAAAAAAGAATAAAAAACATTGGATGGAGCTATGAAAGTGAATTGGACTCTACATTATTGGATCATTTTTAATAAATAAAGAAAATATGTGTGAAATTCTCGAAGTTGATATTTGTTTATTTATGAAATAATCTTTCTTCTTTATTTCAGCATCATCAACATCATTACAACCCTCCCTAAGTACACTACTGAACATAGGCCTCCCCCAAAGAATACCACAAAGCCTGTGCTTTGTAGCATTCTCATTCCAGAACTACCTGCATCCATCGACCCTCTGCACATGTTAGCAGGTCTTCACTTTTTTTATAGGATAGGGTGACAAACTAGCACACAGTCCACCTGTTGGTAAGTGGTTGCTGTAACCCATAGACATTTATCCTCAATAAAGAATCAAAATGCAAATGCGTAGTCACCCGTGAGGACTATGGTGGAACGCCTTTTTTCCAGTAAAATGGGTCTCCGGTTCTCTACACTCACCATACGAAACACAGCAGCGTTAAGCTGCTATTTTACGCTGGTATTCTGTGAGAGCGTGGTCCTTCCCTGGTCGAGCCGACCCATTCGTGCTACAACTATACTACTAATATATCTGCAACATGGCTCTACCACGTTCGAAACTATATGATAACTTATTACAAGGTATCTATCACGTTCACTTCACCTATTGGGGTCCACTTCCCTACACTTCGCTTTCTATTTTTAAGTTATCGGTTGTTCGAGCATATCAATTAAATTAGGTACCTAAGCGAACTGTATTAAATGTGAATTTATAGTAAACGTTTGGTTTAAGTGTATACAGAGTTTGAGAAAAAAGATAACCATGTCAAAAATCATAACTATCCATACCTATCATAATATTAAATAATGATTATGAATGATTAAATACTTCATGGTTTATTAGTTCACTTAAATAGAGTAGAGAAGTAAATTCTTGATTCTTTTCTTTTTATTCTGATGATTATTCGCACATATACACACGAGTACAAACAACTAGCTGGGTGGATCACCTACAATAAAACGTCGCTCGCATTAAATGTGCAAATTTTATACCCTATTTGATTTTTATGTGATACTTAAAGTTATATTCTCTAATGATACTTTAACGTTAAATTAATAATTAATGGATTTGAGTTAATGAAATAGAAAAGTATGTAATAATTTTCAATAAGAAAAGTAATCATTCACCAATAGACCGTACACTTTAGGTTACTTTTAATGTATAATTATATAAGTAATACATGGTTAATGAAATTAAAAAGCAATAATTTTAAATATCTTATACATTAAAATTAATGTTTGTTTGTTCGTATTTCATGCACTGCCATACCGTTCATCAAATTGCGGTAAAACTTTGTAAACTTATGGCTTGCATTTGCGCAAAGGTTATAGGCATAGTACAATTTACTTAAAGTAAGTGGCTCGCGTATCGCACTGATAAAATTATTTTAAAGTTATTTATCATTCAACTTCAATTATTGTATTATCATTCTTAATTAAATAATATAACTCTTCTAAATTTAAAATGATATTTTCACAGTTATTTTTTCTGCGGCAGCTACGCGCCGGGTACCAGCTAGTTACTTATAAAAAGATTATAGCAACATTATCTGTCCACATATTCGTATGAATTAGATTGTACAGTCTGTGCTACTTGTCAATTATTTCGCTTTTACTAAATATTATAATCCATAACTTCTTCATAGTTTTCCTGTCAGTGCGTTTGATGCTAATTATTTAGATCAACTTATTGCCTTTTCTGAACTTATTCACTTCCCGCTATGAAAATCAATGATTTTCAAAAAATCGGGATGTTATTGGTGTCACCCCTCAGATCTCGACGTTTTGAGTCGACTTTTTGTTTGACTATTCTGACTATTCCTACGAGGATGTCATTATGTGTGTATGTGTGTGTGTATGTGTGTGTGTGCGCGTGTGTGTGTGTGTGTGTGTGTGTGTGCGCGTGTGTGTGTGTGTGTGTGTGTGTGTGTCTGTGTGTGTGCTTGCGTGCGTGCGTGCGTGTGTGTGTGTGTGTGTGTGTGTGTGTGTGTGTGTGTGTGTGTGTGTGTGTGATAGATAGATTTTCTATACCATACTAATCGATTCGGACCGGTAGATTTTCCGGTAGATAAGAGAAATTTCAAAAATAAAAATCACAAAATATTTTTTAAATAACCTTTAAACGGATGTAAGGACGCATTCCAAAATCTATTCAGCTCTTAAACTCAAAAAACACTGTTGATTGCTGCAAACCGCGTCAAAATATGTTGATGCGTTGAAGAGAAATCGTTAACGAAAATTTCGCCGAAAGTTGTTTTTTTCCAAATAACTTTAAAATTTCATCTCTGATCGTTTTTGACGTAATAAATTACAATAGGACATTTATTACGTCAGATAGCCTGTAGAGTCAATCGTATTTTTTTTAATTAGTAAAACAAGACTACACAACGGTGTAAGAATATCCCTTAACCCATAGCGTGCCGTGGGTTTCGTAAGAGGATACAGGTTGAAATAAACCGGGAAATGGGTAGCAGCGTCTTCTTTATAACAACTTGCCAAGCGTAGCAACTTTATCAAATGTCCCCTATAAGACTATTTATGAGGAAGGCCTATGTTAAGCAGTGGACTTATGATAGTCTATAATGGTAATTAAATTACAAGATGAGGTTAAAATGTTGTTTTATATTCATCAAAGCATATTTTATAGAATGTAAAATAAGGTTTGATCCAAAAGGTATTATTGTAGCGTCCAGCACTGCGTCGGTATCATTTGCTACCTCGCAATCAACGTAATGACTACATGGTGAGGCGAGTTCGCCGAACCACTACCGTGGTTTATCGTTGCGTACGAGTCTCAGATAAGTTCTTACTCTAGTATAAAAAAAAAACATTGAAAAGAACTTTTGCGGTTTGTGGCAAGCCTCGAGTGTAAAGTCTAGTGAATGAATTTTAAATTTAGTAATCATATAGTATTACAGTTTTAAGGACACGACGGCTAATAAAGGAAAAAAGAAGAGGGAGACATGCTATGCCCCAATTATTTGGGTAGTACAGGAAGATGGATATACAGAATTACAAATGGCGATATTTATAAATATAAATGAAATGGTAAATGCAAATTATGGTCAGGTACGGACTATGATACTAAAAGTAATTGGAAAGTAATCGAAAGTATAGTTGGATTCCAACCAAAATTGATTATGAGTTTGAACCCATGTTGGGATGATTTACAGGAGTATTAGTAGTGCTAGTAGCATTACTACTAATATTTAAAAAAATCAGTCGCAACATCACTTACCACCAGGTGCGATTGTGGTCAAGCACTGGCTTATAATAAGTAAAAAAAAAACTACTACAAAGATTTGTACAAAGAGAGCTATTAATATCTTTTTCTAATACAAATTTACAAAGATCTGCATAATATTATCACAAAATAGATGGATGCAAGTCGAGCCATCGAGCCATCCATCGACTTCCTGCATGTCTTAACAGGTCCTCACTCCATTTAGTGAGGGGACGCTCTACACTTCGTCCGCGGATACGAGGCCGCCACTCGAGAACCCTTTTTCCCCATCAGTTGTCGGTTCTTCGAGCTATATGGCCGGCCCATTGCTACTTCAGCTTACTAATCCGTTGGCCTATGTTGATCATTCGCTCATTTCTAAGTTTATTACTCAGATACACCCCAAGCATAGCCCTCTCCATAGCTCACTGAACGACCTTACCGTCTTCATATGGCCTGCAGTGAAGGACCGATTCCATAAGTCATCACTGTTGTACAAATTCGTTTTTAGATCTTGACGTATACCTGACGAGAAGATGTGTCGTAATTTCCCAAACGCTGCCCATTCAAGTTGAATCCGTCGATTGAGCTCTCGGTCAAAGTTGGACTTACCTAGTCGGACTATATGTTCCAGGTAAACATACTCGTCAACAACTTCGAGCTTAGTGCTACCAACAACTAACGGCATAGGTGTGACATGGACATTAAACATGATCTTTGTTTTGTCCATATTCGTCCTAAGACCTATTCGTTGGGAGACACTATTGAGGTCATTGAGCATGGTGCTTAGGTCCTCCAGCGATTCTGCCATAAGGACTCTATCGTGAGCAAATCGAAGGTGAGTAATTCCATTGATGTTAATACCATATCCATTCCAGTCCAGTAGATTGAAAACGTCTTCCAATGCAGTGGTGAAGAGTTTCGGGGATATAACGTCACCCTGTGATACACCTTTCTACAGTTGGATGGGTTTCGTACTCTGGTTCGGTACTCGGATAGTCATCATAGCCCTACTGTATAAACACTTCAGCACTTCGATATACCAACAGTTCACATGGCACCACTGAAAAGACTGCAGAAACGCCCAAATTTCTCATCAAAGACTTTCTCATAGCCCACGTACGCAAAGCAAAGTAGCAGATTGTACCCTTTGGTCTTCTGTACAATTTGCCGAAGGGTATGTATGTGGTCTATGGTACTGAAGCCTTTTCGGAAACCGGCTTGTTCGGGAGGCTGGAAGTCGTCGAGTCTGCGTGTGAGATGATTCGTACTGACTCTTGAAAACAGCACGTAGACGCCGCTCAGAAGGGAAATCGGTCTTTAGTTCTTCAAGAGAGCGTTGTCGCCTTTCTTGAAGAACAAGACCACCGCACTTTTGCTCCACGCCTCCGGAGTAATCCCAACATGGAGGACGGTTTCCCACCCTTTTTCAGAAGCTCCGCTATAATTCCATCCTTGCCTGGGGCCTTGCCGTTTTTAAGGTGCTGGACAGCTTTTCTAATCTCGCTCAGACTGACGTCCAGGATATCATCGGAATATGTAACCGGAATATAAATAACCTGAGTAAAATATATATAACCTGATTATTTTAAACGAGGGAAAGTTAAAACTTTCAGAATTTTTTATTTGTAGTCCAAATGGGTTGGCTCTACCGGGGTAGGACCATGCTTTCATAGAATACAAGCGTGAAATAGCAGCTTGATGCTGTTGTATTTCGTATGGCCAGTGTAGACAATTGTGTGTGTCTTTTAATGGAAAAGATACATTACATCCTAATCCTCAGGTGATCACCTACTATCAAATAGACAGTGTGCTCATTTATTACCCTTAATATAAAAAATATTACATTGAATTCGAGTTAACTTCGAGAGCTTTTCGATATGATTTTCAGCATCTTGGTAAAGCACATACCAGCACGAGCTTTAATATCAAAACTAGTTTTATAAGCGAAATACCACTTTATGTTGAACATTATAAAGTACAATATTTATACAGTTTTGGTTACAGTAAATTTTATTTTATTATGTAATTGTTGGGTTTAAAGAACTTAGAACTTTAGTTTTATACCATATAAGGTTGAGTTCGTATTAAAAGTGTATTTAATGTACTGTCGACAAATGCTTTCTGAATCTGGAATGAGCTTTAGTAATCTCTTTAAAAGATGTTTACTAATTTTATGTTATATTGTTTTAAGGAAATTGATAGTAGATTTAAATATAATACAAATCTTAACTTTTCCTTTGTGCTAAAACCATAATATAGCTGCAGCATGGCTCTACTACGTATATATATACTAAAAGTCCCTTTATTTTAGGTCACACTCACAGCCCATAATATGATGATCTGATGCACACACAGTCCATAGACACCTGCAACCAGCTTCAAAAAAGAAGGCTAAAGGTACGTTGTTTCTGTGGAGTAAGATGAAATCCTTACAGCCTGTAATATTATGTTCTCCTGGTGAATACGTAACATAGAACTATGCAACAACATGCAGTGGAGAAAAATATTTTCCTTTAAATACAGTGTAAATGAAGCAAGTCTTTGTTTCGACGGACAATGGGCAATGATTTACGGAATTCACAGCATAACGGGCCTTTGCTCTTAGGTATAGCTGCCTAGCTTTCTGATTATGGGACTTAAGTTATAGTTTAAGCATCAGTTCTTATGGCCTCGTATAATAAATCTAGGCACCTTATTTATACTTTAAAGTTAAAGGGTGCAAAATATATACTACATTGCATCACTTAATGTTTTATTGGGATAAATAATTTTTAAAAGTTTTAACGACTTTACCTTCTTAAGTATCTTCGAACAATTATGTGGCGGAGAATAACTAATTACCTGAAACAAACAAAATAAATTATGTATTATATTCTTGACAAATTATAAAGTATGTATGAGCCTTAATCAATCGTTCATATTATCTACGATTTGTCTACGATTAGTGACTTAATTTGGCAACTTTATACTTCCTATCCTCCATACATGAATATATTTTTCTCTTTGATTTTAATGGCCGACTGAACTGTACTCATTTTTGTAAGTCTTGACTTATTATACTAAATTATTGTTGGTTTGCCACGACATGCATCGCCACACTGTATAATGATATGTACGTATGTAGTATATATGTATTTTTATTATATATATTTAATTTTTTTATTTAATGAGTATACATCTTATTGAATAAAAAGTCATATTTTTCTATTTTACATTAACGAACATACATACAAACATATAACATCTGCGAGGGGGCAGGCGTAGTCCAATAAGCAGTGAGCCACTCGGACCACATTTTGCCCTTCGCCTGAAAAGTCACAAATACAATATCTTATTAGTCGGCTTTTACGATACAAGAAAACAGTTGACACGCTTTTTTTAACGAACATACATACAAACATATAACATCTGCGAGGGGGCAGGCATAGTCCAATAAGCAGTGAGCCACTCGGAGCACATTTTGCCCTTCGCCTGAAAAGTCACAAATACAATATCTTATTAGTCGGCTTTTACGATACAAGAAAACAGTTGACACGCTTTTTTTATTAAGATGAACCAATGACCACGAGACTCTATAAGTCCCAGACCAAAATGGAACAGTATTACACAACTCCACTGCTGAACATAGGTCTCCCACAAAAAATGCCACAAGGCATGGTCTTGAACCACCTGCATTTCTGCGTATCTTACCAGGTCCTCACTCCATCTGGTGGGGGCCACCCTAGATGGAGTAACCACTCCGCTTACCTGTACGAAGTTGTCACTAGAGAACCTTTCTTAGCTATCGGTTCTCAGTTCTTCGAGCTATGTGGCCGGCCAATTGCCAATTCAGCTTACTAATCCGTATATCATTACTTAAAACTAAAAGAAATACGTGTTACGCCGACACACATCTGATCGCGTTAAAGAGTCCACATCCCCAAATGATCCCGTGGGTGTCATAAGAAGCAAAATAAGGAAAATAAAACAGCATCATGTTCTACGTAACAAATCAGCAATAATAAAAAAAACTACGGTAGCTCACCCGCCTGCTAAGTGAAGCAACTCCGGCAAACTGAGACAATCTCTGGATAAGCCCTATGTTCTGCAGTGGAATTTTGATAAGCTAATCATGATAAAGAATTCCAACCTTGAACAATTATTTGTAGGTCATACAAATAGTTGCTCCGTGCGGAATTCAAACCCACGCAGAAGCACTACAAGAAGCGCTACCAAGAATAATTCAAATAATTCACATAGCAGTGTCAGCGTGCTGCTGCATTTCGTGATGCCGTTCAACATGTCTGTCAACGCATAATGAGGAACTTTTAAAAATTGTAATGGATATATATATATATATATATATATATATATATATATATATATATATATATATATATATATATATATATCTTTATTTATATAAATTGAGTTACATAAAATTACCAAAATAAGCATATACAATAGTGGCGACAAGGTTGGGATTCAAAACTACGCGTGCTCTGCACGATATACAACATGTCTTCAAAATATTTTCATTCCTCAGAAATACAAGTTTCCTCACGATGTTGGCCAAACACGTGTTACATATACATAAACAGACAATATAAATTATTAAGAATAACTCAAAAACTATTAGTCAGACCTTGATCAATTTATATGGGACCACATGTGAAGCAACAGCTTTCAAATAAAAAAAGAATCATCGAAATCGGTTCACCCAGTAAAAAGTTATGAGGTAACACACATAAAAACAACATACAGTCGAATTGAATACTGTCTCCTTTTTGAAGTCGGTAGAAAATATAAAAGAAGTGAAATATTAAGGTCGTGCCACACCTTGAACTTTCTCTTTCAAAATTCTTGTATTCTATTTGTTCCTAGTTCTCCCGTCGGCAGTTACAATTTGTTTGAAGCCGGTTAAGCAGAACCGATTATTCAAAAACAAACCGAGCACATCACCTGTTCGTTATAAAAACATGGACTCCGCCTTCACCGCGTCTTTTCTTGACCTCACGTCAGGAAGCAATTATACTTTTGAATACCATATATACAAACAGGCGATTGTGAACTCTTTACCAATGTAATATGGTTCTGCGCTTATTTCGTCCTAATTTATAGTTTTTGTTAAATTTATTTGCGTAAGAAACTATTTAACTTCTTATATCTATTTTTTTCTCATTATTCGGAATAACAAACTTAAAAACACATAAACACATTTTTATTCCAACACTTATACACATGACACATTACAATTAAACAAAACAGAAAGAACAAGAAGTATACGCATTATGTGTATGCAAACACACACGCAAAACACACGTTAAAAACAAAAATCGTGTGTTATGTTGAAATGGTGAACGGGACCGTCTCAGCATAAGCGGCAAGCTTGCAGTGCTTATTTTCGGTCGGACAAACAATTGTACAATATAACCACTAAACGTAATGCTATATAAATTTTCAATAATCATCAATCAACACAGTTAGTTATTCATATTTTACTATAGGGTCAGTGCACATAAGCATTAAAACTAAATTTATATTTAATAATATTTAAAAACGACTCGTTCATTAATAATTATAGAGCTAAACAAACAGAAAGTAAAATAATGTGGAGTATTTCTGAAAGAATATACAGCCGTGTGATATACATATTATAAGTACCAAATTTTTGAATTGTATACAAATATAATAAAGTAAATATATATATATATATATATATACATATATATATATATATATATATATATATATATATATATATATATATATATATATATATATATATATAATATAATATCAATAGAAAAACTTCACTGTCCTTTATCTATATAATATATCTCATTAGAATTATAAATGTAGCATTGACCCCATAGTAGGATATTCCTCTGTATTGTGGAGGCGGTTTACATATTTAAATTGCACAAGAACACACATCAATAAATTATATTTAGATCATACAAACACTTGTCCGGTGTGAGATTCCAACCCGCAGCGCTGCACGCCGCGGCCAAACTCTTAGCCACTACGCTATGAAGCCGACAAATGTGATGAAGCCGTAAAAATTTGACTAAGAGCCGCGGTGTCGTAATTATAATAGTTCTATGATTATTAGTTCTTTTATTGGTATAAGAGGGAGCAAATGAGGATGCGGCTCACCTGACGGTAAGTGACTACCGCCCATGAACAACTGCAACACCAGGGGAATTGCAGATGCGTTGCCGGCCTTATTAAAAGAAACTCGTTTCTTGAAGGTCTCCAGGTAAAATCGCTAGTGGTAGTTGTGCAAGGAAGAAAACTTATGTACGTATGTATGTTATCGTAAGTTTTGTCGCTGTGTGCTACGGTGAAATTTAGCTGCTTTAGTTATTCCGATTCTAAGAAATTTCATCATTAGTCTCAAACTATTCCACAGAATATTTGCAAACATTCCTCGAGAGACGTGTTTTAAACAAGTTAGCATTAAAGTGAGAGTCTTGTCGGCTCGTTTGCATATAATTATACTCCAATAGGGACATTCTTTATATACTTTAATATCATATATTATAGAAAGTTGTCGACTCCAGAAGCAATATAATTTATACATTGGTATTTTTAGGATATTTTTGGTATGTTTTTAACAGCCTGCCTGTCAGAGATTTCTCGCTAAGAGTAGAGTTTTGTTTCAAGTCAATCTATACATAATAATGTTGAAGTGTGTGCCTTTAATATTAAAATAATTTGCTTATCTTAAGCTCAGAGAGTTATTTGGGTGTTATTAAGACATAAATAACCATTTAAAGAAAATGTCTATCTGTCGTGGCTAATCTTTGGAAGGGTTGAGCCGATTACGAAGAAACTTTACTAGATAGAGAGCAGTGCTAGGATGGATCTAGGCTACTTTATACCATGTTCTTTCATTATGAGAAATCTAAATAGCGTCACATTAATAGATCCTATCAAGGAGAAGTCGGGGCGGGTCGCTAGTAATTAATATTTGTAAAGCAGTTTTGAAAACATAGTTATAGAACCATCTATTATCTATTATTTATGAGCCATCATTTAAAAAATATAAACTTGGGGATTGTATAATCAATTTTAAATATCTTCGAATAAATCGAGAAAAGTTGACCTTGACAAAATATACACGTTGAATATAGAACCTTCGCGTTTTTTTTTTTAATAATGAATAAATTGAGTTATTTTTTAGTATTTTAAACAAAATTTTAATACAATATATGCTTAAAAATTACAAGCAAGAATAACAAAATTTGTTTTATTAGACTCGAAAAATTGATGGGATTTAGATTTGATTTTTTTATTTAAATTTTATTCTAGTCAGAATAAAGATAATTATTATAGTATGTAAAATCATGTATGCATCAGTTTTGACTATTGAACGCATTTTAGCTGAAACTGCAAATGGATGCAATACAACCTACATCCATTTAGATTACGTCTGCATCACAACACAGTTATCTTCCAAACACAAAAATACTACAATTGTTAAAATTACGATTGAAGAACTTTATTGATATCAATAAATAATACCCATGGCATATTTATACCAAATTACTTAAATTGGGCGTAATTTAGAAAAGAAAGCGCGGTGTCGAGAGGCGCCTAAATTATACGAAATAGTTTATTGGAGGCACGACGGGGATAATTTAAATTTATAATGAGCGTTGAAAGGCCAACTAGTTTTTGAACTTTACCTCAAATGAAAAGCACGTTTTTTTATATATAGATTAGAAGTGTAATGACAGCGTAAGAGAGCACTACCGCATATTGTGTCATGAATCAGAGATTTTTTAAAATATTGTTTATTATTTTTATGATTGAAAGTACATCCGCTGTGGCCCATAGACAACTACATTTATTCTCAATTAAGAATTCAAAATGTAAAAACTTTGATACCCCTGAGGACTAAGATGGAATGCCTCGTTTCCAGTAGAAAGGATCTTGGTTTCTCTACGCGCATCATACTAAAAACAGCAGCATTAAGCTGCTATTTCACACTGGTATTCTATCAAAGCGTGGTCCTTTCTTTACAACCATAATATAGCTGCAGCGTCGCTCTACCACATAAAAAGCTAGGGACTGGGCAGCAACATCTTCCTTATATACACTTAAAACAATAAAAAACTGCGGTTGTCCACTTGCCAGCCAATCGTGGCCTCTATGGTTATTATTTCCACCTTAAGATAAGCAGTGGAATTTTAGTAGGCTATAATTAATGAATGGAAAAAGCATGACAAACGAACACACAGCGTGTTAATAATAATTTCCTCTAGACCGAGTTTCGGTGACGGCGATGAGTCTCAACGGAGATTAGCCATCTGCGCAGGACAGGATTATAGTTCCGGAATGTATGCGCAAGCACAAGTGAACTCCCTATCTCTATCTCCTGACGCTCATAGTCCGGTAATATAACACGACCGGACAGAGATCAGGCGCAGGGCGAACGGTTTTACGTGCTTTCAGAACCACGTGGGTGAAACGCCGCCAACTTCAGGAAGTTGAGACTCTTAGAGAGAGAGAGTTGAGAGTCAGGACTCTGGGCTGCTACTGAGAATTTCTCGAGAGAAAAACCCAATAACTGATATTGGCCCGACCCGGATTCGAACCTGGAACCTCATGATCGGCCACTACGCAGTCAATAAGCTCATTGACTTCTATCACCTGCATCTATCCTCGATTAAGAATAAAAATGCAGATGCGTTGTCACGCTTGAGGACTAATATGGTATACCACATTACTAAGTGGGTCTCCGGTTTTAGTTGTTCTGATACAACACTACATTGTACTGCTGCTAAACAGCATTGTGCTGGTATTTCCCGTTGGTATTCAATGTAGGCGTTATTTCACCGACCGAAATGACTCATACTTGCTGCAGCCATAATATAGCAGCAGCGTGGCTCTGCATCGTAAAAATTGTTTTGAAATGATTTGAATTTCAAAAGGAACTTCATCTTTGAAGACAAGTCATTTTTTATTATAATTATATATATGTATAAACATATTATGCTAATGCTGTTTTATGTTTACCGTGAAGAACAACAGCTCTTTTCCAAGATCCACTACCCCATGTCGCCCCGTAGGTGTCGTAAGAGACCGACAGAGGGAAACACACAAGGAGATGAGCAGTGTCTTCTGTAACAACTAGAAAATAAAATAACTAATAATAATAATAATAATTATCGGAGATACATCCTAAAGGATGGCGCCGTCGACATCTGTCGAGCTTGTCGCCATCCCGGTGAGTCACTTAGGCATGTCATCTCCGGTTGTTCGGCGCTTTCTAACTCTGAGTATTTGCACAGACACAATCTAGTAGCCAGGATTCTACACCAGGAGCTCGCTCTGAAATACGGCCTCGTGGATCGGAAACTGCCGTATTATAAGTACTTGCCGGAAGCCGTGCTCGAAAATGACCGCGCCAGGCTCTACTGGGACCGGGCCATCATCACAGACAGGACTATTCTTGCGAATAAGCCTGATATTGTGCTGATGGACCGGGCACAGTCAAGGATCTTTTTGGTCGACCCTTTTTGGTTACCATTCCTTATGACGAGAACCTCGTGAAAGCCGAAACAGATATGGTGACAAAATATCTGGACCTGGCTCACGAGGTTACCGGCATGTGGGGTGGTTTGCCGGCCGAAATTATTCCTGTGGTCGTTTCTGCGAACGGGTTAATCCCAGTCAGCCTCCCGGGTCATCTGAGGCGACTGGGACTCCGTGACGGACCGCTCCAGGCTCAAATGCAGAAGGCGGTGCTCCTCGATACCGCCCGCATCGTCCGCCGGTTTCTTTCCCTTTCCCCCTAACCCTCGGCCGTCTGGTCTCCCCTGCCGAGGGCTTCCATCTGGTTGGGTTTTTATATATTTATGTATTTTTTATGTATTTATTTTATTTTATTCATATTTATGTATGTTTACCATTTTCATTTACAATTATATATTTATACTGCCCAACCAGATGAGAAAACTTTATAGATAACCCAATAATAATAATATGCTCTACTGCGACCGGGCCATCATCACAGACAGAACTATTCTTACGAATAAGCTATTGTGCTGATGGACCGGGCACAGTCAAGGATATTTTTGATCGACATTACCATTCCTTATGACGAAAACCTCGTGAAAGCCGAAACAGATAAGCTGACAAAATAACTGGACCTGGCTCACGAGGTGACCGACATGTGGGGTGGTCTGCCGGCCGAAATTATTCTTGTGGTCGTTTCTGCGAACGGGTTAATCCCAATCACCCTCTCGGGTTATCTGAGGCGACTGGGACTCCGTGACGGACCGCTCCAAGTTCAAATGCAGAAGGCGGTGCTCCTCGATACCGCCCGCATCGTCGGCCGGTTTCTTTCCCTTTCCCCCTAACCCTCGGCTGTTTGGTCTCCCCTGCCGAGGGCTTCCATCTGGTTGGGTTTTACTTATTTATGTATTTTTTATGTATTTATTTAATTAATATTTATGTACGTTTACTATGTTTATTTACAATTATGTATTAATATTGCCCAACCAGATGAGAAAACTTTATAGATACCACATAATAATAATGGTCACGTGCCAAGCGTGGCAGTTATGGCAAATATCCTTCTTATGGGGTCATCTTTGGTGACGCTTTTGTTTGGCGTTGGACTTTCACAGATTGTATTGAATGAAAATAAATAATATGTAGATATTCTATCGAGTCATCGTCCAGTTAGGATGCATAAATACTTGTCAATTTGTAAAAACATGCGATACTATAAAATTATATCTACCATTAAGATTATTAAACAAGATAAAATATTATAATAAGATTAATTATGGAAAAATATTATAATTTAAATTAACGTCGTTAGCATGCATAATCATATAAATAATTTTTAAAAAACGTAATATTTTTTTTCTAGGTTAATATTATACTATTTTATCCTGTTCAAAATAAAACCGTTATATTTTAGTCTCAAAGTTGTAAAATATTATAATGTTTTATCTCAATAATTGTTATATTATCACACTTTTGTTTTAATTTCTTTGTACACGTAGATGAGCGTTTTTACTAATGAGTTACTTCGTTGTAATTTTACAACTTTACGTGGTAGAGCCACGCTGCAGCTATATTATGGTTGTAGCACGAATGGATCAGCTGGGCTGGGGTAGGAACACGCTCTCACAGAACATCAGCATAAGATAGAAACTTAATGCTGCTATGTTTCGTATGGTGAGTGTAGAGAACCAGAGATCCTTTTCACTGGAAACGAGGCATTCTATCTTAGTCCTCAGGAGCGCCAACTCTATTTAATAAGGGATAGATGTACACGTATATGGGCCATAGCGACGACTTACCATCAGGTGGATTGTGTTCTATTTTGTCACCCTTACCCTATAAAAAATATGTGCCATCGTTGTCCCAATATCTCTGACACTACATTCTGGAGTTAAAGACTGGGCTCTTTTTCTATAATACTCCTTTAACACAACATCTTCTGAACATGGGCATATTCCTTTTTAGATATAATCTAATCTTCAACTCGGAAGGCGGTTTAACGATCACAGTAAGAATATTTCCCCCAGACCGAATTTCAGTGACGGGGGGAAATATTCTTACTGTGAATCACAACGAAGATTAGCTATGAACAGGATAGGATTATAATGACAAAGTGTATGCGCAAGCACAGGTGCACTCTCTATGCCCTCACTCTCATAGTCCGATGGGACGGTAATCCACGACCGAAGAGAGATCAGATGCATGATCAACGTCTTTACGTGCTTTCCAAAACACGGGTATAAACCACCGCCAACTTCTTGACTCCGGGCAGCTACTGAGAATTTCTTTACGGTAAAACTCAATACCTGATTTTGGCCTGACTCGGGATCCAACCCTGGGATCTCATGATTTACGACGACTGCGTTACGACCAATAAAACAACGAGGCAGTCAATTAGTTAACGATCACGGTACCAGATGTCTCGCACCGTCATCGCTGCTCATCATTGTCGGTCATTCATGAGGTCATTCTGGCCTTTTCCATAGTCATCCACAGTCACCAACACACAATCAAATGAATTCTAAATGTACAAATATAAATAAAATTGAAGTGTCTGTCTGTTTTATTGAAATAACTAGCTTCTATTAAGTTCAGACGGTTATTTGCATGCTATAAGACCGAAATAACCATTTTTTTAAATGTTGTCTGTCAGTTTGTCTATCCGGGTTAATCTTCCACGTAGCTGAACCGACTGTGATTAAAATTTACGAACAGATAGAGCAATGCCAGGTGATATCTATACTATATTTTTTCCGAAAAAAATTAATGATTTGTTTTGAAAAAAAAAATTATAAATTGTCTTTGATTGTCTTAAATCTGAATAACGCCACATTAATAGATCTTATCCAGGCGAAGCAGGGGCGGAACGCTAGTCTAGCATAAAACATCGACTGATCACCGCTGGACGTGACAATTAACGATCAATCAACTCCAGTGTAGTAAAAGTTGCATTGGAATTAGTGTTAAATGACTCTCAAAATGGGCATAGCTACAAGAACTTGCCTGTTTACTAGAACACCGCACAAGTCAAAAGCGTATTGCTAGTTTTCTGCCGACTTTAAAAAGCACACCGTACTCAATTCGACTGTATGTTTTTTTAAGTGTGTTACCTCGTAACTTTTTACTGGGTGAACCGATTTCTATGATTCTTATTTTATTTGAAAGCTGGTGCTTCACATGTAGTCCCATATAAATTTGATCGAGGTCTGACTAATAGTTTTTGAGTTATTCTTAATAATTTATATTGAAGTCGATTATATAAAACTTTTAATTTTTAATAATTTTTTGTAGAATGGCTGACCCTTTTTACTGTTAACGTGGCATTACACCTTAGTTTCAAGGGTGAAAGCGCATCTGCATTTTGATCGTTAATAAAAGGAGAAATACAGATGTATGTGGACCACAGCATCCACTCACCATCAGGTGAACTATGTGCTCGTTTATCACGCTTATTAAGTGGCGAAGCTTGCGAAGTCACTTATTGATTTCACGATGTCTGTCCGTCTGTCCGTCTGTCCGTCTGTCCCACGATTATCTCGAGAACGGTTTTGAATTTTCAAATTCTGTTTTCAGCAATCGATTACTGATCACCCAGGCATCTGAACCTCCTATTTTGAAACTGATTGCTCAAAGGCAACCGTTAGAAACCGCTACAAAGCTGATTGCTTCGCCACTTTGCTATGCTGTTAGCTTGCTAGGTTTATTTAATATGAAAATCATAACAATTGATGATATGTACGAAAATATCGATGTAAATGAATTGCAATTGTAAAAATCTTAAACGCTAGATCCTTTGAACTTATACTCGACTCCAACATATCCGCTTAATAAAACAGTTGTTGTTTTTCTGCTAATAAAAGGAATGAAACAAGCGCATAATTCAACGCTACGCAATTAGAAATTCTTTCGGAATTTCTCTTCACAGATGTTGACGTTGCCTGATCGTTGGTGACGCTGAATGCCTACAATTAATTCAAGCGATAAATAAGCTATGTCGTTTACCAATAGTTTAACCTATAAATATTAACCCCTTGTGTAAATTTTGAAGACTTTTTGAGGAAGAGGAGACGGCTCACCTGATGGTAGGTGAATTAACAGTAGTTATCGTTGCAGGTGCGTTGAACACTTCTTTCATGATGTTTCACCGGGCACCTACACTCACCAAGCGAAACGCAGAAGTGTAAATAGTTCTAATTCACGTGGGTATTCAGCGAGGCCGTGGTACTATCCCGGTCGAGTGACCTACATAACTCAACGATACAGTAAGCTGAACTGACAATGGACTGGCTATAAGTTTGAAGAATCGACAACTATTAGGTAAGGAAAGTTCTCGAGAGGCAGCCCCGTACCGGTAAGAGAGGTGCAGGGCGCTGTCTTCAAACAGACGACATGGTAAAACATGCGGAAAGTCGATGGGTGCCGGTGGCTCAGGACCCTGTTTTGTGGCATTCCTTGAGGAAGGTTCATGTTCAGCTGTGGACTTGTTAGGCGTGTAATGGTGATGATGACGATGATATGCTCTTTCTATATTAAGATAAGGTTTTTGAATTGAAGTAGAACGGTTTTGGTACATCAACCGCAAGTTATACTCTAGTGTTAAAATTATAAAGATTTATATTCAGTTGAAGTACTGGAAATAATTCGTTTGTTCAACAACTAACTAATCTTTTTACTAGGTGTAGAGGTGTCGTAAGAATATCCACTAACCTATTTCATCCTGTGGGAGTCGTAAGAGGCGACAGAGGGAAACTGAGGCAAGAGATGGGCAGCAGCATCTTCCTGATAACAACTCGAAATAATAATAATAATTCAAAATTAAAAATTTTGTACAGTCGACTTCAATATAAATTATTAAAAATAACTCAAAAACTATTGGTCTGACCTTGATCAAATTTATATGGGATCACATGGGAAGTACCAGCTTTCAAGTAAAAAGAATTATCGAAATCGGTACACCCAGTAAAAAGTTATGAGGTAACACACATAAAAAAAAACATACAGTCGAATTGAGTACCGTCTCCTTTTTGGAAGTCGGCAGAAAAAAATAACTGCGGTTGCGGATGTTCAGCAGTGGACTTTTATAGGCGGTATTGGATGGAGGGATGGACTCCTAATGTGCTAAAAAGTCCGTCTAAGTAGGTGGCACCGTTGCAGTGCAGTGTTTACCATATCCAGGAATAATAACAGGCTGCTAGACTTTCCATCTCAGTCCTCAGAGGTGACAACGCATTTTAGCCTTCTTTATGTGAGACTGGCTGCAAATGTCCATGAACTGCAGTAGCCATTAGAAGTACCGTACAATAAAAACCCATCTGCCAAGCCGGAACTATGGAAAATGTCCCCCTATGAGAAAGACATATTGCTCAGCAGTGGACATTTGATACGTCGTAACGGTATCTCAAATTTGAATCCACATTAGCTAAGTTACTACTTACATATTAATATTGGAATCACACGTTTCAGTATTTTCAACTAAATTGTAATTTACCAATAGCAAATCTACACAAAAGAGAATGAACAGAAATTACATTAAAAAACTAATTTAGCAGTCAGTCACAGCTGAGTACTTCACGTGGGGATTGTCTTGTTGAGAGGCAAAACACGTGTCTGACGGTGGTGTGTTTTTCCTAGTTTAGTGGTCTTGGGAGTAGTGGTGCTGGGATAAGTGGTAACGGGCATAGTGCGCGCTTTTGTTTGGAGTTCTTCAAAGTAGGTAATAGGCACATAATTTTTTTTATTACGCGAATCTTAGCTGATTTAACATCTTTAATAATTATATAATGGATTTCCGCAAAGTAACACCTGATTCTATTAATTAACGGAATTTACAGTTTAGATAAACAAATTAAGCGATCGACAGGAACCAGTGGGAGTTAATTAGACGGTCGCCGGTTCGATCCCGCGGCGATGCTATCGGCGCAAGCCTGCGTGTTCCACTCGCACACGCAATGCGCTCCTGGATTTATTGTTTCTGTGCAGATATAACTTCCAAATGTTAAAACATACAAAACTAAACTCTAAAACATACCACAAAAGCGACATTCTATTAATTGTGTCTCATTAAAAAACCGTCATTTGCGTGTGTTAATAATTACGTTTGATCATATTTAACGGTTATTTAATACAGTTACAGCCTATGAAAGTCCACTACTGAACATAGGCTTCGCCCATAGATTGCTTCATAGGGGGAAATTTGCCATAAATGCCACGCTTCGTAAGCGGGCTTTCAACTGCAGTTTTATTTTTATTTTTAGTGGTTATTAGGAAGAGTCATTTCCCTCTGTCGCCTCTTACGACACCCACGGGATGATATAGGCTAGTGGGTATTCTTACACCGCCACTACACTGTAATGTCATAAATAGGATATTTCATTAATAATGTCCTCCAGAACCTAACTTCAGTCATCGTTAGACATCAAACTTTTACGTGGTAGAGCCATGCTGCAGCTATGTTAGTAGTACAGTTGTAGCACGAATGGGTCGGCTCGACCGAGGAAGGACCACGCTCTCACAGAATACCAACGTAAAATAGCAGCTTAACGCTGCTGTGTTTCGTATGGTGAGTGTAGAGAACCAGAGACCCTTTTTACTGGAAATGAGGCATTTCACCTTAGTCCTCACGGGTGACAACGCATCTGCATTTTGATTTGTAATAGAGAATAGATGTAGATGTCTATGAGCCGCATCAACCACTTACCAACACGTGGACTGTGTGCTCGTTTGTCACTCTTATCCTATAAAAAAAATCAAAATCTCATGAAGCTCTTACCATATAACAAATTATAAAGACGCTGAATTATTATGAACCATAATTACCAATCATAACATTAAGAGTTCAGAATACCGCTGCCCAACGAGTGACAAAAGGCGGGTGTTCATCCATCAAAAATTCTCCACGGGCGTCCGGTGTGTGAGTTACCTGTCGCGGTTCGAATCACTCCGCGGCACCGCTATATGGAAAATTAATTTATTTTTAATATTAGAAGCCCAAAGTAATCAGGGATGCTGGTAAGACGACCCTTCACCATCCGTTAGTAACAAATCCAGTTAACGGGACTGATTGCTGTAAATCAACCAAGTTATTATCATATCATACGGCTCCGTGGCGTAGTGTCTTAGCAATGAGTTGTAACGCTGAGGCACGCGGGTTCGATTCTCACACGGTACAGGTTTTTGTATGGCTTACATATAACTGTTTCGGGTCTGGATGTTTGTCCTTGTGAATTTTATATATGTAAACAGCCTCTACGATACAGGAGAAAATCCTAGTGTGGTAACGTATAAAAAAAGAAAAGAGTAATGAAAGATAAAAGAAAGAGCCCAAATGCAGTCATTTAATTATTTTTCAAGCAAGCACCATATTGTTTTGCTAGTGTTGTGTTGATAATTGGTTTAATACTATAAAATATAGCCACTCCGGAGATAAAGACAGGTGTAACTACGCCTCGCAGTTGAAAAACCGTCAAGCTGTTTATCATTAATCTCTTTAAAGAATAGCTGGATAATAGTTTGAGCAGTTAGCGTAGTCTTTAACAAACATTTTTTGTTCATTTACTTATTTATTTAATATATACACTTACACAGAGTAACCGATATAGTTCAACGGATAAGTAACCTGCAGTGGTAGCTTAAAATGTAGTTAGTTTAGTTAGTTAGTGGTACCTTCGGACATATAGCTCAAATAACCGACAACCGATTTGGAAGAAAGGTGCTCGAGTGACCGCCTCGTACCGGTAGACAAAGTGTAGGGCGACCCTCCACTAGATAGAGTGACGACCTGGTAAGACATGCGTGACATACTCGAAAAACATTACTCTCCGTCTGGGACAGTCGGGAAAAACTTACACATTTTTACATTCTTTCTAATATACATGTTAATAAGAAATGTACATAACTTTCTCATGCAAAATTAATTTTGGATTTTTTATATTATTTATAGGATAGGGTGACAAACGAGCACACAGTCCCCCTGAAGGTAAGTAGTAAGACCCATAGACAACTACATTTATCCTCAATAAAGAATCAAAATGCAGATGCGTCGTCACCCGTGAGGACTTCGATGGAATGCCTCTTTTCCAGTAAAAAGGGTCTCCGGTTCTCTACACTCATCATACGAAACACAGCAGCGTCAAGCTGCCATTTTACGCTGGTATTCGGTGAGAGCGTAGTCCTTCCCCGTTCGAGCCGATTTGGAGTAGGAGTAGGTAGGCCGAATGTAAATTTCTTTTTTTAATTAAAAATATCGTTTATTTACATAACATTCATATATAAACAACATTAAAAACTATAATTAAGAAAACAAAAACTCCTCGCGGTATAGCGCCAAGAACGCTGGCTGCGTTTCCTCGCTGAATGGCTATACTTCGCCTTTGAGCGAGAAAAGACCTCTTACCACCAGCAGCAACAACCAGTCGCGGATACAGTTCCTTTAGGAACTTCACCGCACGTGGACCGTACGGACCGATAGTCTCTACAGCAAACGGCACAAATATGTAGTCACCTCTCAGAGACTCATTACTTTTAAATTCTATATATTTATTTTTCGTGTATTTTTATGTTTGCCTTCATTAACATCATCATCATGACACCCCTTTACAAGAACATTGTTAAACATTGCTGAACGTTTCTTGAATATAAAAGTTGATGGCTCCGTGACGCAGTGGCTTAGCAATTGGTTGTGGCGGTGAGGGCCACAGGTTCAAATCCCACACGGAACAAGTACTTGTATGGCCTGCAATTGGTCCGGGTCTGAATGTAATCCTTTTGCAATTTATTTGAGTAAGCTGATTCCACGATATAGGAGAAAATCCTAGTGAAGAAAGAATTCGGGCATAAATTCGTTTATAAAATGTACACTCTGGGCATGAACTACTCGTACTTTTTTTCTGACCGCCTGCATTACTATAATACAACAAAAACAATAATCTCTTGGCAATAGAAGCCCAAAAATTCCAACCTCGAACCCGTTCCTACCTGTCGGTCTCCAATTTGGTTACACGCACGCCTCGGGACAGCGGGGCCCTAACATTAGGAGCCATTACGCGCTGGCGTCTCTATGGTGATTTATACGGCATATTTAAAGCCTACTACCATGAGAGTTTTTCGGTGATGTGGAACAGTAGATAATTGGAGGATGTAAAACAACTGGTTGTATTATGTGAATTTTAGTGGAATATTCACTGTAAGACGTGGTTACGCGTTATTTATTCACTTCAATACTTACAATATTAGATAATAAGTGCAGACCGTAATTCAGTCACGGCGAGTAGTCTCAACGGAGACTTTTCATTAGTTTTATTCACCATCATCATCATCATCATCATCATTAAAGCCTTTCAACGTTCACTGCCGAATAAAGGTCTTCCTAAAAATTGAGAGGACTTGTCTTAGTTGGCACACTTGGAAGGCGGCAACCGCAGATTTTTTTTATAGGATAAGGGTGACAAACGAGCACACAGTCCACCTGATGGTAAGTGGTTGCTGCGGCCCATAGACATCTACATCTATCCTCTATTACAAATCAAAATGTAGATGCGTTGTCACCCGTGAGGACTAAGATGGAATGCCTCATTTCCAGTAAAAAGGGCCTCCGGCCACCTGCACTCACCAAGCGAAACGCAGAGGTAAACATCTACTTCTCGCTGGTTTTCTGTGAGGTCGTGGTACCACCCCGGTTCGAGCCGGCCCATCCGTGCGACAGATAAAGCTGCCGCGTGGCTCTACCACTGTTAAACTGTGCAGTTTTTATTTTTTAGTTGTTATAAGAAAACGGTGCTGCCTATCTCCTGATTTGTTTCCTTCTGTCGCTGCTTAAGACACTCACGAATGATTCGGCTAGACCAAAGAAGGACCACGCTCTCACAGAATACCAGCGGAAAAATATCAGCATGCTCCACAGCTGAACATAGGCCTCCCCCATAAATTGCCTCATAGAGGTTAATTACCGTAGATGCCACTTTTTGTTTGTTGTTTTTTTTTAAATTTTTTTTCAGATGTCATTAGAAAGCAGCTGCAGCACATCTTCTATTTCATTTCCCTCTATCACTTCTTTCGACACCCACGGGATGATATGGGGTAGTGGATATTCTTGCACCGCCACTATACGTTAACGAGGTTTATTAAGTAAGGGGAAATCGGGTTACATTTTCTAGTCCAGGGCGCCCGGATAGCTAAGGCTGGCTCTGCGTATATAGACTGCTAGTTTACCAATTTGTATGTTATAAAGTTATGAACTATTGTATATTATAATACTTTGGTTAAATTATACAACATTACAATAAATTCCGAAGCTTTTGGCGTAAAAATTAACCTCGTTTATCTGTACATGTAAATTAAATTGTAAAATCTCTGTCTGTTATATCGAAATAACTGCCTTATACAGTGTTGGGTGTTGTAATGAGTATGCATGTCCTTACAACATAAATAACCATTTAATTTTTTCTGTCTGTCCGTCCGAATTTATCCTTTGGGTGTCTGAACCAATTGTAATGAAAGTTGAGGAACATATAAAGAGCAATAACAGGAGTGATCTAGGCTTTATTTTTTTTTTCGAAAAACATGGTATTTTTAAAATCGAAAAATCTAAATAACGCCACATTAATAAATCCTATCCAAGAGAAACCAGGACGGGTCGCTAGTATGTATATATAACTGTACATAGGCAACTGTTACGCTCACCGACAAAAATCGAATAACTCCCAGCATCTTTATACGGTACGCCGGCCGAGAGACGCCAGTTTTTGTCAAAACAAATCAGTCTCGCGACAATTTTTAAATTTTTTTAACCCCAGCAACGGACTTCCCGCTGGTGCAAACGATCGGGGACCTAGTAATGGAAATTTCTAGACTTATACCGCACACGTGAGTAGAAATGTTGATAGCACAGGGCTACCATCAACTCAATTTTTCAATAAACTTTATCGAAACGACTTGACCGATTTATTTGGAAATGGAATTTTTTTATTCAATATAGATTATAAATAATACTTATTGAAAGTAACTCTTCTATTTAATTTATCACTGGTTCAGAAAATACCTCTGTTCTGGAAAGAACAAGGAAAAAACCCAGCGGGAATCTTTGTAAAAAAAAGGTTTTAAAATCATTTAATATTTTACACAATAATTATCAACACAAAACAAATTAGAAATAGCTTGGTAGCGATCAACTCTTTCCCAGGGGTTTATCGATTGAGGATTTATACCCACAATATATTTGTTCTTAATTTTGCTAGAATCCGATAGGCTGAATTAGTGCAGGTGGCGCTGTGATCGTTTCATTAATATTTTTTATTGCGCTATAATCCGGAGTGAATTCGGAGTACAATTTATCGCGCCATCTTCTTTTACTGTGGGAAAACCCTTAAGGTTACCTTCGGCTGTGAGTGCAACCGAAAGGTTAATGCTGCACACCTGTCAGCTAAAACCAGGTAACGGCGTATACGAGGGATCCCGGGTTCTCCGTTCGTAGCGCAACCAGTACCCCTTTATCGGTTTGCTTTATTAGAAGCACGTTGCGGGACCAGTACTTGCTCTCTTTATCCAACTTTTTTTTTACTTTTTCTCATAACTTTTTACTGGGTGAACCGATTTCAATTATTCTTTTTTTATTGGAAAGCTGGTGCTTTTCATGTGGTCTCATATAAATTATATTAAAATCTGACCAATAGTTTTCGAGTTATTGTTAATAATTTATATTGAAGTCGGTTGTACAAAATTTTAATTTTAACTTATTATATCAAATAATCGGGCTATCAAAAAAAATTATATATTCCATGCACATTTCAATACCATTCTGATAATGATGAAAGTGTAATAAGGGTTGGTGCTCGCACCCACGAATTTTTTGATATGAAAGGTATTGCGTGCAACGCGTATCGACCTGGTCCCAATTAAACACAATATGTATGTTTTTACATAATATACCTTTATAATAAGCCATGTAAGTTGTGTTTTTTTCGTATCACGTAATAGGATCGCGCAAAGATAAAAGAAAATTTGTCTTAAATCCTAAGATTACTTATATTGTTATAATTAGCGGTCAGCCACCGCAGAGTCTATTTCACCTGAGGATTCTTCATTTAAGGCAAAATACGTATCGTGGTGTGTCTTTCCTAATAGTAGTGTTGGGCTTAGTGATGACGGGGATATTGTACGCAATCGTGAGAGGGCGGGATGTTTTCTTCTTTTCTTTTTTTATATTCTAGCCTAAGATGGTGAAGCGCACTGACTTAACAAAAGCCTATTCACTCATGCCTTGATGACACCCACACTGCAATCGGATGGAAAGACAGATGCTGGCAACTTTCCACTCCTTTGCTGTACGGTGAAGCGTTTGGTTGGAATGCGTGGTAAGTCAACAACGAAAGGTTGGATACTGGCCGATCGTCTGGTTGTCCGATGGTGGAAGGGAGGAACTAAATTATGCTGCCTACTTTGCACCTGTATTCGAGGCTGGTAAGATTGGTTTTAACCAAATTCGGGTCACCAATACGGCTTTTAGCACGCCTTTCCTAATGCCACCTAGAAGCTTTGGACTCAATAGTCCAAAGCTTCTAGGTGGCATTTTGCAGCACCAGTCCATATATGGCAGCTGTCCCAGCATGAAGTATCGCCGCACCTTTGCAACGACTCCCAGCTTCCTTGCAGCAGCTTTGGCCTTGGACTCAATGAACCGCCCGAAGTTCAGATTTGAGGATATCTCAAACCCTAATAACTGAAGGCGGTTGGTATATTCAAGTGATACATTTCAAGGTGAGCTGGCTCCTTTTTGCAGTGAAGAGAGAGTTTTTGTTCAAACTAGGTAAGTCACGGCATTTTATTTTACTAGGCGTATTTTAGCTAACTAATTTTTAACATCTTTAATAATGAGCATAAATAAATTATCCGTGGTCATTTATCATTACTTTATTTATTAAGAAAATATTAAAAATAAAACTATCAAACTATGTTTTTTTCACTTGGTAACCCTGCCGTAGTATATATTATTACCTTAATTACTCGCGCAGTGGGTGGGGAACCAAGAGCACTCGACAAAATAAAATTAACATGGAAATAAATATTGTTATGGCCCTGTGATAGAGCGTAAGTTTTCATTTATATTGGATGTTGGTTTCCATCTTCCTTTATAGGAGACGATTTAAATTAATCTACCCAATCTATAAAATATCGTGCACATAAAAAGGTGAAGTTATGCCTATGTACGTTCTACAGCTGGGTCCATGCCTGTTGTCATTTCTGAGGTTTTTAGTGCTAGGATTTTACGTCACAAAAAGTAGCAAAAGTGCACAAGGTTCTATAAAATACAACACTATTGTACACCAAGGAAAGATTGGTATAACAATAATTAAAAATTAAAAATTTTGTACAATCGACTTCAGTATAATTTATTAAGAATAACTCAAAAACTATTGGTCAGACCTTGATCAAATTTATATGGGACCACATGTGAAGCACCAGCTTTCAAATGAAAAAGAATCATCGAAATCGGTTCAACCAGACAAAAGTTATGAGGTAACACACATAAACAAAAACATACAGTCGAATTGAGTACTTCCTCCTTTTTGAAGTCGGTAGAAAATGCAAAAAATATTGAGGGAAAAACAAAAGGCAGTCTTATTGCTACATAACAATCTTTTCCAGACTGCCCAGAAAAGGAATTCGAGGAAAAATAAGAGAAAGATTAATGGGTTTACCTAATGGTAGGTAGATGCTGAAGCCCATAGACACATATTCTTGATAAAGATGCAAAATACAGATGTATCGTCACCCTGAGGACTGTGATGGAATACCTCGTAACCAGATCTCGACACTCACCATACAAAACACAGCATCATAATCTTACTATTTTATTAATTTATTTATCTATTTATTTATTCTCTATTGTACACCAAAATACAGAAAACGAATAGAGTACAATTTAAGGTATATCTACAGCAAGCGGTTTTATCACTTTAAAAGTGATCTCTTTCAGACAAACTTTGCGAAGAGGACTGATGCAAACAATGGTTAAAATAGAGTAGAGTGTACAAAAAAATACGTAAATACTTATAAAGATACATAATCATCCAAGTGATACTTAGTTACGAGATTAAAACCCGCTATATTGAATTTAGATCAAGTTTGAATTATCATACATAATATGAAGAAAGTACTTTCAATTTTCTTTGAAATACACTAAGCATTTCGAAGAAAGTTTTATTTATAGAATAAGGGTGATAAACGAGCAAACAGTTCACCTGATGGTCAGTGGATGCTATAGCCCGTAGATATCTATATCTAACCTCGAATCAACGTGCAAATGCGTTGTCACACGTGTGGACTAAGATTGAATGACTCGTTTGATTTTACGTTGGTATTCTGTGAGAATGTGGTCGAGCCGATCCATTCGTGCTACAACTTTAATATAGCTGTAGCGTATGTCTATCACGCAGAAGTCCCACTACAATATGTTTAAAATTTCTTGTTTAAATAGATTTTGGTAACAAAGCCCGCTAAACAGTGTTTGTTAAAACGAAATGCTCAATAGCATAATCAGCGATTAGCAAAGCTTTATTTAAATCACTTCATTTCGGAGTAATTAATAACATGTCCACGAAGAACTACTATTGTTTTTTAGAGTTCCGTACCTTAAAAGGAAAAAAACGGAACCCTTATAGGATCACTTTGTTGTCCGTCTGTATGTCTGTCTGTCTGTCAAGACCCTTTTTCTCAGGAACCCGTGGAGGTATCAAGCTGAAATACCAAATACTCAAGTCTACTGTCCTTTGGAGCTGTGAAAAAATCAAACTTCTAAGGCAACGCAATCAAAAGATACAGCCGTTTATGCCGCAAATTTTCGACGTACGCAAGGGAATCAAAACCTATAGGGTACTTCCCGTGAACTCAGAATCTTAAAATTTGGTACGAAGCACAGATAAAGGAAAAATTGCGAAAAGCATAAATTTTTAGTTACATCATATAATAAAAATATTTTTAATAATTTTAAACTTATATACCTACGGATCTGTTCGGAACCCTCGGTACGCGAGTCCGACTCGCACTTGGCCGGTTTTTTTTAAATTATAACCGAATGAATTAGCTCAATTTGATAAAAGTTTGATCACGCAATGAGGCACGACGGAAACGGTAGGTGAAAGTTAATTACAGGCTCTGGGGCATACAATCTCAGCCCTCAAAGGTGACAACGCACCTGTAGCGTTCTTTGTTTGAAGTTAGTTGCAGAAGCCCTGCAGTAGCCACCGATCATCAGGTGGATGTTCGTTTGACACTTTTATTGATAAAAAAGCGTGTGTGTACTAATGTACGCACGTAGGAAGTAATACTTTTTTAGCGTACTAAAAGAAACTTGAGAGAGAATTACCCACCGAAGTTGTCGCTTTTAGGTGTCAGTGTGCGCGTGCATCGTAACAACTTCATGGTGTCGTTTTTAGGTGTCGGTGTGCGCGCGCATCGTAAAAATAAACTCTCATCATTTTTCCCAAACGCCCCAAAAGAAGTATAACTTCATAAATATAACAGAAATACTACATTGTCAGCTACGGTGGTTGTAAATTACGCAGGTATCTGGACTAGAAAGTAGATCGTATTTACGCTAGTGGTCTAGTCTAGGTCTTACCTAACTTGCTCGTTGCCAGTTACTACATTATCACATCCAAATTAGACATAATCTGGTCGGCATGAGAACATGCAATCTGGTCTTAAAATTATGATAAGTACAACTTAAGCCGCTGCTCTTAACGTCGGGTACGACAGATATGCAATTGGAAATGTAAAAATATACCAAACTAACTGTTCCCCGCGACTTCGCTCGCGTGTTAGGGTTTTTATGTTTTTGCGCGGAACCCTAATTCTTTTTCTAAAATGAAAGTATCCTAAGCTACTCCTTATGACATCAGCTATCTGCCAGTGAGAGTCCCGTCAAAATCGGTCCAGCCGTTTCTGAGATTAGCCGGCACAAACAGACAGACAGACAAAAATTTTTAAAATTGTATTTTAGTTATAAGTACCGTATTTACTTTCATATGCATTTAGTAAAAAACTGTAATTTTGATATTACAAACAGACACTTCAATTATATTTATTTGTATAGATTAACTAACAGCAAATGGTTCTATTTCATTTGCAATTTGTTTTTACTCCCATGTGTATTTTTCAGTTGTTATGGTAAATTAGTATCGAAGATATTAAAATCTTTAATATAATATGTAGATCCCTCCCCTTCCCCCTTCCTATGAGGCAATCAAAGGGGGAGGTCTATATTCAGCAATGGACTTTAATAGAGTGTAACGGTAATATCTACAAAATCCATTACAAATCCTATTGCTCAGTGACATTACAGTGATAATACCTACACAAATTGGTGACGAAAAGCAATGTCCTCGTGATCCTATACAAAATCTGCTTGCAAAAATGATGGTGTGGTATTATAAGTGGTTTGAGCCCTTACCACATTTCAGCTTCAGAGAGGATTGGAAGTGGTCCGCGTATGCAACAACAGATCGACGATGATGAACTTTTACATAATATTACGTGGTAGAGCCATGCTGCAGCTATATTAGTAGTATATTTGTAGCACGAATGGGTCGGCTCGACCGGGGAAGGACCACGCTCTCACAGAATACCAGCGTAAAATAGCAGCTAAATGCTGCTGTGTTTCGTATGGTGAGTGTAGAGAACCGGAGACCCTTTTTACTGGAAACGAGGCATTCTATCTTAACGGGTGATAACGCATTTACATTTTGATTCGTAATCGAGGATAGATGGAGATGTCTATGGGCCACAGCAGCCATTTACCATCAGGTGGACTGTGTGCATGTTTGTCACCCTTATCCAATAAAAAGAAATACCTGCAACTGTTGTCTCTTTGTAAACACAGTTTCACTAGTGTATTTGCATGTAAATAATCAAGTTTTATGGCATCCTCGTACCGGTAAGTAAAGAGTAGGGCGGCGGGAAAAGCGGTGAATGTAGATGGTTTAGGGCTGTGCTTTGTGGCATTCCTTGGGAGAGGCCTATGGTCAACAGTGGACTAGTGTTTCATAATTATACAAAAAAGGTCCAGTAGACGTTCAGTCCGTATGCTTCCGATAGATGGCGGTACTGTCATCACATAATAATAGATTTAAAGTGGCCAGACCTGCGACGGGAAGCAGTGACAAAGAATTAAGGCAGTAATTGCGTAAAATTCATAGCCAGCACTTTCGTGTATAAGCGAGAAATAAAATAAATATAATTCAAAATTTTATTGTCCCATTATTCCATTACTACTGCTAAGCTAGACTTGAAATTTATTGCTAATATTAGCGTATACATGAAATTGGCATGGAGTCTACAAACTTGTTTAATTTAAAATCAATATCACTACAACTCTCATTTAGGTACATAAACCCGAATCATAACTTTTTACGATGCACCGCCGCCGCTGCGACCGATAGCAATACTACTACGAATAAAGTTCAACTTCCTGATCACAGATGGCGCTATTACAAATAATAATATGCATTGAAATAAAAAGTTATGGTACCATTTTCCATATTTTCATTAATAATCCCTTTTATCCACCCTCAGGGTTTTCGGTTATTCAGTTTCGGTCATTCTCATTGTCTCAAATGGGTAATAATAATTAACTGCTGTTAAAGGGTATTGCTCATTTAATGTTTAGAGTTGGCATGCGATATAATAAAGGTACGGCGTACAGGGAAACTGTAGCCTGCGGCTAATTCAACATTAAAATAATTGGGCCTTTATCAACAGTTGTTTTATTATTATTTAAGCACCGGAGCGGACATTCAAAATTGCGTTATTAAATACTTACAAATGTTAGTTTCGAAAATTATGTAAAGCGGCGAATGATGTGAAAGTAGTTTTGTTAAAGAAACTTTATTGATATCCAAAATATAATATTATTAATTTATTAATATTCAATATGCACAGGGAATATGTATTGATTTAAATTAGTATGGAAATATATTTAAAAAAAAAACTACCTACTATTTTACGTGGTAGAGCCATGCTGCAGCTATATTAGTAGTATAGTTGTAGTACGAATGGGTCGGCTCGCCCGGGGAAGGACCACGCTCTCACAAAAAACCAGCGTAAAATAGCAGCTTAACGGTGCTGTGTTTCGTATGGTAAGTGTAGAGAACCGGAGACCCTTTTTACTGGCAAAGAGGCATTCCATCTTAGTCCTCACGGGTGACAACGCATCTGCATCTTGAGTCTTTATTGAGGATAGATGTAGATGTATATGGGCTACAGCAACCACTTACCATCAGGTGGACTGTGTGCTCGTTTGTCACCCTATACTATAAAAAAAACCTTAGTAAGCTTTTCTCGTGTATCGTGAAGGCGGTTCACATACAGTCATTGTAGAAGATCACGTACATACATACCCGGAACAATTATTTTTAGACCATACAAACACTTTCTTTCGTTCATACAAATCTACAATCAATCAAACAAATCATACAATCATACAAATTATATCCGAGCCCTGCAGCGTCGTGACCAAATGGTTAAGCTTAACTAATGTGCAAGGGAGAACGGAGCCATCAGTTATTCTTAAAGATTATTATTATTTCTGGGTTATCTATATAGTTTTCTCATCTGGTTGGGCTGTATAAATATATAATTGTAAACGAAGGTTATAAATATACATAAATATCAATAAAATAAAATAGATACATAAAAATACATATATAAATAAAAATTATTATTATTATAAATTGCCATTGATGATATTTCACCAAGAAAGAAAGGCATTTATTCACTGAAACTATACACATCATTTAAATAAAAACAGACGGTTAGACAATTAAACAGTTATGGCAGATTAAGATTCCACGTGATGGGGTAAGTATCGAGCCAGTGAAGAGGTTATGACTCTACAGCGCTGATGATTCTGCTATGACCACTGTCGCGCGCACGAATCGCCTGGTTGTGTATATGAAATATATTTTATAATTACTTTTATAAATTAAAATATGTCGGCGCCTTATAAATATACATTTAGAGATATACACACATACATACAAGACATATTATACACACAATGACAACAAACATATAATGCTCAACGATGCTGGAAGAAACATATCTGCTGTAAGCTCAAGGTTGAGCTTTTTATAAGTATAGTAAATTATTTTTATTTATAGCGTTTTCTTTAAAGGATAAGGGTTATTTATAATTGAACTTCGAATTACACTAACGTAAAGGCGGAGGAATGTCATTCCAGCACCTAGTAGATACATATTTAAAGCTACCTCTGACAGCTGCAGACCAGTAAGTAGGATTGGGAAATGAGTTCGTACAAGACCTAATCATGTTTTGTGAATCATAAGGCGACTTAGTTTTGCTACCATCAAATAGTAAATTAGCAAAGTATAGTCTATGTCGCGCTTTCATTTTTAAAATATTTGCTTCATTGAAAATAGGTGTTACATGGAACCGTTCGGAATTGGTTATCAGTAGTGCTGTGGATTTCGTATACGTTGATTTAGACGTTGTAACTTTTCCAAAATTCAGGGTCCGTACACAGTCATGTACTGGTTTAATTTTTGAAAGAACAAAAGATTCACAGAGTCTAATTCTTAAGTCTAACTGAATGTATTCGCGGATTCTGTATAACGCCTATAAAAGCAGCTGATGAAGCTTTAACCCTACACACAATCAAATAATTATAACAATGTCGTTATTTCAACAGATTCAAGGAGTGCGCTTCAACACCTTGCTCGGTGTACTTCGGTTTTCTGAGACTTACCAGTAGCATATGCGATTTTAAAGTTTCTAGTTAAGTTACAGGCTATAATAGTATATTTACAGTGAATACCTTCGCATATTGGCTTAGAGGGTAATGAGAAAGCTGATATCTTAGCCAAGCAAGCTATCTCTGATGGCATTGACATTGATATTACGCCTTCATTTCAAAATTACATACCTTTATTGAAAAAATATTGTTATGATCTCTGGAAAGAATATTTTGATGAAAGATCAAAAGAGAAGGGTATATGGTACTGTACGATCCAGCCACACCCAATGCGATCAACCTGGATAGATAACAGACTATTGTGTAGACGCGACACAGCTACACTGTAACAGCATTAAGACTCGGATCTGGACACATTCCATGCAATAAATTTTTATACTTGATGCGAAAAATTACCTCACCAAATTGTTCAATTTGTAATATTATCGATGATGTTTATCACATTTTGATAGAATGTGCCCAGAACTTAAGAGAAAGAGCAAATTGTAATTTACATTTGTCGTTCTTAATTGGTAGTAGTAACAGTATTTTATCGGACCCGTTATCAGACGATGCCAAAAAACTGTATTTGTTAGTTTTTTTTCATAGGATTAGGGTGACAAACGGGCACACAGTCCACCTGATGATAAGTGGTTACTGTGACCCATAGACATCTACATTTATCCTCAATAAAGAATCAAAATGCAGATGCGTTGTCACCCGTGAGGACTAAGATGGAATGCCTCTTTGCCAGTAAAAAGGGTCTCCGGTTCTTTACACTCACCATACGAAACACAGCAGTGTTAAGCTGCTATTTTACGCTTGTATTCTGTGAGAGCGTGGTACTTCCCCGGTCTAGCCGACCCATTCGTGCTACAACTATACTACTAGTATAGCTGCAGCATGGCTCTACCACGTACAATACAGATACATTCTAAATTAGGAAATTATTTTTTAGTTAATAAGAGATTAAGTAACTAGTAAGTATAATAAGTTTATTTGTAAGTATTTATTATATTTAAAAAAAAAATTTGTAACTACCAGGGCGGCATAATCTCATCAGCGGCAAAGCCCTTTATCTCTGAATAAAAAAAAATCAGCTGCAGACAAGATCGAGCAAGTGTTGCTCAAAACGCAGTCTGACATCCGTAACTAAATTTTTGTGATTTAGATGGACACTTTTTTTTTAAATTGAAGTGACAAACGAACTTACAGCCTGCCTGATTGCTGCTGTAGTCCATGGGTTTTTGCTGCCAACTTCAAATAAAGAGGGCTACAGATGCGTTGTAATCTCCTAGTACTAAGATGGAATGCTTCGTCATTGTACACAGTGTACACAGCAGTATTTACACAGGTATTAAAACAGCTTATGCTTTTCTACCGACTTCAAAAACGAGCCGGTACTCAATTTGACTGTATGTGTTCTTTCTATGTGTGTTACCTCATAACTTTTTTAACCGATTTCGATGATTACTTTTTTATTTGAAAGCTGGTGCTTCACATGTGGTCCCATATTAATCAATCAAGATCAAAATCAAGGTCTGACCAATAGTTTTTGAGTTATTCTTAATAATTTATATTGAAGTCGGTTGTACACAATTTTTAATTTTTAATTATTCCTGTCTTAGCTCTTAAGTATTTTTGGCAAACGAATCTTACCTATTGGTAAGTGATCATAGTTGAACTAACTTGAAACCATATGGGGTAATGCTATCTAAAGAAAGCTATGTGTACTCCTGATGTAAGCTGAATGTTTAAAAATATATTATGGTTTATGCGAGTAAATCCGTGACATATTACCGTTTGACGTAGTTCGTTCTTAATATGAATGAAAAAGTTTGTTTATTTTGGTCACAGCTTAAAACTGCATCATAGATCGATGATGTCAATATTGGTTGATTAAATACAGTATATCCTGTACTAATTATCGATATATATGTACTACATACTAGATTTCGCATTCCGAACATACACTATGTTCAACTGAACTGTACTTCGCGTAGTGTATTTTTTCTTTGACTGTACTGCAATCCGTACATTATGTCATTTAATGTGGTTTCAATCTACTAGGTAGTCTGTGGTTTCAATATACATGCAGTGTGGAGCGGCGCTAATAACACAAGATTTCAAATTAAAGTTTAAATTAAAAACTGACCGCGCAGGCGCAACGCGCTTAAATCAACTGCGCATTCGCGACTCTACTATCTCCCGCACATGCGCGAAGACAGAGTAGTGCACATTTTTTGTTTAGATTGGCTTATCTAGTACGTAGTGACGTTATTTAATTCCGATAAACTTCCATCTAGGTTTTCTACTTCGCATTCTGCCACTCACTTCTTGCAGCATAAATTTGTTTTGTTACCCTTTCTCATTCACTCTTTTAATGTGTCCAAACCACCAAAACATTTCTTTCTTCTTCCTGGTAACAACATCTTGTAAACAACTTTCCTCTCATCCTATTATTCAGTCACTCCTAACATACTTTAAAATGATTGCATTTCTACAGCATTAATTTCACTAAGCAAATTTACTAAGGAAATATAATATTAAGATTATAGTATACTAGGATATTAGGACTTACCAAAAATAAACAACTTGGAAGCAATCAACCCACTCCCAGAAATTATTCTATGTTGATTTATTTGTGATACAGGTATTTTTATTTGATATAAATGATTGTATTTCATACTTATGGAAGCAGGTGGCTCAGGACCGTGTTTTCGAGGCCTATGTTCAGCAGTGGATTTGTGAAGGGATTGATTGACATTAGATAAAAATATTTGTATTACATATAGTATTCTATGAAAATATTCATATCTAAGTATATAATCCTTACTTATGAATATTTATATCTAAGTATATAATCCGTTCAAAAACAGATGGCGCTAATATCAAAATATTAACAAAATTAAAAATAGAGTTATTATAAACGTTGGACACTACAGATATTTACTGCTGTTGGAAACAAAATATTTATCTTTTTTTTAAGTCTGTAAAACTCCACCGCTGAAAGTGGTCCCTTGGTTATAGGGAGGATTTGCCATAATCGCCAAACTAAACCATTATCTATAAAAACCTCCAACTAACAAATTCTCTCACAGTAAACATACGCACACAAACAAAAACATGCGCGAGCACGCACACACTCGCAAGCTCGTATGTTTGTACCACGTATCTGTTTCTTTTTTAATTCAACAATAGCTTGTCAGATATAAAAAGGAACCATCTTCAACAAAAGGACAGAGTAACAACTCAGGTTATCCTTATACAGGAGCTAAAGGTTTTGAATATTTTTCATCTATCGAAAACTATTAGGCAATTCTGGCTTTTCCCATAGCATAGGTACCCATCTTCCGACAATCACGCGATGAAATAAGATGATGGATTTGGCCACCACTCGACGTAAAATAATTATTGAATATCACATCTAAGTAATGTCTCTAGACACCTTTCTAAGAAACCAGCAATTTAGTAACGATTTAGGAACGAATTAGTTTTGTGATTGCTTTGCGGTAATATCGTATTATAACTTTACCTTTCCTGTTATTACGAAGGCAACAACGGTAATAAACAGCTGTAATGACAAACAAAAATAATGACTTTTGTGTTTTAGATTTAATTTAAAAAAATATTTTGAAATCCACTTTTTTCTACGAGCATATAGCCTACGAGATAGATGGTGGATGCTGTTGCCAGAAGATACTCTTGTGGTTTATAGGTTAGGTACTCGATATATAAAATAAAATATTTATTGAAATAAAATAAAACGACGGAAAGATTATAAACGCGAAACTAAAAAACCAATAGGAAAATTCGAGATATATTTGCCTTGAATTATTAAAGATACTTGAATGCACTCTCTGATCATCTAGAACTCCGCGAGAAATATCAATATAAATTTTCACATGGAACATTAAAAGTTAAAGTTATGAATTATTGAATAAAACTACTTTTTTACGGATTTTATCGCGTTTAATTAACTTATTTTATATTCCCGACGTTTCGGTTGATTTTCAGCAACCGCCATTAGATTAGATTTGATAAACCACAAATTCTCGCGAAAGAACATCCATTCCTGCCAAGGATGATACGTGAGGCTATTGAAATTAAAAAAACATCCTAATTTCAATAGACAGGGAGGCTGGGTACTACCACCTGCTTGGGATCCTATAATTCATAAAATTAAAACTAAACCCAAGCATACCACTGCAAGACTTCAAGACACAGTAAGTTCATTCTGCGTAGATCGGACCAAAATTAATAATTAAAAAGCTGAAGGTACTCCGGGTTAACTCTGACGGACGGACTCGGGACGTCAGTTACCTCAGTCCCCCGTGACCATGGTTGCTGGAAAGCAACCGAAACGTCGGGACTATAAAATAAGTTAATTAAACGCGATAAAATCCGTAAAAACAGTAGTTTTATTCAATGTGTGGTGTTCGCGTAAATATAAGAAATCATTATGAATTATTACTTAAATTTAATTGTTAATTTTTTTGATTTATTTATTGTCTACAGAACCAACAACTTTTATTACTACAGGTGACGTGTAGAAACAAAATATGTAGAAGTGTACGTCGGTCCTATAACTGCATTAATTTATGGCGATAGCAATATTCTTCGAGTAGGATTTCTTGTGTACAATTATTTAATGGGTTAATAAGTTTACATTGTATTTTCTCTATATTATATAAAGTGAGACGAGTAATTTAGATTCCAGATATTTCAACAATACTCCGAAACACTTGGTACAGAAGAATAATTTATTTGTTTTTAATTTATTTAGCTTTATTTATCACTTACACGAAATATATCATATAAAATAATATATCCTTGTCATTTCTCATACATATTGTTCGAAAGTGAGCAGTATAAATATGGCTTTAAGAGGCAATTTAGCACATTGAAATACGTCGGAGCAGATCAACCTCTAGAAGGCGCTTGACATACGCGCGTTATTTTACTTCAACCTTATAGAGGCCGGTTGACAGTTGAGAGGTTAAGTTTATAATATTATAGCTAGTATCCATTGTTCTTACTTTATTTGTTAGTATGTCTTTATATTTAATTTCCTTACTTTTGTGTTAGTCGTAAGCCTTTTGCGATGAAAGCCTTTTCCAAATTACTTCAAGTGGTTCTGTCGTGCGCTAATCTTAGCCGTAGGCAGCCCGTACACACTCAATCTCGATCGCGATCGGTGATCAAAATCAATGATCGCGATCCAGATTGATAATGTACGAATTAGATTGATGGATTGATGCATCTGATCACAAAATATCTAGATATTTTGAAATCAAGATCGCAATCCGCTGATCGTGATCTAGATTGAACGTGTAAGCGCAAAATGGGCGTCGATGACACGCGGTCCTCGTTGCCGCCGATTGAATCGGCGAATTCACCTTCGTTACCTCAATTTTTTAACAAGAAGATTTCATCATACTTTTGGAAACTTTAACAGAGCTATTGATTCCCCAGCATAAATATAATACAAATAATATAATAAAAAATATATGGAGTTATCATTTGTAGTAACTCATCGAAACATTTTTCCCCCATCCTGAAGTAGTTTTTATAATCGTCAGTTTCAGCAGTTAGTTGAATTTATTTTAGTAGATTTAAGCGAGTGTACATTTCTCACTTAAGTAGCCACTGTTTAACCTACTGCCTTTTTCGAAACCTTTTCTTCAAAGTAAGGGCCAAAACAAATGATACTACAGCTTTAACCTCATGTAAATTCATGGCCACAGAGTACTTTTTAATATGACAAGACAACAGACGTTGATAACGTGGCGGTTACGATACACGGACTGAAGAAATCCAGATTGAACGTGAAATGTTGTACTGTGATCCCGTGATCCATAATCGCGATCAGAACTGTGGGATTGCAATCGAGATTGAGTGTGTACGGGCTGCCATAGTGTACCAGCTAATTCGACGATGTCATCATTTCACCTTTTTGATGGCCTACCTTGCCTTTTTTTTATTTATTTATCTGACATTAAATGTTGTAATGTAATATTTTTTGAGGTTTGGAGGGTGGTCGTCTACATCCCCCGCGGTGACGAGCCGTTCTGGGGGAGATTATGTTAAGTTTCTTCTGATTTTTATTATGTTTGTGAGTGCAACACATTTCAGATTATGACGGCGCTTTCTTAGTTACTATTCATCTGAATTTGAATATTCAGAAGACAAGGAAATCCTTCGGGATTCTAAAGCTCTAGTTATGCTTTGTTTGTTGATGAATTTCTCTATGGAATAATACAGAACTTTATTTTTACATACATTCTGAAGCTGAGTATGGACGGAAGTTGTTATACGCCTTTGCGACCATTGTCGTGACATGATCAGACATGAGCAATGAAATCTAGAAATACAAAATGATCGTGAAGTAGCGACTTATGAGAATCCTCTACCGCATATAATCACGTCGGTGTCGTAGGAGGCGACGGAGGGAAATATAGAGCAGTATATAGCTTAACTCAAAATAAAAAAAAAACTGTAGGAGTCTACGGTAGCCGACTCGCTTAAGCGTGGCAACTATGGCAAAATGGGCAATGAATGGTCCACCATTGATTGCCTATTTTGTCCTCCAGTCCTCCTATTTCTGCAGTGGATTTTTCAAAGGCTGCAATGAATGAATAATAAAATCCTCAAAAAATACATAAATTGACGGCTCCGTGGAGGTAGTTTACAAACACAAATTTAGTTTACAAGGCCCCCAGCGCTTACTGCGCTGGGGGCCTTGTAAACTAAATTTGTGTTTGTAAACTACCTCCACGATGCAGGAGAAAATCCTAGGTAATGTTTTTAAAGAAAAAAAATTGAAATAAATAATTGCCAACTTTGCACAATGTGTTTTATGGGTGATAAACGAGTACACAATCCACCCGATATTAAGTGGTTCCTGCCGCCCATAGACATCTACATTTATCCTCGATTACAAATTAAAATGTGATAAGATGCGTTGCGTGAGGACCCGTGAGGACTAAGATGGAATGCCTCGTTTCCAGTAAACAGGATTTCGGGTTCTCTACACTCACCGTAAGAAACACAGCAGTGCAGTGTCAAGCTGCTATTTTACACTGGTATTCCGTCTGTTCGTGAGGTTTCACTACAGTCGGTTTTGCCTTTTTGAAGATTAGCCCGCACTCATGTACAGACAGGCAATTTTTTTTTTTAATTTTAATGACATGAAAGTAATCTCCTCAGTTTATTATAAGGCAGTTATTTCGTTATGACACATAAACATTTTATTTATATGTATTGTATAGATACCTATAGATGTATAAATGTGTGGAAATTAAATGCTCTATAAATCTAACTTGTATTACTGAAACTATCTGCCTTCAATTATTGTATTAAAAGTAATTATGTTTACAAATAATAATTGCAAGAATGATAAAATAGGAAGTACAAAGAATATGTTATTAAGGCGACAGGTTTCTATTGGAAGCGAAATGACGAGTAACGTCTGGTATTCCAGACAATGAACAATAAAACAATAACAACAGGCGTGTAAACATCGTTTTCTTGGATCTCATGTTGCGTACACGTTTACATGAGCCACCCGCCGCCTACAGAGCATCAGTAGTGATCTAGACACTCACATATCCGGTTCATCGTTGTTTATATGATCCGAAATCTCAAGGTGATTAAAACAAAATACGATCTTGTACAGTTAAATTTAAGTAGCCGGTTAAAGCAACAGCAAATTAAAAAAAAATTGCCAAGTGTAATCTAAAAGTCAACGTGATTAAAAGAAAATACGATCTTGTACTCGTATAGGTAAATTAAAGTAGCAACATGGTTGAGGCAACAAAATGTGAAACGGCAGTTTTATAAAAACTAACGATGCTAATAAGTTACTAAACATTTAGAAGAAAAAAATTATATTCAATAATTTTATGAGTGGTCTTAGTATCGCAAGATAGTCGAAGATATTAAAAAATGCCATGAGCTCAGCAGCAAATATAACCGAAGACCTCTGCAAGATATGTGATGGTAGGATCGAATGTGCACCAACAGCTATCCTCCTTATTTCTCTAGTCCATACATTGTACGGCCATATTGGACCGGAACCGGATTACTTTGGAAAGAACAAAGCTCAGTTGATGGGCGTGAATAAGAAATCGGAAAACAGTGACAACACTGAGAATAATTATAAACCCTTTGTGAAATATAAAACGCCAGTTGGAGCGCAGAAGGGAAGCGACGATCAACTGATTTCCCACGACAAAGAACTCGAGTATGACTTTGTTATTGTTGGAGGTGGCACTGCTGGATGTGTTGTGGCGAGTAGGCTGTCCGAAAATAGAAAATGGAGAGTTAGTATTCTTTTAACTTACCAATTACTGTGTTATTAATTATTTGGATGTAGTAGAGCTAGGCTGGATGGTGTTGTGGCTGCCACAGGAATGAGTCGGTTCAATCGGGAAATTACCACATTCCTACATTCATTCCAGCCTATTCAAAAGGGGAGGAGGGGATATTTGGTGTAGCTGTCACGCTTGGCGCAGTTCTATATTATTTTGAGTTATTATTAGGAAAATGCTGCTGGTAATCTCCGGTTTAGTTTTTCTCTGTCCCCTATTACGATACCCACAGGATGATGTGAAGTGGTGGGTTCTCTTACGCCATTAGTACTTGGCTAAAGTAAGGACCAAGCTCACAAAGAATAGTGTGAAATAGCAGCATTATTATGCTGTGTTTCGTGTAGTGAGGTTTTTTTTATAGGATAGGGTGACAAACGAGCACACAATCCATCTGATGGTAAGTGGTTGCTGCCATAGACATCTACATTTATCCTCAATAAAGAATCAAAATGCAGATGTCTGTTTTCCAGTAAAATGGGTCTCCGGTTCTCTACACTCACCATACGAAATACAGCAGTGTCAAGCTGCCATTTTACGCTGGTATTCAGTGAAAGCGTGGTCCTTCCCCGGTCGAACCGACCCATTCGTGCTACAACTATACTACCAATATAGCTGCAGCATGGCTCTACCACGCACCGTGAGTGTGTGAGTGTAGAGATCCGGAGACCGTTTTTACAGGTACGAGGCATTTCATCCTAGTCTTCAATGGTGGCAAGGCCTTATCATTCTTAATCAAGGATAATAGTAAGGAAGTAAATGTGAAGAGTAACCTAAAATTGTCTTTAAATATATGTAAGAGTTCCTGGGCTACAGCATCTACTAAACATCAGGTGAACGATATTCTTATTTGGCACCAATCTACAAAAATTAATTCGTATATGACTTTGCTAAAGTTCCCATTGTTGGACACATACCTCGTTTTATTTATAAAGGATTATGCAGCTGTTAACTGTTGAACACGGACGGCGCTTTATTCCTAAGGATATATTATCCAGCAGTCAGTCCGCCGCACTGCTTCACTGCAATAATGGACTGAAAATGTCTCCAATTTTTTTAATTTTCTCAGTGATGCAGATTTTCTCAAGATGTCACCGTCGGGCAAGTGGTATGGCAGCAATTTTTTTTATATTTTCATTGGCGCCGACAGGGGTTGATTTCTGGGTCGTTCGTGTAATTATGTAATTGATAGCATGCGTTTAGTTGATAACCACTGCTCAACTTTAGAGTATTTTTTATAGAATAAGGGTGACAAACGAGCACAGAGTTGTTGGTAAGTGGATACTTCGCCCATAGATATCTACATCTATCCTCGATAAAGAATCAAAATACAGATGATACCACCGCTATGGGCTTAGATGGAATGCCTCGTTTCCAGTAAACGGGGTCTTCGGTTTTCTACATTCATCATACGAAACACAGCTGCTATTTTATGCTGGTATTCTGTGAGCGCGTGGTACTTCCCCGGTCGAGCCGACACTTTCCTGCTACAACTATAATATAACTGAAGCATTACTCTACCACATATAAGTTGATCATTCTGATTTGGCATTTCAAAATTCCAATTTAATTATCTCTTACAAACATAATGCAAGAAATATATTTATCGGTTACATGTTTCTTTAAGAATTGTAACCTTGTGATCACTCAGGTTCTGGTAGTGGAAGCTGGTCCAGAAGAACCGAAGATGGCACTCATTCCTGGTCTCACTAGTGAATTCAGGGGCTCCTCCATGGACTGGCAATATTCAATGAGACCAAAAAAGGGGTAAGGAATACTATTACACTTTACTATTGCCTTAAGCGCAAAGCACATAATATGTTCTACTAGCAATTAAAAATCAAGATTTCAACGTTTTGTCGCATGAAATCGTATCTAGCAATCATATTGAACATATAAATAATATAAAAAGCACATGGTCAGAAAGATAAATGATTGTTGAACTTATTAATTTATTTATATTTGCAACTCAGTCGTTTATATTTACATTTATATTATTTAAACTATTAATTTATGTACGCAGTTCGCACTTGATTAGAATGTCCAAAAAATAAGTCATATTATTATGCCTTTTGGTATTTTAGTTCCTGATAAGTCTAGGTGCTGTAAAATTTATAAATAAGTATAGCAAAATAAAACAACCCATTAGTAAATAGAGCAACATGTCAATAATATTAAAGTCAAGGCATAAAACATAAAATTACTATGTATTTTTATGTTTAATGCGGATTCCTTGCCGTTGCTTTTGGACAAGATCTTGTTTCTTCTTGCGAACCAGTGTAGAATTTGACGCACGTACTCTTATGAACGCCAAAATCTACACCGGTTAAACGTTAAATAAGCCTAAATTGAATAAAAAGTTTTGACTTTGACTTTTATTTTATGTTTTGGATATAGTTTGCTTTAATATATTTTTTTATGTCTATCTTTATTTCTTGATGTAGATATGACATAAGAGATTCCATTACCACATATCAATCCGAGGGTGCTATAAGAGGTGACAGACGGAAGTAGATGGGCAGCAGCATCTTACTGATATCAATTTAAAATATTAAAATTAGCTGTGGTTGTCCATCCCACAATTTTACACTTTTTTCAATTCTCACAATTTTTTCAAGACGAACAGAAAAACACTTCTTACACTTCTTCACTTCTTTCACTTACTTCATCATCATCATTAAACCTTTCCTCAAATGCACTGTTAAGCATAGGCTTCCCCCAAGGAATGCCACAAAACACGATATGTATAATGAATAAGAATAAACTAAAAAAAATACGTACCAAAACAGAGCTTACAAATAAATAACTAATGTTTTCTTTTATAATGCTAGATTGACCCAGTCGTAAGAGATGGACCTTAAAGTACACTGTTGACTACGTATTCAACAATGAATGAAAAGTGAAAATGAAAAATAATTTATTTGACAGTTTGCACCATAACATAAAATTTAACAGCGATCCACGAACGACTCAGCTCAAAGTGAGAGCAATAAACACAGATTAACAAAATAAAAATAGTGCTCGGCTGACGTACCAAAGTTAAATTTTTCCTTTCTTTAAATTGGTGTATTAATGTGGTTTTTTAACAATAGCTAACACATTTTTTTCAGATTCTGTCAAAATCGTTTTAAATTGGGCTGCGAAGTAGTCCAAGGCAGAGTCCTTGGAGGCACGTCATCTATTAACGACATGGCGTACATGAGGGGAAGCCCCGCTGATTACGATGAGTGGATGCTCAACGGTAATGATGGATGGAGTTTTAGTCAATTACTGCCTTACTTCAAATACTCCGAAGGGAATTATGATAAAGATATCGCTAAGAATAAGTTCTTTCACTCCACGCAAGGACCTTTGGACGTTGGAAGATATCCGTACGTCGATGATAACGTTGATGTGTTATTAAGTGCGTTTAACGAACTTGGATATAATTACACTGATATCAACGGCCGGAACCAACTAGGTTTTATGAGGATACAGACAATGTCATATTTCGGAGAGAGAGTGAGCGCGTATACAGCATTCATTGATCCCATACGTAAACTGAGATCTAATATTGTCATCGAAACAGAAGCTCTTGTAACTAAAATTTTGTTTGAGGACTCTCAAGGCTCTACCAGAGTAGTAGGTGTAGATTATATTAAAAACGGTACAAAAATAAGAGTAAAGGCAAAAAAAGAAGTCATTTTGTGCGCTGGTGCGATTAACACGCCTAAATTATTAATGCAGTCCGGAGTGGGGCCGAAGGACTATTTAGAGTTTTTGAACATCAAAGTGTATAATGATTTGCCGGTCGGAGGAAACTTCCATGATCATCTGTCTGTCTGTCTACCAGTCGTCAAACTCAGTAAAACGGCAACTACGTCAAAATTTTCGGAGAAGCTGAAAGATATATCTTCGTACTACTCGAAAGGCACGGGACCACTATCAGCTAATTTTCAAGTTGTCGCTTTTATGGAGACCACATTATCGGACGTACTTGGCACACCAGATATTGAAATGAGATTTCGTGGCCACGACTCCAATATGTATTACGATAAAATTGATATGTGCGTTTCTCTTCTAACACCTAAAAGCCGCGGACAAGTTATTTTGAATGCAACTGATCCAGTGTTTGGGAAACCTCTTATTTATCCAAACTTTCTTAAAGAGAAATCGGATGAGAAGAAACTGTTGGAAGGTGTACATGAAGTTGTAAAACTTTTTGACACGGAAGTTTTTAGGACTGCCGCGGTTGAATTCGATCCTCGTCCTATCCTGAACAATGAGTGTAAAAACTATGAAAAAGTCTCCGAAGGTTTTTGGGCATGTATAGTAAAACATTTTTCAAGTCCGTTGCATAATTATGTAGGCACTTGTAAAATGGGGCCCTCCAAAGACCCTGAGTCTGTAGTTGATCATAATTTAAGAGTATATGGCATTTCAAATCTTAGAGTTGTTGACGCTTCAATCATACCTAAAATTACTCGAGGTTCTACTGCTGCCCCTGTTATAATGATAGCTGAAAAAGCAAGTGATTTAATAAAAACAACTTGGTATTAAATAGAACTTTTATTTACAGTCTTAACAAATTACCATCTACGTCACCTTCTATAGTACCGTCCATTGTTTTCCTTCCAATCTGTTTTAATAAGTTTAGCGCCTTTCTCTGCAATCATTACCGTCGCTGCATAGATACTACCACGAACATGCGTTGGCATTACAGAAGCATCGACGATTCTTAAACCTTCAATGCCGTGAACTCTCAACTGGTAATCGACTACAGATGTTGTACTATTTTCCCCCATGCGGCACGTGCCAATGGGGTTACTCATAGCTTTTGTGTAATGTCTCGCTATACAGTTCCATTGGTCTCTGTTCCGTAATTTGTCGCATGGGAATAAATCTATTGGAGCAAATCTAATATCAGCCTTTTTCAATTCCTTCGTATCCAGTAACTGGAGTGCAATGTCAATACTATCGACTAAACTATCTAAGTCTTCGGATTCCTTGAGAAAGTTAGCTTGAATAACAGGTCTCCCGTATTTTGGATTTCTCTTATTTAACATTACCTTTCCTTTACTTTTAGGCCTAAGTAGCACAGGATATATTATAATGAGATTATAGTACGGCAACGGCATATTAAATTCTTCGATAGCATGGACACTGACGTTTGTAAGTAGGAATTTATCGCTTCTGATAAAGTTTCCTTCGAAAGAAAACTCAACATCAGGGGCGTTATTATCATTTTCGTAAAGCTTTAAGAAAGCAGATAATTGGTTTATACCTCGAGTCGCTAACGGTCCACTCCGAGACTGGAACCAAGTTTTAAAATCCTTAATAATTGTCTCTTCATTGACTGGAGGAATATCGTTTACAAAAAAAGCGAGACCCCCAGTTGTGACTTGGTCTTGATAGTGAGATCCAACCGGTAGGTCATGTAGTACAGTTATATTGTGTTTTTTTAATTCAGCCTTGGGTCCAATTCCTGATAGATGTAACAGTCTCACATTGTTGATAGCTCCCCCGGCTAATATTATTTCACGCTTAGCATAAGCCAGATGTTCTTTTCCTCTTTCACTTTCGTAGATAATCCCATCAATTGCATTCTCCTGCTTGTTTATGATGATTCTGGTGACAGTAACTCTGGTAATCACCACCAAGTTTTTCCTTTGCCTTACGGGCTTTAGGAAAGCGCTGTTAGTACTTAATCTGGTGTGATTTAATATTGTAAACTGATTAATAACTACAGCTTCTGGGACGTTGGTGTTTATGTCCAAAGTACGAAGGCCCATTTCGGAAAACGCATTGGTAAACATTTCTACGAATCGGTCAGCGTGCTTGAACCTTTGCACCCGCATTTCTCCGCCGCGAGAATGGTAGAAAGAGTTCATTAGTATGTCGTAGTCGCCTTAAAACATAAAAAAATTTGTTTTACCTCTTAAAACCAAGGTCGTGATCACTCTTAACTGAAGTTTTGTTACAAAAAAGAACTGAGCCTCTAAAGTAGAATTAAAATTTTTATATTAGAGTAATGTATAATGAAAAATGTATAAATAGTCGTGTAAGAACTATGCAAGATAATCCATCGACTCCTGTCGTTTAATTTGAGTTGAAGTGTGATAAATTGTGCGTAATTTTTATATGATTTTAATATGTCTTACCATTGTCCTCGGAAGCCTTGAAATATTCCAGCAAATTCTCAAACTGCCACCCCAAGGAGCCGAGTTGTCCGGTGTTATGCCAACCATCGTAATCCTTCTGGTGTCCCCGAGTGTATTTCATGTCATTGGTGACACTAGAGCCACCCAACACTTTGCCAGTCCTGACTTCACAGGCTCCTCCGGGTCGCGACAAACAAGAAAATCCATTCCGTTCTGTTCTATAGTTCCACAGGATCGGGCGAAAGTCCTTCGTAGGAACGCCTGGAATGTCATAATCTATGTTCTCCTCTTCGCCTGCTTCCAGGAGTAAGACCTGTATTAGGGATTATGTTTTTTAATGTATTTTCGTTTTATCGTTTTTAATTACTTACAGTTACTTCTTTAAATCCGCTTTAAATGATCCGTGTTAGCTTAGGTGCTATGCGTTCGCCGTAAATTATACACCACGTCGAAAACCCAGGTTCGATCCTAGCCGGCACCGGAAATCGGAAATTGTTTGTTTGTAAAAATTTAAGTGTTGATTTACCTCGTTTATCGGTGTTGAAGACAGCATCGTAAGGAAACATGCATTTTTGAAGAATAACATTTTAAAAAATAAAATATTTCGATGAAATAACATAGTGTCATAGATTAGAGGTTATAAAAAAAGTTTAGTTTAACCTTAAAATTATTTTTAGCCAACTTTTTAACTTGAAGCACTAAATTAGGCTTCGATTTTAACAAATGATATTTACGCAAAAGCAAGTCTTATTTGACAGTATTCCGATGATATCCTGGACGTCAGTCTGAGCGAGATTAGAATGGCACCTTAAAAACGGCAAGGCCCCGGGCGAGGATGGAATTACATGAAAGTTTCTGAAAGCGAGTGGAAAACCGGTACTTGAAGTCCTTCAGAAGCTCTTTTATTCCGTCCTCCATGGTGAGACTACTCCAGAGGCGTGGATCAGAAGTGCAGTGGTCTTGTTCTTCAATAAAGGCCACAACACTCTGTTGAAAACTACAGACCGATTTCCCTTCTGAGGCGCGTCTACGTGCTGTTTTCGAGAGTCATTACGAATCGTCTCTCACGCAGATTCGACGACTTCCAGCCTCCGGAACAAGCCGATTTCCAATAAGGTTTTAGCACCATAGACCACATACATACCTTTCGGCAAATTGTATTAAATTAAATCGGTATACTATCATTGCACAGGTATCATAGATTAAGAAAATTTTACAATTGACGATATCGCGATATATACATACAAAAAATACCGTAGGTATAAATGAATTGAGAATCTCCTACTATTCTTAAAGTCGGCTAAAAATGACTTTTGGTAATCTAATATCTTCTATTAGCCTGTGTTCTGAACAAAGAAAAGAGTATAGAACTGCCGACTTACCTTCCATTCGGGCACAGCTGAAAGCCTGTTCGCCAGCACGCATCCAGAAGTGCCTCCGCCGATGATAATGAAGTCGAAGACACTGTTCCTTAAGTTCTTTTCATCAGCCTTACTCCGAGTTGCCTTGGAGAACAGATCACCAGTAGCAGCGGTAACGAGGGTGATGAGAAGGGTTAGTCTCAATGAATGTGTTCCGGAGTCACTGAGACAATCATAAATTTTTGGTCTAATTTTAATAAAATGAATGTGGAATATCCGTGTAGTAGGTAACGGTAAACGGTAGGAATATCCACTACCTCATTTCATACCGTGGGTGTGACAAAAGATGAAAAAGGGAAACAAGACACGAAGAAGATGGGCAGCGGCATCTTTCTAATAACAATTAAAAATAAATGAAAATCTGCGGTTGCCAACTCACCTGCCAAGCCTGAATATTCCCGCTATGAATCGATCTATGGGGGGGGGGGGGGGCTATGTTCAGCAGAGGACTTTTGATAGGCTGTTACGTAACTTTAACTAGGGATTTTATATTTAAAAAAACTGAAATAACAAACTAACTTACAGTCTAGTCTACCTGACGGTAAATGGTTATGATGTGAGTTATGAGGAATGTTAAGCTTATATACTACAGTGAAACCTAGATAACTGGAACCTTAAGTGACCTGCAAATTTGTCTCACATAAAGAGGTATTCCACTTACCCAGTGTCTCAGATATCCAGGTAGAAATAATTATCTGTCTCATTTACAGAAGGTTCCATTAATAGAGGTGAGAATAGAGGTTATTTCAGTTATAGATGTGCGATTATTAAATAAAATAACGCATTTTGTAAATATACTTAATACATAAACATCCGGACGATAGCAAAACCAAACTAAAACTGGAGGTCGCTTTTTCATAATTAACCAAGTGCGGGATTTGCGGGTAGAATAAAAATTACTAAACAAAACGGTATACGAAATATAGTCTATACGGTATACAAATATATTGTAAAAGAGGTAAAATATACTCGTTGTCTCAATTATAGAGGTAGTTATGATGATAAAATCGAAAGAATTAATCCCAGATATAGAGGTTTGTTTTGTCTCACTAACAGAGGTAAATCAGTGCTAAAGTGTCGGTACCTAAGCATGAGTTCCAGCTATGGGGGTTTCTCACTTATCCAGGTCCCACTTAACCAAGTTTTACTGTATATTATATGCATGCAACTGCGGAAGGCGCTATTAAAATTAGGCGCGAAATTATTAAAAAATTATTTCACGCGTCTCTCAGCTAATTAATTTTCACATCTATAATGTAATGGACTGCCTCAGGGAAACGCCTGATGTTATTTGTCGTATCATTCATGAAAAATTCTTCATATGAGAGAGGTTCATGCTCAGCGGTGGACGGTCAGATGCGGAAGGTAAAGCAGCAGTGGGTTGTATAAAGTTTCTAAATCTTCTTTCAACGCAATTCTGACAATTTCATGGACTTTGTTTGGATGGATTTTGAACCATTAGTTAGCTCCCTATTATTTTTAATACGTTTTCCGAATGTCGATTATCTGTCACCATTACTCAAAACAATAAGTATGTATTTTAGCTACGAGCACAAACACCAATTAAACACAAAGATAAATTAGAGATTGTCTAACCTCAAAAACACTTCCAGCTTCATGTCGGACAGATCACAATCAAGAAAACAAAACCTAACGTTCAGTAGTCGACCGATAAATGAGTTATGTGAGTGAACCAAACAGTGCGTACGAAAAGGAAAGATTCTCCACGCTTCATCGAAATCAACGTCCTGAGTTTCGAAGGTAATAATTGTTGTGCAAGTGAGGATACCATACTGTTGTTTTTTTTATTATCGACCGCTATTACATAATGCATGACGTCCGTTACAATGTAATTAATGCTGTTATATCAATTATATTAATGTTATGCGATTGCTAGGGGCTTCCGATTTTTAACAGTTTTCGACGAGGTTTTGACCTTTGTTATTTGTAAAGCTGAAAGTATATTGCTAAGCACTACCGCCTTCAAACCACTTAATTCGCTTTACGTGGTAGAGTCATGCTGCAGCTATAATATGGTGTAACTCGGACTAGAACCAGATCGACTCCAACGGGTACGGGTCCAACGGGCAACGTAAAATAGCAACTTCATACTGCTGTGTTTCGTATGGTGAGTGACGACTGGAGATCCTTTTTACTGGAAACTAGACATTCCATCTTAATCCTCATGAGTATAAAGCATTTGCATTTTGATTTTAAATCGAAATCGAATCAATTGATTAAATGTCTATATTATTACAGCATTCACTTATGATCAAGTGGACTGTGGGCTCTTTTTTCACCCTTACTCTATAAGAAAATCGATATCGATAATATATACACATATAAATAAAATTCAAGTGTCTGTTTCTAATATCGGAATAACCGACTTATATTGAGCTGAGATTATTTGTACGTTTTTAAGACATGAACAACCATTTTCAAACTTTTTATCTGGCTGTCTGTCCGGGCTAGTCTTCGGAAGCGCCGAACCGATTGTAATGAAACTTCATCAACAGGTAGAGAGGCCAGGAGTGATCTAGAATTTATTTAAAACTTTATTTTGAAAAATCAAAATTAAAATATGAAATAAATGGTATTTGCTACATTAATAGATCCTACCCATTCGAGGCCGGGGCGGGTAGCTAGTCGTGGATTAAATTTAACCGCTTTATCAACCATGTGCCATCATCATTAACAGCAGTCCTTAAAAGTCCACAGCGTAAGCTCTCACGTTGTAGGGAGAATTTGCCTTATTCGTTATGTTTGACAAATTTACGATCGCAGTGCCCGAGTACAGTCTAACTTATATTCTTAGACTGTGACCCGAGGCCTCGCAAGTTGGACGACTTTGTCCGTCACCCAAACAGATGCAACAAACTATGAGTGTAGATATGCTATTAGAATGGAACCTGAGACCAACCAAAACATTCATAAAGCTATATACCACAGGCATCCGAAGTTTCCTTACCGTCATAAAGCATAAACTACTGGTCAGTTAATTTCCGGAGTAAGTTGTTATCTAACTCCGATAGGGTTGGTTCGCTGTCACAAAATACAATTTAATATTTGAAGACCTTTTGAGGGTCATTCAAACTAGGCACTAAGAGTAGATACAGATAGTATATTACATACGAGTAACTTATGTGCTTGACTAGAATAAAAATAGCTTTTTTAAAATTATTTTTACGGAATTTATTACGTTTAATTGTAATGATTTCAAATTAAACATGAAATTTTAAAGAGATGAAGTTTCAACAACTGACATAAAATTTGTTTTTGTTAATTTGTACTATTATTTGTGTGTGTTTAAATGAAGCAAGTACATGTGTCAACATAAATCACATATATATGAATATATTAATGTTTTTTTTATACTCTCCAAGGTTCCGTGCTTAACATGGTAAAATTAGTTTTTCATAAGTAAATACAGCAACTCATTATATAAAATAATATTTCTTATTTTATTTAGTTTAAATTTAAATGTAATAATTTTAATAAGAAATAATATTTAAAAAGGATTTGTGTATAATTTACTATTTTTAAAATAAAAAATTCAAACTTAAATAGCGCTATCTATCGTCACAAAGTAAAACTAACATTTATTGATATCACGTAAAACTTTCACAATACAACCCACAGATGGCGCTTAGTTACACTGACAACACGGAAATTTAATTTAAGTAGTCTTTTATTATTTAACGGATACTGTTAAAATATGATAAATATAAAAGGTTATTAGGATTACGAAAATAACAAACATGAATCAAGAAACGAAATTTGTGTATCAGAAGATTATTACATTAAAAATTAAAAACTAAATTTTTATATAAGTACCTACTTAGTATAATTTCCTTCAGTCAATAGGTACCTATTGCTTTAATCTTAAAATAATAGCTCATAAACCACGTCGTCTAGAACAAAACATGAGAGTTATTATTCGGTGGACCAATGAACGCAAATTAAGCGCCGGATGCACCAGCATCGTCAAGGGCTAAAGACGCGAGACGTCTGGGTCTGGTAAGTAGGTATTGCGATCGTCAATGCGCTTGACAAGTGTGATGTTTAACGCAAATCCTTCTTACAACAGAGTGGAGCCCATCTAACAGTAGACGTTTATGGGCTGACAATAAAGAAGAAGACCGTACTTGCAATGCTTCACGACAAATGGTGCGAGAGTAGTAATGAAGGCACGTGTTCTCTTTAGCGAGAGATTAGGTTTAGTAGGTACTTTTAAATAAATAATTAAAATAAATAAATAATATTAATTAAATTACTTATATTAATGTTATTTTACGGGGTCTTAAAGGAAAATAACAAGTGGTAAAAAAATCGAAATCGGACTTAGATTACCTAGAAAAAAGTTACAGTCGAATTGAGTAACTAAGTACTCCTTTTTGAAGACGGTTATAAATATTTTAAATTCCAAAAATTAAAATGTATTAGTAACAATGTTAATGTCACAAATATGTTTTGTAATGCAGAACATTTTAATAGGTGGTGTGACCAAGCTATTTTTAAAATCATAGGACACTGTGAGAAAGTAATAGAAAAATAATAAAACTTTAAAATGTATTTGCTACATATGTAAAGCTTAATATTTTAAGTTAAGATTAATAATAAAACCAAATTTATAAAAAAGCTTTTAGAAAAACTTACTTCGCAAATATCCGCGTTATAAAATAAAATGATGTGTCTTACCTAGTATGAAGAGCACCTCCCGCCCTCCCTCAATTGCGTGCACTATCCCCGTCACCACTAATCCCAGCATCGCTACTCCCAACAACACTACATTAGGCAAGACACACCACTGACGATAATACGACACGTGTTTCGCCTCTACACGAGGCATCATCAGGTGATATAGACTAACCGCTAAGGATATTTGCGAAGTAATTTTTTCTAAAAGCTTTTATATAATGAATTTCCGCAAAGTAACGCCTGATTCTATTAATCAAACCAAATTTAATTGAAAAATTTAGTTTCTTAGTAATTGTATTACACAGTGAGTCTATAATAAAAAAAAAAAAAAAAAAAAAACTAATTTCTCATTGCTTTATGTGTACACATAATTAGGAAATATATGGCTTAACTGAAAAGGCATAATATTATTACATATTAAAAACATCCGATCTAATAAACTCAGAATGTCCACTGCTGAACATAGTCCTCCCGCTCAGATTGACTCAGACTAAGAGTATTCATTTTATTTTATTTATTACTAAAAGTTCTTATTATTTTTAATTATTATTAGGGAAAGCTGCCGCCCATCTTCTGTTTCAGTTACCTACCTCAGTTGCCCTTCAGTTGTGTCGACACACGGGATTATATGAAGTGGACTAGAAACGTAATTAATGATAAACTCTCTTAATAAATACAGGTGTTTAGTCATATATGTAGTGGTAGTGGTAGTGTAGTATAATGGTGTGGCGCCGTGGTGGTATAAACGCCAACGAACGTGAACGATATAAATACAGGTATATATATATATATATATATATATATATATATATATATATATATATATATATATATATATATATATAATCCGGTATAAATATTCCAGAAAAGTACTGCAAATCACTAGGTAAGTTAGAACTTTAAGTAAGTGTTAAAGTGCAAAAAGCATTTGCGCGCTTCGAAGTCTCATTCCACTATGACAGTTCTATATCTGACAATATAATATTAACACTCTTGTATCGTGGTGTGAAAGCAGCCAATTGTTAAATTAGATTAATTTAAATAATAAGTTTAATTCAAAGTTTGTTTACTAACGAATATTAAATAGAGACAATAAACAATACATCTCTTCAGGAATTAGTCGTCTAAAGTACTGGAAGTATGGCCACGGCACACAAGAAAACATTAATAAATAGCTAAGTTGCCGATAAGGGTTGATTCATTGCGGTGGCGCACGTTTAATTATTGAGTGCGGAACCGGAGGCGCTCGACTTCAGCTATGAGTTATGACACAAAGTTCACCGTCCACTCCCGCTCTCCTATGCGTGCAGTTACGTTTATCTGTTCCGGTGTCGGTTAAGCCTTTGTAAGGCTATATATTTACATTGTAAAACTATACTGTATGCTAGTTGATGTAATAAAACATTCTTCTCAGGGTATGATCATGGGGTGCGAAGTCAGAAGTCCTCCACGTGTGCCTGGTAGTTGCGGGTCCCTCTCGATACGTCTGGAGGGAAGAGCAGCTACTGGGCCGGTGCACCCTGGGCGCGGCAGTAATCTTCCTCGAGAAATGAGAAGAAATTCTTACTCCTTGGGGAAGGTTACTGCCGCGGCTAATTATTCTGACATGGGTGGGGTCCGTCCCGGACCAACGGCGCGTCCCACTGCGTGACCCTCTGATCAGCAGAGGGCATAGCAGAGGAGTGAGGGCGGGCTCGGTGTGCACTTACCCTGCCTCCGGGCAGACAGTGAAGGATTCATCCTTTGCTGTCACCGCCGGTCTCGTAATCCCAGTATCGAAGTGTCGTGGATCATGTCTCGCGGCTTTGATTGGGACCGAGGGTCTTGGCTTAACCGCCCGGACCGCGAGGGAGAAAACCTCTATAAAAAGTTACCCCGAATCTCAAGCGGCGACGCACCGCGAGGGGATGGATGGCTGACGGGGTTCTATGAACAAATCAGTCGATAGTGCGCTCCTCGCCAGGGTACCTGCAGACCCCCTGGCGAGTAATAAATCCTCTAAATCTGCTTACCTTGGTAAGGGGTCACTGCCAAGGTGGACATTTAATTACTCCCATACTCGTGGGTACAAATATGGAAAATAAAGAAAAAAAAAAAACCAAAACCGCCGGCAACGGCAACGTAGAGGAGAGGAGGAACGATGCGGGGACAGAGTCCGACGCCGCATCGAGCAGCGTGGGAGGCTCAGAGAGCTCCCGACGCGTGGAGCCTGGGACCGCGGAGACCAGTAAGTTTTTCCGCAAGCGGTCCAGGTGGGATGGCGACCAGGGGTCGTCAGCCGGAGAAGAGGAGACTTCGGCCCGGAAAATCCCCACCAACAGGCGGGGCGGGCTGAGAGGCAAGGGGAGGGGGCCCTCTGACAATCAGAGGGCCGAACAAGCGGCAAAGCATGCCGAGGAGGGGCGCCACCCGGGCGATACGGCTCGGGTATCAGGCGAAGAGACGGATGCGACTGGCGGCTCCGAGGTGGAGCGTAAGGCCAGATTCGTAAAGGAGGTGGAGGCCGCGATCAAGGTCGTGGCCCACAAGCAAAAGGCCTCCTCAAAGTTAAAGGCCATTCCCGCGGCCTCCGCCTCCATCATGGCGGCTGCGGAGGCCAACTTTGTTGGGGCCGAGCTTAATGTAAACGAGGTAGCGGAGCTGCGGGCGGAAGTGGCCCGCCTGACGTCCGCCATGGAGACTCTCCAGAAGGAGAACGAGAAGCTCCGCGCAGACCTGGCCAGTCTACGTGAGCCTGCCTCTCGCGCGGCGCCCCAGACGCAGCGCCCAAGCCAGCCCGTGCCGGTGGAGAACCAGGTTCTGAACCTGGTCCGGCAGGAGCTGGCTGCCTTCCAGCACCGGTTCTCCGTGCTGGAGGGCATCGTCCTGCGCCCCCCCCTAGGGGCAAACAAGACGGCGGCGAGGCCGGCAACGGTCTCGTACGCGGCGGCTACAGCTGCCGCATCCAGGCCGGGGCCGTCCAGCCAGCCTTCGGGCGGGGCTGCAGTTGCCCCTCCTCCCCCTGAAAAGCCGGCTCCGGCAAAACCGGTACCGGCTGAACCGGCTCCGGCTAAGCCGGCAACGGGAAAGAGAGGCAAGGCGAAGACAAAAAAGGGCAAAGCGGCAGCACAGGTGGTGGCTGCGCCAGCCCCAGTGCCTGCGGCAAATGTGCCAGCGCCAGCGGCAAGCCAGCTGCCGCCGCCGCCACCGCCCCCGCAGCTCCCTACACCTCCCACGGCTGAAGCCGGTTGGCAGATGGTCGGGGACAAAAATAAGGGGAAGAAGGCAGCCAAAAAGGCCAAAGAGCAGGAGCGGCAGCGCCAGTTCAGGGCGCGCAAGATGGCGGCTAGGCTCCGCGCCCCGAAGACCGCAGCTGTAGTGATTACACTACAGCCGGACGCGGAAAAGAAGGGCGTTACCTACCGCGATCTGCTCGCGAAGGCGAAAGAGGCGGTGGATCTCGGGGAGCTCGGGATCACCGGGGGCCTCCGGCTCAAAGTCACCCAGACGGGGGCCCGTATGCTGGAGATCCCCGGGGAATCCAGTGGCGCGACCGCGGACGCTCTGGCTGCGAAGCTCAGAGCGTCCCTGGACGCGGACGAGGCCCGAGTGTCCAGGCCCGTCAGATGCGCAGTCCTGCGCATCATGGGTCTGGACGACTCGGTATCGGAGAAGGAGTTAGTGGCCGCCGTCGCCAGGTCCGGGGGGTGCACTACTGACCAGGTCAGGTCAGGCGCCATACGCCCGGACCAACAGGGTATGCATGCCGCCACGGTGTGCTGCCCTGTTACGGCGGCCAAAACCATAGTGGAGGGCCGAAGGCTTCTGGTGGGCTGGGTCTCAGCGCAGGTTAAGCTGCTGGAGCCCAGACCTCTGAGGTGCTACCGCTGTCTCGTGGGGCACCACGTATCTGTGAAATGCGCCTCGGAGGTTGACCGCAGTGGCCTTTGCTTCCGCTGCTGTCAGCCCGGGCACATATCGGCGACCTGCTGCGCCACGCCGCACTGTGATGCATGTGCGGCGACCGGCAAGCCAGCCGATCACCGGGCCGGAAGCAAGGCCTGCGTGCCACCCGCCAAGGCCAAGGCCGCGGGTAGGGGAGGGCCCTCCGCCGCCACCGCCTCTGTGGCCACCGCCGCAGTCGCGACTGCCGCCGCCGCCGCCGCCGCTGTCACTGTCGCTGCCGCCGCCGCCGCGACACCGACGCCCGCAGAGAGGCGCCCCGTGGAGGAAGCTGAAATGGAATGCCTATAACGGCCCCATTAAGCTTCCTCCAGGCGAATATCAACCACTGCGCCTGCGCTCAGGATCTGTTGCTCCAGAGCATGGCGCAGTGGTCGATCAACATCGCTGTGGTCGCTGAGCCGTATTTTGTCTGGCCTAGGGAGGACTGGGTGGCGGACCTTAACGGCTCAGTGGCCATCATTTCTTCAGCCGCCGCTGGTACCCCGACCCTTGAAGGTGTCAGGAGGGGTCAGGGGTGCGTAGCAGCACGGTTCGGGAAGTTCGTCGTTGTGGGGGTGTACTTCTCCCCGAACCGATCTCTCGCCGAGTTTCACAACTCTCTTGCAGAGCTGAGAGCAGTCGTCGTCGGAAGTAATCCCCTCCCCGTACTTGTCCTCGGGGACTTCAATGCCAAGAACTTGGCTTGGGGTTCTCGTCGTACAGATGTGCGGGGTAGGATGGTGGAAGACTGGGCTCTGGAGACAGGCCTGGTCGTCCTAAATCGGGGTTCTGTCCCCACGTGTGTGCGGATGCGGGGCGAGTCGGTGGTGGACATTTCGTTCGCTAGCCCCGCTCTGTCGCCGCGTGCCATTGACTGGCGTGTCATGGAGGGGGTGGAGACCTACTCCGACCACCGGTACATCCGGTTTGACGTCTCCACCCAGCCCTCGAGCGCGCCAGTCCAACAGGCCCCGAGTGGTCCGCGTTGGGCGCTGAAGCAGCTGGACCGGGAGCTCCTCCTGGAAGCCTCGATCGTGCAGGCCTGGGTGTCATCACCGGACAGGCCTGCCGACGTCAATGATGAGGCAGGGTGGTTCCAGGAGGCCATGTCCGAGATATGTGACGTGGCAATGCCCCGCGTCCGGCCAGGAAGCGCCCGGCGTCAGGTGTATTGGTGGTCGCGTGAGCTGACGTCTCTGCGCGAGGCGTGTGTCGCCGCGCGGCACCTGTACGCCAGGCATCGCAGGCTCCGCATTCGTCCACCGAATGCGGCAGCCATTGAGGCGGAGCTGTACGAGGGATACAGAGCGGCAAAGACCGCCCTCCGGGAGGCTGTCCTGCGGGCCCGGGATCGGGCCCGTGAGGAGATGCTGGAGACTCTCGATAGAGATCCGTGGGGGCGCCCTTACAAGATCGTGCGGGATAAACTCCGCACCTGGGCCCCCCCGCTGACGCAGAGTCTCCGGCCTCAGCTCGTGGAGGATGTGGTGAGCGCTCTGTTCCCTGCGCGCGGGGAACATCCGCCCCCGCCTATGGCTCCGCCACCTGCGGTGCCGGAAGCGGACCACCAGGACGACGACGACGACATCCCGGAAGGGACCGGGGTAGACCTGAGAGTGGCGGTACGTAGGCTCAAGGCCAGGAATACCGCCCCAGGACCCGATGGCTTGCCTGGCAAAGCCTGGGTCCTGGCCTCGGAGGCTCTCGGGCCCCGACTGGAGGGGCTCCTAAGCGCATGCTTGGAGAGAGGCCAATTCCCGCTTCGTTGGAAGACGGGGAAGCTGGTCCTCATTCGGAAGCCGGGGCGCCCTGCGGACTCTCCGTCCGCATACCGGCCCGTGGTGCTGCTCGACGAGGTGGGCAAGCTCTTTGAAAGAGTAATTGCAAACCGCCTCGCCGAGCACCTTGCGGGGACGGGGCCGGATCTTGCGGAACACCAGTTTGGTTTCCGCAAGAGGCGCTCTACGGTGGACGCCATCATGCGCGTGAGAGCCCTCACGACGGGGGATGCAGTGGCCAGGGGGGGGGTTGTCTTGGCGGTGTCTCTCGACATCGCCAACGCCTTCAACTCCATGCCCTGGAGCTGCATTAGGGAGGCACTCCGGTATCACCGGGTGCCGACCTATCTCCGTCGTATAGTCGGGGACTATCTGACGGACAGGGCCGTCATCTACCCCGGTCGAAACGGAGAGTGGAACCGGCGAGAGATGTCGTGCGGTGTCCCACAGGGTTCGGTTCTGGGGCCGCCCCTGTGGAACATCGGTTACGACTTGGTGCTGCGCGCCGACCTCCCTACCGGCGTCAGCGTAGTTTGCTACGCTGACGACACGCTGGTACTGGCACAAAGGGGGTCGTACGAGGCGGCGGCGGAAACTATGACACGCGGGGTTGCGATAGTCGTTGAGAGGATCCGGCAACTGGGTCTCGAGGTGGCTCTGCACAAGTCCGAGGCCATGCACTTCCATGGTCCTCGGAACAGGCCACCACCGGGATCCTCAGTGATGGTAGGAGGGGTATCCATCGGCGTCGAGTCGACGTTGAAGTACCTAGGACTCGTCCTCGACGGCCGATGGAACTTCGTTGAGCACTTCCGACGTTTGGCTCCCAAACTGGAACGGACCGGGGCTGCCTTCAGGCGGCTCCTGCCGAACCTGGGGGGGCCAAACGCCTCCTGCCGGAGGCTCTACGCGGGGATCGTGAGGTCCATGGCCCTTTACGGGGCCCCGGTGTGGGCGCGTGGTTTGGCGCGGCTTGCCGTCCACCACCTAAACGCGCCCCAAAGGGTGGTTGCCGTAAAGATGGTTCGCGGCTACCGCACGATCTCCCGCGAGGCGGCGAGCCTCCTTGCCGGATTGCCGCCATGGGATCTGGAGGCGATAGTCCTCGCGCGCCTGCACGAATGGCGCGCGGCAGCACTATGCCGGGGGGAAACCCCGCTGCCGCGGCAAGTTGTCGCGCAGCGGACAGACTTCCGGCATGATCTCATGGCGACATGGAGAGAGCGACTGTCGCAACCCCGTGCTGGGCACGCCACTATAGCGGCGATAAGACCCCTCTTTGAGGAGTGGCTTGAGAGACGCCACGGCGTCCTCACCTTCCGCCTGACGCAGGTCCTCACCGGACACGGTGTGTTCGGGAGGTTCCTGCACCGAATCGGGCGGGAGGAAACGCCCGGGTGCTCCCACTGCGAGGATCGACCGGAGGACACGGTGGAGCACACCGTGGAGGTGTGCTCTGCTTGGGCGGAGCACCGCCGTGTCCTCGTAGCGGCGATAGGCGGCGGCGACCTCTCGCGTCCGGCTCTGGTCGAAGCCATGGTCCGGAGCGAGACGGAATGGGATGCCGTCACCACCTTCTGCGAAGCAGTGATGCTAGCGAAGGAGGTGGCGGAGCGGGAGAGGGAAAGAGCAACAGCTTTCCTTCCCGGCCGCCGCGGGAGACGCCCCGGGCGTCGGGGGCTACGTCGTGGCCCCCGACCACCGTAGGCGCGGGCCTGTGGACGGCGAGCAATGGGTAGCTCGCCGTCCGTCCGTCTAACGACGACAGGCCGTGTCGACGGCGCGTTTTGTTCCACGCGCGCCTCAAAGAGCTGTCAGCAGCGTGAAGGGGCCCGCAAGGGCCGACGCCTGCCGGGGCTGCGGGCTGTTCGAAAGAGATACCGCGGCTCCGGAACGTAAGGGCACTGAAGGAACACGGATGGTTTTTAGTCAGTAAAAGTCTGACACTCCCTTCCGCTCCACCCACAGCGAAAGGCGTCATTAGATGATTTTCCATCCGCAAAAAAAAAAAAAAAAAGGGTATGATCATAACTACCTACTTAGAATTGCTACTTATATTTATTTAATATATAAAAGTATAAATTAGGGGAGAAGGGAGAAGGGGTTGTGACGGAAAAATCTTACATTTTTGTCGCCTAGCCCCCGTCCGCCGATACCGTCCGATAAGTAACTTCGTTCCAAAACTTCGTTCCAAAACTTCGTTCCAATATTTCAAGGACATGCGAAGTTCAACAACACGCTCTGGAGCAGCGCGGTACTATGATTGCTTCATAAGCCTCTCCACAAAATAAGAGAAGTTGAAGGAGGAGAGAATACCACCAGTTGGAGGTATATAGGCTGTAACTTTATTTTTTGAATAATATCTTAGTCACCAAGACACTACATCAGATTTTGATCTAAACGAGGATAGATATAGATATCTATAGGTCATACGTTTAAACTTTTATGCACAAAAGTAAAATCGTACATATGGCGGACTTAATGCTCTAAAGCATTCTCACTTAGTCAACCATTAGGCTACGCAGAGAGGACAAGGGAGGTAGAGAAAAAAGGTAACGGAATTCGAATAAACCAGAATATGTATTGAAGGTATTCTATACATATATCTGTGCCATGATAAATAAGGAAAATATGTGACGATAGAATAATTTTTTAGGAAAAAACGTTAATTCACACTTGCAATGCTTTACTAAAATGTTCACGAACTTTGTGTTTGAAAAAAAAACTTGTTGGAAGCGTTTTTAATGTCAAGCGGTATTTCGTTCCAGTCTTATAGCCGTAAGAGCGACAGGGTAGGTAGGACATTTAATCAGTACGGTGTAAAGGCGGTAGCAACTTTAGATTATCCGAAGAACGGTGAAAACAATTATGAATATCTCCTAGGTACTTAAATCTAGATTTCAACTACTCAGGAGCACAAGGATTGTTCAGGATAGTGAAAAGAGTGCAGAGTATTCTAACATATCTGCGCTGACGGATAGGCAGCCAGTTAAGCTGAGTACGAAAAGATGATATAATATATTTAAAATAATTTTCAAGCAACATAACTTATATTAGGTAACTTATAGTAGGTAAATTATATTAGGTGTGCGTGCAGTTGTAAACTTTTTTACGTGGTAGAGCCATGCTGCAGCTATATTAGTAGTATAGTTGTAGCACGAATGGGTCGGCCTGACCGGGGAAGGACCACGCTCTCACAGAATACCAGCGTCAAATAGCAACTTAACACTGCTTTGTTTCGTATGGTGAGTGTAGATAACCGGAGACCCTTTTTACTGGAAAAGAGGCATTTCATCTTAGTCCTCACGGGTGACAACGCATCTGGGTTTTGATTCGCAAACGAGGATAGATGTAGATGTCATGGGCCACAGCAACCACTTACCATCAGGTGGACTGTGTGCTCGTTTGTCACCCTATCCTATAAAAAAAGACTTTTTATATGCTGATAAAAAAAGAAAGAAAAGAGATACATGCATGAGTGCGTGTTAAGAGGTTGAGGTATGTGCTGGAGTGGAGTGAAGGTTTGGTAAGTGATGCAAGATGTCGATGGATGCAGGTGGTTTTTGATCGTGATTTGTGGCATTCCTTGGAGAAGGCCTATGATCCACAGTAGACTTGTAATGGTTTTTTTTATAGGATAGGGTGACAAACGAGCACTCAGTCCACCTGATGGTAAGTGATTGCTATGATCCATAGACATCTACATCTATCCTCAATAAAGACTCAAAATGCAAATTCATTATCACCCGTGAGGGCTAAGATGGAATGCCTCTTTTCCAATAAAAGGGTCTCCGGTTCTCTACACTCACCATACGAACCACAGCAGTGTTAAGTTGCTATTTTACGCTTGTATACTATGAGAGCGTGGTCCTTTCTCGGTCGAGCCGACCCATTCGTGCTACAACTATACTAATTGTAGATAAGAGTAAGGTTGTTATAATGATGAGAATGATGAGGGTCTAAGTTACTCTATTACTTAACTTAGAAGTAATTAACTTAGAAGTAACTCTTAGAGTAAGAAAAGCTATGATTTTATTTCCAAAAATCATCTTAATATGTCACTGAACAGTTTCACGGTTGAAATATTCCTGTGTTCAGTGATCCTCATCATTGGACCCTTATTAAATCCTAGGGTAGTGACATAAAGCCCCGGTGTCCGAACACCTCGAGAATACCCTCTCATTGTAGATAACTGACGTCTTAAGGAGAAACCTACACAAGAATCTTTTTCTATAGTGTTATTAATCTTATAGAAATGACGTCAGATACTGAAATAGATATTAAAATTTTTGTAGACATTAATATGTCAATAAAAATTTTAAATATCTTTTTTTAATTATTTTAAAATATAATATACCTTCTGGATTTTCTCATGTATCGTATACTTTAGAATATTCTCCTGTATCGTGGCAGCAGTTTACACACCTAAATTCCACAAGGACAAACATGCGGGATTTAAACCCACGATTTTACTCATGCTGGGGCGTTATATATTAATCATAGTTTTATGTGAAGTCACCCAAGTTTTCTCGTGAGTGAGGAAAAAGAAAAAATGTCGGTCCTTCCAATTTGGTGCCGAAATATACGTTCGATTTTTTCAATTCATAAAGTATACATTATGAAATTAAGAGCCATGGTAACCCGGAGGCTAAGTGCTCGCCGCAAATTTCTCAGTACACGAGCAAGCCAAGTTGAATTTGCGCGAGCACCAATGAAATTGTTATTCGAGATTTTTTTATTGCTGTTTTGCCACATGCCCGGCGGTGAATGAATACATCAGGAGGAAACATTTATGTCTGAAAAATAAATAAAATTTTTTGAAGATATGTGAAATCCGCCAACACGCATTGGGAGCAATGCGGCGGATATTTCTTTGCCTTAAAATCCTGACAGATATGAGAGGAGTTCTATATGGATGTATACAGGTTGTAACTTAAATTTACTTATTTTTCTAGACCGAAAAGGACCTCTAATCACTATCTCGAAATGTGTAGATATCTTATATTTTATATTTGGACTTTAAAATATCCAAATGGAAGATAAAAAAAACAATAAATAAATATTTCAATGTTAATTAAAAAATAATCAATTTGAGTAGAGGTAGTTCTGGAACATCGTTTGCTCTACAGCCCGATCTTAAGGGTCAGTTAAACAAATCGACGACAGCATTCGTCCGAGATAAGGTAGTCGTAACGCGCAGCTGTCGTCTTAGAAGTGCGGCGATTAAACTTGGAATAGCGCAAGGATTCGTCCGGGATCGGACCAGGTGGGCTTAAAGTCGCAGTTCCACGGATTTATGCAGACGTTTGTCGATTGACGAGAACATTTAAATCCCAAATTAAGCCGAAACATAAGGAAATCAAAATTCCAAATGGAATTATTAATCCTAATACACACATATTTTGCAATATTATTTATAATGTGCGTCCATATTATTTAAATTGGTATTATCATAGATTTACTAACAACTTACCTCGTCAGCTACTTCGGAACGGATGATGGTCTCTTCAAACGGGCGATCAGCAGGCTTATTCGCTAATTTTGTTAGCATTTACATGATAGTCACTTTGTAGTACATTGCGTCCTATGTTAATAATATTTCAGCTGTTTTATAAAAACTATATAGCATTAAACACAATGTACTTTAAAGTGACTATAATTTTAATGTCAACGAGGTTAACGAATAGGCCTGCAGAGAATGGTTTCTGATTAACGATTAGAGTGGGTGTAATGTGCCAATACAGATTCATAAATTAGTTGTGCTCACGATTTTATGATAGGTTGACGACAAAGTAAGTACGAGTACCCTGAGCGCAAGTTTTCGATACTAAAGTTATCGTGTCTTCATTGATTAAAATACTATGGAAATATGAACAGCGCCCCTGGTGAAAATAAATAGAAATAGTTTTTGCAATACAAAGTCACTCTAAATGGCGATACGAATTCAATACAATAGAAAACTCATGAAAAGAAGTTGTTGATCATCTGGACCTACGTATACACGATACTTCATGTTCTCCTTTAATGTTAAGAGAATGTTTCAATTTCTTTTTTCAACTCATGACAGAGTTCTGCGGTCCTCATCTGATCATAAAATTAGTGTTCTAACTCATTTCACTGGATTCTCTAAGAACTCCTTTACTGTTCAGGGTTCTCTATACTGGAATTCTTGAACACCTTAAAACTCTTTGAAACAAGACATTGTTTCATGATAATAGTGATTTCATGTTATGTTTTTCCTACGTGGTAGACGGGTAAAGCTATGCTGCAGTTATATTGTGGTTGCCGCACGAATGGGTCGGCTCGACCGGGGTAGGACCGCACTCTCACAGAATACCAGTGTAAAATAGTAGCTTAATGCTGCTGTGTTTCGCATGGTGAGTGTAGAGAAGCGGAGACCTTTTTTAGATTTATCATTTACATTTATTTGCATTCTATCTCAGTCCTCGGGTGTATGATGGTTGCGACGAGAAAAATATGCTTACTTTTAAAATTCAGTATTCTTTATATCTCTATATAAATATAAAAATCGATGATAAATGTGGATGTCTATGAGCCAATGCATTCACTTACCATCAGGTGGACTGTGTGCTCGTTTGTCACCCTTTATCTATTAAAAAAAGTTATATGAATAATACGGTATGTATATAGTATGTACATATGTATATAATTAAATAATACTTATATTTATATATATATCTATATTTACATATATTGTATGTATAGTACAATGGACTGGTAGAGAATGCCGACAGGCATTAAGTCCGCCCATTGATATCTTAGTTGTAAGGTGTTATAATAAAGCATAAATAAATACTGTGTAAGTCCAACATGTAACTGCGGTTCGAGTTGGAGCAGAATGTAAACCCCTAATTTAAACGCTAAATTTGAAGCTGTGTCTGTTATCATGGTGATGATTATGGTATATGTTAAACGTTTTCTCGAAAAATGAACATATTTTCTCGTACCTACGTTATATAGGACGTAAATCTTCTCATAGAACACTATTCAGCTCAGGCACCCTATTCAGATGCCGTAAAGGTTACTTTAAATCGATCGAATCTCTAATATAAAGCTAAAAGCATTTTTGTTAAAATCGAAATACTTACATGTTTGAACAGAAGCAAACTTGTACCACCACTAAAACATTAGTGGAACGTATTTAACGTTACCTGTAACAAAAAAAAAACATTAGGAAATTCCTAATATTGGGTTGAATGCTTTTTCATAAAGTAAGAAATGGAATATGATAAAGATATTAACCGAATTGAATTGTAAACAAGAATATGAACATTTTAAAATTGCTAGATCGCTCATATAAGTACATTATTTTACTTAAATTTCCATTTATCCATCCCTAACAACCTATTACGGTCACTACTGATCATAGGCTTTCCTCATAGATTGCCTCATAGGGCGGATTTTTCCATAGTTCCCACTGGTTCCCACGCTTTGCAGGCAACGTTGTTTTATAATTTGGTCTGTTATCAGGAAGATGCTGCTGCCCATATCCTGTTTGACATTTCCTTTGTCGTCCTCTTACGAAACCCCCCGTGGGTTTGATGATTTGGGTAATGGATTAGTGGAGTGGTCTCTACACGACCAACTCAATATAGATTATTTCAATTACTACTTCAGTAAGGATTAATATAGATTAAACATATAAATATCTGTTGTCAATAACAAAAAATGTTATCAAACAAAACAGTCCAATATTAGGACTTTTTATATTAATTAAGTTCATGCTATTACAATACAGTACAATATCTTAATTGCAGGCAATAACATAGGCCAATAGCAAAGAAATGTACATAAAATAAACATCTAATCCCTTTCAGAAATATAAGTAATCCTATGTCTTGAAAATGAAAATAATGTAAACTGTTACTTGAAGAACTAGTCACATAATCATAACATCATTAACTCAGTTATTCGGTTTTCTTGAAAAAGATATGAATATACAAGGTTTAGCTTTACTTGAAACAATTTTGATAAAGTTGAGACAATTCTTAAAACTTAAATACCTGGCCACCTACCTAACATCGCCATCTGGTTGACAACATTTGGTGAACTAAATAGAAAGCTATGTCCTGTTTTCATCGCTAGATGGCGTAACCCACAAAAACAACATCTAATTTCAAAACGAATTTATTTGGTAAAGGATAGTTCAACCTTAATAGTGTAAACTTCTTAACTTCGATCCTGTCTTAAGAAACCATATTTACATTTTTTTTTATAGGATAAGGGTGACAAACGAGCACACAGTCCACCTGATGGTAAGTGGTTGCTGCGGCCCATAGACATCTACATCTATCCTCGTTTGCGAATCAAAATGCAGATGCGTCGCCACCCGTGAGGACTAAGATGGAATGCCTCATTTCCAGTAAAAAGGGCCTCCGGCCACCTGCACTCACCAAGTGAAACGCAGAGGTAAACCTCTACTTCACGCTGGTATTCTGTGAGGTCGTGGTACCACCCCGGTTCGAGACGGCCCATCCGTGCGACAGCAAAAGCTGCCGCGTGGTTCTACCACTGTTAAAAATACACACACATGTTAAAGTAAGAAAATATTTTCTTACTTTAACACGTAAAACTTATTTAAATTGAAGCTTTTTTATCTAGTTAGGTAGGTACTCCTAGATTTGTTTTGGAGCCTTGTCTATCACTTGTTTCTTTTGATCGCGAATCCTTTTAATCCAGTTCTGGATTTATATAATATATATAATAACTGGAACTCTGTTTGTACCTAGGAGTCTGTTTGAACAGGCACCCGCTGACCTATTTCTGCCTGCACTGATGTGTTTCGGTCTGAAGATGAATTAGGTACAGACTCTGAGGCATCCCATCTTAGTCGTCAGAGGTGACAATGAATATGCAGCCTTCCTTGTTTGAAGTCAGTAATTAGTTGCAGGTGTTAATGGATAGCCACTTACCATCTCGTGGACTGTATGTTCGTTTTTTTTTATGTATAATAAGGATGACAAACGAGCACACAGTCCACCTGATGGGAAGTGGATGCCGTGGCCCTTAGACATCTATACTTATCCTCAATTAAAAAACAAAATGCAGATGCGTTGTCATCCTTGAGGACTGACATGGAATGCCTCGTTTCCAGTAAAAAGTGTCTCCGGTTCTCTACACTCACCATACGAAACACAAAAGCATTAAGCTGCTATTTTACGCTGGTATTCTGTGAGAGCGTGGTCCTACCTCGGTCGAGCCGACCTATTCGTGCTGCAACTACAATATAGCTGCAGCATGGCTCTACCACGTAAAAATATTAATATTGTCACTTAAGTTTAATAAAACAAAACGATGACTTCATTCACTGCCTTAAATGTTTTATTGGAGTCGGCGAGAATTGAATTTGGTCTACTGTTTAGTTACTGCTTTTACGTAGTCACAAAATATAATAAACATCATTCTTTATAAGCATAAATATCAAATAGAAAAAAGCGATTAAGATAAACTTTGCTATTCCATTTCCTAATTAACAGATGCCATTAAAATATAAGACCTATAGCAACTATTCCAGAAATCATTTTCCTTCGTAAAGCATGAAACACCTCTCGGCACTGCACCGTTAGCTCGCCCGACAGGCAGACGTTTTAATATCATATACAATCTTTAGAATACCGGAAATGGGTCGCTGACACTAGTTTTTATGAGTCCCTTGTACTAAGCAAGCAAGAACATTGGATATAAATCATAGGAAAGATTATCTCTATTGCTTTATGTATGTTTTACAACAAACTGTAAGATGAAATCAAACACGTTTCGCCCTGTCACGTAATATATTCTTTCTCTCTTCTACCTCACATAATACAATCACTAATCTCGCTTACACACCATTTCAACTATTTTCTACCAACTTTAAAAAGGAGCCGGTACTCAATTCGACTGTATGTTTTTTTTATGTGTTTTACCTCATAACTTTTTACTTGGTGAACCGATTTCAATGATCATTTTTTTTTATTTGAAAGTTGGTACTTCACATGTGGTCCGATGTAAATTTGATCAAGGTCTGACCAATAGTTTTTGAGTTATTCTTAATAATTTATATTGAAGTCGGTTGTACAAATTTTTTAGTTTTAAATTATATTGTATCCCTTTCTTTTGTACCTACTCTATTACTATAATATCCATCACTTTTCACATTAAATTTTGTTCCTTTTTTAACTTTTATTCTTACAAAACAATGATACGGTAACAAAATTACAGATAAAAGTCATGTACAATCTAGTTAGTAATATTTACTATCACGATTAAAAAGATTAGTCAATCTCTGAGAGACAAAAATCATATAACAATAACAAACGGCCCATAGGAACCTACATCTATATTAAATTAGAATCGAAATGCAGATGCGTTGTCACCCTTGAGGACAAAGATGAAATGCGCAATTTCCACTAATAAAGGTCTCCTGTTATCTACACTCACCACACGAAACACAGCAATATTGAGGTGCTATTTCATGCAGGTATTCTGTGAGAGCGTGCTCGTACCCCGGTCGAGTCGACCCATTCGCGCCTCAACCATGATAGCTGCAGCGTGGCTTTACCACATATAGTGGGTAGAGCTGGCAATGCTGCAGCTATTATGCATATAGAGATTATGATAATGGGATAAAAGTATGTAAATGCAAGTAGGACGAAAGTGATGGTATTTGAAAGAGAAGAAAGTAAAACGATATGTGAAATAAGAATAGAATGGAGTTGATTAAGCATAGTGGATGAGTTTGTGTATTTGGGATGTGTATTGAGCAGGGATGGTAGATATGAAAGGATATAGAACGACGAGTGAATGCAGGAAATATACTGAATGGGGCTCTATACTCTCAATGTGTTAAAAAGGCACGTATATTCACAATGCTGTGTTAGTCCCTACTTTAATGTATGATTGTGAAAGTTGGGTGTGGCAGAAGAAGCACGAGAGTAGAATAAATGCTGAAGAAATGCGGTCATTAATTAAGGAGTATGTTAGGGCTGAATCTGAATGACAGGGTGAGAAATTGTATGATAAGAGAAGTGTGGTTTGGAAGATGATGTTGTGACCGAGGATTAAGAAAGGAATGCTTCGGTGGTTTGGTCATGGTCATGTAGAAAGAATGAAGGAGGAAACAGTGACAAAGCAAAGCAAAAATTGCAGATGTAAAGGACAGAGTCGGAAACGGACACCCTAGACGAAGATTTATCGATCAAATTGGCGATATATGGAAAATCATCCAGATTATGATATGCGTAGATATACGGATGTAAAGGAGGTGTGTCAGGATCGTTCCAAATAGAAGTTCGTAGTCTCTGCCTACCCTCTGGGTGACAGGCGTGAGTGCTTATGTTTATTATTATAATCCGATACCCTTATTACTGATAACGAGGGGTTCATCTCGGTCCTCGGTGTTGGTGACTGTTCGGCATTTAGAATATTTTACATTCATTCATTCATTACAACCCTACAATAGATCTCTGCTGAACATAGGCCTTCCCCCCCTCCCTCCTATAAATTACCTCATAAGGAGCATATTTGCTACAGTTGCCATACTTGGAAGACAGGTTAAAATGCACAGGTTGTATTATTTTGAGTTGTTATAAAGAAGATGTTTCTCTGCCTATCTCTTGGCTATTTGGATTCTCGGTCGAGGTAGGTATTTATGGATTACAGCATCTATTTGCCATCAATAAAATAATATAATTTTTTTAATAGAAGAGGGGGCAAACGAGCATATAGCTCACAACTGCAACATCAAGGGAATTGCAGAAGCGTTGCCGGCCTTTTAGAAAGAAGCAGGCTCGTTTCTCGAAGGTCCCTATTAGTCTGAAAAAATCGCCGGTGGTAGACAGTTCCACAAAGAAGTCGTGCGAGGAAAAAAACCAACACAGTGGTGGACAGCCAAGCATCCATATGATTTGTAACTCTTAATCAAATAAAATAACACAGTGGCTAAAATATTTTATATGAATTACTTTCGTCAGTTTTAAGATTGCTAATTTTTGTGTAAGTGGCATAAATAATGTAATTTTAGAGACATCCATTAATTAAAAGGACAAGGATGCTTACTCCAGTGCGTATGTGAAATACGTGTCCTCAAAATATTTAGTGAAGTCTTCCACGACTTTTTCTGCCACCACTTAGGAATGAGGTGATGATATAATGGATGATATTTGACTTATTTTATAGCGGGGAAGTTTCCTTCTTAGCAAAGTTTTTTTTTATAGGATAGGGTGACAAACTAGCACACAGTCCACCTGATGGTAAGTGGTTGTTATGGCCTATAGACAACTACATTTATCCTCAATAAAGAATCTTAATGTAGATGCGTCGTCACCCGTGAGGACTAAGATGGAATGCGTCGTTTCCAATCAAAAGGGTCTCCAGTTCTCTACACTCACCATACAAAACACAGCAGTATCAAGCTGCCATTTTTACGCTGGTATTCTATGAGATCGTGGTACTTCCCCGGTCGAGCCGATCCATTCGTGCTACCACTATACTACTAATATAAATGCGGGATGGCTCTACCACGTATGAAAAAGTGTACCACATAAAAAAGTGTAGAAATTAATGTTTCTTTCTGAAATATTAGTTAAATTTTATATTAATTAGTTTAGAAATGTATTAAACCAAACCACGGATATCTCTAAAAATAAAAGAATGTGGTAAGTACATGCTTGTTATATAACAGCTCGATACTGCGATGTCTCAGATAAAACTAGTTTTGCTTATGTGGTCAAAAATTGTTACGGATCGGAAAGTTACATGACACATGAGATACATGAGAAAATACTTAAGTTTTCCATGATATTAAAAATAACATATTAGGGTTTTTAAAAACACGACTAGGAAAGAAAAAAGACACAATGCCCCTGAAGTTAAACGAGCATTCACGTTAAAACCTTATGAACTTTTTATAACTGTGTAATTAAAAAGAACCAACCCGAGCCGATCCATAAATTCGTCTGCAGTATCAAATTAAAGTGCGGGCAGGTCGGCGCTGAGCTCTGCTTGGACGCGGTCCAACAGTCGACAGGCTGGACGCCTTTACCCTCTACCGATTTATTGCTGAGTGATTTATGATCCATCATTGAGCGAGGATGTTGCTCTCATTTAGTACCAATGTCGCATTGCGTATATTTTACACAAATAAGCTTGATAAATGATCACAGTCATCAGGTGGACTGTTTAGGATGCTGCAGTCTATAAACACCTGCAAGCACATTTTAATTTTTTTTATAGAAGAGGGGGCAAACGAGCATGCGGCTCACCTAATGGTAAGTGACTACCGCCGGCCATGAACAACCGCAACACCAGGCGAATTGCAGATGCGTTGCCGGCCTTTTAGAAAGGAGTAAGCTCTTTTCTTGAAGGTCCCTAAGTCGTATCGGTCCGGAAAAATCGCCGGTGGTAAACAATTCCACAGAGAAGTTGTACGAGTATTTTTAATAGTGCAAAAAATCAGTTACCATAATTTAATGACCCTGTGTAAGAATATACACTACCGCATATCGTCCCGTCGGTGTCGTAAGACGGGAAAAGGCAAGGATATCAGGAAATGGGTCGCAACGTCTTCCTAAAAAAAAAAAAAAACTAACTGCGGTTGACAGCCCTGCTAAGTCGGCACGCAGCTGCCAAAAATATGACACTTTATTAAACAACAATTAACATGATATTTTGTTAAACATTCTAATTATATTTTGTCTACCGACTTCAAAAAGGAGACGGTACTCAATTCGACTGTATGTTTTTTTATGTGTATTACCTCATAACTTTTTACTAGGTGAACCGATTTCGATGATTGTTTTTTTATTTGAATGCTGATGCTTCACATGTGGTCCGATATAAATATGATCAAGGTTTGACCAATAGTTTTGAGTTATTCTTAATAATTTATATTGAAGTCGGTCGTACAAAAATTTTAATTTTAAATTGTTTATTCTATCTATCCATCCATTACAGACTATAAAGGTACTGAAACGGCTGAACAAAAGCCAGCATTTATTTTACTATTTTGAGTAGTTATCATCTCTTGTTCAATTTCCCTCGGTGGGGTACAGATTCCCTCTGTACCCCTCTTACGATACTCACGGGACGACATGAGGCAATTTAGTTTAGTTTAATTTACGACGGGATTTTTTCCGCAACTAATTAATTAATTAACGTAAAATAAAAATAAAATAATATAATTAATTTATTTATTTACGTGGTAGAGCCATGCTGCAGCTATATTAGTAGTATAGTTGTAGCACGAATGGGACGGCTCGAACGGGGAGGACTACGCTCTCACAGAATACCAGCGTAAAATAGTAGCTTAACATTGCTGTATTTCGTATGGTGAGCGTAGAGAACCGGAGACCCTTTTTACTGGAAAAGCGGCATTCCATCTTAGTACTCACGGGTGACAACGCATCTGCATTTTGATTCTTTATTGAGGATAGATGTGGATGTGTATGGGTCACGGCAACCACTTACCATCGGGTGGACTGTGTGCTCGTTTGTCACCCTATCCCATAAAAAAATATTTGAGCCATGAAATCTCCCCGAAGAAGTTCAATGGTCCTTTGATATATTGAGAGCGATTTCGGGGAGTGATCACGCCGTGCCGAAACGTTTACCTCTGTATGTAGCGACCTCCGGACATGCCAGCAACACGTGAGCCGCCGTTTTCTCCTCCCCATACATGTTCTTCACAGGGGACTATCTGTAACACCTGCACTAAATAAATGTTTGTTAAAGGAGCCATGTCCTGTAATAGCACTTGTTGCTATAACAGATCTGTACTTATTCAATGACGACATGGGATAGTGGATATTCTTACACCGTCACCAAATAGTTCACCTAATGGTCATTTGGATATGATGGCCTATAGATACTGTTTGCGCTAAACCGTAAAATTTAAAAACAACATAACGGAGCGCGTCGGCGCGCTTCTCCGATGTACCTGGCACCGGCTGGTACGTGGCTCTCGCGCGCCTCCCCGCTCACGCGCCGGACGCGTGGGAGATCGGGCAGTTTTTTGTCGCCAGCAGCGGCAGGGTCGTAGTATTGCTGTAGCTTGAGTGCAGCGGCGCCGTCGCAACGTTAACGTATTTTGTGGTGACCGCGGCAGCGATTTCGTGCGACCAGTTTTGGTTTTATGGTCTAGATTTTAGTATTTGTGCGCGTTACTTCGCTACTTAATTTGTGGTTTCGTGATGACCGCCTCGGATTAGTTTGTCCAAGTTGTAAGTTCGTGACAAGGGGCTTGTATTGTATTTGACTGATTAAAGTAATTTCGTTTGAAAGTAATTGCGTCAATTGTATCGTATTGCAGTGAATCTACTCGGACCGCGTGGTCACGTACATAATAACCTCTGATTGTGTCGGCTTTGTTATCAAATTTATGCAACGACGAGGAGTTGTGGAGTCTAGAAAATTAGACGCCGGGTCGATTAATTGTTTGGAAGTTAATGTTTAATTGTACCGTCGCGTTAAGTGCCTTAGAAGGTCGCGTTCGGTTCTAGAAATAATTTGTTGCCGAGTGAAACGGAAGTGAACGTTGACCCACCGTTCATTAGTCGTGTCGTGTGTTACATTTTTGATTATAATTAACGGGGATTTAGTTGAATTTGAAGTTAGTTAAATGTACAATAAAGTTGATAGACTGACATAGTGAATTGAAGAAAGAAACTGCCAATTGGTGACGTCCGCTGGAGTGAATTACATTGTGGGGCAGCATCGGACCAGGCCGCTGCCCGATCACCTCAGCTGGGTCAGGCCACATATATAAACACACCACTAAACACCACTTACATACATTACACCTACCGCCTGATCGAGCCTTGAGTCCAGCCTTCGCCTCTGAACAGGTACGTACTATTTATTTACCTAGCCTATCTCTATTGTGTAGGTCAACTGTCCATAGGCCATTTGGGCCCTGTCCTTAGTTGTCCGTCGAGTCTACAGCTGTATGGGCCCCTGTATAGTCGACCATTGTCGGGACAGCTAGGGGCGTGTACAAATACTATAATATAGTAATGCTAAAATATAATCTTGGACAAGTTTGTTGTGAAAAGGCGCTGGTGTCTCTCACGCAGTAAATACTAGCACACATTTTGGCGTTAACTCTATTTTGATAAGATATCTTTTGGAACGGAGTTTTTTATCGTACGGTACACGTTTGGCGGATGGGAGCTAGGTAACAAAAAGTGTAAGATTTTTTCGTCACTATCCGTTGTGTCATAGTGTAGACGGCCTTGTCGGCCAAATAAGGAAGTGAGTTGGAATAATATCCATCTCCCTCCCACTTTTTCTTATCTTGCCATGAAGAAATATCATTTTATTTCAAACTAGCTAGCCAAGCAGACGTTGTTCTGCCCTCTTCAATGACCCTGTGTCCTATAAAAATTCTTAAATTCGTAATAAAAAATATTGAGGGTCACTTATAGGGATGAAAACTATCCTATCTCTTAAGTTGAACCAAACTGCACACAGTGTGCAAAATTTCATTGCAATCAGTTTAGTAGTTTAGGAGTTCACCGCGGACAAACAATGTGACACGTAATTTTTATATATAAAGATGACGCTTCATTTTAATTGACGCTAGTAATTCATTTATTTGTATTTGTTAATCAATAATATAATACCTACGTTTATCAATAATATACTACGCAAGGAACTTCGTTCCAACCGAGTGTTCCACGACACTCACACATTTTTTTTTAAATAGTTTTTCGTTTGAATATAATTTTCTAACGCATTTAAACTGAAGGTCGTGTGTGTGAAGGACATGATTTAATTCATCAAGCCCATTGTTTATATTGATTTGCATGGATTGTACGTAGAATAGTGTCTTAGTTCCGTTATCGGTGTATTAAACATACAAGTTTCAATAAACGTTTCTCACGAGATGTGGCAGTAGGGATTTGTGGTGACAAATGGTAGCTGCCGTGCCTAATCAAGAGTAATCCGCGCCGGGACGTCGTCTGAGCTGCACGCATGTGGGACCTGCGCTGCGTTCACATTGTCGTACGGCACGACAGTTCAAATCTAAATGCCTACGTAGTGCTGTATTTCCTTCTTATCTAATGTACAAAGCTGTATTTACAATTTGGAAAAACACAAAAATTAAATATTATAGTAAGACTCTAACACGAAGTTTGTTTGAACACGCATCACGCAAAATCCTGTGAACCGATTTAGACGAAACTTTCATTGACAGATAGCTAATGTTATAAGGAGGAACTTAAGTTACTTTTATTTTAGGGTCGCGGGGAACAGCTGGTATTATAATTAAATCGGTTAATCCTATACTTTATTCTTTATTTTTATTGTTTTATTAGGTACGTTATTTAAAAATATATATTATTTTATTTCAATGTTTATTCTTTAATCATTTTATTCATCTAAATTTATTATGGGTCATAGGCTAGGCACCTATAGTATAAAACAAATATCGTAATACCCATAAAGGACGGTTAAATTGTAAGACACGTAATCTATAAAATTGACACTATTGTATACTTAATTTTACCGTGTAGTGACAGTGTAAAGAAAACCAACACTCCATATCATCCCATGGGTATCGTAAAAGGCGACAAAGGAGACGGACAGAGGCGTCAGTGGTCAATCTATGGGGAGGCCTATGTTTAGCAGTGGACTTTGATAGGCTGTGATGGTATACTTAACTTATAATAAATATTTAGAATTAGAATTTGCATGTTATTTGCCGAAACAATATAAATTATTATAATAATCATAGTTTAGAACAAATACTTCTAATTACCTAAATAAATTAAAGGAAAAAAGCGTTATACAAAATTATATCTCGTGTAATCATTTCGTCTCATTTATATAATAAAATAAATAAAATACTAGATATATATCCTATGACTTATAGAAACTGTAAACTAAAACTCACTGAATGACTGAAGACATTAGAATTTATTGAAGTTGAAAACCTGTTAAAATTAGAATTTTGATATGAGGATATTTATGTGTAAATCACTCATTTATTACATACATACACACATAACCTCCACGTAGTTGTATATGTAACTACCAACTCTGCTCAGTGGCTTAACGCTGATCCCAAGACTTTTTATGTCTTAGGGCTGTGCAGAGGGAAAAGTATGAAAACTTTCATACAACACATTACACGCACATACACTACACACATATTACACACACACTACACATTCACTACACACACAAACACTACACTATTTTTAATTTCTTTAAATTTAGTACAAGCGGATCTTGCTTTAATAAATTGTATGATATGGAAGAGGGGCTTACTTCTGATACGGGCGCATTATGCGTTCAATAGAAGAAGTCTACCATTGTATATATATTTGTAAGACCGTGTTTATGAATAAACCTTTATTATTATTATTATTATTATTATTTTTTATATCTTTATTTTTTTAGCCTTGCGGCCATTATTAATGCTAATTACGGGTGTTTAGCAAGTAAAAAACATATGGGCGTTTTATTAAGTAGTGTGTTCTGGGTTATTGGGCGTAACTTCGTTTTCATCTATTTGTAAAAATTTTCTCACAATACGGCACGTATTTAATATGGCGGCTTTCTGTAATTGTATGTATTTATTCTCTTTTATATTTAACAGTTTCAGGCTATGGTGAAGATGTTTTGGGATAACTCCTGTGGTTGATAACACAATCGGTACTATGTATATTTTTTCTTGTTTCCAAATTCTGCTAATTTCGTCTTGGAGATCTGTATGTTTGTGTACTTTTTCTGTAATTGTCTTTGTAATATTATGTGTGTTAGGTATAGCTATATCAATGAGGTATGTGATTTTATTAAATTTATCTTGTAGTGTAATGTCTGGTCTATTATAATGTATTGTTTTGTCAGTTAGAATGGCGCGGTCGTAGTATAACTTATGTGTTGTATTTTCTAGAACGGTGCTTGGGATGTATTTATAATAAGGTGTAATAGTGTCTTGTATGAGGTTATGTTGAATAGCAAGAGTTTGATGTATGATATTAGCTACCTGGTTATGTCTATGAGTGTAATCGGTTTGGGCGAGATGGGGGCATGCATTATTATTATTATTATTATTATATAGTATGTAAAGATTAACTTAAGTAAAAATACTTGCTAAATCACCGATGTCTGTTAGTAGTGTGCCCAAAAGACCGGCTGAGTTGCTTCGCTGTATTGCGAGGCTGATCCGCTGACCAAAATATCTACCAGCTTTTGGGTCACTAGGAACATTTACAAGGCGTGATGAGATATATTTGTACAAACGCCTTGCTTCAGGACCACACGGTCCCAGCGTTTATACATCATACGCCAGAAACATGTATCCCTCTCCGAGGGTTGCATATTTGTGCCGCTTGTTAGACTCGGCAACAGTATCAGCCGCGCCTGCCTTCTGTGTAGTCGCCGCGAGATTTAGTGGCGCTAATGTGTCAACACAAGTCTCATCCCATACTAAGGAGTGCCCATTTTTCTATGGAATGAGCGTCATTCCATCAGGCCTCTTGCCATCGTCCCGCAATATACCGCTAGGCTCTAAAATTGCAGGTACGTTAGCACTAGTTAAGGTTCGTAGAATGACGTCATTAATGGCTGCATGGCGAGGGTTGCGACCAGCGCTCCGCTGACACGCTACGCCGTGGTGTCCACAGAATGTCAACCTCTTTACCACAGCGGCAGCGATGGAGCTCATTGGTTTTTAAACCTAATCTCAGGCTGATATCAAGAGAGAACGTAGTACTTTCCAAGAGTGTTCCGATATTTGATGACGACAGTGTATTCAAACAGTAGTCCGACTCTTCCTACTTAGATGCTAGGAGACGAGCCTGCTCTGTAGGATTTACGCAGTTTTCTAAAAGGTTTTTCTGAACCTGGATACTGAGCGGCTTATCCCAAAGCCTCTGCGGAGCTGCGTTTGCAGGAAAAACCTGGTTCGTCTCTGTCTTATTGTTCTAGGCTTCCTTGGCCATAGCCAAGCACGAGATCTCTACATCACCGAGTGATGGGTTAGTAATTGTTCCAATGAGGTGTGACGAGCTATGAACTGAAGACAAAACGGTCGGAAGTGCTACGCTGGAAACTCTTTGCATGCTATGATGATAGACCACCAAGTCTAAAGGGAAGTGTGGCCTGAACCCAGGAATTTTCATTTAATGGACAATTTAGAATTTCAATCATAGTTTGCCTAATCATATCATCGAGACGATTTAAAAATGGGACGTGCATTCAAAGTCACGCAGCACGTACGTAAAATTTGGCTAAAAAGACAAACTTTTAGTATGGCATATGCCATGTGTGGGCTAATTTCTTTCAGACTACTGGATGACTCCTCAAATTTTAAAATCTGTTCACTGACAAAGCATGTAAAGGGCTCATCCAGAATAGGAGCACATAGAGGTGAAGCGATTTGCTATAAATTATCTTTATTTTTGGGCTAAGCAGTTAAATTTGCTAACATCTTGATCTTTTTCGGAGGTGGAATGTTAACAAAAATTTTTGTTAATTATTTAATAATTTAAAAAAAATTAATTATATTTCGACAAATTTTTTTTCTGTGGCAGCAACGCGCCGAGTACCAGTTAATTTATTGTACAATGATCTGCGACTTAGTTGTCGTATTAACCTTACTTTACTTTTTTCTTTCTTTTAAAAACATTACATACATAAATTGCAAATGAAAAAACATCCAGATCCGAAATAATCATCTGTACATCAAAGAAAAACTGAAAAAAAACACTTTAGTAGCCAGTTATGGGTTATGTTATGGGCTCCAGTAGCCACTTAGACCACGTAGACGGTAAATTCGTTTGTCATTTCCATTTTGAAAGAAGAATATCATATCGCCTCCGGCAAAGTTTATGTATGGTATAATGGAAACCCGCAGCTTCGCATGGTAACATGTTTACCTATTTGACTTAATGCCGCTCTAAACACATTGTCGTGTCGCTCCAATAGGCGTAATTAGCTCCAAACTTTATTGTTCCGACTGTTTAATGTGCTCGGAAGCCTTTTACTGTGTTTGGGGTGTGTTTGTACTTCTTACAATTATCACATCATTTGTGGGGCAAGAGAGACAATAGAATGCTTCAGAATAGAGTTCACTCGATCAGAAATTAAAATTATCTAGATGCTCGGACGAACAGAGAAAGAAAGACGGAGCGCTGCGTATATTTCAAGTAATGCAAAAAGAGCGCCAAAACCATGCTCAACTTATTGTAAGAACATAAATTAATCTAAAATCATTTGCAACCAACAACGTGTATTATGTACTGCACTGCTATTTGGCGGCAGTTATAGGTAAGAAAATTTTATTTACCCAGACGGTAAATACAAAGGTTTTACGTCGTAAAGCCCTGCTGCAGCTGTATTAATAGTATAGTTGTAGCACCAATGGGTCGGCTCGACCGAGGAAGGATCACGCTCTCACAGAATAAATACCAGGGTAAAATAGTAGCTTCACACTGCTGTGTTTCGTATGGTGAGTGCAGAGAACCGGTGACCCTTTTTACTGGAAACGAGGCATTCGATCTTAGACCACAGAGTCAAAACACATGTGTATTTTGATTTATAACTGAAGATAAATGTAGATCATCACTTACCATCAGGTGGATTGTGTGCCCGTTTGTCACCCTTATTCTATAGAAAAGGTCCATGATAGCATTGTTGCAACACCACGCAGCTGAAATGCTGAATTATTTATTCGTATTTAATCCTTTTGAGTCGACGACCCGAAGGTCGCCTGAGATCCGTTTGAAGCTAAATCATAGGACTTGTGTGTGCGGTGACCATTTCGGGTTTCAAAATAGTAGGACAGTGTCAAAGTACCTGTTAGAGAGGTTCAGTATTCTGTGAAGGAGAGGTGAAATAATCAGTGTTGATTTTTACTCTTCGTAATTTCATGCCTGGTTTTATAGGCTGTTTTTAAGAACTGCGAGGGTACTGGGGACAGTAAGGACAGCACTCGGGACGTATTTAAAAAAAACAAAGCGAGAGAGGGACTCGGTTCGGTTCCGAACGTAGTTCTCGGGAATCCTCATATACGCTGGTGGTGACACAGTCCTTTCTTCCCCCCGGTACGCTAAATCTCGGAATTGGTCCCGAGTGATATCTCGGGATCAATTCCGAGACATCGTCCCCCTAGAGGGTTACACCTAAGAATTGTAAAATTGTAATTGTACGTATAAGTGTAGTTAACTCTACACTTATACGACTTTTCTATCTTTTACCGCTAACACGCCAACAGTCTTTAATTTATGTAGGTAGTCAGGCCTTGACCACCGGGTGATCTGTAAGCTCGTTTTACTTCTGATATAAAAATATCGAAGAATATTTAAATTCTAAAAAAAACTATTGGTAAATCCAATTGTGCATGCCTTAAGCGCATTAAAAAAAAATTAGTATAACATGATGATACCTTAATTTTTTTAAAGTAGTTTAAATACACACAAGTTTTCAGTAATAACCTTATTACTATACTTCCAATTTTCCGATAACTTTATGTAAAACTTCAATTAAAAAAAAGTTTGGAAAATCCAAAAGTGCACGACTCATAATGCTCATATGGTAGTAAAAAATTGAAAAAAAAAATCTAAATGGTAGTTCTATTCGTCAAAGAGTTCCAGTAGCAGTCACCGAAGTACAACTCAAGTCAATCCGTCAAATCCGGAGGTAAGATCTATTCATATCTAATAAAACGAGCCCAAACTCAGTATACCTAGTTCTACTCTTCGAGGAGTTCCAGTAGCATTCACCGAAGTACACCTTCAAGTCGGTGTAAGGTCTCATCATAACTAACATAATGAGTACAAGCTCGGCACACCTAGCTCTACTCGTCGAGGAGCTCCAGTAGCAGATATCAAGGTTCAAGATGTATAAGTATATTTATATATAAATTCTACGTACTTTTAGCGAAATAAAATATTATAATAAAAATCTGTGATTATAAAAGTAATAACCTTGGTCAGTATGAATCAAATTTGGTTTTTGAAATATTTTGTATTTCTACAGTGATCGACAATTTTGCTGCCTATTACCGCTGCTTTAAGCAAACGATACAGTAATCCACTCACGACGGCGGCCGAGCCCGAAGTGCGAGTGAGCTGTGAGGCAAAGTGTATAAGTATTTAGTAAAATAAATTATTACAAGGCTGCTTAAAACACCGAAAAGAATTAATTATAACTAAAGAAAACAAAATTAAACTGCTATTTACTTTCCATGGCTTCCCATATGATAGATGAAGAGTTTAAAAAATAGATCGAGTTAAACAATTGATATTTTCAAAATTTATCGTGTTTACCACTCCTTGTGGACTTGATAAATCTATACCTTATGCCACTAAAACCACTTTTTTATGTAAAATAGCAATTGATCGATTAAAAAAAATATTAAGTTCAAGAATAATCTACCTTTCTGACTTTTTATATCATTTATATGTTCAATATGATTGTTAGATACGACAAATCGTTGGCATCTTGATTTTTAGGCGCTAGTAGAACATAATTACGCGCTGTGCGCTTAAGGTATGCAATATCCTAATGTAACAGGAATTTTTGGTAACCCTACCCGCATGCCTGTGCGTCTGCGGGCGAAGAAACAATGGGCCTGCATATTGAAGTCATTATAATTTACAACGGAACGATGAATTTTAATAAATCTATAGATAAGTGGAAAGGAGGACGATGTCCACCGACTGTCTCCTTTTATGTGTCAAGTAGATGTTTTATTTATCAAAATAAATTGGAACAGTTACTGTCATTGTTTTACAAATATTTTTTGCACAATAAAGGTGACAAACGAACACTCGCTCCACCTGATAGTCGGTGGATGCTGTGGCCCATAGACATCTACATCTATCCTCGAATAAGAATCAAAATGCAGATGTATCGTCACCCCTGAGGACTACGATGGAATGACTCGTATCTAGTAAAAAGGGTCTCCGGTTCTCTACACTCACCATACGAAACACAGCAGCATTAAGCTGCTATTTTACGTTGGTATTCTGTGAGAGCGTGGTCCTACCTCGGTCGAGGCGGTTACTCGATTGTCATACTTATTCTATGAAAAAAAATATTTTGTACAGTTTCGTTACCTTGATCATGTTGGTCATGACAACTGGCAACAAATCGCTGTACCTTCCCCATTATGAAGCATAACAAGTGTAACTTGGTCGTTAATTACAGGTCTTGATCCGAACCCTCATTTCAAACACTTAACCCGTGGCAAATGGCCGTGACGGAGATAAGAATGAGCGGCCTGTTCATTCATAACACCTCCTCTTTTCTTTTTTAATTAGCGTTTCCGCTACCAGAGACGCTCAATTAGTAAACGCCGATTCATCGTTCGAACAAGCGATACAAAAATCATTTAGAGATCTGTGCGAAACTAAAGCATCCTTTAGGTTTTCTTGCTTTTAAAATTTTGAATAAAATTAAAGAGCCGACTTCAAGAAACTAAAAAGAATAAAATAATTTAATTGATTCTGCAACATATTAGTACTAACTTTTTTGGTATATTGACAAACTCATATACATATAGTCTATAAACATAATATATGTGGCAAAATAAGTGTTTTCTTTCTTTCTTAGATACTTTCGATATTTAGCATTAGACCGAAAATAATGAGTGTGTTTAGATGGAGACCTGACAAGGCATTCAGTAAGTGAAATATAACGCAAGTTTTTCTTATAGAAGTCCACTTAATGGTAAATGGATGTTTGTGGCCTCTAGAAATATGTTATCGTTTATCAACTGTATTTTTATTGAAAAAATCTGCTCGAGGCATGGATTCATGTTTTTATTTTAATATTTATTTATATTATTATTTTGACATATCTATCAACATATCATAGATTATATACACGTATATACGTACAAGTACACATTATTCAATGTGTATATATAACTTTTGTCTTTTAGCATTTTATGTAATCCCACGGTCCTGAGCCACCTACATCCATTGACTTCTTACACGCCTTACCAGGTCGTCACTTTATCTAGAGGCGGGCCGCCCCACATTTCGTCTACGATGCTGCCACTCGAGAACCTTTCTTCCCATCGGTTGTCGGTTCTTCAAGCTATACCATTGGATAGCACCATAAAATAGATTAATATCTAAATGTTATATTGCGTAAACTGTAATTTTTAAAACATCTCGTAAGGATAACACTATATTGAACGAATGAATTGTTTGTACGGAACCAATTATTTTAAAGACTACAGTTACTTTACTGACTCGGATCTTAATTACAAAATCCTCAATAAAAGTGTGAGCGCTGTGAGAATTGACACTTGTTGATCAGCGACGACAAAATGGCGATATTCACAAAATGGCGGCTATTAGTGTTAAGCTTTATGTGCTTGACTATTCAACTGGAAGAAGTAATGTCATCGCAAGAGATTATGAAAACATTAACGACTGGATTTATGAAAGCACTAGGAGCCTGTAGAAAAGAGGTAATTTTATTTTTGTACAGTTATGTTTTGTACAGAATATTCTACAACAATGACGGCTATTAATCTTCCGCTCACCAGATGCCGCTAGTTGCCACTGAGGTGAAGTTTTTGTTACATAATTTCATCTAATTGAAACGATGCTTTAAAATAAACGTTTATCACTTTCTAGAATATTAATAACACTTATAACATAACATTAAATGAAACTAATTTTTCGGATTTTCACAGCCTTGTACAGCACCAATGACTTAAGGTCCTTGTCACTATGGGTGGTGTAAAGCAATTAAAAGGTTTTGTAAAAGGTCGATTCTTCGATCGAGTTTAATTTAGAACAGAGAATTAACAACTAAAAAGCAATAGTTGATAATTCTTTAGAGAAAGTTCTTATAACCAGTATAATAGAAAATGCAGCTAGATTCGCAATGGTATTTTACTTCTGGAGCAATAATTAAAGTTAACTTTAGCTGATTTACCTTACTTAACTTGTTTCTATTTTATAGAATAAGGGTAAAAAAAGAGAACACAGTCCACATGAGTGGATGCTGTGCCCCATGGACATCTAAATCTAACTTCAATTAAAAACCAAAATGCATTGTCACCCTTCAAAACTAACTAAGATGGAATGCCTCATTTCTAGTAAAAGGGTATCCGGTTCTCTGTACTCACCATACGGAACACAATAGCATTAAGCTGCTATTTTACGCTGGTATTCTGTGAGAGTGTTCTCCTCAGGTCGAGGCGACGCATTCGTGCTACACCTAGAATATAGCTGCGGCGTGACTCTATCTCGTAATTGCAAGAATGTGCCAAATGGTGCTAACTAGAAAGGTTAATGTTTTTTAAGGGTGACAAACAAGCACACAGTCCACCTGATGGTAAGTGGTTGCTGTGGCCCATAGACATCTACATCTATCTTCGATTAAGAATCAAAATGCAGATGCGTTGTCACCCGTGAGGACTAAAATGGAATGCCTCGTTTCCAGTAAAAAGGATCTCCGGTTCTCTACACTCACCAAACGAAACACAGCAGCGTTAAGCGGCTATTTTACGCTGGTATTCTGTGAAAGCATGGTCTTTCCCCGGTCGAGCCGACCCATTCGTGCTACAACCATAATATAGCTGCAGCATGGCTCTACCACGTATAAACAGTTAGTTTATTAATATTAAAATTCATATTTACAGTTGAACCTAGGTGACCACATAATGCAGGACTTCATGAACTTCTGGCGCGAAGAATATGACCTGGTAAATCGAGAGCTTGGATGTGCGATTAGCTGCATAGCTTTAAAGTTGAACCTGTTGGAAGATGACTTTAAAATGCACCACGGCAACGCACAGGAGTTCGCAATGAAGCACGGTGCTGGTAAGCAAATACATGTTTACTAAATAAGGGCCAAAAATCTTCTGCTCACCAGATGTCGCTCGTTGGGACTAAGGTGAAGTTTTTGTAACACCATTTCATTTAATTGAACAGTTAGGTTTAAATGAAACTTCATCAGTTTCTAGAGTGTTTGTTGCTCTTTAATGGTTTGCACATTTTTAACTCTTTTTTTACACAAAGAACCTCTATAGATTCGCCATGTTTGTCCGTACGCCGCAGTTTTATAAAGAGACCCTGCAGGTGCTACAAGTTTTAATTTGGCGTCGTTCGATATTAATCACGCCTACAAAACTGTGAAATAAAAAAATATATTTTGGGTTGGTATTTACCACCCATACAGGTAAAGGAAGTATGATTTTCTATTAACCGTCTACTCCATCGTATGAGGTAAAGTTGGTTAGGTATTTCAAAAACATTGCGGATTAACAGGTCCGTTTGCGAAATATTTAGCTTTAAAGTGGTATTTTTCGTTAGAATCATGTGTCTCCCTCTACGTGAAATGTAAAAAATATACACAATAGTACTATATAATAAAGTTAAAAGCAAGACTATCACAGCTAAGTAGAATTAACAAGTTAACAAGTAATAGTCGACAAACTTATAAAATACACTTGTATTAGCAAAAATTTCGTTACAATTTCATAGAAAATGAGCTAAAACTAGCTGCATTATGACTTTGTAACGTTATCGTAAACTGTAAAAAATAAACATTTTATGAAGAAAACGACTTATGTGCATTACTACTAGCTTATGGCTTTACTTTTCCTTTGCGGGATAGATACGGAGGATTTTTCTTACTTGCTACATTCGCATATTTTTTAGTTGATAGTTATTTTAGGCCTCATTCAAAGTACTCATACAATCATTTAGCCTCATACAGTTTCATTTGTGGTACTCTTGGTATACGCGTGCGACCTTTAGGATCGTTTAGGGAAGTGATGGTTTACGGGAAGGCTCTTTACGGTCATATATGTACATATATCATAGGGTTGCATTGCCGGGAATATATAGATAGATAGTTAACTATGAACCTCTTTGTACGGACTTAGCATGTGAATGATTTGATGTAAATTGTATTATTTTCAATATCGAAAAGTTTTTTAATCTTTTTTGAATACCACTCCCTATAAGCCTGATTAGAAGTTAGGGAGTTACCATCATCCTATTTGGACCCATTTTCAGTCGTTCTAGCGGTGAAACCGTTCCGCTCATTATCAATAAAGCCCCTTCTAAGTTCACATATTGTGACGGGCAACTACGGAACCCTACCTCTACAATGTGCGTGGCCCGACACGCACTTGGCCAGTTTTTAATTTTCTACTTTTACGAATATCCGTAGTTTCGTTTATTCATTTCTAATCTAATTATTATAAAATGTAACTAATATTACAAAAATAAAAATCAACCCTTACATTTTACAATCCTAACAAATTAATATCCCCGCTATGAAACGTGTCAAATATTTCACCTCATTTCACAGAGGCACTTCACTAGTGGCAGACAAAGTCGTGTATTTATTTATGGTCATTGACTTTTAACTCTTGTTCTTGTTTTTTAATATGGCAATAATATGATAAATTTATTTTTTGTAAATGGCAAACACGGGCCTTGCATAATGTAGGATGATTGTAAACTGAATCTGAGTTTGCAGATGTCCCTATTCATTTGTCCACGGCAGATATTTGTGAAGGGCTGTCGAGATGGGAGATAGAACACGGGATGGACACTTCCGCTCGTCATGTTTTCGTTATTTTACTATTATTACCTTGCTACCGTAATACGCTTTTATATTAATATCGTACCGTAGTACTGAGCTTGCGTTTCTCTTCCGAAATTTCCTTTTTAATTGGAACGATTTTGAGTATTTGGGCTGACTTTGAGTTTAAAAAATGAGTATATATGCATAAACATATTTTTCATTATAACAAACTAAACTACGGAAATTCGTAAAAGTAGAAAAATTAAAATAAGGGTTAAAATGTGCAAAAAATTAAAAACAACAATGGTAGAGCCACGCTGCAGCTTTTGCTGTAGCATGGATGGGCCGGCTCGAACCACGGCAGTACTCCTACTCCCTAAGCGTTGTGCCGAATTCATCGAAGACAGCTTTCGTGCACCCGATCCCTAAAAAAGGTAACCGCTCTGATCCGTCCAACTACAGGCCTATCGCCGTCACTTCCTTGTTCTCGAAAATAATGGAATCCATTATTAACTGCCAGTTAATGCGGTACGTCGGGGTCGCTCAGTTGGTGATCTTCTTGTTTATCTAACACATAGATGGGCGCAGGCGATCGGGTTAGCACCCAGACAGAATTTCGGTTATGGTGGTCATTCACAACAGAGACTAGCAATCTGCGCAGGACAGTTATAGGGCAAATACAGATTGTACTTTCATAGTCTTATTTGACATCAGGCGCAGGCTACGGCTTTATGTGCTTTCCAAGGCAAGTGGGTGAAATACCGTCAACTCACTTCCTCCGGGCTGCTACCGAGAATTTTTTAACGTAAAAACACAATAACTGATTTTCTTGGATTGATCCGAGATTCCAATCCGGGACCGTACGATCAGCAGCTGCACTTATAAGTGAAAAATAACCCCAATACTCCTTGTTATCCTTGTTATTTTCAAATATTATATCATAATAATATCATAAGATCATAAACACGCCTGTCACCCGGCAGGAGTAGGCAGATACTATGGACTACTATTTGGCACGATCCTGATACACCACTTTCGCCTCCTATAGATCGATATACCTACACATAACTTTGTTGTGCAACAGAAATTTGCTTTGTCACTCTTTCCTCGTTCATTTTATCTACATGACCAAACCATCTAATCATTCCTTTCTTAATCCGCAATACAATATCATCTTGCAAACACATTTTTCTCTAACCACACAATTTTTCACACTGTCATTCAGATTCGGCCCTAACATACTCCTTAATTAATGACCGCATTTCTACAGCATTTATTCTACTCTCGTGCTTCTTCTGCCACACCCAACTTTCACAACCATACATTAAAGTAGAGACTAACACAGACTATTTTGACACATTCTGGATAGAGTGAAGAGCCCAATTTACTCTGTACCCTGCGTTTTCTTGTTGCTCTATATTTTTACCATATCTACCATACCTGCTGAACACAAATCCCAAATACACAAGTTCATCCACTTGCTTAACCGACCATTGTCTTTATTTGATAACATTTTATTTTTTAGATGAAGCGTTGGCAAAGCAACTGGTGACGATGATCCACGAATGTGAGAAGGCGAATGAAGGTGGTGATGACGACTGCCAGCGTATGCTGGAAATCGCGAAATGCTTTCGTACAAAGATCCACGAACTTAAGTGGGCGCCGTCCATGGAGGTCATATTAGAGGAGATTATGACAGAAGTCTAAAGAATTAGTTTCAACGACCATGGTTTAAATTAAAGAGGATATTAGAGTATCATTCATTACTTTATACTGTTCAATATAGGAAGGTGGGTTCTACCGGGGAAGGACCATGCTCTCACAGAATACCAGCGTAAAATAGTAGCCTAATACTGCTGTGTTTCGTATGGTGAGTGTACAGAACCGGAGACCCTTATTACTTTTTTCGTTTTCCATCACAGTCCTCAAAAGTGACAATGCATCTGCATTTTAATTTTTAATTGAAGATAGATCTAGATGTCTATGGTACACAGCATCCACTTACCATAAGGTGGACGGTGTGCTAGTTTGACACCCATATTCTAAGTATAGTATATATATATATATATATATATATATATATATATATATATATATATATATAGTATAGTTATAATATAATATAGTAAGTATATTATAATTTAGATTACGAGTTAATCTTTATTATTCCACGAAACCTCTTTAATTTAAACTTTTACACACCACATCGAAAGAATACTGCTTGTTACTGGACCCACGAATGTTATGATTCTCCAAAATTCGTCAGCTCGTAGTTAGTTCCTAGTTATAAGAATTTTAGTTAATTTAGAAACACATATAATATAAGACATGGTAATTGGTAAAGGTTTGTTAAATAAATTTTTAGAGGTTATGTTGTTTCAATTGTTTCATTACAACTATTTTATTTTGTTCTACCAACTCCAAAATGTACCGTCTACTTTTTGAAGTCGGTAGAACAAAATAAGAGAGATTGAAGAGTTTTATTTTAGTATATATAAATCCACTACCCCATATGATTCCGTGGGTTTCATAAGAGGCGGGAGAGGGAAGCGAATCAAGAAATGGGCAGCAGCGTGTTACTGATAACAATCTTATACAAATAAATAAAATTAAAGTGTCTGTTCGTAATGTCAAATTAATAGATTTTTACAAAATACACACGGAAGCACATACGGTACTTATAACAAAAACATTTATTTTTTATTTTTGTCTGTCTGCCCGTCTGTTTGTTCCGGCTAATCTACGAAATGGCTGGACCAAAAAAAAAAAGACTTTCACTGGAAGACAGCTGATGTTATAAGCAGTAATTTTATTTTATTTTAGAAATAGAATTAGGGTTGCGCGCAAAATAGTTAAAATCCATGAACAGCTAGTTCAAAATAACAAAAATAGCTGTTGCCAAACGTGACAACTATAGCAAACATCCCCCCTATGAGGCAATGTATGAGGGAGAACTTATGCTCAGCAATGGACTTCTGATATGATGTAATAAATGAAAGGATATATTTCTCAGGTGGGTTCGTTCACCGTCGAGCACGTAAATCAACACATTAACCCTTTCGCTGTCCCGTGCACTACATATAGGTCATTGCTATTATCTTACTATTGTGTCTGCAAAACCTGACAGTGAAAGTGTTAAATTGAAATTAACAATGTTGTTGGTAATGATTTCTTATATTTACGCGAACACTACACATTTAAATAAAACTAATTATACGAAATTTATCGCGTATATTAACTTATTTTATATTCACGACGTTTCAAGCACTTTACAGCACCCACGGTCAGCACCATGGATGATTCGCGAGACAATTGAAATAAAAAAACATCCTAATTTCAATAGTGAAGATGGCTAGATGCTGGCTCTGCTTGGGATCCCATAATTAATAAAATTAAATCCCAACCCAAGCATACAACTGCAAGACTTCAAGATACTGTAAGTTCATACTGCGTAGATCGGAACAAAAATTAACATTGGGACGTCATACACCTCAGTCCCCCCGTGACCATGGGTGCTGGAAAGTGCTCGAAACGTCGTGAATATAAAATAAGTTAATATACGCGATAAAATCAGTAAAATTAGTTTTATTTAAATGTCGTTGGTGTCGGCGACGATTGAACTCGGATATCTCGCATATTGTGAAATTTACGCCAATCGTTTGGCCCCTGAGTTACCACGGATTTATGTATCTAGTACATGTTTCATATAATATATATTATCACAATAATATATCACAATGTACATTCAAAGCACGCGCGTGTAATAGGGGTAAACAATAAAAGCCTCCCGAGTCGCAGGTGCCGCCGCCGGATAAATGCGAGGGAAGATTTAATGCCGTGTTGCTACGTCTGTCCGTGCCTTGAAGATTGTCGCTTAAATTTTCTGCTGTTTTTGCTAGCTGAAAATTAAGACGGTGTTCGTATAGGACAGTTATTACACTTTTTAGCTACCCGTGCGATTATATCCTGAAGATTGGATAACGTTAGATTAGCAGACTGAAGTAGTAGAGCGAAGCCAGAGGCAACGGGTTCAAGGTCTGTCGTAGGAAAATACATTTTATAATACTTTTTTTTAAATAAAGTTAGAAATTTCGTCACGTGTATCCGTGTATCCTAAACTAATTTCACAAGAGCAAATACTTATAGGATATACAAATACTTGTTCCGTGCGAGATTCGAACCCATGGCCCTTAACGCCGCAACTGATTGCTAAGCCACTGCGCCAAAATTTACAGTTTATTAAAGTCCACTACTAAACATAGGCCTCCCCTATGAATTGCCTCATAGGGATCCCCCCTTTGCCGTAATTATCGTCCCCCCACTAGATGGAGTGACGACATGGTAAGATATGCAGGAAGTTAATGGATGCAGGTGGCTTAAGACATTGATTTGTGTCATTATTTGGGGCGAGGTTCAGCAGTGGACTTGTGAAGGGCTGTAATGATGATGACGATGATGATCTACATTGCCGTGTAGTGGTAGTGTAAGTATATTCACTACCTCATATCATCCTGTGGATGTCGTAAGAGGCAGCAGCGGGAAACAAATCAGGAGATGAGCAGCAGCGTCTTCCTAATTTGCTCGCCAGGAGTGGCAATTATGGCAAATATCACTCCGCTAAAAGCCGTCAAAAATATGTAACATCCAATAAAAGTTTGTAACCAAGTCATGAATGTTTTCATTTTTAACTATTTACAGACATAATTAAACAAAATAAAACAAAATTTACGGATTTTCAGCCGACTTCCAAAAAGAAGACGGTACTCAATTCGACTGTACGTTTTTTTATGTGTATTACCTCATAAATTTTTACTGGGTGAACCGATTTCGATGATTCTTTTTTTATTTGAAAGCTGGTACTTCTCGTGTGGTCCCATATGAATTTGATCAAGGTCAGGCCAATAGTTTTTGAGTTATTCTTAATAACTTATATTGAAGTCGGCTGTACAAAATTTTTAATTTTAATTTATATCAAATCCCAACCAAAGCATACTACTGCAAGACTTCAAGATACTAAGCTCGTTCTGTGTAGATCAGATTAATATTTAAAATTTGAAGGCAACCTTCGTCAACTATGAAGTCAGGATATTAAACACCTAAGTTCATCGTGACCATAAGTGCTGTAAAGAAGTTTTATTATAGTTGTAGCAAGGAGTCACGTCTACCAGAGAAGGACCACGCTCTCACAGAATACCAGCGGAAAATATCAGCATGCTCCATAGCTGAACATAGGATGCCCCCATAAATTGCCTCATTGAGGGGAATTGCCATAGATGCCACTTTTTTTTAAATTATTATTATCAGTTGTTATTAGAAAGCAGCTGTAGCACGTCTTCTATTTCATTTCCCTCTATAGCTTCTTTCGACACCCCCGGGATGATATGGGGTAGTGGATATTCTTACACCGCCACTACACGGTAGACTTTATTGTTATGAAATAATTAGAATTATAACAAAAACTAAAGCCGCCTTCAAAGGAATAAAAGTAGTTAATTTTTGCCGCCCTTAGGTGTTTTATTTACCCTACCCTTTTCCAAATATGTAACCCCTACAATGTAACCGACTTAATAAAAATCTCAAGATCGGGTCTCAGTTGGCAATAATATTGCGTAAAATATATATAAAAAAAATACATTTGAAATGTGAATCTCCTACCTTTTTAAAGTCGGCTAACAAACATCACACAAAAATTTTCATCGTACCCATGTAATTTTACTAAATCATTTAATGAAAACATTCTTTGTTTGTTAAATTAATTTTAGTTCACTAACGCTCCTTATATTCTCCCAACGTAACAAAGTATATCGATCAATTGCACCATAACTCCTCGAGAACAATCGCGCGTCGCTACATCCTGATTCCAGCGCTATCAGAACATCAAACTTCAATTAGGGATAGCTTGCTGAGTGCCTTGAGCTAGATCTATGGTATGTTCCGCGATTGTCTGGTCCCGCCAGCAGTCTTTGAGAAAATTAACGGTACATGGTCTAGTGTTGTCTGTGAGTCGACAATATTTTAATGATAATTATTGTCTTTAGTTTTGAAATAATTTCGATGGTGTCTTTTCGATCTTTATTGCAGCGGTTCTTAATATTTTTGTCGAGCAACTAAAATACAGCTACATGCTTACAATACTATTGTCAAGTTTTTTTTTAATAGAATAAAGTGACAAACGAGCACACAGTTGAACTGATATTAAGTAGAGTTTGCCTCCAAGCAGGTTGCGATTTTTATACTTTATAAAGCCAATTCAGTTACAGGATCAAGCAAACCTAGAAGAAAGTTTATCGACCAAATTGGCGATATATAGAAGATTGGTTACTTTTATTTACTATATAAAATACTAGATGTGTTCCTTAAGTGTTCCGTTTTGGTAATATCGACACAGAACCCTACAAATCGAGAAAAGCTTAAACAGAGTTAACTGGATCTGATAATAACAGTTAAAATCAACATCATCATCATTATCATTACTGCCCTTCACAAGTTCAGTGCTAAATATAGATACCACAAAACATGGTCCTGGGCCATATAAATCCAAATACTTCCTGAATGTCTACATTTCGCTTACCGATACAAGGTTGCTTCTTGAAAATGGTACAAAAATGAATAAAAGCTTTTACAAAAATTTACTTCGCAAATATCCGCGTTATAAAATAAAACGATGTGTCTTACCTAGTACGAAGAGCACCTCCCGCCCTCCCTCAATTGCGTGCACTATCCCCGTCACCACTAATCCCAGCACCGCTACTCCCAACACCACTACACTAGGCAAGACACACCACTGACGATAATACGACACGTGTTTCACCTCTACACGAGGCATCCTCAGGTGATATAGACTCTACGAGTAGAGTCTATATCACATCATTTTATTTTATAACGCGGATATTTGCGAAGTAAATTTTTGTAAAAGCTTTTATGTAATGGATTTCCGCAAAGTAACGCCTGATTCTGTTAATACAAAAATGAATGATTAAAAGCACGCAAATAACACCACTATAAAAACAGTATACTTTTTTTTGTGGTCCCATTTGCTTGGGAAACTATAATTAATAAAACAAATGCCAACACAAGCATACTTCTACAAGACTTCAAGATACTATATACGAATTACGTGTAGATCGAACCAAAATTTAATAAATTTAAACTGAAGGTAGCTGTGGTTAACTATATATGACATTGGGACGTTAAACACCTCAGACTCCCCGTGATCATGAGTGCTGTAAAGTACTTGAAAAGTACGTCGGGAATAGAAAATAAGTTATTGTACACGATTAAATTCGTAAAAACTAGTTTCATTTAAAGTACTTTTTTATTAAAAACATTTCCATTTCACAATTAAACTTATTATAAATGTTGTTATGTGCACAGATAATAATTATATTAATTACAATATATTGTTAGGTACTAATATGTGTGCAAAGTATTTTACCCAGTTCCTGAAAGCACTGCTACAACCATGCTCAACGGGGATGTCCAGTTGAGGTCTTTGTTTTTGTTCGGAAGCACTTCGCTGTTTCCAGCGCACGGAGACACTCGTCTTTCACGCCTTTGTGTTGAGTCACACAATCACTTGCATCGGCAACCAGGTCTGTTGCAACTTCTTCCTCTAAATTTTGAAATCGTGCATATATTCAGATAGCATTCATTGTTGAAAAAAATTAATATTCTTCATATTTTCTTAAAAGAACCTTATGCCACACTAGCGATTTTCTCCTGTATCGTGTAGGTATTTAACATACATAAATTGCACAAGGACAAACAACCAGACCCCAAACAAGTACTTTCAGGCCATAGAAATACTTGTTCCGTCTGGAATTAGAACCCGAGGCCCTCATCCCGCCACGGAATCACATTATGTGCTAAAAGCTAATATGGTACTGAGTGGATCGAATAATCGTTAATAAGGGATTGAATATAAAAAAAAATGTGTATGTAATCATTAGACGTGGTTCTAGAAAAGTTTGTTAAATAATAATAGATACTAATGCTTCTTTCTGTTACGCGTTTTTTTTAAAGAATAACTGAAGTTATGGCCCATAGATTTCTACATCTATTCGAGATTTAGAATCAAAATTCAGATGCGTTGTCACCGCTGAGGATTAAGATGAAATGTCTCAGCATTAAGTTAATATTTCACGGTAATATTTTGTTAAATCGTGGCCCTTCCACGGTCTAGCCGACCGATTCGTGCTACAGCCATAGTAATATAGCAGCAGATTTTTGCCATAGTTGCCACGCTTGGCAAGCGAGTTGACGACTGCAGTTTTTTGTTATTTTGAATAGCTATCACGAAAATGTTGATGCTAATCTCCTGTTTCATGTCTCTCTATCACCTCTTAACACACGCACGGAATATTATGTGGTAGTGGATTATTTCACGCTGCTAATACACAGCAAAATCAAATCATTATTATCAAACGTACTGAAAGCGTGCCGAGCCGATTAAAGTCTGTATGAACAGATTTTTTTTACAGGATAGGGTGACAAACGAGCACACAGTCCACCTGATGGTAAGTGGTTGCTGTGACCCATAGACATCTACATTTATCCTCAATAAAGAATCATAATGCAGATTCCTCGTCACCCGTGAGGACCAAGATGGAATGCCTCTTTTCTAGTAAAAAGGGTCTCCGGTTCTCTACACTCACCATACGAAACACAGCAGCATTAAGCTGCTATTTTACACTGGTAATCTGTGAGAGCGTGGTCGTTACCCGGTCGAGTTGACTCATTCATGCTACAGCCTTACATATTATAGTTATAGCATGGTGTAAATAAAACAAACCAAAATAGATATTATGACGAGACGTACCAGCTCCATGGCTAATCGCAAATTCTTGTGCATTCTCTTGGTTAACATCTCCATTTTCATCCAGCAGTTCGAGCTTCCTGCTTATGCACACTAAAGCACAGCCCGTGTCACGATGTATGAGATCGTATTTCTCTTCCGAAAAATAGTACATATCGCGTAAAAGACTGTCTTTTAAGCCGAACTGTAATTTATTATTTAAAAGTATAAGTTAAAGTAAAAGTTACAGCTTTGTCTCTTCTTTAACGGTCCATTAAAGTCTGCTTGTCATGGACTTCCCTCGTTTTAGGCAGGATTAACCTTAACCATTACGCCTGGTAGGCTAATTGGTGAAAAGAGGCTGGATATCCCATTCTGTAATAATTAGGTACTAAGGTACTAAGGTATTAGGTTCTACGTTAAAAACATTGGGTCCAGATGTCCTGACGTCAGAATGGACTGACTTTCAATTGTTCCAAATTGTACCGATTATGTAGACAATTTAATACGTGGTAGAGCCACGCTCCAGCTATACTGTGTTTTTTTATAGGAAAAGTGTGACAAACGAGCACGCAGTCCACCTGATGATGTGGACAAAAACAAAAAGGAGAGCTAAGATATAGTGTATAGAAGAATTAATGCCGACTTCACAATTTGAAATTATTTTATTCTTCTTAGTTCTTTTACGTCTGCTTTTACTTTTTGTTTATAAGATACGTGAGGGTAATATGGCCACTTTAATCTTTTCCGCTCTATAAAACCAAAACTAGTAAGAATACTGTGACTAAAACACAAAGTCGTATATTATAACTAATATAATATGAAAAAAAAGCAAACAAGCTTTGGCAATAATTAGGAACACTTCGAAAAATTAACTTAAAAATAATTAACTACACTACACAATACTAAAATCGACTAAAATTAACTAGGAGTATAATGTCAACTGTCAAAATGGCGTCTATAAAGCACCTTTTATTATTTTATTGACTGATGAAGAGCTATCGTGTCAAACAGCAATCTATGCAAACAAGGCTGTAGTTTTTGAGTTATAAGAAAGTGACCATATTAACCGGATGACAATATTACCCTCACGTACTATAGTTAATTTTTTAGATTTTGAGTGGACTAAGTAATATAACAATCTCAACATTGTGTCAATAGTTACGTTTTTTTTTTAATAGGATCGGGCGACAAACGAGCACACAGTCCACCTGATGGTAAGTGGTTATTGTGACCCATAGACATCTACATCTATCCTCAATAAAGACTCAAGATGCAGATGCGTTGTCACCCGTGAGGACTAAGATGGAATGCCTCTTTGCCAGTAAAAAGGGTCTCTGGTTCTCTACACTCACCATACGAAACACAGCAGCGTTAAGCTGCTATTTTACGCTGGTTTTCTGTGAGACTTTAAATCTTCATATCCAAATATGCCACACTTAAGGGTGCATTTTTTTTTTAAATTTGTATGTATTATCTGAATTATAATCTATTTAATAAAAAATAATCATAAACGTGGATGAAATCATAAAAAGTAAATTTACTTTGTTTTCATTCACCGCTGCGTACGTGATTCTTTTTTACAGCAGAGAAGGCAAACGAGCATGCGGCTCATCTGATGGTAAGTGACTAACACCGCCCATAAACAACTGCAACACCAGGGGAATTGCAGATGCGTTGCCGGCCTTTTAAAAAAGAGTAGACTCTTTTCTTGAAAGCCCCTAAGTCGTATGGGTCCGGAAAAATCTCTGATGGTAGTCAATTCTACAAGGTATTGCTGGACTGCCAATTATCCAGATGGTGTGGATAGTATCGCGAGTTTTGTCGCGATGAATGTGCGATGGCGAAATTGAGCGGCTGGAATTAGTCCGAACAATTCCTCAGAGCACTCCCCGTTTTAGATGCGATAAAATACGCTAAGAGATGCAACATCTCTACGCAGTGCCAGTGAGTCAAGCCGATCGGAATGCACTCGGTCGTCGACGATTCGAGCTGCTCTGCACTGGATGCGGTCAAGTGGAAGGAGCTTGCACTGGGGAGCCCCTGCCCAGAGATGGGAACAGTATTCCATGTGGGAAGTGATAAGTGAGCATTTTAAATTGCGACTAACAATTTCATAAGGCCTGGCGGGAATCGAACCCAGGTTGTTTACGTAGGTACAATGAAATTTACGGCGTTCAACCTCTGAGCTATCACGGCCCTAATTTTTAATTTAATCACGTGGAAATATCGCGTGGCTTGTGGATTCAATTTGATTTGCCTATCTATTGTAAAAACTTCTTTGCTTCGCTTAATTAGACGCTGATAACAGTCAGTTGAAATAAATTGAAACATTTGTGTTACGAGTTTATCATATACTAGCCAATGTCTGCGAATTCATTTGCACATCATTTTTTTTATTTACATTCATGATGCTCACCCCAATCATCATGTGAGCCTCTTGCTTGATTGCCTTGACTGACATAATGGTAGATGACTACCGCAGCCCGAGAACAAGTGCAACTCCAGAAGAATTGTAGGTGCGTCGCTGAACTTTTTGAAAGGATTAGGCTTTATTCTTTAAAGATCTTAAGTAAGAAATCATCTTGTAATTATAATAAGAAATACATAATCGTTATCGTCAATACAAGATTTTTCACATACCGGCGGCTTCGCTTAGAGTCGGTCGGACCGACCCATTCATGCTACAACCATAATATAATTTTAACAGTGGTAGAGCCACGCGGCAGCTTTTGCTGTCGCACGGATGGGCCGGCTCGAACCGGGGTGGTACCACGACCTCACAGAAAACCAGCGTGAAGTAGAGGTTTACCTCTGCGTTTCGCTTGGTGGGTGCAGGTGGCTGGAGGCCCTTTTTACTGGAAATGAGGCATTCCATCTTAGTCCTCACGGGTGACAACGCATCTACATTTTGATTTGTAATAGAAGATAGATGTAGATGTCTATGGGCCGCAGTAGCCACTTACCATCAGGTGGACTGTGTGCTCGTTTGTCACACTTATCCTATATAAAAAAAGCTGCAGCGCAACATTTCGAGATACGTATAGTTCCCAAGTTACTGGGAAGGGAAGGCCAAACTGTCATTAAAAAGTCCAGTGTGCTCAAATCACGACGGTATTTCATGCTGGCCCATCGCCTGTAGTTTTAGAAAGCGGTTAGCGTAAGCGAAAACGAAAGATTAGGTTCGGCCTCAAATTGAATACTGTTCACACATCTGAGCCGAGGTAACCCTTTATCAGTTCTTTCCACTTTACCGTATTTAACGGAGAGCGATCCCAATCGTCGACAACCATGTTATTTCCGATCGGCTTGTAACACTGGCCTTCCGAAAAGACGTTGCATCTCTCTGTATTCTCTGAATATACTACGGGAGTGCTTAGTGTTCACAGGAACGAGATTCCTGGTACAGCGATCGCCAATCCGTGTAGCAAGTGTGGCGATTTAAGACAGCCCACGTCCAGCAGTGAACTTTCGTGGGCTGCTGAATAATTATGTAGTACCATGACCGTTACAGACTATTAAAGTCTACTGCTGAACATATGCCTACTCCATAGATTGCTTCATAAGGGGATGTTTGCCATATTTGCCACGCTTGACAAGCAGGTTGGCAACCACGATTTTTTATTTATAGTCGTTACTAGGAAGACGCCGCTGCCAATCTCTTTATTTGTTACCAACTGTCGCCTCTCACTACACCCACGGGATGATATGGGGTAGTGGATATTCTTACACCGCCACTATACTGTAAAAGATATATGGTGTAATGAATTTGTACCTCACTTTGACATTTCTTGTAGGTCTTGAGTAAAGTAGATGTTAATTTGTCCCATTTTCCTTCCGAAGAGTGATTAATAATGACACAGTTCGCAAGCAACACTACTGAAATAATATACACACCGCACTTCATGTTTGTCTGTTACTAACTTTGTAATGGTTTTCGTTTAAAAATAATTCACCTTATATAGCCTAAGTAACCTTGAAGCTGAAATTATACTTGATAAGTAGCAATTATTGATTGACAGAAAGTGTAGTTCGATTAACCGCCTATAGTGTGCTATTTGAGACACAGACAGAGGTCATAATTAACCAGTTACGTGCTATCTCTACCGATAAATAAGACGTCTATTTCTAAGTTGATTATTTTTATGTGTAACTTTTAAAACTACTTATTACGAGGGTGACACTGAAAGTTATTAGAAAATCAAAAACTGAACAAACTAGCAAGTTATTAGTTTTATTATTATTTCATTAATATTTATAGTTTGGTTTATTCATTTCTAATCTAATTAATATGAAATATAACTAATAATACGGAAAGAAACATTAAATTGTACATTTTCCTAACAAATTATCGTCCTCCGCTATGAAATCTGTCAAATATTTTACCTCATTGTAAAGTGGTGGTCATTAATAAAATACATAATATATACAATAATATTGGCAGAGTTCCATTTTCAAAATTTGAACTTATTTTTTTATTATATCTTTTACAAGTGGCCAGTTCTAAAAACTTTCAGTGTCGCCCTCGTACTTATATAAAATTTAGGTATATTTGAGGAAATAAACAAGAAAACTGCCTATCCGATGGGAAGGGGTTCTGTGGCTTCTTCAAGGTTTCTTATATTGCTGTTACAATCACCATGGGTTGGCATACAATTAATAATTTATTTTATACAATACAAACACTCACGCCTGTCACCCAGAGGGGTAGGCAGAGACTTCGGACTTCCATTTGACGCGATCCTGATACACCTCTCTCGCCTCCTTTACATCCATATATCTACGCTTACACGCTCGTTGGTTAAGGGTACTCCTAATCTGGCCCATTTTTAATGTATCGCCAATTTGGTCGATAAACCTTCGTCTAGGGCGTCCCTTCCCGACCCTGCCGTTCACTTCTGCGACATAAATTTGCTTTGTCACTCTTTCCTCGTACATTCATTTATTTTATTATTAAAAAAAACTGAAGTGACAAACTATAGCAACCAATTTAAAGACAACATATGCGTTGTTACCTCTGAAGACTAAGATGAAATGAATCTCATCCTGTAATAATACGGGAAGGTATCCTGTAATTATTTGGTGGCAGTGATAGAGACAGAAACGGAGTCTTACCACTTAACGTATTCGATACATATTTTTTATAGGATAGGGTGACAAACGAGCACACAGTCCACCTGATGGTAAGTCGCTGCCGTGGCCTATAGACATCTACATCTTCCCTCGATTACAAATCAAAATGTAGATGCGTTGTCACCCGTGAGGATTAAGATGGAATGCCTCTTTTCCAGTAAAAAGGCTCTGCGGTTCTCTAAACTCACCATACGAAACACAGCAGTGTACAGCTGCTATTTCACGCCGGTATTCTGTGAGAGCGTGGTCTTTCCCCGGTCGAGCCGATCCATTCAACTATACCACTTATATAGTTGCAGCATGGCTCTACCACGTCAAAATACAGGAAAATGGACAATATAGGACAAATAAAGGAGAAATACAGGAATTACAACGAACTTCAAGTCAAATCATCCTCGGTGAAATGAAATATAATTGTGTATTTAGGTAGACATTATGAAGTCGCAAGTGTATATAATAAAAAATAAATATTAACTTGCACACTCATCCTAGGTCCCAACCTACCCCCCCCGAACGGGTTCCCGCCTTGTCGTGGCGGGGGGGCTTAGTAGCCGTGTCTTGGTCAACCGCGGTAAACAAAGAGGAACCCCTTGGCTGGCCCGAGGTGTAGGGCCGGCCCGAGGTGGCCACTCCGAGTGGGCTTGGGAAGCCCACTTCGGATGTGTGTTGGTGGGCTGCGGTGAGAGGGGAGTCCGCACCCTCTACCGCTGCAGCCGAGGTGGAGTCGCGGAGGAAGAGGAGTGTTGGTATGGCGATGCGCCACTCGCCCTATCCTCCGCGACTCAAACGGGGCCGCACCGTTGATGCGGTGATGGTGGGGCCGCGGGGGGAGAGGAGTGTCAGTATTGCGAGGCGCCGCTCTCCCTACCCTCCGCGGCCGAAACTTGGTTGGCGGCGGAGCCCGAGACCAGATCCGCCGCTGGGGTCGGGAAAGCGGGCGCTATTATTAATTATTAAGCGCTCGATTTTCCTGGCCCCATGGCCTCCGCGTATCGGACTCGGGGGGGTCCGATACGCAGGTGGAGTTGGAGGTTGTGGAGGGGGGTAGCTGAACACCTCGCTACCCCGTGCAGGAGACGAGGCCCGGACACACCGGGCCAGCACTAGTGTGGGGCTGCGGAAGAATTTGGATTCCCGCGGCCCCACGCGCACGTGCGAGGAGGCACCGTGGGGTTTTAGCCGGTAGGAGTCCAGCATAGCCTTCCGGTTGCCCCCGCAGCCGGAGGTATCCATGAGGATTTCCCCACGAAAAAAAAAAAGGTCCCAACCTACAATTATACGAATCATATATAAACAACGCATCTGCAATTCCCCTGGTGTTGCGGTTGTTCATGGGCGGCGGTAGTCACTTACCATCAGGTGAGCCGCATGCTCGTTTGCCCTACTACTCTACTATAAAAAAAAAATATTTCAATTGTTTAACTATTGTGTCTGTTTCGCTTACAGGAAAACTGTTAAATTAGTTGCCATTTTGCGGATCGCTATACAACGAGACTCGGATGGCAATAAAATTGGGTGTATGGACAAATGTTGGCTCCGGCTTGGATTAAGCCAGTAGACTGGTATTCTTGTCATTTTCTGCCGACTTCGAAAAGGAGACGGTACTCAATTCGACTGTATGCATTTTTTATGTGTGTTACCTCATAACTTTTTACTGGGTGAACCGATTTCGACGATTCTTCTTTTATTTGAAAGCTGGTACTTCCCATGTGATCCCATATGAATTTGAATAAGGTCAGACAAATAGTTTTTGAGTTATTCTTAATAACTTATATTGAAGTCGGCTGTACAAAATTTTAAACTTTAAATTATGCCGTATTATTTTCAGTTATTTATAAAAAATAATCTTACCCCGTCCTAGACGTAGAAGGAAAAAATCGTGAGGAAACCTTATTTGGTTAATGGTTTTAATTTGCTATAAACATAAACCCTTAGTTTTCTATAAAGTAAACAAAGGTTTTAATTTAATACATTTTATCTGTTTAATTTATTTACTTTATTTTTTGTTTTTATGTAGTTTATTTTTATACAATAGATATATCAATAATCTTTTATAAATTTGAATCTTAAAGGAGAATGTCAGATCGTGCCCCACCTTGTACAAAAAGTTAAAAATATGAAAAATAATCTTATGAATTTTGAAGTTTTTTGTGATAAATCGTTATTTTGTACAACTTGCGGTAAAATATTATTTAAAAAAAAAGGGATTCAATGATTAATATTTACATTTCCAGTCTTTTTAGGGTTCCGTACCTCAAAAGGAAAATACGGAACCCTTATAGGATCGCTTTGTTGTCCGTCTGTCTGTCTGTCTGTCTGTCAATACCCTTTTTCTCAGGAACGCGTAGAGGTATCATGCTGAAATTCATATCAAATACTCAAGTCTACTGTCACTTAGAGCTGTGAAAAAATCAAACTTCTAAGCCAACGCAATCAAAAGATACAGCCGCTTATGCCGCAAATTTTCGACATTCGCAAGGGAATCAAAAGCTACAGGGTACTTCCCGTGAGCTCAGAATCTTAAAAGTTGGTAGGAAGCAACGTAATATAGCACAGATAAAGGAAAAATTGTGAAAAGCATAAATTTTTAGTTACATTATATTATAAAAATATATTTAATAATTTTCAATTTATATATCGGAACCCTCGGTGCGCGAGTCCGACTCGCACTTGGCCGGTTTTTTTAACAACATTGCGTTTCTTTGTACGAATGAGTACATACGTACGCATAAAGTATCAAAGAATACATATTTCTATTAAAATATATTATAAGTCTTTGTCATACAAAAATGTTACTTATCAGTTTTTATTTTCAATTATTATTATAAGTCGATAATAATCATGAATTGCATTAAATAATTACTGAATAACAATCATGGATTTTCCTGCATTTTGTGAAATGGTACACGTCATTGTTTCAATATCGTTACATATGTCAAATTAATGTCGAATATTTTCACACATTGACTCATTTGTGCTTGTGAAATATATTGATTATGATTATATCACATTTTCGCTTGTGCTGATTCCCGCTTTCTTTACCGTTGCACTTTTTCTTGCTTTTGCTGACCACTTATGCTTTTATTAATATATGGACTCGATCACGTCTACTTATTGACTTACTGCTAATTACTACGGATATTCTGATAATTGCATCCACGATGTTGAGGTGCACTAATTGTCACATTTGCGTCGATAGGATGCAGGGGCATTTTGTGTCCTCATTTCGATTTACAATCTTAACTCTTCTTTCAACATGGAGATCTTTGCAACAGATATATTTAGTTTTATAGCTTTTTATATAGTTGATAATTTATGGTCCTGCAATTATCGTAAAATTAGTTACTAATCTGTAAATATCTACACCTTCTTCAGACACATGTCATAATATTATGTATCTTGAAAAATATTTTTGTTAATAATATAACTCGTTTACATGACTAGGACTTAGATTTTATGAAAAACAGGTGGTGCTATTCTTAAATTGTGTAAGGATCTTTTAGATCCTATATTATAAGAGAACCCTTTTTTCAATGTTACTGATCATTATATAATTATGTTCCTTAAATTCTTATTTATATAAATCATTAGCGCCTGACAATTTATATTCTAAAATTACAATGAACTACAACGATTGCTGTTCTAAAAAATAATTTAAATGTATTTGGATTTTACAGTTTAAAAAAAATCGCAAGTTCTAGAGACTTCAAATTATATCATTTAGATGAAGTAATAAAGTAGAAAAAAAATGCTGCATACGGCATTCGTGTACACCATACTTTTGGGTGGGGCAAATTTCTACAGAGAATCTGGCATTATCCTTTTATGTTGAATATCTTGTTATAGTTATTCAATTTCACGATGAAGGTTTCGCCTTGATTGGAGTAGTGGCGTGTACCGACAGGCGCGTTTGTATGTGTAAACTTGTGATCTCTGCGATTCGTTCGACTCGCGATCGTGACTGAGCGCACCCGAGGCTTACTTACGCACACTAACACAATGTGTATGTGCACGGCTAACAACAATTAAAGTCAAAACTTTATCGTGAAATAGAATAACTATCCCTTGCTTGACTTTAGTTATTATTTATATTTTATTTATATAATTATATATACATATATATATATATATATATATATATATTTATATTTTATTTATATATTATTAGTTAATATTTTCTTTATATAATTTATAATATGTACGATTTCAAAGCTGTACTGTTAAATGTTACTTAGTGGTAGTACTACTACGTGGCAAATTAAGGCAATGCAGATAAATAGTTAATCAAAATATACTTAAAGTTACTGAGTATTTATTTCCTACTTTGCGCAGGCCTAATCTCATTTCTGGAGGGCCATTGAGTAATTAGTCTCGCTGTTTCAGAGCGTTTTGAAGGATTTTACTTCTCCTCATAATATTTTATAGGTTTCCTAGCATTTTTTTTCACCATTCACGTCACGTGGAATGTGAATCAGCACTTAAAATATCATTGGTGCCTGCAGGAATTATACCCAGGTTGCTCGCGTGCAGCGAAATTTACTTCAAACCATTTAGCACCCGAGCTACCACTGTTACAACATATGCAATATTCTTTATATACATTTACATAATTTTATTGTACCTGTTTGTCATTGAACTCCTCAATAACAGCTGGGCAGATTTTGATGAAATTGTTTGTATGTGTTTTAGTAGATCTCTGGATGGTGATAGGTGGCGTTGCAATCATGGCGTTTTTACGTGGTAGAGCCATGCCGCAGCTATATTAGCAGTATAGTTGTAGCACGAATGGGTCGGCTCGACTGGGGAGGGACCACGTTCTCACAGAATACCAACGTAAAATAGCAGCTTAACGCTGCTGTGTTTCGTATGGTGAGTGTAGAGAACCGGAGACTCTTTTTACTGGAAATGAGGCATTCCATCTTAGTACTCACCGGTGACAACGCATCTGCATTTTGATTTGTAATAGAGGATTGATGTAGATGTCTATGGGCCGCAGCAACCACTTACCTTCAGGTGGACTGTGTGCTCGTTTGTCACCCTTATCCCATAAAAAAATCAGGTTCTAGGTTCGTATTATTCTTAGGATAGGACAACGTCTGCCGGACCTGCTTGTATAATATAAACCACGGTTGAACAAAAAAACATCTTATTTCAAAGCAGATTTATTTAACAGCATAATTGATAATTAGAATTTCACGTCAGGTACCCAATTCAGTTGGTATATGTTCGCGCGGAAGCACTTCATCAATTCCAACCCAAGTGTGCAGGTCTTGGTGATTCTTCTTGCTGACCGGTGACACTTTTTGTACACACCTATAATTACTGGCACCATGATTTCATCTAAATGAGTTGAATCCTTTATTAGTATTGTTATTTTCGGTTTGTTAGATTATAAGATTTTGTATACAATGTACCCGTTTATATATTTATTATTTATGCTTCATTATATAGTAGATATTAAGTCCCTATGGATATTTTACTTACTACCTATTTTCTATTTATTGTACTGAAGTGTTAATTTGATGAAGTGGATTGTTTACACATGCCTCAGTTTTTTAAAATCATCCAGGGTTGACTGGTAGAGAATGCCATAAGCCATAAAGTCCGCCCTTTATGTCCCATGTTATAAATATATAATAAAGATTAAATAAAATAAATATATTCCCATGACTATATTAGGTATATAAAATGATATGCAAACTCTGTCCCAACTTAATACTCAGTGTTCATCTAATAGTAAGTTAATCAAACTGCAAATAAAGTGTGGCGGCGCTTTCGTCGCGCCACAAGCCACTGTGGCCGTAGGAAGGAAAAGGGGAGATCTCCCGCCGGCCAAGGTGTTCTGCCCGGGGAGCGGCCAACACTCCAGTTGGTAGTTCGGAGCTATTCTATATATGCTGCTTTAACTTCGGAACTTTGTTAGGCTTCGATGTGTTACGCTTGTGGCGCGACGACAGCGCCGCCACATCACCCCCCTGCTCAGACCGGAGGTCGATAGTGCAGTCTAGATGTCGACAAATTTGCAAGTGCCAGGGAATTGTCTTGTAGTCTGCGGTGAGTCGAGAAGAAGGCATGTAATCTGTGAGAGTGCCGTGAAGCAGAGGCGAGCAGTAAGGCTCAGAGCCGTGCCGTACACTGTAGTGCAGAGAGTAGCTTGGAGGAACAGGAAGCATTATTATTCCAGTGCTGCGATGAACTTTTGTAAAGCTAGATGGCTTGCAGAATGTGAAGACTGCAGATAATATCTGCTCGGGAGCGAATGAAGCGAATGTTGATGTGGCGGCGCGACGATAGCGCCGCCACATCAACATTCGCTTCATAATAAATAAATTTAAAAAAAAAACACTAAAATGTCTCTTAGGATACATTTCATACATTCCATTACAGCCTATGAAAATTCACTGCTGAACATGGACCTTTCCAAATGCCTCATAGATTTGCCACAGTTGACGAGCGGGTTGGCAACTACAGATTTATTTTGAGTTGTTTATAGGAAGATGTTGCTATAACAGGAGATGGGCATCTCTTGTTTCAGTTTCCCTCTGTCATCTCTTACGACACCCACTGGACGATATACGATGGTTGATATGTTTGTCGTGTGTAAATTAAACTCCCCCCTGATACAGGAGAAGATCTACTGAGGAGGTAACTTTTTTTTAAAATAATTGAACGAATATAAAACATTAAAATACCAGCCCCACTGGCAGTGATGAATCCTTTAACATTTGCTTCGTGTAACTGTCCATTTTCATGAAGCAGTTTCAATTTCAGTAGGCTACACATCAGTAAACATCCCAGATTTGTATCATTCAGTACGTAGTCACGCTTCCAGTAATCGAGTATTTTGTCTGTGAAGTCCAATCCTGAAAACATCTAAAACTAACGATGTTAACATCACATTGACTGTCTATTTAGTCCACAGCTGGGCACACACAAGAATATATAATCAATAAGAAGACCAATGGGTGGTGAATGTACGCACGCACAACACATACATCTTGTTAAATACTTATTAACGTTTGTCAAAAGTAAATATTATAGTAATGAAAGAGCCGTAGCTCAAATTGGAATTATCGTTTTCTTTTATACAATAAGAAAAACTGTGTGACGATCACTAGATGCACAAGATGGTAAAATGCCGTTTCTGTATTGTCTGGGTATTAATCACCCTCTTACCTATTTCTAAACAGAGCATTTTTCCTTATGAATGTTTCATTTCAGTTATATGTAAATATTTATTGTGTTTGCATAAAAACCCCTTAAATTATAATGTTATTTATTTTTATAATCATTTATTTTTTATTTATCACTATTATAGTATCTTAGGCCCGTAATAATAAACGTTACTCAACGACGAACTCAAGTGCGTAATCATTTGATACGCCCTCATTACGATATCAGCATCTCAAGATCGTTGCTAATTAATAAACACATAAAATGACTTGTACTCAAGCACACACACTTGAGAGTCGAGTTTCGTTTATTAATCAATGTGGCACTAGGCTGATATCGTAAACCCAAACCGCATCTTGAGATAGGTTTATTAATAAAATCATAACCTCAATATTGTACTCAAGTGCGTGTACTTGAGCTGAGTAACCTTTATTAATACGGGCCTTAGACCTTCTTGTATTATAAAATTTCAAACGATTCTATGATTTATGTTAACATCAATTTTAAATTAGGAAATCGCCAGTTGGAAGATTTCAACTGCGCAAGATATATTACATCTTCATATTTCTTAAATAAATGCGATTCCACAGGGAAGTTGTGCGAGAAAGAAAACATCTTCTAAATTGGGTTGAATTTAGTAATTGTTTTTAAACTAACTTAGCTAGGGACTTAAAATTTTGAACATAGCTCAAGAAGAATATGAAAAAAAAAAACAAAAATGAGTTTTTGAAAATTAAGTTATTTATTAAAAGTTTAGTTTAAAGACCCCTTTTGAGTGGAGTAAGAAATATCTCAAGCTGAAGGTTACAACTTGAGTGTTGTGTAAATAGTATCATTATAAGATATAATCTATTTAATAAAAAGAGGAATTGGCAAAGACATAGCGTAACATACACACAAAATAACGTACAGTCGAACATGAGTGCCGTAAAGTGCCGGAAAAGACGGGAATTAAAAAACTAAAATTAGACACGATAAAATTTGTATTTTTTTTTTCATCAATAATGGGCCTGCGAAAAGTTTATTTACAGTTCTGTACGTAACTGTTCCTAAATCAAAATAAGGGAATTTACGAGTACAAGTATAGGCCTCCGACATTTGACCTTTATACTGGAATTTTCTGCCGACTTCCAAAAAGGAAACGGTACTCAATTCGACGCGTATGTCTTTTTTTACGTGTGTTACCTCATAACTTTTTACTGGGTGGACCGATTTCGATGAATCTTTTTTTATATGAAAGCTGATGAAGGTCAAACCAATAGTTTTTGAGTTATTTGAGTTATTCTTAATAACTTATATTTAAGTCGACTGTACAAAATTTTTAATTTTTAATTATAATTAACTTTATTTTGCACATTGAAAACATACTTTATAAGCATTTAATTGAATCTTGTAGACTACGCGTACTCTTTCTAAATTACTTTATAAGACATTTGTTTTTATGTACGACTTTACAAATACGTACCTACTGATGCTTAGTATTTACGAGTTATGTGATCACGGTAACAGTAGCAGACGTCTTGCCGTCAAAGTAATAATTAAGGTACGTTGGGGTAATACCGGACGGATTTTCGAATAGTTGGAAGTCTGCCAAAAACTTTAATTTCTCGACATTCGTATACGTCAGATTTATGGAACATGGAGCAAACCGTTAATCGTTAAACGTAGTTTAGCTCTCAGAATATTTTGCTTGTGTAAACTCAACGGTTTCTGCTTTAAAGGTGTGCGAAAACTAGACATACTTTTTTATATGCATAATGAAAAATTGGCCATTAAGGGGTAAGACCGGACTTAAATTTAAAACCACTTCTACTGCTTAGAGAAAAAAGTTTATAAAAGAGATTTGTCCTATCTTTAACGCTCAAAAACATATTTCAATATGATCTATAAATTACTAGAAACATAAATGTTCCAAACGATTTTCTTTTTTTTTGTTTATTGCCATCCGATCTTATCCCTGATATAAAGAAATTGTAATTTTATGTTTCTCAAACTTTGTTATGACATAAGATGGAATTACTCAATATAAGAGAAAGATCGGATGCATTTGATTTTATATGGGAAAAAAAAATAACAGTAAGGACTGGCGAAATGCCCTGGGATAATGCAGGAGTTAAGGAAGATATAAATATTTTAACAAAGCGGCATTTATTATTATAAATTATTTTTTAAATAATTATTATAAATTACATTTTGATTTGTAATAGAGGATAGATATAGATGTCTATGGGCCGTAGCAATCACTTAACATCAGGTGGACTGTGTGCTCCTTTGTCACCCTTATCCTATAAAAAAAATGTATTTTAATGTGTACTTAAAAGTAATAAAACCATATTTTAACTATCAACCAACATTTAAATATACAGACTTGCTAACGAGACTGAGTCCCATAGTCACTTGAGTAATCAACGAAAAAATATACACGACCAATGAAAGTTTAACAACCACTGCCATATTTGTAACAGGCAAAGATCGGATAATATTCATCCGATCTTCACTCACGAGGGGAAACATCGGATCTCGGCCTACAGCGATCTTAGCCCTGCATGGACCAGCTTTATTTAGCTATAACTTCATAAAAATTAGTATCCACACAAAATAATAACAAAAGAAGCCATATTCTCGCTAAAAATCGTAAATAAAAGTGATAGGGAAAGATCGGATGGACAAAAATAATACAAAAATTACATTGTTTTATAAAATGCCACGCAACACAGGTCCCACTTGCTGGAGTGACTGGCGCGAACTGAAGGTCGGGGCAGGATGAAATGGCGTCGTGTAGCATATTGTTAGCTTTTTAAAATATAGCATAATTCGCCGAGAATTTGAATCCTACGGTCTTGCCCCATCACCGATCTTACCCCAACGTACCTTACATAAGTAGTAATCACCTAGTGTTGGCAACAAAACTTGAAACAATGTCGGGAACCATGAACCATTCCATTTTCGGCGGCAACATCAAAGGAATACGCTTGTTGCAAACATTTGTTCCCTCGGTGGAGACGCTTGTTGGAAACATTTGTCGGCAACATCGGAAACAAATGTTGGTAAATTTTGTTGAGTTGTAAACAGTTGGGAACATAAATGTTGTCAACATTTTTGGTGGATACGCGGCTTTATATGCCTGTCGTAAACGATATGGTATAACGCCGTCTTTTGGAAACCATAAGAATTTTCTGAAATTAACTATAATCGCTTCTTAAGACATCCAAGCGTCAAAATGGGGTGAGGCAGCTCTTACCGTGTTTACCACACACCATATTATACTTTTTTAATTAGTTCTGTATAATTTTAAGAACCACAGAATAATGGTAGTAAACAGCAAAAAAATTACAGCACCGATTAGGTACAGAGTTACGGTACGGTAACTCTAGAACTAAGCAAGTAAATTTGACTGTAGATTTCACCTCTGAAATCACAAATCAAAAATGCGACATACATTTTTTTTAAATGGAAGTGACGAACCTGATTTTAAATGGCTACTGCAGCCCATGGACAACTGGAGTCAACTTCAAACATAGAACGCTATAGATACGCTATCATCTTTGATGATTAAGGTCCAATTTACACTGCTGCAGAACGGAATTGAAGCGAATTGTTGTAACGAAATGGTACATAGTAAAATGAGTTTTATGTTAATTGTGTAAAGTTCAAACTAGATATGAGCCAAAACAAAGTCGCGCGTCCGCCGTGGAATTCTCGAGAATGTGGAAGACGCGCGACTTCTTTTATCATATTGCACGTTACACAATTAGAATAAAATTCATTTTACTATGTACAATTTCGTTACAAAAAATCCCTTCCATTCCATTCCGCCACAGTGTAAATTGAGCCTAAGGCGGAATACCTTACAGACTGTAAGTACCCTGGGTCATTCTCTGTACCATTCAGAATTGAACACAGCTGGCAGAAATGGGTTAGAGAGTGGTACCTACCCAGACGGAGTCCTAGATAGATCAGAAGGACAACTACCACATTTTAAGTGACGCCAACACCATGTCCAAATTTGTGACACACGATCACATCTTTCTTTTCACATATATATACTACACCTAAAACTATGTTGTTTGTTGCAAATAATTTAAGATATATATATACGTAGTAGAACCACGACCGGGGTAGGACACTACCTCAGAGAATACCAGCGTGAATTAGCAGCTTAATGCTACTCTGTTTTGTGTGTTGGGTGTAGAGAATTGAAGATCCATTTTACTAGAAACGAGGCGTTCCATCTTAGTCCTCAGGGGTGATAACGCATCTGCTTTTTGATTCCCAATCGAGGATAGATATAAGTGTCTATAGGCCACAGCAGCCAATTACTATCAGGTGGACTGGGTGCTCGTTTGTCACCCTAATTTTATAAAAAAAGATACAAGAGCGAAAAATATATCGTACCTTACTAGCGCAATTAAACATCTCCTCCGCGATCCTCGTGCTAAAGTTATTCACAACGACTTGTGGTGTCTCGGCGCTGACCCACACAATCATCATCAGCAGAGTCATAACAAGCTCCATGTCGACTCTCCTCGTCCACTTTTCCGAATGGATATATTTCCAAGCGATTATATTCGCTGCAGCGCATCCTATCAATTTGTTTCGTTAATAGCAGTCGTTTGTTATTCGGAATGCTAATTGCGATGCGATTCGAATAAACAAATTGCAGCCGTTTGCAAAAGACTGTACGAACTGCAGGCGAGCTGTTGATAATTGGTCGGCTGTGTGTATATAGGCGATATTGTGGATGTACGAAAGCTTGTTGCCTTACGATGTTATTCGTTTTTTCTTATTATAACCCAGTGCTTAACCACAATCCCACCTGGTCGTAAGAGTTAATGAAGCAGATTCTATTCGGACGAAAAGACAGACGCCAGCAAGCTATTTCACTCCTTTGCTGTACGGAGTACAAAAGATGGAGCAAACAGTTTGGTTCTTATGCTTGGAATATCGACAACAAAGGGGTGAAGACCCGCCGACCGTCTGAGTAGATGTTTAAATCTAATAGACATAAATCAAATTGAAGTCTGTCTGTAATATGTGAAATATTTTACCATATCACACATAGTTTTCGAGTTAATAAAATGTAATAAAATATTTCTGACGTGGTGAATAGGCAGCGCGAGCAGAATATCATTATCATGTGTTGTTTGTTACGTTTAAAAAAATTATTCATGATTACTTAGATAAGTCTTAAATAATGATGCGCTGTTGACTAAAAATTGTATTCTACGTTATTGTTAGGTTAGGTTAGTACCTAGGAAGCTACCTAAGTTCGAATATTTCTGTTAATACTCGGTAACTGAAACTATTTCGTATATTAAGTAGAAGTTCTGCCGATTCAAAAAATAAAATAATAAAGTATAGGTTCATGTTGTAAATAAGTAGATTCGGTCACCCTTGATTTTTTTTTATAGGAGTTTATGGCCTGGTATCTGTTATGTTGTGTTAGTATCTGTTTATGGCCTGGTACCTTTAGGCCAAGTCTTGAGTATTTTTATTCGGTTTATTATAAATAATTATCCTTCATAGTTCACTGCTTCACAATATGTTGATGCGTCACATTGTGCAGCCCTTGAGAGATTTTGACGGCAACTTGAGCCAGCAGACAGCTGATAGTTGGCGATGGTATCTCAAGGCGCCTATGCAAACAAACAGCTTATCTTGAGAATCCATCACCATCAGAGCACTTGTTTCACTGTTTCCACTAATAGTTCACATGAGTAGACAATTAATACACAAAATCGCACCACTTTTACATATCAAAGTCCACTTCAAACCATTATTTAAACAATAATACAGGAGCAGCAAACCGCCGCTGATCAAGTTCCCGCCAAAAACCCGGTCACCCTGGAAGATATAATACATAGTTACCAGTAAAAGATAAAGGCAGGCCGCGTTCACACAGGTTACCAGAATAAAATAGCAGCCTAATGTGTATACAATGGTGAATGAGAAGAAATGGAGCTCCTTTGTAATGTAACGAGGCATTCGATCTAAGTTCTCAAGCGACAACGCGTCTCGGTGTGTTCGGGAGGTTCCTGCACCGAATCGGGCGGGAGGAAACGCCCGGGTGCTCCCACTGCGAGGATCGACCGGAGGACACGGTGGAGCACACCGTGGAGGTGTGCCCTGCCTGGGCGGAGCACCGCCGTGTCCTCGTAGCGGCGATAGGCGGCGGCAACCTCTCGCGTCCGGCCCTGGTCGAAGCCATGGTCCGGAGCGAGACGGAATGGGATGCCGTCACCACCTTCTGCGAAGCAGTGATGCTAGCGAAGGAGGTGGCGGAGCGGGAGAAGGAGAGAGCAGCAGCTTTCCTTCCCAGCCGCCGCGGGAGACGCCCCGGGCGTCGGGGGCTACGTCGTGGCCCCCGGCCACCGTAGGCGCGGGCCTGTGGACGGCGAGCAATGGGTAGCTCGCCGTCCGTCCGTCTAACGACGACAGGCCGTGTCGACGGCACGTTTTGTTCCACGCGCGCCTCAAAGAGCTGTCAGCAGCGTGAAGGGGCCCGCAAGGGCCGACGCCTGCCGGGGCTGCGGGCTGTTCGAAAGAGATACCGCGGCTCCGGAACGTAAGGGCACTGAAGGAACACGGATGGTTTTTAGTCAGTAAAAGTCTGACACTCCCTTCCGCTCCACCCAGAGCGAAAAGCGTCATTTGATGATTTTCCATCCGCAAAAAAAAAAAGCGACATCGCGTCTGGGTTTCGAACCTCTCTATTCTAATTGAGGATAGATGTAGCCACAGCGTCCAAATACGATCAGGTGGATTGTGTGCTTGTTTGTTACCCTTAATTTTATACACAAAAAACAAAAAAACTAGCGAATATGAATACAATTTCAGTCACATAAATAAAATTTAATTTGGATTGTTTATTATATTACTCTTACCTTTTAAATTACATTAGCGACCCATCCCGGCTTCACTGGGTTTTTGAATGTGGAGTTGTACAGATTTAAGACAATTATTATAAGCTAGTGCTTGTTGGAGATTTTTCACAAAATAATCTCCAAATTTTCCGAATAAAATATATCCTAGATTACTACTGGCATTGATCTCTGTCTGATCGTCAAGTTTCATTACAATCGGTTTACCCATTCGAAATATTAGCCCGGACTGTCGGACAGACAAAGATTTTTAAAACTGTTATTCATGTCTTAATAACATGCTAACCTCTTCAGCTCAATAAAAAGTAGTAATTTCGAAATTACTACTTTTTATTGAATGAAAACGACACTTTAATTTTTATTAATATGTAAGATTAAAAAATTCCACAAAAATTTTCAGTACTTGTATAACGAAGTTGATTACAAATAACTGCCACAACCAATAAAAATAACTCATGAATAATCCACCAGATGTTTTAAATAACTCTTGAGGTAATGTGTTCATGTAACTGGCCGGTTTATTAATTTAAGATAATCAGAGGCGATCATCGCAAACACGTAGTATTTGAAAAACTGACTTCATGTAACAATTTGCGCAGAGTAATAATTGACAGAATATTTTAAGGAATTAAATGAATGTAAACGTTTGCATCTGGTGGCTTAACATCTATCCCTTTTGGTGTATTATGGCCAAATACTCAAACGCTTTTCAATTTTAAGATGTCGTTAAGTATCGTGAGGGCATCCACAACTTTTTCTGTCACCAGGGCGGCGCCTCTTAAAAGTGAGGTATAATATTTGACAGATATCATAGCGGGGAAGTTAATTTGTTCGGAAAATGTAAAGGTTAATTTGTTTCTTTCTGTGGTATTATCTATATTTTATATTATTAAGATAAAAAATAAATAAACCAAACTATATAAATTCATAATGGTTGAAAAATTAAAAAAAAATTAAATGTGCAAAAAATTTTAACAGTGGTAGAGCCACGCAGCAGCTTTTGCTGTCGCATGGATGGGCCGGCTCGAACCGGGGTGGTACCACGACCTCACAGAAAACCAGCGTGAAGTAGAGGTTTACCTCTGCGTTTCGCTTGGTGAGTGCAGGTGGCCGGAGGCCCTTTTTACTGGAAATGAGGCATTCCATCTTAGTCCTCACGGGTGACAACGCATCTACATTTTGATTTGTAATAGAGGATAGATATAGATGTCTATGGGCCGCAGCAACCACTTACCATCAGGTGGACTGTGTGCTCGTTTGTCACCTTTATCGTATAAAAAAAAATTAAAGAGCAAGCCACTGAGGCATTGTTTTGTGTATTACTATGATACTTTTGAAACCGATGAACTTTTATTAAAAACTAACTTCTCAATTAAATAACATTGTATAACAAAAAACTTAACTCAGTGTCAACTAGCGACATCTGGTGAGCAGAAAATTATTAGCCCTCATTACTTTAACTTAAACTACTTTGAGTAACGTTTGAGTATTTGGACATTAGTCTATTACAAATATATATCGTTATAATTACATCCAATCGTGCGAGGAAAGTGTAAGAATATCCACTAGCCCATATCGTTCGATGAGTGTCGTAAGAAGCGAAGGAGGTAAACTGAAACGGTAGATGGGCAACAGCGTCTTCTTGATAACAACAAAAATAATAAAAAAATGCGTGAGTGTCGTGCAGGACTTAGTTGGAACGAAGTTCCTTGTGTAGTATATTATTATTGATAAACGTAGGTATTATATTATTGATTAACAAATACAAATAAATGAATTAATTACTAGCGTCTATTAAAATGAAGCGTCATTTGAAATAAAGTAATATTTCTTTCACGACAAGATAAGAAAAAGTGCGAGGGAGATGGATATTATTCCAACTCACTTCCTCATTTCACCGCCAAGGCCGTCTACACTATCGTCTTTCGTCACTACACAAGGGGTAGTGACGAAAAAAATCTTACACTTTTTGTCGCCTAGCCCCCATCCGCCAAACACGTACCGTCCGATAAGGAACTTCGTTCCAAAAAGCTACGGATAACAACCCGCCAAGCGTGATAACTAAGACATAATTGCCCCAATATCTGTCATCTATTACAGCCTATAAAAGTCCACTGCTGAACATAGGCCTCACCCAGAGATTGGGGCCATTATGTCTTAGTTATAACGCTTGGTGGGTTCTAATCCCTCATAGATTGCCTCATGGGGGGATTTTGCTATAGTTGCCACGGAGTTGACTAACGGGTTGGAAACCGCAGTTTTTATTATTTCTAGATGTTATCAGGAAGATGCTGTTTCCGTGCGTCGCTTCTTACCACACCCATGGAGCGATATGGAGTAGTAGATACTATTACACCGCCACTACACGGCTCAATGGATGATTAATAGTACAACAAGTAATTTTATAATATCCAGTCAAGTTGTTTCATTACTGTATACAGTCAGTATCTTAGCTGATAATGAGTACACTACTGAAAAAAATTATACGTGGTAGAGCCATGCTGCAGTTATATTAGTAGTATAGTTGTAGCACGAATGGGTCTGCTCGACCGGGGAAGGACTACGCTCTCACAGAATACCAGCGTAAATAGCAGCTTAACACTGCTGTGTTTCGCATGGTGAGTGTAGAGAACCGGAGACCCTTTTTACTGGAAAAGAGGCATTCCATCTTAGTCTTAACGGGTGAGAACGCATCTGCATTTTGATTCGTAAACGAGGATGAATGTAGATGTCTATGGGCCACAGCAACCACTTACCATCAGGTGGACTGTGTGCTCGTTTGTCATCCTATAAAAAAAATCCAGTCAAGTTGTATCATTACTGGATACAGTCAGTATCTTAGCTGATAATGAGAACACTACTGAAAAAAAGTAACTCCTATAAAGACCGCCAAGTACGATCCTAAGCCACCTGTATCCATCAATTTTCCTGCAGGCATGTGTAGCAATACTGTAAGTATTTGTAATTATATTGAATGTGTCGAAGTACATGTTTAATGCATTATATGCAAGACATGTTGCATAACAAAACAGAATCATTCCAATGCGGTAAAAGGCAGTAAGTGGATAAAGGTTTAAATTGATAAATAAAGTGGATGCGACGTACTCATTACTGCATTAGCGATCAAATCATCTTAATGTATTTCGTCGAGGTACGACCAATGAATCATGAAAAGGCAATTTATCAGTAGATTATAGGCCCCGTGGTAAGCGAATGCACTAAAAGAATAATCTTAGGTGATTCATAATTCTCTCGGACTAAGTATTAAATTCAATATGGCTTCGAACTAATGTAAAGGTTATAAGAGCCATCAGCAGTTTTTTTTTTTAATTGATGACCACTGTAAAAGGAAGTTTATATGTGGTTGAGCAACGCTGCAGTTGTATTGTGGTTGTAGCGCGAATGGGGTACCTTGACGGGGAAGAACCATGCTTTCACAGAATACCAGCGTAAAATGTACCTTACGTATGGTATGTGTAGAGAACTGGAAAACCTGATTACTGAAAATGAGGCGTTTCATCTTAGTCCTCAAGGGAGCCAACGCTTCTGCATTTCAATTCTTAATTAACAATAAATGTAGGTGCCTATGGGTCACAGCATCCACTTATCATCAGGTCGACTGTGTGCTCCTTGGTCCCCTTATTCTATAAAAAAAGGAAAATAGGTTGTGCTTGCTACAGCGTAGAGGTATGACGAAAATTTATGTTTAGACCGAATTATCGCAAGATGTCTACAGCTACTAGAAGGAAAAATTATATTAAAGTTGGTAAAAATTACCTTGCTTACTCTCCTTAGACTTTAGCGGTCAGCCATTGCAAAGTCTACATCACCTGAAGATGCTTCGTGCAGAGGCGAAACACTTGTCGCATTGTCGTAACTAGTGTGTCTTACCTAGTGTAGTGGTGTTGGAAGTGGTGGTGCTGGGACTAGTGGTAACAGGGATAGTGCACACAATTGAGAAAGGGCAGGAGGTGCTCTTCGAACTAGGTAAGACACATTATTTTATTTTATCGAGCGGATGTACGCAAGGTAATTTTTACCAACTTTAATGTAATGGATTTCCGCAAAGTAACGCCTGATTCTATTAATTAAGAAAAATTATATTTTCCTGCTAGTAGCTGCAGATTCATTGTACGTGTTAATATGTGTACCCAATCAACTGTGCCCGATGTTTTTGCGATGAGATCAGAACTATCTTGGAATGCAATATGAGAAACACGGGAGTCACAATACAGCCAAAGCAAATAACTTACAATTTTTGCATGAATGTCAGCTGTGGTTATTACAGCCCCTATGCACCTGCAATTGACTTTAAATGAGATGGCTACAGACCTCATTATTCCATTTATTATAAGATTCATTTCGTACAAGCATTAACATTTTTCATCGCAAATATATCAAAGCTTTTATTTATGTCGCGACAAACATAGTATTCAACATGGAGCCTGCACAATCTTTTTTGTATGGAAATAGGGTTCATTTTCCTTTGTTTTAAGCAAACGCCTTAACCGCTATTAGCTGTTGGTAAGCTTACTTATATTTGCGGTTGGGTTTTGCAAGGGTTTATCAAAAGGTAAGATAAAATAGGTAACAATTTAGTAAGTGCAAGTGAAAATCTAATTTGGCATCTTACTTCTTGCGGAAAGCGCTGACAAGCTGATGGATGAAGGTGTAGTGTGTTCGAAGAACTCATGCTGACGTATAAATTACATTTCACATCAATTAGTAGAAAATATCATTTCCATGCACTGGTACGTGGCAGAGACACGTGGCAACTATAATATGATGGCTGTAGCACGAATAGGTCGGCTCGACCGGGGAAGGACTACGCTCTCACAGAATAACAGCATATTATGTAAGCTTAATGATGCTTAATGATTTCTAATATTTACGCGAACACTACACATTTAAATAAAACTAATTTTACGGATTTTATCGCGTATATTAACTTATTTTATATTCCCGACGTTTCGAGCACTTTACAGCAACCATGGTCACGGGTGTATGACGTCCCAATGTCATAGTTAACCACGACTACCTCCAGATTAATAACATAAAATTAAATTAATAATTTTTAATTTTAATTTAAGTGTTCATCGCGGACTAACAATGTGACAGATCATTTTTATATATAAAGATTATCTCGTAATTTTTTTTGTGTGTTTTATTTTTTGTTAACTAGCTGTTTTACGCGACCTTGATATTTGCGTGGAACTCTAATTGTTTTTCTAAAATAAAAGTACCTTAAGCTACGCTATATAACATCAGCTATCTGCCAGTGAGTCTCGTGGAAATCGGTTCACCTATTAGTATTTCAGAGATTAGCCGGAACAAACAGACAGACAGACAAAAAATTTATATTTTTTTTTGGTTATAACTACCGTTATACTACAAAATAAAGTATAATTATATACTTTATTTTGTAGTCATATACATTCATTTAGTAAAAATATGTTATTTTGACATTACAAACAGACACCTCAATTTTATTTATTTGTGTCATTTTTTATAGGATATGGAGGACAAACGAGCATACAGTCCACCTGATGGTAAGTGGTTGCTGTGGCCCATAGACATCTACAGCTATCCTCGATTACAAATCAAAATGCAGATGCGTCGTCACCCGTTAGGACTAAGATGAAAGCCTCGGTTCCAGTAAAAAGGGTCTTCGGTTCTCTATACGCACCAAACCACACACAGCAGCGTTAAGCTGCTATTTTATGCTGGTATTCTGTGAGAGCGTGGTCCTTCCCAGGTGGAGCAGATCCATTCGTGCTACAACTATACCATTAATATAGCTGCAGCATGGTTCTACCACGTCTGTATTTATAAAGTCATTAATTAAATTGTTTTCCACAAAACTCTTTCTCTGAACTCTTTGGTTTTTGAAATTTTATAAGGAAGAGACTACAAAATTACAATACAAAAGCGAAACTCTAAAAATATGAGAGGCTAAATCGCATACATTGAATGTATCGTATAGGGGGGAGCAGACAATGAGCGATCGTATGTTGCCAGATACCAACCCCGAATTCATTCACGTCACGTAGTGTTGCCAGGGGAGGAATAAATATTTTGAAAGAAATCTCGACCTGTTTTATATGTAAATTTTTATATTTTCTAGCAAATAAAGTCGCGTGTATGTCTGTCGCGTTCGGTTTTATTGTTTAGAGATAATAAGATGAGCAGGTGGGAAGCGAGCGCAACTGTGTACCTCTGTTATTCTATACGACAAGGGTGCAAATAAGTAAATTTGTTTAAAAATACTTACAATTTTACAGAAATAAACGAACTAATAGTTCACCTGGAGACATTAATTTGAGACCTAGTAACGAGGCATTCCAGTGTAGTCTGAGGTGACAACGCAATGCAACGTTTTGATTCCTTATCGAGAATAAATGTAGATGTCAAAGCGCTACAGCATCCACTTACCATCTGGTGAACTGTGTGCTCGATTGTGACCTTTTTTATATAATTTTTTTTAATAATACTTATATATTTGTATATAAATATTGATCTCCTTAAATTTTTATCCCCGAGAATCTTTACTTAAATTTTTTTAATCGTATATTTCAAAACTTTATAATTGTTTTTAAAAAGTATACCAAAATGTTATTTTATTATATATATTTTCATATTTTTATTTTTATTTTGTACGCCCCGCTCTATTTTTATATATACTGTTTGCATCAGTTCTCTACGCTAAGGTTGTCTGGAAGAGAAGACTTTCAAAGTGATAAGACCTCCTGTTTTACATATTCTACTTTAGATTTAACTGTACTCGTTATTTTATATTTTGGTGTACAATAAAGAGTAAATAAATATATAAATAAAATAATATTGTTATGTTTTCACATTCGTAAATACTCAAATTAGTTTCAAACTTTCAGGTAAAAGCTATCTCACTGTCAGAAACGGGATCATTATATCTTGACAGATTGTTTTCAATGCCCACCTCGCCGCCTCGCTGCGATGATTGATGGAACAAATCACCGCGTGTGAAGGAAATTCATGGAAGCTGCACCTCTCGGGAAATTACTTTTCGAAAACAGCACAGTTTGGAAATAAATATTTTTAGTAATTTTACTGTTATTTTTCATCTACAAGAAAAATAGCATTATTAACTTTTATTGTAACTTAGCTGATTGCGCAGACGATGTTCGGTCATTTAATTCCTTTCATATTTTTACGTGGTGGAGCCATGATGCACCTTTTTTTTGGATAGAATGACAAACGAACACACAGTCCATCTGATTGTAAGTGGTTGCAGTTGCCCATATAGATACATCTACATCTATCCTCAATAAAGTATCAAAATGCAGATGCGTTGTCACGCATGAGGACTAAGATGGAAAGCCTCTTTTCCAGTAAAAACGGTCTCCGGTTCTCTACACCGACCATACAAAACACAGCAGTGTTAAGCTGCTATTTTACGCTGGTATTCTGTGAGAGCGTGGTCCTTCCCCGGTTGAGCCGACCCATTCGTGCTACAACTATACTACTTATATATCTGCAGTTTATTATTACTCGTATCCAGAACTCTTTCTTTCTTTCTCTGTCTCTCCCTCTCTCTCTGTAATATCTAAATCTATGGGGTTATTCGTTAGTCTATAGCTCTAACAACTTCCAACTGGCCACCGTCACGTGCGACATGCATCCATCACTTCCTGACAGACCCGACCGCTATAGGAAAGTGATTCCACTAGCAATGGGCCGTGGAATGGCAATCGTGATCCGAATTTCTTATTATTGTACCGATTTAAAGCTCAACTAAGTATTTATATATTATATAAATAACTGCGTTCAGTAAAATATTTTCATAATACAAACTCTTTATCTTTTGGAACGAAGTTCCTTATCAGACGGTACGGGCTTGGCGGATGGGAGCTAGGCTCCAAAAAGTGTAAGATTTTTTCGTCACTACCCCTTGTGTCATAGTGCATTCTATTTTAAATGACGCTTCATTTTAATAGACGCTAGTAATACATTTATTTGTATTTGTTAATCAATAATATAATACGTTTTTCAATAATAAGGAACTTCGTTCGTATAGGTGTTTTTCATTGAATTCTTCCTAAATGGCTGGAATTTTTGTGCGTGTTTGTGTCGCTCCCTGGATGGTTTAGATTCTCAATTTTACCCTGGCGGTGGCGCTGTTGTCGAAATCCAGAAATCACGCGTGTGAAGCCGGGGCGAATCGCTAGTATTGAAAAATATCAGAGTACAACACACAAGAAGGTTTTTTTTTATAATAGTAAGAGTGACAAACAAGCACACAGTGCACCTGATAGTGAGATAATACTTGGCCCATAGAAACTTACATCTATCTTCAATTAATAATAAAAATGCAAATCCGTTTTCACCTCTGAGAACTAAGAATGCCTAATTACCAGTAGAAAGGGTCTCCGGTTCTTGTTACTCACCGTACGAAACACTATAGCAGTATGCTAGCAGCATACATACATGCTGGCGTTCTTTGCAAGCGTGGCCCTTCTCCGGTCGAGTTGACCTATTCGTGCTGGAGCTATACTACGATGCAACGTAGTTAAACCACGTATAAGTCACCTCAAACTATCAACTTAAAACGAAGAACGCGTAACAAGATACCTGCAGTATCTTGTTACCACTGAGGACTAGAATATCCTTCACACTGGAACACAACTGTGGTTGGACTATGGAAAATACGAAAAAGCTCTCTGGCATCTCTTAGGTGGTGGTTTAACCATCTACTTTACATCATCATTATTATCACCACAATTCTACTGCTGAACTTAAGCCTCCCCCAAGGAATGTCACAAAGCCCGGTCCTGATCCACCTGTAGCCATCGATTTCCTGCATGTCTTATCAGGTCATCACACTAAGTTCGAAAACTGTGAGAAAAAGACGTTCGAAAACTGTGAGAATTCGGCCAGAATAAATTCACTAATACTTCTTAACAAACGCTTTCGATTAGTTTGAGTTAATTTTGATCGCAATTACGAAAACTGGAAAGACGAAACTTGGAGTCAAGTTCTATGCAGAGATGAGTGCAGATTTTGCCTGAAGCTAGATAATGGAAAAATTTATGTGTGGAGACGCCCGGGAGAGAGGAACGCTCAGTGCAACAACATTGAAAAAGAAACATTATGATGGAGGTTCAGTTATGGTATGGGGAGGTATTTGTATAGCAGCAGCACGATATTTAACTCAGATTTTGTAAGAAATTGTAGTACCATTTGCCCCTTTTATAGGAGATATATTTGTTCTTAGGCATGATAATGCACGCCCGCATACTGCGGCTGGAGTTGCCGAATACCTACGAGATGTTAAAATCAATGCTATGGAGTGGCCAGTGCCCTCGCCCTAGGGGTTCAAGTCGGGCTTGAACCCCATAGATCATGTATGGGAGAAGCTTGGAAAACAAAGTAAGATAAGAAATCCTGTCCCGCTAATTTGAGAGATCTTAAAAATGTATTACAGGAAGAATGGAACCCAATCCATCCAGGTTTTATTGATAAATTGATTAGGAGTATGCCAAGGAGACTGAAAGCAGTTCGAAGAGCTGGAGGGGTAACCTAGTTACTGATTATAACCACGTTAAAGAATTTACTTAGCATTTATGAAAAAAAAATTTTATTTACTATAAATCATTGCTCTTTTTCTTAATTTTGTTAATTTTTGTCTCTTAATCGTTTGTATTTTCGACGTTTACAACTTTAAATTAACAAACAATAAGCGAATTTCAAATTAATTTTGTAAATTGTCATTAATGTTATTAATTTTGTGACAACAAATACCCATGATATTTTGATTTATACACACATTTTTGCGTTTTTTTTATAGGATAGGGTGACAAACGAGCACACAGTCCACCTGATGGTAAGTGGTTACTGTGACCCATAGACATTTACATCTATCCCCAATAAAGACTCAAGATGCAGATGCGTTGTCACTCGTGAGGACTAAGATGGAATGCCTCTTTGCCAGTAAAAATGGTCTCTGGTTCTCTACACTCACCATACGAAACACAGCAGCATTAAGCTGCTATTTTACGTAGTCGAGCCGACCCATTCATGCTACAACTATACCAGTAATACAGCTGCAGCTTGGCTCTACCACGTAAAGAAAGCGTTCCTCTAAATTTGTCCATGAGTACTTATATACACTTTAGTAATAAAGTGTTTGATAATAGCTAACCTAGTAGACAGTTAACGACATAATAACATAATAGGTACCTATTACTAACCTTCATAATAAGCCTACAACATAATATCATTTTCCATAATCAAGTCATTAAGACCACGTGGACAAAGTACAATCGCATGTTATCGTGTATAATCCGTCAACGAAAAGATGACAATCAAAAACGCCTAAATAATTTGACAACGGCATACGTTTTACAAGTCTGGTTAATAAGTGCAGCGTGACTTGTTATATTAAAGCCTATCAATTAGTTCTTGAATGTAGTTTCGCCTATTTGCACGCGACTGGTATCATCATGCCCGATATGCAAGAAACGGTAATGCGGTTTAAATGCAAAAATAGACCCTATGCTAATAATCAAAGGGAAGAAGTACAAGAAATAAAGTTATGTTGTATAACTAATAAGGTAATAACATATCATAACATATACATTAAAAAAATAAAATCTAGTTATAATGAAGAGATTTCACAGTAGGAGCCATTGCAGTGCGAATTCGTTAGCTCACCACGACATTATGGGTTCCTCCTGGTATTGGTTGGGTTGTGGAATTGCTGTCGCTTTTGTCTTGGATTCTGCGAATTCCCTTCGTAGTTATGAGCCTGCTGAAGTAATGAGCCATGCTGCAGCTCATTTCGGGAGGGCTTTAGAGGAATGCCGCGGGGAGGTAAGAAATTAATTAGATTTTAACTTTGAATAAAATTAATTTTACGGATTTTATCACTTTTAATTTAACTTATTATTACCCATGGGTATACGAGTATATACGGGGGAGGGGGTACTGAGGTGTTTGATGTCCCGACGTCATAGTTGCCTGGCTACCTTCAGCTTTTAAATATTAATTATTCATGGTCCGATTTGCGCAGAACGAGCTAATTATAGAATCCCAATCAGATGCCATCCTCTCTGTTGAAATTAGGATGTTTTTCTTTTAATTTCAATAGACTCGCGAATCATGCTTGCTAGGGATCGGTGTTCTTTGGTGGTCTATCAAAACTGATATAATGACGGGGATGATCTTGAACATGTTTACAGACTGTACACTTTCCGGGGCGTCGGTGCTTCACGTCACCTATATATTAATTACGCGGGATTTTATGATCTTCAAAAGCTGAAGGTAGCTGGGCTAACTATGACGTCAGGACGTCATACACCTCAGTTCCGCCCCTACCCCCGTGACCATGGGTGCTGTAAAGCATCTGATACGTCAGTAATTTAAAACAAGTAAATTAAACGCGATAAAAACCGTAAGATTAGTTTTATTATTTACTCGTATTACTTGTTTTTTTTTTTATAGAATATGGGTGACAAACGGGCACACAGTCCACCTGATGTTAAGTGGTTGCTGCGGCCCATAGACATCTACATCCGTTACAAATCAAAACGCAGATGCGTTGTCACCCGTGAAGACTAAGATGGAATGCCTCATTTCCAAAAAGGGTCTCCGGTTCTCTACATTCACCATACGAAACACAGCAGCGTTAAGCTGCTATTTCACGCTGGTATTCTGTGAGAGCGTGGTCCTTCCCCGGTCGAGCTGACCCATTCGTGCTACAACTATACCATTAATATAGCTGCAGCATGGCTCTACCACGTAAAAAAAACTGACGTAAACGTAACTCGTATTTGTGTAAATATAATAAATCATTAGATAATTGATAGAATAAGGCGTTACTTTGCGAGAATCCATTATAATGGGGTTGTCATAAATTAATTTGCTTAATTCCTTTATAACAACTATTATAATATATTATAATATCCATATTTTCGAGAGTGGTGTGTCGTGCCTAGTGTGGTGGTGCTGGGGATGGTGGTGTTGGGATTGACGGCGACGGGTATAGTGCGCGCGACTGAGGGAGGGTGGGAGGTGAGGGAGGGTGGGAGGTCCCTTAAAACTGGTCAGGACACATCATTTTCTTTCTTTACGCGGAATTAAGCAAATTAATTTATAACAACCCCATTATAAATCATTAGATTTTAACTTAATTATTCATGAAGTAGTTCAACGACAGTGTCAATGTTTTTAGGAAGGACACTTCTGAACATAGATCTCTCCATAGATTGAATCATAAGCGGGCTTATTGCCATAGTTGCCACACTTGGCAGGCAGGTGGTAATCCTGAGTTTAATTTATCACGTAGTTGTTGTTAGGAAGATGATGCTGCTCATCACCTGATTTGTTTCTTTCTATTGCCTCTTACGACAACCAGACAATGTGTAGTGGATATTCTCACACTACAACTACACAGCTGTGCGACGCATGGGATAGTCCCATATCATCCCGTGCGTGTCGAAAGAGACTACAAAAGAAACAGGAGATGGGCAGCAGCATCTTTGTAATAACAACTAAAAATTAAAAAAAAAGTTGCCAACCCGCATGCCAAACTCGTTAACTAAGGCATATTAATTCCCACTATGAGGCAATTTGTGGCGGAGTCTTATGTTCAGCAGTGGACTTTAATAGGCTTTAAAGGATGGATGGATATCGCACTTAATCATATCATCATCATCATTACAGTGCTTTACAAGTTCACTGCTGAACATAGGCCTCCCCCAAGGAATGCCACAAAGCACGGTCCTGAGCCACCTGCATCTATCGACTTCCTGCATATCTTACCAGGTCGTCACTCCATCTAGTGGAGGACGCCCTACACTTCGTCCGCCGGTACGAGGCCGCCACTCGAGAACCTTTTTACTTAACTTAACCATATGCAAGAAGATAAATTTAAATTACAATGAGAGCCACACGATTTGGACTTTATGATACACCGGAAATAAAAAAAATGACATTTACAGTCTGGGTTAACCAAAGAGACCATGGAAGAGTTCAAGATCTTTTGGAGCGAGGACTTCGAAGTGGTTCACAGGGAGATGGGTTGTGCGCTCATCTGCATGTCCAACAAGTTCTCTCTCCTGCAGGAAGACGCACGCATGCACCACGCAAACATGAATGACTATATCTTGAGTTTCCCTGAAGGTATTTATTTATCAGCAAATATACGTATCAGTAGATGGGCAACAGCGTCTTCCTAATAACGACTAAAAATAAAAGAAAACTGCGGTTGCCATCCCGCTTGCCAAGCGTGGCAACATGGTGAATATACCCCCCCCCCCCCCCCCCCCTATTATCTCATAGACTGTCTGTCTATGGGAGAATATGGGCCTAAGTTCAACAGTGGACTTTAATAAGCTGCAACGGTAAATATAGTGGCGTTTCGTAACGAATTCCGTTAGGAAATCAGTGGGGAAGTAGATACAGACACTGCCACTACACGGTGGAAGAGCGAAGGATAAAAAAGGACTCTCGCATTTTTTATACAAACACCGGTTTGTGTGTGATCGGTAAACCTTTGGTTGAGCTTGTTAGATAGCATCGTAAAAGGAGACAGAAGAAAATGAAAAAGTAAATAACAAGGGTAGAAAAATAGTTGACAAAAATGATTGCGTCTAGAAATAACTTATATATAAAATTAATATATAATATATATATAATTAAAATTAGTTTAATTATTTTTCTATGGTTTTTCAAATAAAAATGTACTTTAATTAAACAAACAGAAAAAAACATACATTTTTGGGAATATCAAATGATTTTAAAGATTTTACATTATTGAAGTGTTGCCATTTACTATATTGATACTATTTTCGTATGCACTTACACAACACACAAATAAAATATTTTTTATAGGAAGTTATTGTTAGTAATAACTATCAGTAATAATAAAAATAAAAGTGATATGGTTGAAAATATGTCTCTTGCATAGAACTTCCTGCAATAATACATTATCTCAATCATAGTATGTAAGTACTATGTAACAATTCCATTTAATGTTATGGCAACACTAGCCAAAACAAAATGTCACTTTATGGCACAAGGGCCCAGAAGCCATGCCTGAAATATACATTTATAGTATGCAAATATTTAATAGAGATACAATAATCTAAATGTTGAGAATGTATTAAGCTAACATCAAACAACCACAGGACGCATGACTTTTTCCAAGTGACATAAGACATAACCTAAAAAAGTTCAAATCTAAATATCTTTTTTTACGCCTTCTAAGGACAAAATTCTTTGACAAAATTACTCAGGCAATGACCCTTAACATTTTAAGATATTTTTGATATATAGACGCTATCATTTCTTCTCAACTAAATTTATGTATGAAAGTCTGCCATTGCTTTTTCTAGCAGTATCTTCCTATTAATAACTGAAAATAATAAAGAACTGCGGTTGCCAATCCGTTGTGTGTATGTTACGATATGTCTTTGCCAATTCTTCTTTTTATTAAATAGATTATATCTTATAATGTTACTATTTACACAACACTCAAGTTGTAACCTTGAGCTTGTGATTTTTTTACCCCACTCAAAAGGGGTTTTTAAACTAAACTTTTAATAAATAACTTAATTTTGAAAAACTCATTTTTGGTTCTTTTTCATATTCTTCTTGAGCTATGTTCAAAATTTTAAGTCCCTAGCTAAGTTAGTTTAAAAACAATTACTAAATTCAACCCAATTAAGAATATGTTTTCTTCCTCGCACAACTTCCCTGTGGAATCGATTACCATTAGCGATATTTTCGGAGCGATACGACTTAGGGACCTTCAAGAAAAGAACCTACTCCTTTTTAAAAAGCCGGCAACGCATCTGCAATTTCCCTGGTGTTGCAGTTGTTCATGGGCGGCGGTAGTCACTTACCATCAGGTGAGCTGTATGCTCGTTTGCCCCCTCTCCTATAAAAAAGAACAAATATACACGAAAGCGAGTTAATAAAAACTTGATAATAAAATTAAAAACCTACTTCAAAAGAAAACTAAATCAAAATAATAAAATAATTCCACATTATATAATTATATTATTATTTTAATTGGTCTGAAGTTGGTTTTTACTTTTTAATATTTACTTGATATTTCGACCCACCTAGGATTGTATGTATGGCCTCTGCATCTATTTAAGAAATACGAGTATGAAGATGTAATATATCTTGCGCAGTTGAAATCTTCCTACTGGCGATTTCCTAATTTAAAATTGATGTTAACATAAATCATAGAATCATTTGAAATTTTATAATAAAAGAAGGTCTAAGGCCCGTATTAATAAAGGTTACTCAGCTCAAGTACACGCACTTGAGTACAATATTGAGGTTATGATCTTATTAATAAACCTATCTCAAGATGCGGTTTGGGTTTACGATATCAGCCGAGTGTCACATTGATTAATAAACGAAACTCGACTCTCAAGTGTGTGTGTGCTTGAGTGCAAGTCCTTTTATGTGTTTATTAATTAGCAACGATCTTGAGATGCTGATATCGTAATGAGGGCGTATCAAATGATTACGCACTTGAGTTCGTCGTTGAGTAACGTTTATTATTACGCGCCTAAGATACTATAATAGTGATAAATAAAAAATAAATGATTATAAAAATAAATAACATTATAATATAAGGAGTTTTTATGCAAACACAATAAATATTTACATATAACTAAAATGAAACATTCATAAGGAAAAATGCTCTGTTTAGAAATAGGTAAGAGGATGATTAATACCCAGACAGGCTCCTATACAGAAACGGCATTTTACCATCTAGTGCATCTAGTGATCGTCACACAGTTTTTCTTATTGTATAAAAGAAAACGATAATTCCAATTTGAGCTACGGCTCTTTCATTACTATAATATTTACTTTTGACAAACGTTAATAAGTATTTAACAAGATGTATGTGTTGTGCGTGCGTACATTCACCACCCTTTGGTCTTCTAATTGATTATATATTCTTGTGTGTGCCCAGCTGTGTACTAAACAGACAGTCAATGTGATGTTAACATCGTTAGTTTTAGATGTTTTCAGGATTGGACTTCACAGACAAAATACTCGATTACTGGAAGCGTGACTACGTACTGAATGATACAAATCTGGGATGTTTACTGATGTGTAGCCTACTGAAGTTGAAACTGCTTCATGAAAATGGACAGTTACACGAAGCAAATGTTAAAGGATTCATCACTGCCAGTGGGGCTGGTATTTTAATGCTTTATATTCGTTCAATTATTTTAAAAAAAAGTTACCTCCTCAGTAGATCTTCTCCTGTATCAGGAGGGAGTTTCATTTACACACGACAAACGTATCAACCATCGTATATCGTCCAGTGGGTGTCGTAAGAGGTGACAGGGGGAAACTGAAACAAGAGATGCCCATCTCCTGTTATAGCAACATCTTCCTATAAACAACTCAAAATAAAACTGCAGTTGCCAACCCGCTCGTCAACTGTGGCAAATCTATGAGGCATTTGGAAAGGTCCATGTTCAGCAGTGAATTTTCATAGGCTGTAATGGAATGTATGAAATGTATCCTAAGAAACTATTAGTGTTTTTTTTTTTATTTACTTTCTTACAATTATACGATAAACGTTTTTAACATTTTCATCTGCCATACTTCATTACAGCTTATCGGTAGTAGTTCTCGTCTTACACATGTTTATATAATCTGAAGTATAATTTCTTTTACATATACTAACATCTCCCAACATCGATTTTATTATTTTATTTATACATATTTAGTACAAAGTTTGTTATGGGGACCACATCAGCCAAATATTAAAATTGGTTCATTTGTCAATGCTTAAGCGAATGTTGATGTGGCGGCGCTTTCGTCGCGCCACAAGCCACTGTGGCCGTAGGAAGGAAAAGGTCTTCACATTCTGCAAGCCTGGCGGCGCTGTCGTCGCACCACAAGCGAAACACATCGAAGCCTAAATCGCACTAAAAAGGTTCCGAAGTTAAAGCAGCATATATAGAATAGCTCCGAACTACCAACTGGAGTGTTGGCCGCTCCCTCCAACCGTTCCCCGACGTGACATGAACACGCAACCAACAAACCTTCGGAAACTACACCTTCAAACTTTCATCATCCTCATGTACCTCCATTCATTCGCTACCGAGCTGATATTGTCTGCAGTCTTCCCATTCTGCAAGCGATCTAGCTTTACAAAGGTTCATCGCAGCACTGGAATAATAATGTTTCCTGTTCCTCCAAGCTACTCTCTGCGCTACAGTGTACGGTACGGCTCTAAGCCTTACTGCTCGCATCTGCTTCACGGCACTCTCACAGATTACTTGCCTTCTTCTCGACTCACCGCAGACTACAAGACAATTCCCTGGCACTTGCAAATTTGTCGACATCTAGACTGCACTATCGACCTCCGGTCTGAGCAGGGGGGTGATGTGGCGGCGCTGTCGTCGCGCCACAAGCGAAACACATCGAAGCCTAAATCGCACTAACAAAGTTCCGAAGTTAAAGCAGCATATATAGAATAGCTCCGAACTACCAACTGGAGTGTTGGCCGCTCCCCGGGCAGAACACCTTGCCCGGCGGGAGATCTCCCCTTTTCCTTCCTACGGCCACAGTGGCTTGTGGCGCGACGAAAGCGCCGCCACACCTTATTTGCAGTTTGATTAACTTAAGTATAATTTCTTTTACATATACTAACATCTCCCAACATCTATTTTATTATTTTATTTATACATATTTAGTACAAAGTTTGTTATGGGGACCACATCAGCCAAATATTAAAATTGGTTCATTTGTCAATGCTTAAGCGAATGTTGATGTGGCGGCGCTTTCGTCGCGCCACAAGCCACTGTGGCCGTAGGAAGGAAAAGGTCTTCACATTCTGCAAGCCTGGCGGCGCTGTCGTCGCACCACAAGCGAAACACATCGAAGCCTAAATCGCACTAAAAAGGTTCCGAAGTTAAAGCAGCATATATAGAATAGCTCCGAACTACCAACTGGAGTGTTGGCCGCTCCCCGGGCAGAACACCTTGCCCGGCGGGAGATCTCCCCTTTTCCTTCCTACGGCCACAGTGGCTTGTGGCGCGACGAAAGCGCCGCCACACCTTATTTGCAGTTTGATTAACTTACTATTAGATGAACAGAGTATTAAGTTGGGACAGAGTTTGCATATCATTTTATACAATATAATCATGGAAATATATTTATTTTATTTAATCTTTATTATATATTTATAACAAGGGACATAAAGGGCGGACTTTATGGCTTATGGCATTCTCTACCAGTCAACCCTGGATGATTTTAAAAACTGAGGCATGTGTAAACAATCCACTTCATCAAATTAACACTTCAGTACAATAAATAGAAAATAGGTAGGTAGTAAGTAAAATATCCATTACTTACTTACTTATCTTCACGCACAATCCCTGACGGGGTAGCCAGAGAGAACAGATCGCCAAGTGTCACGATCCTTACATATCTCTTTCGCTTCTTTCAGATTCATTATCTTCTTCATACATGCACGTCTAGGTATCCGAGTACTCTTGACCCTACCCTCTTCGAGCAATTTGCTCACATGGTCTTCGAATGTTAGTCTCGGTCTACCTCGACACCTTTTAATATTAACTTTCGCGCTATATATTTTCTTCACCATTCGGTCTTCACTCATTCGCTCAACGTGCCCAAACCACCGAAGCACGCCCTTATCAATTTTTGTGATAAGGTCATCTTTCAAACCTGCCATATTGCGAATCTCTTCGTTTCGCTTTCGGTCGGCCATAGTAACGCCGCACATTTTACGAAGAGATCGCATCTCCACTGCATTCAACTTACTTTTATGCTTCTTCTGGCATACCCAGGTTTCGCTGCCATATAACAAAGTCGGTACCAACACTGCGTTATGTATTGCAAGGCGTGCACTCTTCGCTACGCCTTGCCTTTTGACTAACGCAGTCAGGGCACCATTGACTTTGTTCCCGGCAGCGACACGCCTGTCCACATCTAAATCACATCTTCCATCCCGGCTAAAAGCACTCCCCAAGTATACAATTTCATTTACCTGTTCTAGACATTCCTGATTTACCCATATTTCACACTTCGTTCTCTCTTCGTCCCTTTCAAATACCAGAACCTTAGTTTTATTAGCATTCAAACGGAGACCTTTAATTTCACATTCCTCTTTCATACACGTGACTAATGCCTGCAGTTCTGCCTCTGATGGTGCAATAAGCACTGCATCATCAGCATACAGCAGACAGTTTACTTTTATGTCACCCAATTTCACACCCAAACAGCTATCTTTCAGCTTTTGTAAACAGCTGTCGAGATACAGTATGAACAGCCAGGAAGACATGACACAACCCTGTTTTACGCCCGTTTGGACGCTAAACATGGGTGACAGGTCATGCCCTACCCGCACACAGGCTTTACAGTCACAGTAAAGAGACTGCACAGCCCTTAGCAATCGGCCATCCACACCATACCCCGGCAACAGTTCCCACATTTTCTTCCTTACAACCTTATCAAATGCTTTCTCAAGATCCACAAAAGCACAGAAAATCTTCTGGTTAACAGCCAGAAGCTTTTCCGTGATCATACGGAGAGAAAACATTTGATCCGTGCATCCTCTTCCAGGTCTAAATCCGCATTGTGCCTCCCATAGAAATCTTTCCGATTTCTCTTGCATTCTACGTGTCAAAACCTTCGAGTAAACTTTACTTGCTAAACTGGTCAAGCTGATCGCCCGATAGCACCCGCAGTCAAAATGTGAACCTTTACCTTTATATAAAGGCACAATGACTGCGGATCGCCAATCATCCGGGACATCCCCCGTCCGCCAGCACAAATTGCACAGCAGATGAAAGCTGTCCCAGACGCGAGGCCCACCATACTTGACCATTTCAGCAGTAACTCTGTCTAGTCCCGCAGCCTTACCACATTTCAAACTTCGAATCGCACGTTCAATCTCTTTCATACTGATGACCTCGGTGTCATCGAGGTCCGGGTCTGGCGTGCCAGTCACGGCATCATCCCCGGATCCCTCACTAAGATCATCACACGCATACATTTCTCTATAAAATTCGCTCCATCGCTGCATGACGTCCGATTTTTCTGAGAGGACGTCATTAGTTCTCGAAAGCACTTTGTTCATTCTTAAGGCCGTCGCACCACTTCGGGTCCTTCCAACCTCTTTCCAGAAGAGTTTGGAGTTCTCCTTAAAGTTGTGCGACAACCTTTCATCCGCTTCCATTCTACACCTTTCACGCACTTCCTCAATCAATGCTTTCGTGTGAACTTTCTGCAGCTTATATCTTTCTTTCATCTTCTCTCTCATATCCTTATCATTACTAGAGGCCAAGTAGTCTAACCATGCTTTCTTCTTCTTCTTTACAGCTTCTTTCACTTCATCATTCCACCATGCATCTCTTCTTTTACTACTGCCTCTTTTTATTGTTCCACACACTTCTTCCGCTGCACTTACCATTCCATCCCTAAGGTTCTGCCATGTTCTTTCTACACATTCGTTTCTGCCATCGATGGTGTCAAGCTTTTCGGCTACCCTCGCATGATATTTGTCCCTAGTATCCGCTTCCTGAAGCTTCCAGCTTCGGATGCGACAGACCGACTGTGGTTCTGTCACTGTCGTCCGGTAGCGCCAACCCGCGAACAGACCCCTAAATCTAGTAATCACTAGATAGTGATCCGTTCCCAGGTCAGCACCCCTGAACACTCGCGTATCCATAACCTGTTTTCGCAGTCGGTCATCCACCAGGAACAAATCGATCATACTTCTCTCATTCTTTCTTTCTCTAGTATACATATGGATTTTCTTGTGATTAAACATAGTGTTTGTCACAAGAAGACCCTTTTCCTTGCATACCGCCAGTATAAGCTTGCCAGCATCATTAACCCTTTTATCGCCAAACTTTCCAAGTACCGACTCGTACCCTGGTCGAGCGGTACCAACCCATCCATTCAAATCACCACATACAACAATCCTTTCGTTTCCCCTAGCCAAATCTAGAACTTCTCTTACATTCTCCCAAAACTCCTCCAGCTCAGCCCTGGACGACGAAGCCACCGGCGCATAAACAGCCAAAAGGAATAACTTCGTCAGTCCCAATTTAAAGCGAACCCAGAGAAGTCTTGAGTTCACAAACTTATATTCAGTCATAACATCTACCAACCGAGAAGACAGCAGCACCCCCACTCCCTGGCAGGCGTTCTCGCTCTCCGGGACTCCGGACCATAGAGCTAACGCCCCGCCAGGGAGCTCTTCAGTACCACTGCCCTTCCGTTTGGTCTCCGACATACACACGACATCTAATTCTCTTTCTTTCATTATTTCGATCAACTCATTCGTCTTATCTCTCATGCCTCCTCTAACATTCCACGTGCCAACTCTGCACTCCGTCCTCCACCTTCCGCCGTGTCGGGCTGTGCGTGACGGGTGGCGGTCCCCATCGCCGCTTTGCGCGCTGCATTCCACACCAACGGGGACGAGCTGGTGTGCGTCGCCTTGGGGGGACGCCCTAACCCTCGTTGACATGGGTGCGCAGCTGAGTAGAATTGCAGCCCTGAAAAGGGCTGGCAGGGGTCGCGACGAGCACGCTTCTACAATGACCTAATATCCATAGGGACTTAATATCTATTATATAATGAAGCATAAATAATAAATATATAAACGGGTACATTGTATACAAAATCTTATAATCTAACAAACCGAAAATAACAATACTAATAAAGGATTCAACTCATTTAGATGAAATCATGGTGCCAGTAATTATAGGTGTGTACAAAAAGTGTCACCGGTCAGCAAGAAGAATCACCAAGACCTGCACACTTGGGTTGGAATTGATGAAGTGCTTCCGCGCGAACATATACCAACTGAATTGGGTACCTGATGTGAAATTCTAATTATCAATTATGCTTTTAAATAAATCTGCTTTGAAATAAGATGTTTTTTTGTTCAACCGTGGTTTATATTATACAAGCGGGTCCGGCAGACGTTGTCCTATCCTAAGAATAATACGAACCTAGAACCTGATTTTTTTATGGGATAAGGGTGACAAACGAGCACACAGTCCACCTGAAGGTAAGTGGTTGCTGCGGCCCATAGACATCTACATCAATCCTCTATTACAAATCATTGGTATTCTGTGAGAACGTGTCCTTCCCCGGTCGAGCCGACCCATTCGTGCTACAACTATACTGCTAATATAGCTGCGGCATGGCTCTACCACGTAAAAACACCATGATTGCAACGCCACCTATCACCATCCAGACATCCACTAAAACACATACAAACAATTTCATCAAAATCTGCCCAGCTGTTATTGAGGAGTTCAATGACAAACAGGTACAATAAAATTATGTAAATGTATATAAAGAATATTGCATATGTTGTAACAGTGGTAGCTCGGGTGCTAAATGGTTTGAAGTAAATTTTGCTGCACGCGAGCAACCTGGGTATAATTCCTACCGGCACCAATGATATTTTAAGTGCTGATTCACATTCCACGTGACGTGAATGGTGAAAAAAAAATGCTAGGAAACCTGCAAATCTGTGGAATAAAATATTATGAGGAGAAGTAAAGTCCTTCAAAACGCTCTGAAACAGCGAGACCAATTACTCAATAGCCCTCCAGAAATGAGATTAGGCCTGCGCAAAGTAGGAAATAAATACTCAGTAACTTTAAGTATATATTGAATAACTATTTATCTGCATTGCCTTAATTTGCCACGTAGTAGTACTATCACTAAGTAACATTTAACAGTACAGCTTTAAAATCGTACATATTATAAATTATAAAAATAAAATATTGTAACTAAAGTCAAGCAAGGGATAGTTATTCTATTTCACTAAGAAGTTTTGACTTTAATTGTTGTCAGCCGTGCACATACACATTGTGTTAGTGTGCGTAAGGCTCGGGTGCGCTCAGTCACGATCGCGAGTCGAACGAATCGCAGAGATCACAAGTTTATGGTATACATACAAACGCGCCTATCGGTACACGGCACTATTATAATCAAGGCGAAACCTTCATCGTGAAATTGAATAACTATAACAAGATATTCAACATAAAAGGATAATGCCAGATTCTCTGTAGAACTTTGCCCCACCCAAAAGTGTGGTGTACACGAATGCCGTATGCAGCATTTTTTTTCTACTTTATTACTTCATCCAAATTATATAATTTGAAGTCTCTAGAACTTACGATTTTTTTAAACTGGATTTTGATAAATACATTTAAATTATTTTTTAGAACAGCAATCGTTGCAATTCATTGTAATTTCAGAATATAAATTGTCAGGCGCTAATGGTTTATATAAATAAGAATTTATGGAGCATAATTATATAATGATCAGTAACATTGGAAAAAGGGTTCTCTTATAATATAGGATCTAAAAGATCCTTACACAATTTAAGAATAGCACCACCTGTTTTTCATAAAATCTAAGTCCTAGTCATGTAAACGAGTTATATTATTCACAAAAATATTTTTCAAGATACATACTATTATGACATGTGTCTGAAGAAGGTGTAGATATTTACAGATTAGTAACTAATTTTACCACAATGGCAGGACCATAAATTATCAACTATATAAAAAGCTATAAAACTAAATATATCTGTTGCAAAGATCTCCATGTTGAAAGAAGAGTTAAGATTGTAAATCGAAATGAGGACACAAAATGCCCCTGCTTCTTATCGACGCAAATGTGACAATTAGTGCACCTCAACACCGTGGATGCAATTATCAGAATGTCCGTAGTAATTAGCAATTAGTCAATAAGTAGGCGTGATCGAGTCCGTATATTAATAAAAGTATAAGTGGTCAGCAAAAGCAGGAAAAAGTGCAACGGTAAAGAAAGCGGGAATCAGCACAAGCAAAAATGTAATATAATCATAATCAATATATTTCACAAGCACAAATTAGTCAATGTGTGAAAATATTCGACATTAATTTGACATATGTACTTACGATATTGACACAATGACGTGTATCATTTCACAAAATGCAGGAAAATCCATGATTGTTATTCAGTAATTATTTAATGCAATTCATGATTATTATCGACTTATAATAATAATTGAAAATAAAAATTGATAAGTAACATTTTTATATGACAAAGACTTATAATATATTTTAATAGAAATATGTATTCTTTGATACTTTATGCGTACGTATGTACTTATTCGTACTAAGAAACGCAGATGTTGTTAAAAAAACCGTCCAAGTGCGAGTCGGACTCGCGCACCGATGGTTCCGATATATAAATTGAAAATTATTAAAAATATTTTTATAATATAATGTAACTAAAAATTTATGCTTTTCACAATTTCTCCTTTATCTGTGCTATAATACGTTGCTTCCAACTTTTAAGATTCCGAGTTCACGGGAAGTATCCTGTAGCTTTTGATTCCCTTGCGTATGTCGAAAATTTGCGGCATAAGCGGCTGTATCTTTTGATTGCGTTGGCTTAAAAGTTTGATTTTTTCACAGCTCCAAGTGACAGTAGATTTGATTATTTGATATGAATTTAAGCATGATACCTCCACGCGTTCCTGAGAAAAAGGGTCTTGACAGACAGACGGACAACAAAGTGATCCTATAAGGGTTCCGTTTTTTTCCTTTTGAGGTACGGAACCCTAAAAAGACTGGAATGTAATTATTATAGAGATATATATACGTAGTAGAACCACGACCGGGGTAGGACACGCCCTCAGAGAATACCAGCGTGAATTAGCAGCTTAATGCTACTCGGTTTTGTGTGTTGGGTGTAGAGAAGTGAAGACCCATTTTACTCGAAACGAGGCGTTCCATCTTAGTCCTCAGGGGTGATAACGCATCTGCTTTTTGATTCCCAATCGAGGATAGATATAAGTGTCTATGGGCCACAGCAGCAAATTACTATCAGGTGGACTGGGTGCTCGTTTGTCACCCTAATTTTATAAAAAAAAATACAAGAGCGAAAAATAGATCGTACCTTACTAGCGCAATTAAACATCTCCTCCGCGATCCTCGTGCTAAAGTTATTCACAACGACTTGTGGTGTCTCGGCGCTGACCCACACAATCATCATCAGCAGAGTCATAACAAGCTCCATGTCGACCCTCCACGTCCACTTTTCCGAATGGATATCTTTCCAAGCGATTATATTCGCTGCAGCGCATCCTATCAATTTGTTTCGTTAATAGCAGTCGTTTGTTATTCGGAATGCTAATTGCGATGCGATTCGAATAAACAAATTGCAGCCGTTTGCAGAAGACTGCACGAACTGCAGGCGAGCTGTTGATAATTGGTCGGCTGTGTGTATATAGCCGATATTGTGGATGTGTGAAAGCTTGTTACCTTACAATGTTTTTTTTTCTTATTATAAGCCAGTGCTTACCCACAACCCCATCTGGTCGTAAGTGGTAATGAAACAGATTCGGACGGAAAGAAAGACGCCGGCAAGCTATTTCACTCCTTTGCTGTACGCATTACAAAAGATGGACCAAACCGTTTGGTTCTTATGCTTGGAATATCGACAACAAAGGGGTGAAGACCCGCCGACCGTCTGATTGGATGTTTAAATCTAATAGACATAAATCAACTTGTAGTCTGTAATATCAAAATACTGGCTTCCATTAAACTCGAGAGTTTATATGCATGCTATTTACATTTGTAAAATTTATGTCTGTGTATCTGTATGTTCGGGCTAATCTTCGGAATTGCTGAACCGATTGTGATGTAACTTCAAGCATAGATAGAACAATGCCAGGAGTAATCAAGGATATATTTTATTCGAATTTTTTAAACATTTTTTTGTCAAATCGAAAAACATATATTTTTCTAGAACATTGTATTTACGTATCCCTAACCATAATACCAGCGTACGCGGATAAATCATCTTGGGAGCGCTTTTTCTTCTGACTTGCTTAACAAATATCAATATTTAAGGCTAGCTGAGTTATATAGCTTAATGCTATATAGACTATACTAATCCACATGAATCTGGCTATAATATAAAAAAAGAATTTTTCAAATCGGACTGGTAGTTCCAGAGATTAACAAAACAAACAAACTCTTCCGCTTTATTATATTAGTATAGATAAACTTATTTTACAATTAAACTATGCTTTTAGTATTTACGTAAAATTAATAGATTCTCAGTTTTTAACTCTATTAAAAATCAATTGATGTCCGTTAATCTCGCTAAAACTCGAAACTGGCTTGACCGATTCTAAAGAAATTGTTGTGTGTTTGAGTTGGTCCTTGGATGGTTTAGATTAACAATTGAACCCAAAACCGGGGCGGATCGCTAGTTTTAAATATTTTACCATTTCGCACATAGTTTTCGAGTTAACAAAATGTAATAAAATATTTCTGACGTGGTGAATAGGCAGTGCGAGCAGATATCATTATCATGTGTTGCAAACCTCTTCAGCTCAATAAAAAGTAGTAATTTCGTTATTACAGACAGACACTTTAATTTTTATTAATATGTATAGATTAACAAAATTCCACAAAAATTTTCAGTACTTGTATAACGAAGTTGATTGCAAATAACTGCCACAGCCAATTAAAATAACTCATGAATAACCCACCAGATGTTTTAAATGACTCTTGATGTAACGTGTTCATGTAACTGGCCGGTTCATTAATTTAAGATAATCAGAGGCGATCATCGCAAACACGTAGTGTTTGAAAAACTGACTTCATGTAAGAATTTGAAAAGAGTAATAATTGACAGAATATTTTAAGGAATTAAATTAATGTAAACGTTTGCATCTGGTGGCTTAACATCTATCCCTTTTGGTGTATTATGGCCAAATACTCAAACTCTACTCAATTTTAAGATGTCGTTAAGTATCGTGAGGGCATCCACAACTTTTTCTGCCACCAGGGCGGCGCCTCTTAAAAGTGAGGTATAATATTTGACAGATATCATAGCGGGGAAGTTAATTTGTTCGGAAAATGTAAAGGTTAATGTTTATTTCTGTGGTATTATCTATATTTTATATTATTAAGATAAAAATAAATAAACCAAACCATATAAATTCATAGAAGTTGAAAAATTAAAAAAAATAATTAAATGTGCAAAAAATTAAAGAGCAAGCCACTGAGGCATTGTTTTGTGTATTACTATAAAACTTTTGAAACCGATAAACTTTTATTAAAAACTAACTTGTCAATTAAATAACATTGTATAACAAAAAACTTTACCTCAGTGTCAACTAGCGACATCTGGTGAGCAGAAAATTATTAGCCCTCATTATTTTAACTTAAACTACTTTGAGTAACGTTTGAGTATTTGGGCATTAGTCTATTACAAATAAATATCGTTATAATTACATCCAATCGTGCGAGGAAAGTGTAAGAATATCCACTAGCCCATATCGTTCGATGAGTGTCGTAAGAAGCGAAGGAGGTAAACTGAAACAGTAGATGGGCAACAGCGTCTTCTTGATAACAACAAAAAAAACCTAGCAAGCTAAGAGCATAGCAAAGTGGCGAAGCAATCAGCGTTGTAGCGGTTTCTAACGGTTGCCGTTGAGCAATCAGTTTCAAAATAGGAGGTTCAGATGCCTGGGTGATCAGTAATCGATTGCTGAAAACAGAATTTGAAAATTCAAAACCGTTCTCGACATAATCGTGGGACAGACGGACAGACGGACAGACGGACAGACATCGTGAAATCAATAAGTGACTTCGCAAGCTTAGCCACTTAATAATAAAAAAATGCGTGAGTGTCGTGGAGCACTTGGTTGGAATGAAGTTCCTTGCGTAGTATATTATTATTGATAAACGTAGGTATTATATTACTGATTAACAAATACAAATAAATGAATTATGTACTAGCGTCTATTAAAATGAAGCGTCATTTGAAATAAAGTAATATTTCTTTCATGGCAAGATAAGAAAAAGTGCGAGGGAGATGGATATTATTCCAACTCACTTCCTCATTTCACCGCCAAGGCCGTCTACACTATGACACAAGGGGTAGTGACGAAAAAAATCTTACACTTTTTGTCGCCTAGCCCCCATCCGCCAAACACGTACCGTCCGATAAGGAACTTCGTTCCAAAAAGCTACGGATAACAACCCGCCAAGCGTGATAACTAAGGCATAATTGCCCCAGTATCTGTCATTTATTACAGCCTATAAAAGTCCACTGCTGAACATAGGCCTCACCAAGAGATTGGGGCAATTATGTCTTAGTTATAACGCTTGGTGGGTTCTAATCCCTAATAGATTGCCTCATGGGGGTATTTTGCTATAGTTGCCACGGAGTTGACTAACGGGTTGGAAACCGCAGTTTTTATTATTTCTAGATGTTATCAGGAAGATGCTGTTTCCGTGCGTCGCTTCTTACCACACCCATGGAGCGATATGGAGTAGTAGATACTATTACACCGCCACTACACGGCTCAATGGATGATTAATAGTACAACAAGTAATTTTATAATATCCAGTCAAGTTGTTTCATTACTGTATACAGTCAGTATCTTAGCTGATAATGAGTACACTACTGAAAAAAATTATACATGGTAGAGCCATGCTGCAGTTATATTAGTAGGTCGGCTCGACCGGGGAAGGACCACGCTCTCACAGAATACCAGCGTAAAATAGCAGCTTAACACTGCTGTGTTTCGTATGGTGAGTGTAGAGAACCGGAGACCCTTTTTACTGGAAAAGAGGCATTCCATCTTAGTCCTCACGGGTCACAATGCGTTTGCATTATGATTTGTAATAGAGGAAAGATGTAGATGTTTATGGGCCACAGCAACCACTTACCATCAGGTGGACTGTGTGCTCGTTTGTCATCCTATCCTATAACAAAATCCAGTCAATACTGGATACAGTCAGTATCTTAGCTGATAATGAGAACACTACTGAAAAAAAAATAACTCCTATAAGGACCGCCAAGTACGATCCTAAGCCACCTGCATCCATCAATTTTCCTGCAGGCATGTGTAGCAATACTGTAAGTATTTGTAATAATATTGAATGTGTCGAAGTACATGTTTAATGCATTATATGCAAGACATGTTGAATAACAAAACAGAATCATTCCAATGCGGTAAAAGGCAGTAAGTGGATAAAGGTTTAAATTGAAAAATAAAGTGGATGCGACGAACTCATTACTGCATTAGCGATCAAATCATCTTAACGCATTTCGTCGAGGTACGACCAATGAATCATGAAAAGGCAATTTATCAGTAGATTATAGGCCCCGTGGTAAGCGAATGCACTAAAAGAACAATCTTAGGTGATTCATAATTCTCTCGGACTAAGTATTAAATTCAATATGACTTCGAACTAATGTAAAGGTTATAAGAGCCATCAGCAGTTTTTTTTTATTGATGACCACTGTAAAAGGAAGTTTATATGTGGTTGAGCAACGCTGCAGTTGTATTATGGTTGTAGCGCGGGGTAGCTTGACGGGGAAGAACCACGCTTTCACAGAACACCAGCGTAAAATATACCATACGTATGGTATGTGTAGAGAACTGGAAAACCTGATTGCTGGAAATGAGGCGTTTCATCTTAGTCTTCAAGGGAGCCAACGCTTCTGCATTTCAATTCTTAATTAACACTAAATGTAGGTGCCTATGGGTCACAGCATCCACTTATCATCAGGTCGACTGTGTGCTCCTTGGTCCCCTTATTCTATAAAAAAAGGAAAATAGGTTGTGCTTGCTACAGCGTAGAGGTATGACGAAAATTTATGTTTAGACCGAGTTATCGCAAGATGTCTACAGCTACTAGAAGGAAAAATTATATTAATGTTGGTAAAAATTACCTTGCTTACTCTCCTAAGACCTTAGCGGTCAACCATTGCAAAGTCTACATCACCTGAAGATGCCTCGTGCAGAGGCGAAACACTTGTCGTATTGTCGTAACTAGTGTGTCTTTCCTAGTGTAGTGGTGTTAGAAGTGGTGGTGCTGGGACTAGTGGTAACAGGGATAGTGCACACAATTGAGAAAGGGCAGGAGGTGCTCTTCGAACTAGGTAAGACACATCATTTTATTTTATCGAGCGGATATACGCAAGGTAATTTTTACCAACTTTAATGTAATGGATTTCCGCAAAGTAACACCTGATTCTATTAATTAGGAAATATTATATTTTTCCTGCTAGTAGCTGCAGATTCATTGTACGCAATTAACTGTGCCCGATGTGATTTTGCGATGAGATCAGAACTATCTTGGAATGCAATATCAGAAACACGGGAGTCACAATACAGCCAAAGCAAATAACTTACAATTTTTGCATGAATGTCAGCTGTCGTTATTACAGCCCCTATGCACCTGCAATTGACTTTAAATAAGATGGCTACAGACCTCATTGCATATTCCCTTTATTATAAGATTCATTTCGTACAAGCATTAACATTTTTCATCGCAAATATATCAAAGCCCTTTTTATTTATGTCGCGACAAACATAGTATTCAACATGGAGCGTGCACAATCTTTTTTGAATGAGAATAGGGTTGATTTTCCTTTGTTTTAAGCAAACGCCTTAACCGCTATTAGCTGTTGGTAAGCTTACTTATATTTGCGGTTGGGTTTTGCAAGGGTTTATCAAAAGGTAAGATAAAATAGGTAACAATTTAGTAAGTGCAAGTGAAAATCTAATTTGGCATCTTACTTCTTGCGGAAAGTGCTGACAAGCTGATGGATGAAGGTGTGTTCGAAGAACTCATTAAACTTTAATGCTGACGTATAAATTATATTTCACATCAATTAGTAGAAAATATCATTTCAGTGCACTGGTACGTGGCAAAGACATGTGGCAACTATAATATGATGGCTGTAGCACGAATAGGTCGGCTCGACCGGGGAAGGACAACGCTGTCACAGAATACCAGCATATTATGTAAGCTTAATGATGCTTAATGATTTCTACACATTTAAATAAAACTAATTTTACGGATTTTATCGCGTATATTAACTTATTTTATATTCACGACGTATCGAGCACTTTATAGCAACCATGGTCACGGGAGGGACTGAGGTGTATGAGGTCCCAATGTCATAGTTAATCACGACTACCTCCAGATTAATTATAATTTTTAATTTTAATTTAATTTAAGTGTTCATCGCGGACTAACAATGTGACAGGTAATTTTTATATATAAAGATTATCTCGTAATTTTTTTTTGTGTGTTTTATGTAGAACTAGCTATTTTACGCGACCTTGGATAGACGGATTGATGGTTGAATTTCGTGGGTTTTGATTTATTTGCGTGGAACCCTAATTGTTTTTCTAAAATAAAAGTACCTTAAGCTACGCTATATTACATCAGCTATCTGCCAGTGAGTCTCGTGGAAATCGGTTCACCTACTCGTATTGCGGAGATTAGCCGGAACAAACAGACAGACAGACAAAAAAATTTATAAATTTTTTTGGTTATAACTACCGTATATACTTTATTTTGTAGTCATATACATTCATTTAGTAAAAATATCCATCCTTTGGCTACGCGTAGACAGCGACGACCATCCGCGCGTCTACGGGTGCCTCTATAGGTCCCATAGCGGTAATGCCGAAACAGACCGACTCATCGACCACGTCCAAATGGCTACAGATTCCTTGCTACAACAGGTCCCATCCGCAGAGATCGTGATCCTTGGCGATTTTAACGCCCACCATGCCGAATGGCTTGGTTCACGTTTAACCGATCATGCGGGGAGATCTGTTTATGACTTTGCCTTGGCATATGGTCTGACACAACTGGTTACTTCGCCTACGCGGATTCCAGATGTGGAGGATCATACACCTTCCCTGTTGGACCTTCTGCTGACCTCTCATCCGGACGGATATCAGGTTTCCGTCGATGCCCCTCTCGGCTCTTCGGACCATTGTCTGATCCGGAGTATGGTGCCACTCACGCTCCCTTCGCGGTTGCGTTCTGCAGGTTGCCGCCGTGTTTGGCATTACAGGTCGGCGGATTGGGACGGAATGCGGTCTTTCTTTGCATCCTACCCATGGGGGCGGGTTTGCTTCTCGCCGGATGATCCCAGTGCTGTTGCTGACTCTGTCACTGATGTGGTGCTACAGGGAATGGAACTATTTATTCCATCATCTGTGGTACCCATCGGAGGCAGATCTCAGCCTTGGTTTGGTCGCTCCTGTAAGACTGCATTGCGCAGTAAGCAGGAGTGTTATCAAGCCTGGGCTGCGGCTTCGGTGACTCGGGATGTAAACACCAGCACACTTAAAAAGAAGTATAACTTCGCCTCCAGGTCCTTCAAAAGAGTTATTGCCAAGGCAAAGTCAGAGCACATAGGCAGAATTGGCGAGAAACTAGTTCGCCTTCCTTCGGGAACCCGTGCATTCTGGTCTCTCGCCAAGGCTGTCCAAGGGAATTTCTGTAAGCCATCACTACCATCTCTGCACAGGGAGGACGACTCACTGGCCCAAGACGCAAAAGACAAAGCCGACCTTTTAGGCTCCCTTTTTGCGTCCAACTCGACTCTTGATGACGGGGGGAAAATACCGCCGACCATCCCGCGGTGTGAGTGCTCCATGCCGGATGTGCTATTCTCACAGCGCTCAGTTCGCAAAGCACTTCTCTCCCTGGACATCCAGAAGTCGAGTGGGCCTGACGGAATCCCCCCAATTGTGCTGAGGACGTGTGCTCCGGAGTTGGCACCGGTCCTAACGCGTCTTTTCCGGTACTCCTACTCCCAAGGCGTAGTCCCGAATTCATGGAAGACAGCTTTTGTCCACCCGATCCCTAAAAAAGGCGACCGCTCAGACCCGTCCAACTATAGGCCTATCGCGATCACCTCCTTGTTCTCCAAAATAATGGAATCCATTATTAACTGCCAGCTCATCCGGTACCTTGAGGATCACCAGCTGATTAGTGACCGCCAATACGGTTTTCGTCGGTGTCGATCAGCTGGTGATCTTCTGGTCTACCTGACCCATAGATGGGCGAAGGCAGTAGAGTCCAAGGGGGAGGCGTTGGCCGTTAGTCTGGACATTGCGAAGGCCTTTGATCGGGTTTGGCACAAAGCGCTTCTTTCGAAGCTGCCTTCCTATGGGCTTCCCGAGAAATTGTGCAATTGGATCACCAGCTTTCTTGCAGATCGGAGCATCAAGGTCGTTGTAGACGGTGCATGTTCTGACTACAAGCCTATTAACGCTGGTGTTCCACAAGGCTGTGTGCTATCACCAACGCTGTTTCTTCTGCATATCAATGATATGTTGCTAACTGGTAACATTCATTGCTATGCGGATGACAGCACTGGTGATGCTCTATACACCGGCCGGGCCAATATTTCTCGGGAAAACGTCGCCGAGTACCGGAACAAACTTGTGTCTGAAGTCGAGTCTTTGCTGGACAAAGTCTCGGATTGGGGGCGACTAAATCTAGTCCAGTTTAATCCTCAGAAGACACAAGTTTGCGCGTTTACCGCTAAAAAGAACCCCTTTGTCGTATCTCCTCAGTTTCAAGGCACTCCCCTTCTTGCCTCAGCCAGTATCGGTATCCTCGGAGTCGACATATCGAGTGACGTGCAGTTTCGTGGTCACTTGGAAGAGAAGGCCAAATTGGCCTCTAAAAAGCTTGGCGTGCTCAGCAGAGCGGGACAGTATTTCATGCCGGCACACCGCCTGCAACTTTACAAGGCGCAGGTTCGGCCTCACATGGAATACTGTTCCCATCTCTGGGCAGGGGCTCCCCAGTGCCAGCTCCTTCCACTTGACCGCATCCAGCGCAGAGCGGCTCGAATCGTCGACGACCGAGCCCTTTCCGATCGGCTCGATTCATTGGCACTGCGAAGAGATGTTGCATCTCTTTGCATTTTCTTTCGCATCTACCATGGGGAGTGCTCTGAGGAATTGTTCGGATTAATCCCAGCCGCCAAATTTCACGAACGCACATCGCGGCAGAACTCCCGATACCATCCACACCATCTGGATGATTGGCGGTCCACCACTGTGCGATTTAGAAGATGTTTTCTTCCTCGCACAACTTCCTTGTGGAATAGTTTACCACCAGGGATTTTTCCGGACCGATACGACTTAGGGACCTTCAAGAAAAGAGCCTACTCCTTTTTAAAAGCCCGGCAACGCATCTGCAATTCCCCTGGTGTTGCGGTTGTTCATGGGCGGCGGTAGTCACTTACCATCAGGTGAGCCGCATGCTCGTTTGCCCCCTCTCCTATAAAAAAAAAAAAATATGTTATTTTGACATTACAAACAGACACCTCAATTTTATTTATTTGTGTCATTTTTTATAGGATAAGGAGGACAAACGAGCATACAGTCCACCTGATGGTAAGTGGTTGCTGTGGCCCATAGACATCTACAGCTATCCTCGATTACAAATCAAAATGCAGATGCGTCGTCACCCGTTAGGACTAAGATGGAATGCCTCGGTTCCAGTAAAAAGGGTCTCCGGTTCTTTATACGCACTAAACCAAACACAGCAGCGTTAAGCTAATATTTTATGCTGATATGCTATGAGAGCGTGGTCCTTCCTCGGTCGAGCAGATCCATTCGTGCTACAACTATACCATTAATATAGCTGCAGCATGGCTCTACCACGTCTGTATTTATAAGTAGTCATTAATTAGTTTTCCACAAAACTCTTTCTCTGAACTCTTTGGTTTGTGAAATTTTATAAGGAAGAGACTACAAAATCACAATACAAAAGCGAAACTCTAAAAATATGAGAGGCTAAATCGCATACATTGAATGTATCGTATAGGGGGGAGCAGACAATGAGCGATCGTATGTTGCCAGATACCAACCCCCGAATTCATTCACGTCACGTAGTGTTGCCAGGGGAGGAATAAATATTTTGAAAGAAATCTCGACCTGTTTTATATGTAAATTTTTATATTTTCTAGCAAATAAAGTCGCGTGTATGTTTGTCGCGTTCGGTTTTATTGTTTAGAGATAATAAGACGAGCAGGTGGGAAGCGAGCGCAACTGTGTACATCTGTTACTCTATACGACAAGGGTGCAGATAAGTAAATTTGTTTAAAAATACTTGCAATTTTAGAGAAATAAACGAACTAATAGTTCATCTGGAGACATTAATTTGAGACCTAGTAACGAGGCATTCCAGTGTAGTCTGAGGTGACAACGCAACGCAACGTTTTGATTCCTTATCGAGAATAGGTGTAGATGTCAAAGCGCTACAGCATCCACTTACCATCTGGTGAACTGTGTGCTCGATTGTGACCTTTTTTATATAATTTTTTTTTAATAATACTTATATATTTGTATATAAAATATTGATCTCCTAAAATTTTTATCCCCGAGACTCTTTACTTAAATTTTTTTAATCGTATATTTCAAAACTTTTTATTTGTTTTTAAAAAGTATACCAAAATGTTATTTTACTATATGTATTTTCATATTTTTATTTTTATTTTGTACGCCCCCCTCTAATTTTATATATACTGTTTACATCAGTTCTCTACGCTAAGGTTGTCTGGAAGAGATCACTTTCAAAGTGATAAGACCGCCTGTTTTACATATTCTACTTTAGATTTAACTGTACTCGTTATTTTATATTTTGGTGTACAATAAAGAGTAAATAAATAAATAAATAAAATAATATTGTTATGTTTTCACATTCGTAAATACTTAAATAAGTTTCAAACTTTCAGCTAATAGCTATCTCACTGTCAGAAACGGGATCATTATATCTTGACAGATTGTTTTCAATGCCCACCTCGCCACCTCTCTGCGATGATTGATGGAACAAATCACCGCGTGTGAAGGAAATTCATGGAAGCTGCACCTCTCGGGAAATTACTTTTCGAAAACAGCACAGTTTGGAAATAAATATTTTTAGTAGTTTTACTGTTATTTTTCATCTACAAGAAAAATAGCATTATTAACTTTTATTGTAACTTCGCTGATTCCGCAGACGAGGTTCGGCCATTTAATTCCTTTCATATTTTAGACGTGGTGGAGCCATGATGCACCTTTTTTTTGGATAGAATAACAAACGAACACACAGTCCATCTGATTGTAAGTGGTGCAATTGCCCTTATAGATACATCTACATCTATCCTCAATAAAGTATCAAAATGCAGATGCGTTGTCACGCATGAGGACTAAGATGGAAAGCCTCTTTTCCAGTAAAAACGGTCTCCGGTTCTCTACACCGACCATACGAAACACAGCAGTGTTAAGCTGGCATTTTACGCTGGTATTCTGTGAGAGCGTGGTCCTTCCCCGGTTGAGCGGACCCATTCGTGCTACAACTATACTACTTATATAGCTGCAGTTTATTATTACTCGTATTCAGAACTCTTTCTTTCTTTCTCTGTCTCTCCCTCTCTCTCTTTGTAATATCTAAATCTATGGAGTTATTCGTTAGTCTATAGCTCTAACAACTTCCAACTGGCCACCGTCACGTGCGACATGCATCCATCACTTCCTGACAGACCCGGCCGCTATAGGAAAGTGATTCCACTAGCAATGGGCCGTGGAATGGCAATCGTGATCCGAATTTCTTATTATTGTACCGATTTAAAGCTCAACTAAGTATTTATATATTATATAAATAACTGCGTTCAGTAAAATATTTTCATAATACAAACTCTTTATCTTTTGGAACGAAGTTCCTTATCAGACGGTACGGGTTTGGCGGATGGGAGCTAGGCTCCAAAAAGTGTAAGATTTTTTCGTCACTACCCCTTGTGTCATAGTGCATTTTATTTTAAATGACGCTAGTAATACATTTGTTTGTATTGGTTAATCAATAATATAATACGTTTATCAATAATAAGGAACTTCGTGTACAGGTGTTTGTTATTGAATTCTTCCTAAATGGCTGGAATTTTTGTGCGTGTTTGTGTGGCTCCATGGATGGTTTAGATTCTCAATTTTACCCTGGCGGTGGCGCTGTTGTCGAAATCCAGAAATCACGCGTGTGAAGCCGAGGCGAATCGCTAGTTTTGTAAAATATCAGAGTACAACACACAAGAAGGTTTTTTTTTTATAATAGTAAGAGTGACAAACAAGCACACAGTGCACCTGATAGTGAGATAATAATTGGCCCATAGACACTTACATCTATCTTCAATTAATAATAAAAATGCAAATCCGTTTTCACCTCTGAGGACTAAGAATGCCTAATTACCAGTAAAAAGGGTCTCCGGTTCTTGTTACTCACCGTACGAAACACTATAGCACTATGCTGCTAATACATGCTGGCGTTCTTTGCAAGCGTGGCCCTTCTCCGGTCGAGTCGACCTATTCGTGCTGGAGCTATACTACGATGCAACGTAGTTAAACCACGTATAAGTCACCTCAAACTATCAACTTAAAACGAAGAACGCGTAACAAGATACCTGCAGTATCTTGTTACCACTGAGGACTAGAATATCCTTCATACTGGAACACAACTGTGGTTGGACTATGGAAAATACGAAAAAGCTTTCTGGCATCTCTTAGGTGGTGGTTTAACCATCTACTTTACATCATTATTATCACCTTCACAATTCTACTGCTGAACTTAAGCCTCCCCCAAGGAATGTCACAAAGCCCGGTGCTGATCCACATGTAGCCACCGATTTCCTGCATGTCTTATCAGGTCATCACACTAAGTTCGAAAACTGTGAGAAAAAGACTGAATTCGGCCAGAATAAATTCACTAATACTTCTTAACAAACGCTATCGATTAGTTTGAGTTAATTTTAATCGCAATTACGAAAACTGGAAAGACGAAACTTGGAGTCAAGTTCTATGCAGAGATGAGTCCAGATTTTGCCTGAAGCTAGATAATGGAAAAATTTATGTGTGGAGACGCCCGGGAGAGAGGAACGCTCAGTTCAACAACAATGAAAAAGAAGCATATGATGGAGATTTAGTTATGGTATGGGGAGGTATTTGAGGAGCGGCACGATATTTAACTGAGATTTTGTAAGAAATTGTAGTACCATTTGCCCCTTTTATAGGAGATATATTTGTTCTTAGGCATGATAATGCACGCCCGCATACTGCGACTGGAGTTGCCGAATACCTACGAGATGTTAAAATCAATGCTATGGAGTGGCCAGTGCCCTCGCCCGACTTGAACCACATAGATCATATATGGGAGAAGCTTGGAAAACAAAGTAAGATAAGAAATCTTGCCCCGATAATTTGAGAGATCTTAAAAATGTATTACAGGAAGAATGGAACCCAATCCAGCCAGGTTTTATTGATAAATTGATTAGGAGTATGCCAAGGAGACTGAAAGTAGTTCGAAGAGCTGGAGGGGGCAACCTAGTTACTGATTATAACCACGTTAAAGAATTTACTAAGCATTTATGAAAAAAATGTTTATTTACTATAAATTGTTACTCTTTTTCTTAATTTGGTTAATTATTGTCACTTGATCGTTTGTATTTTCGACGTTTACAACTTTAAATTAACAAACAATAAGCGAATTTCAAATTTATTAATTTTCTGACAACAAATATCCATGATATTTTGATTTATACACACTTCTTTGCGTTTTTTTATAGGATAGGGTGACAAACGAGCACACAGTCCACCTGATGGTAAGTGGTTACTGGGACCCATAGACATCTACATCTATCCCCAATAAAGACTCAAGATGCAGATGCGTTGTCACCCGTGAGGACTAAGATGGAATGCCTCTTTGCCAGTAAAAAGGGTCTCCGGTTCTCTACACTCACCATACGAAACACAGCAGCGTTAAGCTGCTATTTTACGTAGTCAAGCCGACCCATTCATGCTACAACTATACCAGTAATACAGCTGCAGCTTGGCTCTACCACGTAAAGACAGCGTTCCTCTAAATTTGTCCATGAGTACTTATATACACTTTAGTAATAAAGTGTTAGATAATAGCTAACCTAGTAAACAGTTAACGACATAATAACATAAAAGGCATCTATTACTAGCCTTCATAATAAGCCTACAACATAATATCATTTTCCATAATCAAGTCATTAAGACCACGTGGACAAAGTACAATCGCAAGTTATAGTGTATAATCCGTCAACGAAAAGATGACAATCAAAAACGCCTAAATAATTTGACAACGGCATACGTTTTACAAGTCTGGTTAATAAGTGCAGCGTGACTTGTTATATTAAAGCCTATCAATTAGTTCTTGAATGTAGTTTCGCCTATTTGCACGCGACTGGTATCATCATGCCCGATATGCAAGAAACGGTAATGCGGTTTAAATGCAAAAATAGACCCTATTCTAATAATCAAAGGGAAGAAGTACGAGAAATAAAGTTATGTTGTATAACTAATAAGGTAATAACATATCATATATACATTTAAAAAAATGAAATCTAGTTATAATGAAGAGATTTCACAGTAGGAGCCATTGCAGTGCGAATTCGTTAGCTCACCACGACATTATGGGTTCCTCCTGGTATTGGTTGGGTTGTGGAATTGCTGTCGCTTTAGTCTTGGATTCTGCGAATTCCCTTCGCAGTTATGAGCCTGCTGAGGTAATGAGCCATGCTGCAGCTCATTTCGGGAGGGCTTTAGAGGAATGCCGCGGGGAGGTAAGAAATTAATTAGATTTTAACTTTGAATAAAATTAATATTACGGATTTTATCACTTTTAATTTAACTTATTATTACCCATGGGTATACGAGTATATACGGGGGAGGGGGTACTGAGGTGTTTGATGTCCCGACGTCATAGTTGCCTGGCTACCTTCAGCTTTTAAATATTAATTATTCATTTTCCGATCTACGCAGAACGAGCTAATTATAGAATCCCAATCAGATGCCAGCACCCATCCATCCTCTCTGTTGAAATTAGGATGTTTTTCTTTTAATTTCAATAGACTCGCGAATCATGCTTTGTAGGGATCGGTGTTCTTTGGTGGTCTATCAAAACTGATATAATGACGGGGATGATCTTTAACATGTTTACAGACTGTACACTTTCCGGGGCGTCGGTGCTTCACGTCACCTATATATTATTTACGCGGGATTTTATGATCTTCAAAAGCTAAAGGTAGCCAGGCTAACTATGAAGTCAGGACGTTAAACAATTGATAATGAAATGATAATTAAATTACTAGTGTGGCGGGTGGAAGGAAAAGGAAAAGGGGAGTTGACACTGAGGTAAAGTTTTTAGTTACACAATGTCATTTAATTGAGAAATTGGTTTTTAATAAAAGTTTATCAGTTTCTAGAGTATTATATTAATACACAAAACAATGTGTCAGTGGTTTGCTCTTTAATTTGTTGCGCATTTTTAACTTTTTTTTAAAAATTTTATTACTTTTATGAATATTTGGGGTTTGGTTTATTTATTTTTAATCTTATTAATATAAAATATAACTAATAGTACAGAAAGAAACAATAACCTTTACATTTTCCGAACAAATTAACTTCCCCGTTATGAAATCTGTGAAATCTTATACCTCATTTTCTATTGGCGCCGCCCTGGTGGCAGAAAATGTCTTGGATGCCCTCACTAAGTTATTAGTTTTAGTTTTTTTTTGTTATAGTTTTATAATATTGTATATAACAATATATTTCATCACATTTTGTACTGCGGGTGCCGTAAGCCCGTAAGAGGTGACTACGGAATATGCCAGAAACACCTCATAGCTTTTGAAAGGCGGATGTCGTTATTTTTGGGCCGAGTGCTCGGCACCCGGGTTCGATTTCTGCTGACACCAATGAAATTATTAAGATTTACCACGCGCTCGGCGTGAAAACATCGCGAGGAAACTTGCATGTCTGAGAAAATAAAAATAAAAGAATTACGTGCGATGGATATTTCCTTGCTCTAAAACCATCACAGAAGTGAGACCAGGATTGGCATAGGTCCTGATGTATATGGCTGTAGCTAACTCCAATTTTTTTTATTAAATATGTCGCTGTCCAATGAGGTTAAGGTAAGCTATGTGTCCTAAGCTAAACTAAGCCAAAACTAGAAATGTATTACAATGAAAGCAACACGGTTGGACTTTATGATACACCGGAAATAAAAAAATTACATTTACAGTCTGGGTTAACCAAAGAGACCATGGAAGAGTTCAAGATCTTTTGGAGCGAGGACTTCGAAGTGGTTCACAGAGAGCTGGGTTGTGCGCTCATCTGCATGTCCAACAAGTTCTCTCTCCTGCAGGAAGACGCACGCATGCACCACGCAAACATGAATGACTATATCTTGAGTTTCCCTGAAGGTATTTATTTATCAGCAAATATACGTATCAGTAGATGGGCAACAGCGTCTTCCTAATAACGACTGAAAATAAAAGAAAACTGCGGTTGCCATCCCGCTTGCCAAGCGTGGCAACATGGTGAATATCCCCCCCCCCCCCCCCCTATTATCTCATAGACTGTCTGTCTATGGGAGAATATGGGATTAAGTTCAACAGTGGACTTTAATAAGCTGCAACGGTAAATATAGTGGCGTTTCGTAACGAATTCCGTTTGGAAATCAGTGGGGAAGTAGATACAGACACTGCCACTACACGGTGGAAGAGCGAAGGATAAAAAAGGACTCTCACATTTTTGATACAAACGCCGGTTTGTGTGAGATCGGTAAACCTTTGGTTGAGCACGTTAGATAGTATCGTAAGAGGAGACAGAAGGAAATGAAAAAGTAAATAACAAGAGTAAAAAAATAGTTGACAAAAATGATTACGTCTAGAAATAACTTATATATAAAATTAGTTTAATTATTTTTCTATGGGTTTTCAAGTAAAAATGTACTTTAATTAAACAAACAGAAAAAAACATACATTTTTGGGAATATAAAATGATTTTAATCATTTTACATTATTGAAGTGTTGCCATTTACTATATTCATACTATTTTCGTATGCACTTACACAACACACAAATAAAATATTTCTTTATAGGAAGTTATTGTTAGTAATAACTATCAGTAATAATAAAAATAAAAGTGATATGGTTGAAAATAAGTCTCTTACAAAGAACTTCCTGCAATAATATATTATCTCAATCATAGTACTATGTACCAATTCCATTTAATGTTATGGCAACACTAGCTAAAACAAAATGCCACTTTATAGCACAAAGGTCCAGAAGCCATGCCAGAAATATAAATTTATGGTATGCAAATATTTAATACAGATACAATAGTCTAAAACTCTCAATTATGTTGAGAATGTATTAAGCTAACATCAAACAACCACAGGACGCATGACTTTTTCCAAGTGACATAAGAGATAACCTAAAAAAGTTCAAATCTAAATATCTTTTTTTTACGCCTTCTAAGGACAAAATTCTTTGACAAAATTACTCAGGCAATGACGCTTAACATTTAAAGATATTTTTGATATATAGACGCTAACATTTTTTCTCAACTAAATTTATGTATGAAAGTCTGCCATTGTTCTTTCTAGCAGTATCTTCTATTAATAACTGAAAATAATAAAGAACTGCGGTTGCCAACTCGCTTCTCAAGCATGGTAACTATGCCAAATGTGAGACGATCTATGGGGGAGGTCTATGTTCAGCAGTGGACTATAGAAACTGTAATGGTAATAATGATGGTAACCACACGGTTTGAAGCGAAAGCGATCGGCAAAACTAACCTTTATCAATTCCACAGGTGATATACTCAACGCAAAAATGGTGCAAATGATTCACAATTGTGAGAAGCAATACGATGATATGGAGGATGACTGTGCTCGCGTGGTTAAGATAGCTGCCTGCTTCAAAATCGCGGCTAAGAAGGCTGGCATAGCTGCGGAAGTAACTATGATAGAGGCCGTCTTGGAGAAGTACAATTAACGGCTTGGCAATAATTAACTACAAATGGGCTGATGGTTATTTTATAAAACTTATATAAATGATATAAGATTTGTTTTCTTTTTAATCACTCTCATACATTCAATAACAACATATTATAAAAACCTTTAAAGAAATGATAAATAAGAAGTGTCTGTTTGTAATGTCAAAAACTTACATATTAACATTATATTAAATTACAGTTTTTACTAAATGCATATGAAAGGTATGCATATATGTTTGTTACGACTAATCTCCGAAGTGGCTGGACCGATTTTGACGGCAGATTTTTTTTATAGGATAGGGTGACAAACGAGCACACAGTCCACACAGTCAGATGGTAAGTGTTTGCTGTGGCCCATAGACATCTACATTTATCCTCGTTTGCGAATCAAAATGCAGATATGTTGTCATCTGTGAGGACTAAGATGGAATGCCTCTTTTCCAGTAAAAAGGGTCTCCGGTTCTCTACACTCACCATACGAAACACAGCTACTATTTTACGCTGGTATTCTGTGAGAATGAAAGATGGCTGATATTATAAGGACTAACTAGGCAAATTTTATTTTAGAAAAAGAATTAGGGTTCCTTGAAATTGTGAATAAATTCCAATAAAAATAGGGAATAATAATAATAAATTATTAAAAATTATTCTATGCGAATAAAGTCGTGGGCACAGCTAGTTTTTCTATAAAAATAAACTTCTCCAAATGTAACTGGATGTCGAGCAACGCCTAACATAGTTTCTATCTCTAGGTTATTCAGTTAAGAATATTATTTTCCGTAAGCTAGAATAGGTTGTCATCTAAAACTGACAGGGCGAAATTTTACTTCTTCTATTTAATAAAAAAAGAACCATTAAACGGTTTTAAAAATGACGGAGATATCGAGTACCATATGTTTAGGTATACCAAAAAAAACTTCTCTTTTTTTGAAGTCGGTTAAAAACGTAATGGATTCGTGCTGTTGTTTTCTGTCAGTGTCAAGGAATAAGCAATTATTAATTTGTTTCACGATTTCATCACAAGATGTCGATACGTCTCATTGCGAAATTATTGGGAGATTTCGATACCAGCTTGAGCTATCAGACAGTCGATGAGGATAATATTTCAAGTCGCCAAAGTAGACACAATAACTTAAGTCCCACATCGCCATCGAATCACTTGTTTCACCGTTCCTACTAATAGTTAACGTGCGCTGACATTGAATACACAAAATCTCACCACTTTACGTATTAGAACCCAATTCAAACCATTATTCAAATGATAAAACAGGAGCAGCAATCCAGCGGCGATCGAGTTGCCGCCAAAAATATTTAACAGTCTTGTTTGCTTATGTGAATCTTTGATTTATTAAATAACATACTAATAATGTTCTCCAGATTTCGATTTTGGTCACGGCTGCCGATTTTAATAGAGATTAGTCATCAGGTAGGTTATAGTACCCGAGTGTATGTGTAAGTGTGCACTAGCACAGGTGCAATCTATTTCCTCACTCTCCTAGTCCGATGGGACGGTAATCCGACACGACCAGCGAGAGGGAGAGAGAGAGAGAGAGAGAGAAAGAGAGATAGAGAGAGATAGAGAGATCAGGCGCTGGTTGGTCCTGCGGCTTTACGTGCTTTTTGAGGCACAAGGTGAATGAAACACCGTCAACTTCCTGACTCGGGGCTGCTACTGAGTATTTCTTACAGGACTACTCAATAACTTATTCTGACCCGACTTAGGATTCAAAACCGGGAACTCATGAGGCAGTCTAATTAACATACTATAGCTTAAATCAGAAACATTTGTTACCTGGCAATGGTGTGCAAATGTGCGCTGGTGGCCACTTTCACCAGGGGTCGATGTGGCGGCCTGCTAGGTCTCGTTGGAGGACTGTACGTGTACTCGCTGGCCTCCGCCCCCGTCAGCCACGACCAATGCTCAGCCATCTTGCACTTTACACTCAACCTTTACTATCACTTTGCACTTTTCACTATCACTTTGCACTTTTGATGGTTTTTCGACATGTTTTTGAAAAGTCTCATTTTAAAGTTAGATTTGTAACCTTAACGTTAATGAACACAATGCTATTTCTGTATAGGACAATTAAAATTTTAAAACTGTTGCGATCATAAGTAAAATGTATTAAAAAGTATTCTATGGTTGCGATAGTCTGATCCGATTTTTAATTTTTACGTAAATATAAGAATAAAGTACATATTAAATAAAACTTATTTCACGGATTTTGTCGCGTTTAAGTAAGTTTTTTTTATATTCTCAAAGTCTGCAGTCTGCCAACATTTTCAAAATGACTCCAACAATTCACATCAGAATCGAAAGAATACCGATTCCTACAAAGGATGCACAACAATTGAAAAATGGCGGGAAAGTGTATTTTACTTTTTCTTTTTCTTAATTCTTTACTAATAGGACTATAAGTATTTATATTAAAGCCAGCCAGATACAAACAGTACAACCAAAGAGATTTTTGGTCAATTTTATACATATAAATTCACGAGGCTGTTGAAACTAAAAAAGTACATTCTAATATCAATACATCAGACATCTTAGTCCCTTCCCCTTGACTAAAGGTGACTAAGGGTCCGAAACATTGGGAAAATCAAAACTTATAACTAAACACGATAATATCCGTTAAATTAGTTTTACGCGATGTGTAGTTTTCGCGTAAATATAAGAAATCATTAAATTTATATAAACCAAAATCAATTGCCGCATGTACTACCCGATCGAATTTTATTAAATTTTTTGTGTTTGTTTGAGTTGATCGCAGGATAGTTTAGATTGGACATAGGTACATAATACATAATAGGACCATCGGGTCCTATTAACATAACATAACATAAACACTCACGCCTGTCACCCAGAGGGGTAGGCAGAGACTACGGACTTTCATTTGGCGCGATCCTGACACACCTCTCTCGCCTCTTTTACATCCATATATCTACGCATACACGCTCGTCGGTTAAGGGTACTCCTAATCTGGCCCATTTTTAATATATCGCCGATTTGGTCGATAAACCTTCGTCTAGGGCGTTCAGGTCCTATTATGTATCTAAACCACCTATCGAGGTGGCGCTTTGATAGGCTGTAATTAATAGATGAATTATGGTAAATATTTAATAAGGGTTAAATTTAATTACATGATTTATTATCTCCCTACCCTTTTTACCAGTAAAGAAACAGACGGTCGTCAGGGCTCCATCCCTTTGTTGCCCACCGCATTTAAGGTGAAAGCGCCAGGGTAACCCGCGAAATTCAAATTTTCTTAAGTTTTTTTGCAATTTGTAAGTCAGTGTCAGGTTGTATGTTTAACAAAATATGATTCGCGACCGTAACGAGTATGTATTTACAGAATTATAATCATTATAATCATCAATACAACCACCTATGTTCGTATAATCCCAATATATGGCTATTTCCAGAAAAACTCATTCAAGGGGATTTTATGAACTTAGAGGGATTTATTGGTGATTTTAATGATATTAATTCTATAAACACATACTCTTTATAGTCGCAAATCATATTTTATTAAACATATAATCTGACCCTGACCTGCAAATTCCAAAAAACGCAAGAAAAATTGAATTTCGCGGGCCTCCCTGGAGCTTTCACCTTAAACCAAATAGTTTGCTTTGTCTTTCGTAATCCGTACATCAAAGGAATGGAGTAATGTGCCGGGGCAAGAGCGAATAGGGTTATGTTACGCTAAGACAGTGCGATTTACCATCTAGGGCTGCACCACTTGCCCCTAGGTAGGAATGCAGCGAAGTACTGATTTATAATTAGTAAATAAAATTAAAGACTGTGAGGTTTTATTGTATATCTCAAGAGTAACAACACTTCGGTTGGTAGGCTTTTTAATATAAAGTGGTACCCGATGTCGATTGGATTACACTAGTTAACTCATTTGTCACTTCATTATGATAAAAAAAAATTATTTGACTCTTATATTAAAATTTAATTAATATCAATAAGTCAGGCACCCGCGTTCAATTTAATAGTTCCTTTCGAAGCAATAAATCAAATCTCGAAATTATCAAAGCCTCTCAACGATCCCATCCTTCAAGTTTTCCTTTAATAACTCTTAATAAATTTACGAACAATGATTGATAACATCTGAACTAGATGGCTGTCTACAGCTGCCGCATTACAAATGTTTTTTGCCCCGAAATACATGAAATTTGAACTTTAAAACTGTAGAAATAAAGATTAAAGCGAATGCTCTGTGACCAGAAGGTGAAACAACGTTAATGTGTAGTCCTGTTCAGCTAAAGTGAACTCTATTACATAGACAAACAATTATACTTGAACGTATATGAAAAATTGTAAGGTTACAATCTGAGGAAACCCATTGAGCGCCCTTCGCAAAATAGCGTTATTAACACTCCCCTAACAAACCTATTTTGATGCAAACAGACGGAATTCTCACGTCTATACCCATTCCGTCTCGCTCATAAATTTGATAAGTGAAAGAGACGAATGTATCGTTTATTCTGACAGTGGCGACAGCGGGAAAAGGTTCCAGGTTTCTAGTGGCGGCAATAAATCTTAGATCCCTTACGATTCGTGCAAGATATACTGGCGAGTTTACTGCGTTGCGCGCAGTTACTGCGTTATTATTTACCACATGCTGTTCTGGAAATTTCTTGGTTGAGGACAACAATTATAATGGGCTATTATTGGTGTATCGAGAATTGTTTCCAAGGCACTGTTTTGATAACAGTTTATTTATGTACCGCAACTATAATAACTTAAATGTTAAATACATTTTTCACTAAATATTTTGTAAGAAGTCGTACATACCATAAAAAATATTTATGTTATGAATAGGCAATGATGATAAAAATTAGTAACAGAAATAAATGTCTAATGTTGGGTTTCTATATTTAAAAACGATCAATTTTCTTTTATGAGACGTTTTGCAGTAGATGAAGTGCAAAATGCCAGTTCTACTATTTATGAACCAATTAAAGATTTTTCATTTTCGGTCATCCTAAGTTACGGCTTGAATAGTTTGTAATTTAAACTGATTTTACATGAACGTCGTGTGCAATAAAACGGACCATTACGGAAAATTAAATGTTTTCTTGAATATATGAATCGAGCATAAGCCCTTCTTGTGGTCTCCTTTTCCCCTTGGGATTATTACTGTAGAATGACGAGATTCAATTCAATGGATTAGTAAGATAAAGCGGTAATGTGCTGCTCACATAGCTCGAAGAATCAAAAACCGATAGGGAAGAAGGGTTAAAAAGGTAAGCGAAGTGCATGCGGCCCCCACTAGATGGAGTGACCTGGTATTTTTTTTTTAGGATAGGGTGACAAACGAGCACATAGTCCATCTGATGGTAAGTGGTTACTGTGATCCATAGACATCTACATTTATCCTCAATAAAGAATCAAAACGCAGATGTGTCGTCACCCGCGAGGACTAAGATGGAATGCCTCTTTTCCAGTAAAATGGGTCCCCGGTTCTCTACACTCACCATACGAAACACAGCAGTATCAAGCTACCATTTTACACTGGTATTCTGTGAGAGCATGGTCCTTCCTCGGTCGAACCGACCCATCCGTGCTACAACTATACTACTAATATAGCAGTTCATATTTCCACGTTTTTATTAAGTCACTTTCTTGCTTGTCTATAGTTCCGGGTGGAATCTTACAATTCAAATTTCGAACGCTTCCCGATGAGCCAGAGACTTGAAATTTTGAACATAGCTCAGAATCGAATGACATTTAGGAATATGAAAAAAAACGTAGTACATTAAATATTTTGACAAAATTTAAAAAATAAGGACTTTTAACAGATGCCTTTAAAGACAGACTATTTTGTATACTTACAGGATTATGTTTCAAAGAGTAGCCAAATTTTAAACTTAAGTTCAATATATAAATAATGATATACCGTTATTGCAGTTTTTGAAAATACGAGTAAATGCGACTTCTACTTTTATTTGAAATTATCCCAAATTGGATGTGATTTATGGGCAACAACGTTTTTGCCTACCGATGGACAGTTAAGAATGTGTGTGTGAGCAGTAAAATCAGTTGTGACTAATGGGCACACCGTCCAGCTGACAAGTGGATAATGTAGCCCATATATATTTTCGATTAGTAATTAAAATTCAGAGACCTTGTCATGGCTTAACAATGAATGTTTTTGTTATTTACTATGAAGTCCTGCAATTCTGAATCTGTAAAAACGGGGGTATTAAAATCAGATTTAAATAATTTAAAACTATTAAACTGATAATCATGAAACAGATAGGGCAAGTAATAAAAGTAATTCTAATAAATTAACTCATCCCCCAATATTTATTCACAAATCACTTTTCAAATTTGTCAAAAACAAATGACCAAATTATTCATAATACATATATACATATACACTATATACACTACATTAGGAGTACATACTCCACTTTGTTGCAACTGAAAATCAGGACTAGCACTACTATTTGGAACATTTCGCATCAAAAATTTTGTATTAATAATAATATATGTAATAATATTTGTATATATTATTTTGTACTTATTGCATATTTTTGATAACGATTATATTTCCTTCCTTACTATTTAATTTAAGTTTAATTATAAGCTTATATAATGTTATTTGAGTTGCCAGTGCTCACCGAAATTGTTAAGAAATGGCCAAATAGATAGCTCTTTCTTTCTTTTTTCAAAGTGCCCAAACCTGCCTGCATCTTAAAGGTTTAGTAAAAGTATTACTTGGGTTGTTGAGGCATTGCGGAAGTTGCCGGCATAGTATCCTCCGATTATCTCAGCGTTGTATTTTTTAGCTACGACAATTACCATTCAAATTTCAACTATAACAGCATAAAGTTAACTCGTCTTAGTCACCTAAAAGTTCCTCACCGTTCCGTCCCAGCAGTAGCCACCGCGGCTAAATGTTCCGTTTTCTGCAACTGCACGAAACATTAGTAAATAAGTAGCTTTCCACTATTTAAATTTTAAATGCAGCACTGTTCAAGCAGTACCGCATCACAAAAATTATTACAAAAAGTGATGGACAGTCGTCAGTCGTCTATCTTTCTATCGCTCACGTACCTTCTACTAGACCTGATATTTACAAGGAAAAAATCAAAATAGCGCGTTACGAGGTCTGCCTAGCGAAATCTAGCGGCATGTTAATGAACACCTGTACATTGAACCGAACCCCGAGTCATTCCATCCCTTGTTTGGAATGACATCTAACCAGCTGCAATGTAGTGATTATATCGTTACCTTTACAGCCTATTAAAGTACACTGCTGAACGTAGGCCGCCCCCATAGATTGCCTCATAGGGGACATTTAACATTGTTGCCACGCTTCGCAAGCAGGGTGGCTTGTTTTATTTTTAGTCGTTATTAAGAAGACGCTACTGGCCATATCCTGATTTGTTTCTCTTTGTCGCCTCTTACGGAAAGATATGGGGTAGATATTCTTAAACCGCCACTACACGGTAACTGTAGTGATTACCATCTGGCAAACAGTGACTTCATTTGGCACTCTACTGTCGTAAAAAAGATAAAAATAGTAATCTTGGTACAAAATATATTTCACTAAAATCACAGAGATTCCTGTAATCGTAGAAAAGTCTTCGCTTAACGAAGCATTATTGATCGACTTAAGTATAATCTTATCCCAAATTCTTAATGATAAAACGAATTGTTAGGTAGAGCTTGCGGATGTTCTTCGTTGGACGCGATTTTGTAACAAGATTTTTTTTTTACATTTTGTACTAAAAAAAAATATTCCAGATTTTTTTTGCAGTGACTTAGCAATGAGTTGCAGAGCTAAGAACCCCGGGTTCCCGCCCCGGAATCGCGCACGGAACAAGTATTTGTATGCTTGCAACTTTCAGTTTCACATACAGTGAAACTGATAGTTTACCCACGGGACGATTCAGTGACACCCACGGTATGATATGGGGTAGAGGATATTACACTATTATTTTATATATATTTTTTATAGAATAAGTGTGTCAAGCGAGTACACAATTACACCCATTGACAACTACGTTTTAATCCATAAATGAGAATTAAACATCAAACTGCAGATGTGTTGTCAACCCCGAGGACTAAGGTGGAAATCCTCCTAGCCAGTAAAAATGCCCTCCACACTCACTGTAGAGCCAACCTATTTGCGCTGCAACCATATTATACGAGTAGCTGTAGCATACCTTCGTTCAAAATATGTTTAAGAAATTAAAATAACATTTTAAGGTCATGTAAAATCAGCTTACTACTGGGGCGGACTTACTTTATTCCAAAAACCCTACAGAAATAAGAAGGTGTATTGATTGTTACTTTTTATATACTTCCAAAGTTTATATCAATACTAGCTGTTCCCCGCGACTTCGTCCGCGTGAATTTATAACGATTGGATTTCATGGGTTTAAGGTTTTTTACGCGGAACCCTAATTATATTTCTAAAATAAAAGTAGCCTATGTTACTCCTTATAATATCAGCTATCTGCTTGTGAAAGTCCTATCAAAATCGGTCTAGCATTATTTTACGCTGGTATTCTGTGAGAGCGTGGTCCTTCCCCGGTCGAGCCCAACCATTCGTACTACAACTATACTACTAATATAGCTGCAGCATGGCTCTACCACGTATTCTTTAAGGGAAGCCTATGTTCAGCAGTGGACTTATCGCCCGCCACAGATGGGCGGTAACGGTGATGATAAGAAGACCAAAGTTTCGAAGTAACTGAATAATTGGTATAAGCGCATGCATAGGAGATTAACACAGAAACGTTCATATTTCCACGTTTTTATTAAGCCACTTTCTTGCTTGTCTGTAGTTCTGGGTGGAATCTTACAATTCAAATTTCGAACGCTTCCCGATGAGCCAGAGACTTGAAATTTTGAACATAGCTCAGAATCGAATGACATTTAGGAATATGAAAACAAAGTGGTATATTAAATTTTTTATACAAAATTTTAAAAAAAGGACTTTTAATAGATACCTTTAAAGACATAGACTTTTTGTATACAGGATTATTTTTCAGAGTAGCCAAATTTTAAACTTAAGTTCAATATATATATAATTATCTACCGTTATTGTAGTTTTTGAAAATACGAGTAAATGCGACTTCTACTTTTATTTGAAATCATCCCAAATTGAATGTGATTTATGGGCAACAACGTTTTTGCCTTCCGATCGACAGTTACGAATGTGGGCGTGCGCAGTAAAATTAGTTAAAATAATACATTACCACAAATTTTAAATTTAAAAGACAAAAAGGACAGAATGTTTGAGATTTTTCTTAATTAATTTTTCATCACCATTTGCCTACATTACTTATTCTGAACCGTCTCTGCAAAATTTGGCCGGTTATTGCTAAATATCCCTGTATTAAACAAGAATCAGCTTGATAATAGAATATCAGACAAAGATCATTTATTACAATAGCTATAAAATTTTATATTGTGTGAGTTTGTTAACAGCATGGTGAAAAGCAAATTTGTAGGATACCAGAAAATGGTTTGTGTGGCGAGCGGCAACTGGTTCCCGAAACTAGCTCGCTTTAAAATGTATAACAGATGAGTTTGCCAATTCAGCCATTTTACAATAAAGTTTGGGGTGACTAGTGGGCACACCGTCCAGCTGACAAGTGGATAAGGTAGCCCATATATATCTTCGTTTAGTAATTAAAATTCAGAGGTCTTGTCATGGCTTAACAATGAATGTTTTTGTTATTTACTATGAAGTCCTGCAATTCTGAATCTGTAAAAACGGGAATATTAAAATCAGATTAAAGTAATTTAAAACTATTAAATTGATAATTACGTAATTATAATTACGTACGTATATTTTCTTTTAATTTCTAATAATATATATTTAGTTGGGTTAGATTATGAAAGTTGTTAAATTAAGTTGTAATTTTAATTGAAAGACTAATTACTAGTTTGATTAAATCTCTTTTGTTGTTTAAATTGATAAGGTTTTACAGGCTTTTACCAAAATTACTATTGTGTTTTTTTTTGTTTTTTTTTTCTGTTATTAACTTATTTCATATTTATACACTAATACTAGCAAAAATAGCATGTAGTGTTTATCTTTAAATGATTTTACATACTCTGTGTAAGTAATATAGTAATTATACTTTTAGAAATGTATGTAACGTATGTATTGTAAAATCGCTGGTAGACCCAATAAATAAATAAATAAATAATCATGAAACAGATATGTAGGGCAAGTAATAAAAGTAATTCTAATAAGTTAACTCATCCGCCAATATTTTTTCATTAACCACTTTTCAAATTTAACAAAAAAACAAATTACCAAATTATTCATAATACATAATACACACTATATACTCGTATGTTACTGTAAAAGCCCAAAGTTTGGTGGATCTTAGGTTTCACTTTTAAATCCTAGGATTTACCAACGTGAGCTGGTAAATGTAAGGATTGATATAAGATGCAACGATTTTTCGCGCTTGTACCGTTAGAGTTTGGTACATCCTAGGTTTAACCAAAGACTATCAGTAAGTGTTGGTTTTGGAAATGAAACAATATATTTATAGACATAAGTAGAAAGTATTTATTAAACATTGAATCATATTACCTGTATAATTCACACACACACACACACACACACACACACACACACACACACACACACACACACACACACACACACACACACACACACACACACACACACGCACGCACGCACGCACACACACACACACACACACACACGCACACACACGCACACGCACGTTCAACAGCACAAGCACTTTTTAAAAACGAGATGCACTACAGTTTCACACAGGCGTACAACTACAGTTACACAAAGAGCTAATAATTACTTTATAAGTCACTTACTGTTATTTTTTTCTTCATAAATTTATCTTTACTTACGTTTTGTATAATAGTCTCAATATTGTTAATAATTAAAGGAAAGAGCGAGATAGTCCCAACACAAGTATTATCAATTACTTACTGGGGATGTCTCATTTATAATTCATGTAACTGTTTTAAGACAAATAAACATTTTCATTTTCATTTTTTTTTTCATTTTCATAATTTTAAAACATTTTTATGGTTATTTCTGAAAGTAGAATATAGAAAAATAAAGAGGCTTGTTTTTTGAAAGTGGAATATAGAAATAAAGAGATGTGGTATCGATTCACAACCAATCAATTTCTAAAATATATAATATATTTTTTCACAGACTGGCTCATTGCTGGCGAAGAAAAATAAAAATAGCGCATAAAGATGTTTTCGAAGAATTAATTAAAGCAATACAATATGTGTATAAAATTGATTAATAAATTATGTCAAAGAACCGAATTGATTGACCCCGACTGCACCTGGAACGAATCTGCCCTACCCCTAGAGTGTTTTTATAGAGCCGAAGGCGCGTAGGGGGAGCAGCCTCCGCCTGCTGTAACAAATCGTAGGCATCGGATGAGCCGGAGCGGCTGAAGCTGGTCGCCAAAGGCGACCAACAATCCGAAACTGCGGAGGCGACGAAAAATGCTTGCGATTTGTTACGCAAAGGCATAGAGGCTGCTCTTCCCGCAGCGCCGGAGATGTTGCAGTCTCAAAATAAAATCAGAGGGTGACACGGGTAGCGGGGAGGGCTGCACACTGTTCGCAAGAACGATAATGCGCCGAACACGTCTAGACATGACCATTATACAACATTTACCGTATCTTAGCGGTAAAAACTAAGATTTACTGAGTGAATGCTTGTAAAAGTCCGAAATAAACGATTACCATAGAACACTTCGGACTTTTACCTTATGGATTTGGTAAATCTTAGGTTTTACTGCAAAATCTTAGAATTTACCGTAGTTCTAGCTTTTACAGTAACATATACACTGCATTACGAGTACATACTCAACTTTGTTGCAACTGAAAATCAGGGCTAGGACTACTATTTGGAACATTTCGAATCAAAAATTTTATATTAATAATAATATATGTAATAATATTTGTATATAGTATTTTGTACTTATTGCATATTTTTGATAACGATTACGTTTCCTTCCTTAGTATATAATTTAAGTTTAGTTATAAGCTTATATAATGTTATTTTAGTTGCCAGTGCTCACCGAAATTGTTAAGAAATGGCCAAATAGATAGCTCTTTCTTTCTTTTTTCAAAGTGCCCAAACCTGCCTGCATCTTAAAGGTTTAGTAAAAGTATTACTCGGGTTGTTGAGGCACTGCGGAAGTTGCCGGCACAGGATCCTCCGATTATCTCAGCGTTGGATTTGTAGCTACGACAATTACCATTGATATTTCAACTATAACAGTATAAAGTTAACTCGTCTTAGTCACCTAAAAGTTCCTCACCGTGCCGTCCCAGCAGTAGCCACCGGGCCTAAGTGTTCCGTTATCTGCAACTACGCGAAACATTAGTAAATAAGTAGCTTTCCACTATTTAAATGCAGCACTATTCCGGCAGTACCGCATCACAGAAATTAATTGCAAAAAGTCACTGATTTACGCTCATCGCTCACTCTCAGTCTACTAGACTTGATATTTACAAGGAAAAAATCAAAATAGCGTGTTGCAAGGTCTGCCTAGCGAAATCTAGCGGCATGTTAATGAACACCTGTGCATTGAACCGAACCCCGAGTCATTCCATCCTTTGTTTGGAGTAACATCTAACCAGCTGCAATGTAGTGATTAGGATGAATGCGGGGAAGATCGAACGGTTTTTGATGAGATGAGCAGTGTTGTGTTTGACGTCTTGTAGAACAGTACATATTAACTTAACCTTAAATTATATCTATAGTGAATAAAGTACAAAGAGCATATTTTTATGTCGTATCGATAAATCCCTGTTATATTTATTCGAAAGCAAAAAAAAAATATTACAATGTTTTTATCGAAAGAAAAAACAGGGGGAAAGATGAAAGGGTGGTGGGGAAAGATCGAAGTAGTTTCTAAAATCGTTCAAATGAATGTCAGACGATATTGACGGTCAGGAGGCTACAATTTTAATTGTCCTGACACTTCAGAACTGTCTATAATATCAAAATACCTTCAAATGACACAGATAACACAAATTATTGGTTTTTTTATATTTCAAACTTACCCCGCCGGGGAAAGATTGAACTAGAGGTTCTCAAACTTTTCACTTTACTTGGATAAGATTATACAGAAAATGAAAGATATCAATCATATAAAATCGTTTATTGTTAATGCCAAGATAATTTTAAACACAGTTACGTACATGTACCTTTTACCATTTTCGTCAACGAAATATGTAGCACAAAACGTAAAAAAATAAATATTTCAAAAACAAAACATAACATTTTTTCAGGTACATTTTGAGAACAAGAGACCATTAGTATGACTTTCTTAGTCACCTACCTAAAAGTTCCTCACCATGCCGTCCCCGTAGTAGCCACCGCGGCTAAATGTTCCGTTTTCTGCAACTGCACGAAACAATAGTAAATAAGTAGCTTTCCACTATTTAAATTTTAAATGCAGCACTGTTCAAGCAGTACCGCATCACAAAAATTATTACAAAAAGTGTTGGACAGTCGTCAGTCGTCTCTCTCTCTCTCTCTGTCGCTCACGTACATTCTACTAGACCTGATATTTACAAGGAAAAAATCAAAATAGCGCGTTACGAGGTCTGCCTAGCGAAATCTAGCGGCATGTTAGTGAACACCTGTACATTGAACCGAACCCCGAGTCATTCCATCCCTTGTTTGGAGTGACATCTAACCAGCTGCAATGTAGTGATTACATCGTTACCTTTACAGCCTATTAAAGTCCACTGCTGAACGTAGGCCGCATCCGATTGTTACTTTTTACATACTTCCAAAGTTTATATCAATATTACTTTTAAAATCAATAATTTCTTATGTGCTGTTCTTAAATGTTCACACGTAAGTGGTAGAGCCATGCCGCTTATTAAGTTAAGTTATTTGTTATTTATTTAGAAAGATTTACTATCGAGTGATGGATGGACCATAAGACCGGTGGTCTCGTATAGTGCGAATGTTCTCACATTTTGTGATAACAGACATGAATGTAATATTGTTATATTTATTTTGTACTTACCCATTGATTATTATTGATTTATATTTTGTTAGAAGCTTTAATACCGTAGTCAAGTTAATCCGCGTCGTTGCCACGCCGTGTTCATATTGCTAAATACTAATACACGGACTAAATAAATTATTATATAGGTTTAAGTTGTGTTTTTTTATGCCGACTTCCAAAAAGGAGAGGGTACTCAATTCGACTGTATGTTTTTGGTTTTTTTTATGTGTGTTACCTCATAACTTTTTACTGGTTGAACCGATTTCTATGATTCTTTTTTATTCGAAAGCTGGTACTTCTCGTGTGGTCCCATATGAATTTGATCAAGATCAGACCAGTAGCTTTTGAGTTATTCTTAATAAATTATATTGAAGTCGGCTGTACAAAATTTTTAATTTTAAATTTTTTCGGTGGTAGAGCCCTGCAGCAGTTTTTTGCTGTTGCACGTATGGGCCGGCTCGAGCCGGGTTGGTACCACGACCTCACAGAATACCGGCGTGAAGTAGAGGCTCTGCTTCTGCGTTTCGTCTGGTGAGTGCAGGTGGCCGGAGGCCCAATTCCCCCCCCCCCCCCCCCCATCAACATGGTAGCGGAATTAGACAATAGACTACCCCAGGAGGGTACCAGTACCCCTGGAGAATCCCTCGCTGAGCATCCACGACCATGTTATTCCAATCCTGAGCGTGGGTGCTCAGGCTGCCCCGCGTATTCTGGGGGGGGCAAAATTCCGCTCAAAAACAAAACTGCTCGGGGCAAGCTGAGCAACAATACCAAGGCGACCCCTGCCACGCTATCCGTGAATTTCTGCAACATCAGGGGACTTCACTCTAACCTAAACGCCGTCCACTACCATCTCGAGACGGCGAAGCCGGCCTTGCTCTTTTTGACCGAGACGCAGGTTTCCTCTCCGACTGATATTTCGTATCTCTCCTACCCGGGGTACAAATTGGAGCACTCCTTTGTGCCTCGGGCTGGAGTTTGCGTGTATGTTAGAGAGGACATCTGTTCTCGACGCCTCGGCAGTCTTGAAGGTTCGGACCTGTCCATCCTTTGGCTACGCGTAGACAGCGACGACCATCCGCGCGTCTACGGGTGCCTCTATAGGTCCCATAGCGGTTATGCCGAAACAGACCGACTCATCGACCACGTCCAAATGGCTACAGATTCCTTGCTACAACAGGTCCCATCCGCAGAGATCGTGATCCTTGGCGATTTTAACGCCCACCATACCGAATGGCTCGGTTCACGTTTAACCGATCATGCGGGGAGATCTGTTTATGACTTTGCCTTGGCATATGGTCTGACACAACTGGTTACTTCGCCTACGCGGATTCCAGATGTGGAGGATCATACACCTTCCCTGTTGGACCTTCTGCTGACCTCTCATCCGGACGGATATCAGGTTTCCGTCGATGCCCCTCTCGGCTCTTCGGACCATTGTCTGATCCGGAGTATGGTGCCACTCACGCTCCCTTCGCGGTTGCGTTCTGCAGGTTGCCGCCGTGTTTGGCATTACAGGTCGGCGGATTGGGACGGAATGCGGTCTTTCTTTGCATCCTACCCATGGGGGCGGGTTTGCTTCTCGCCGGATGATCCCAGTGCTGTTGCTGACTCTGTCACTGATGTGGTGCTACAGGGAATGGAACTATTTATTCCATCATCTGTGGTACCCATCGGAGGCAGATCTCAGCCTTGGTTTGGTCGCTCCTGTAAGACTGCATTGCGCAGTAAGCAGGAGTGTTATCAAGCCTGGGCTGCGGCTTCGGCGACTCGGGATGTAAACACCAGCACACTTAAAAAGAAGTATAACTTCGCCTCCAGGTCCTTCAAAAGAGTTATTGCCAAGGCAAAGTCAGAGCACATAGGCAGAATTGGCGAGAAACTAGTTCGCCTTCCTTCGGGAACCCGTGCATTCTGGTCTCTCGCCAAGGCTGTCCAAGGGAATTTCTGTAAGCCATCACTACCATCTCTGCACAGGGAGGACGACTCACTGGCCCAAGACGCAAAAGACAAAGCCGACCTTTTAGGCTCCCTTTTTGCGTCCAACTCGACTCTTGATGACGGGGGGAAAATACCGCCGACCATCCCGCGGTGTGAGTGCTCCATGCCGGATGTGCTATTCTCACAGCGCTCAGTTCGCAAAGCACTTCTCTCCCTGGACATCCAGAAGTCGAGTGGGCCTGACGGAATCCCCCCAATTGTGCTGAGGACGTGTGCTCCGGAGTTGGCACCGGTCCTAACGCGTCTTTTCCGGTACTCCTACTCCCAAGGCGTAGTCCCGAATTCATGGAAGACAGCTTTTGTCCACCCGATCCCTAAAAAAGGCGACCGCTCAGACCCGTCCAACTATAGGCCTATCGCGATCACCTCCTTGTTCTCCAAAATAATGGAATCCATTATTAACTGCCAGCTCATCCGGTACCTTGAGGATCACCAGCTGATTAGTGACCGCCAATACGGTTTTCGTCGGGGTCGATCAGCTGGTGATCTTCTGGTCTACCTGACCCATAGATGGGCGAAGGCAGTAGAGTCCAAGGGGGAGGCGTTGGCCGTTAGTCTGGACATTGCGAAGGCCTTTGATCGGGTTTGGCACAAAGCGCTTCTTTCGAAGCTGCCTTCCTATGGGCTTCCCGAGAAATTGTGCAATTGGATCACCAGCTTTCTTGCAGATCGGAGCATCAAGGTCGTTGTAGACGGTGCATGTTCTGACTACAAGCCTATTAACGCTGGTGTTCCACAAGGCTGTGTGCTATCACCAACGCTGTTTCTTCTGCATATCAATGATATGTTGCTAACTGGTAACATTCATTGCTATGCGGATGACAGCACTGGTGATGCTCTATACACCGGCCGGGCCAATATTTCTCGGGAAAACGTCGCCGAGTACCGGAACAAACTTGTGTCTGAAGTCGAGTCTTTGCTGGACAAAGTCTCGGATTGGGGGCGACTAAATCTAGTCCAGTTTAATCCTCAGAAGACACAAGTTTGCGCGTTTACCGCTAAAAAGAACCCCTTTGTCGTATCTCCTCAGTTTCAAGGCACTCCCCTTCTTGCCTCAGCCAGTATCGGTATCCTCGGAGTCGACATATCGAGTGACGTGCAGTTTCGTGGTCACTTGGAAGAGAAGGCCAAATTGGCCTCTAAAAAGCTTGGCGTGCTCAGCAGAGCGGGACAGTATTTCATGCCGGCACACCGCCTGCAACTTTACAAGGCGCAGGTTCGGCCTCACATGGAATACTGTTCCCATCTCTGGGCAGGGGCTCCCCAGTGCCAGCTCCTTCCACTTGACCGCATCCAGCGCAGAGCGGCTCGAATCGTCGACGACCGAGCCCTTTCCGATCGGCTCGATTCATTGGCACTGCGAAGAGATGTTGCATCTCTTTGCATTTTCTTTCGCATCTACCATGGGGAGTGCTCTGAGGAATTGTTCGGATTAATCCCAGCCGCCAAATTTCACGAACGCACATCGCGGCAGAACTCCCGATACCATCCACACCATCTGGATGATTGGCGGTCCACCACTGTGCGATTTAGAAGATGTTTTCTTCCTCGCACAACTTCCTTGTGGAATAGTTTACCACCAGGGATTTTTCCGGACCGATACGACTTAGGGACCTTCAAGAAAAGAGCCTACTCCTTTTTAAAAGGCCGGCAACGCATCTGCAATTCCCCTGGTGTTGCGGTTGTTCATGGGCGGCGGTAGTCACTTACCATCAGGTGAGCCGCATGCTCGTTTGCCCCCTCTCCTATAAAAAAAAAAAAAAAATATTTACGACATAACCTTTGGAATCTATTTAAACATTTTAACATACGTTAATATCGTTACGAACGTACAGTATTTATAATTAAATTAAAGCGAAAGTATAGGCTATGTACAATTATTATAAACTAATTATCTATAATAGATTATGTAATTTTAATATGTATATGTATAAAGTTTATATATTAACTTTCATATTAATTAGAGCCACGCTGCAGCTATATTATGGTTGGAGCACGAATGGGTCGGTTCGACCGGGGTAGGACCACGCTCTCACAGAATACCAGCGTAAAATAGCAGCTTAATGCTACTGTGTTTCGTGGATAGAACTTGAGACCCTTATTACTGGAAACGAGGCATTCCATCTTAGTCCTCAGTCATAGGGTGATAACGCATCTGTATTTTGATTTTTAATTTAGGATAAATGTAGATATATATCTGTAGCAACAGCATCCATTTACCATCAGGTTTGTACATGCAAGTTTGTCACCTCTATTCTCTAATCTTAAAGCGTTAGTAAATTATGATTTTTTTTTAACATGTAACTCATTATTTCTTACTATTCCAACCTGATCTCCAATTTTACAGCCCTCTCACTCATCACTTATCCAAATGGATCAGATTCAAGTATCTACCGTGCCCTTCGTCATTGTAATCACCAAAGTAAGGGCGGGGTTTATTGCCTTCGCTGATTTATCACCACTAGAATATATTAATGGGGATTACCCACATGCGACACGTTAAAAGAGTCTCTTACTTCTACTGAGTTTTTTTAAACAGCATATTAAAAAAATTGACAAGAATTTACAGTCACCTGTTGATAAGTGACAGTCAGACTAGTCTCGTCGATCCAAGAGCAAGTCTTATCCGACACTATTCCGAAGATATCCCGGACGTCAGTCTGAGCGAGATTAGAATGACTCCCAGCACCTTAAAAACGGCAAGTCCCTGGGCGAGGATGGAATTAAAGCGCAGCTTCTGAAAGCGGGTGGAAAATCGGTACTTGAAGTCCTTCAGAAGCTCTTTAATTCCGTCCTTCATGGTGGCACTACTCCGGAGGCGTGGAGCAGAAGTATGGTGGTCTTGTTCTTCAAGAAAAGCGACAACGCTCTCTTGAAGAACTACAGATAGATTTCCCTTCTGAGCCGCGTCTACGTGCTGTTTTCGAGAGTCATTACGAATCGTCTCGCACGCAGACTTGACGACTTCCAGCCTCCCGAACAAGCCGGTTTCCGAAAAGGCTTTAGTACCATAGACCACATACTAACCCTACGGCAGATTGTACAGAAGACAGAGGAGTATAATCTGCCACTTTGCCTTGCGTATGTGGACTATGAGAAAGCCTTAGATTCCGTCGAAATTTGGGCGGTGCTGCAGTCCCTTCAGCGGTGCCAAGTTGACTGTCGGTATATCGAAGTGCTGAAGTGTTTGTACAGTAGAGCTATGATGGTTATCCGAGTACAGAATCAGAGTACGAAATCTATCCAACTGCAGAGAGGTGTAAGACAGGGTGACGTTATATCCCCGAAACTCTTCACCGCTGCATTGGAAGACGTTTTCAAGCTACTGGACTGGAAAGGATACGGTATTAACATTAACATTGTACAATGGCGAGTACATCACTCACCTTCGATTTGCCGACGATATAGTCCTTATGGCAGAATCGCTGGAGCACCTAAGCACTATGCTCAATGACCTCAATAGTGTCTCCCAACGGATAGGTGTTAAGATGAACATGGACAAAACAAAGATCATGTTTAACGTCCATGTCACACCTATGCCGGTAGTTGTTGGGAGCACTAAGCTCGAAGTTGTTGACGAGTATATTTATATTTATATATATATATATATATATATATATATATATATATATATATATATATATATATATATATATATTTACGTTCGGGAAACTACGACACATCTTCTCTTTAGACATACCTCAAAACCTGAAAACGAAATTGTACAACCAGTACGTGTTGCCAGTAATGACTTACAGATCTAAGACGTGGTCCTTCACTGCTGGCCGTATGAGGAAGCTCAAGGTCGCTCAGCGAGCTATGGAGAGGGCTATGCTCGGAGTGTCTCTGCGTGATAAACTTAGAAATGAGGATATCCGCAGTAGAACCAGAGTGACCGACATAGCCCAACGGATTAGTAAGCTGAAGTGGCAGTGGGCCGGCCATATAGCTCGAAGAACCGACAACCGATGGGGAGGAAAGGTTCTCGAGTGGCAGCTTCGTACCGGTAGGCGAAGTGTAGGGTGACCTCCCACTAGATGGAGTGACGACCTGGTAAGACATGCAGGAAGTCGATGGATGCAGGTGGCTCAGGACCGTGCTTTGTGGCATTCCTTGGGGGAGGCTTATGTTCAGCATTGGCTGAACATAAGCCTCCCCCAATATGAAAGACTGTAATGATGATGATGATGATGAGACTAGTCTCGTCGATCTAGTGGTCGTTAACGCGGTTGCTGATAATGAGGTATTGGGTTCGAATCCAAGATGGTGCCAAAATCAGTTATTGGGGTTGTCCTGTAAGACATTCTCAATATTAGCCCGGCGTCAGGAAGTTGGTGGGGTTTTCACCCGCCTGCCTCGGAAAGCAAGTAAAGCTAGGTCGTGCGCCTGATCTCTCTCCAGTCGTTTCAGATTGCCGTCACATCAGACTATCGGGAATAGATAGAGCACCCGTGCTTACGTACACTTACTCATACACTTGGTCACTATAATGCCATCATGCGCAGATGGCCAGTCTCCGTTAAGACTGACCGCCGTGACCGGAAAACGGTCTGAAGTACATAATTATATAGATTTCTTTTCTACGTAGGAATAGGGATGTAGGTACACTCTTATCTTTTTCTGCCGCTAAACTGCAGTGCCCTCACAGATATGAGGGCTTAATAAGTTGAATTAAACGTCAATGTAGATTATATATTGAATAAAAATGTATATATATTGATTGTATGTATAGACTAATGTATTGTAATTTTTATACGATGTCAAATAAAAATTTCTTTGTTTTTTTTTAATGTGACCCCATAAAATGTGACATAGAAAAATGAAAGATTTTGCGGTCTACTATGGATGGACCATCTCGTAATTACACAGAATATAATCAAACCAGCAACGTGGCGTAATCTTTACTCTAAAACATTCTGTGTGTTTATGTGTGTGTGTGTGTGCGTGCGTGCATGCGTGCGTACGTGCGTGCGTGCGTACGTGCGTGCGTTATTGCTTTCATGAGAGCGTGCGTGCGTGCATTCGTGTGTGCGTACGTGCGTGCGCACGTGCGTGGGTACGTGCGTGCTTATGTGCGTGCGTGCGTGCGTGCGTGCGTCCGTGTTGCGTGCGTGCGTTATTGCATGCGTGAGAGCGTGCGTCCGTGTTGCGTGTGTGCGTGCGTGCGTGCGTGCGTGCGTGCGAGTGTGAACTAATTCGATAAAACACATGGTTCCATTGAATTTGACAATATATTGTATCGACTATATTTCTACACTGCTCTTTATTATAAAACTTTATAGTTAGATCTAACTTGAAACTACAAAATACAAAACTAAGCCTAGCTGTCAATAAATTAAGATTTAATTCTTATTGCACTCGCTGAAAAGGGGTACGACCCTTCAATCTAAAACGGTGCGATGCCGTTTTGTACTGATAAAATTAAATATATACATTTGCATAGTTTTGACGCTTGTTTAGTTTTGGACTAGGTACAAAGATGTTTTGTACTATTAGGTGTGATGAATTGAATAAGGCAAATTATGAAGTATGTTTATTCCATATAGCTCAAGGTAGCTTTTAGTTAAGAATTATGATTGTGTCTGGTAACATATCAGTAGGTGAAAGGTGAAAGGACCTTAAGTCACAATCTATAAAGTTTACAGTAGATCCCATTAATGATGACTTAAACCTCATGGAAGTATTAAAATGAGCTTTTATAAAAAAGTAGATATCGGATCGTTGTCAAATAAAAACCTAGGATTACTTTATTTCTTTAACTATAAATTTTGATACATTTTGGATCCACTAAAGCCTCCGAAGGCTTTTTCTTTGGACTTAATGTTAATTAAGTTAATTAGTTAATTAATTAACTTAATTGTGAAGGCTTTAACTTTGGTGAGTATTCCAATAATTAAATATTGCCATGTTTGTTAAGGGTACGACTTTCCATTGACTCCCATCGAGTTGGGGGTTGATACGTATTTTTACAGAAAAGTTACTCTATTATAAGCACACACACAAAGTTACAATATGCGGGAGCGCTTAATTTTTGAGAAAAATGTTATTGAAAATCAATTATTCTTGCATTGTTTATGTCTAATCGTACAATAAAACTGACGCCATTTTTTTATTGTTATTGTCAGTAGAGATGTCGATTCTTTCCGAAAAAGATCGATTTTTTAAATAGATTCGAATTGTAAGGTAATGTATCGATTGCCAAAAAATCGATTTCTAAAATATCTATATTTTTTTCATGTTTGCATTTATAATGTAAATGTAAATCAATTTTATGAGAAAAAATCCCCTTCATCATAAAATATAGGGGGACTGATTCAGAAGGATTTTTGTATCTATTTTGAGACTGCTACGTCTCCGGCGCTTTACTTTAAAACCACTCTAGGGGTATGACAGACTCGTACCAGGTGGAGTCGGGGTCAATCAATTCGGTTCTTTGACATAAGTTGAACCTAACCTATTTTATTTGTTATCTGCCCTAATTCGTACTGTTAAAATAAAACACAATTCAATAAGAGATCACTTATTATGGTATCTTTCTTGTTTTTCATAAAATGGAATTATATTTACATTATAAATGCAAACAAAAAAAGATATAGATATTTTAGAAATCGATTTTTATGAATCGATACATCAGTTTACGATTTGAATCGATTTGAAAATCGACCTTTTTCGGAAAGAATCGACATCCCTACTGACGACAATGACATTACAAAATGGCGTCAGTTTTATGGTAGGATTAGATATAGGCAATGCAAGAATAAATGATTTTCAATAATCTTTCCTCAAAAATTACGCGTTTCCAACAAAGTTACAACATGCAACTTTGTGTGTGTGCTTATAATAGTGTACCTTTTCTGTAAAAATACGTATCAACCCCCAACTCGACGGGTGTCAATGGAAAGCTAAGCCTTGTTAAGTCCCTATATTATTAATAAAATTTATTACAAAAGGGTAAAATAGTAAAAATATAGTTACTATCTGCTAAAAAGTTCAGCTATGTCAATAAAAGATATCAGTTATTTTGACAACTTTATTTGTATTATAATATCACGACATTCACAAAAACAATTCTGCAAATAAATAATATTCCGGTTCCGGCAGGTCATGCGCTGTACCATCATGAACCAAATTTTTATGAAAGTCGTGAAAAATGGGCAGAACCCATTGCAAAGCTTTTAGCAAGTTTAGATATTTGTTGGTTGTGATCGACTTACAATCTTATCTTATGTGTTGCAGTGCGGGTAGGGTAAAATATTCCAAAGATCTTCTTCGATTTCTGATCAAAGACACTTTTTCAAATTCATTTTGACTAAAAGAAGTTTTGTAATTCCATATATGCCATAGTCTTATTTCTTGATTTGCATCCATACTATATCAGAGTAAGGCACTGACTGACCCATATCTCCTTTTTTGCGATGTACAAAGGGAGCTGAGGTACCTTCTTGGAGAACAAGTAAATCTTTAAATGCGTCCCTTGACGATGAGTCGCTCGCGTCCGTAGGCTTCAACCACCTAATACTAGGCCCACCCTATATGTGCATCCGGGTAGTGCTATACAAGCACCAAAGCCGCAAGAACAGACTTGGCACCTCGCCGTGTGGTAGCGGCGTAAAAAAAATACCACCCACTACTTGAGGCAAAAAAGTAACGACATGGCCCCGAGTTCCTGGCGCCCCTTTAATGGGGCAGGGGTGTGAAGAATCTCTGGGAGAAAAACCGGTGCCACGTTCTGTCCCCCGAAGGGGCGAAAAGTGGATTGCGGTAGCTCGTCTGGCTACGTTGAATGTATGTGTAACAATGAATGATAATATGGATGAAGTATGCGATATGATGTATGATAGAGGAAAAAATGTGTTATGTGTAAATGGCATGTATACCGCGTACTGGTCTGGTGTAAATGAGACTGAGCGGGCATGCCAGGGAGTCGGTATCATCCTTTCAGAAAGAATGGGTCATTTGTGTGAAAGAGTATGCATGTGTAAGCCCGAGACTGCAATGAATACGAATGAAAGTGGGCTTAAAGAAGTTGTTTGTTCTAGGGGTCTACGCCCTAGACATTTCTAAGCCCACTTACATCCGCGAGCAGTTTTGGGAGTTTTTTATAGGATAGAGTGACAAACGAGCACACAGTCCACCTGATGGTAAGTGGTTGCTGTGACCCATAGACATCTACATCTATCTTCAATAAAGAATCAAAATGCAGAAGCGTCGTCACCCGTAAGGACTAAGATGGAATGCCCCGTTTCCAATAAATTAGGTCTCCGGTTCTCTTCACTCACCATACGAAACACAGCAGCGTTAAGCTGCTATTTTACGCCGGTATTCTGTGAGAGCGTGGTCCTTCCCCGGTTGAGCCGACCCATTCGTGCTACAACTATACTAGTAATATGGCCCGCCACATACATACGGAATTCCGTTTCGAGAATCCGTTTCGGAATTCCGAACGGGTCGGCCACACACATACGGAATCCCGTTTTACCCGCAAAATATCGAACGGAAAACTACCGTACGTGTGTGACGGGTCATAGATTTTATATAAACTTGCTGCGTTCGGAATCTCGAATTGGAATATCGAAACGGAATGCCGAAACGGATTTCCGTATGTATGTTTTTTTTTTACAGAAGAGGGGGCAAACGAGCATGCGGCTCACCTGATGGTAAGTGACTACCGCCGCCCATGAACAACCGCAACACCAGGGGAATCGCAGATGCGTTGCCGGCCTTTTAGAAATGTGTAAGCTCTTTTCTTGAAGGTTCCTAAGTCCGGAAAATTCGCTGGTGGTAATTGATTCCACAAGGAAGTTGTGCGATGGAGAAAACTTCTTCTAAATCGCATAGTGGTGGATCGCCAATCAACCAGATGGTATGGATGGTAACGCGAGTTTTGTCGCGATGTGCGATGGTGAATGTCTGTAAGTAGACATGTGAAGTGTGTCTGAATTGCAATAAACATTTTAAATCGTAATTTTTAAATGCGTTTTATATATAAATAATATCACAAATTTCTTTACGTTTCGTTATATGGCAGTTAAATAAATTCGTTTTCACCTCAAAAAACAATAAAATATAACAAAAGTAAAACGTTTTTAACGTCTAAAGTTCATATGTATATATTTAATATATTTTCACGTATATATGTCCTGTTGACCACAAAGACAAGCAAACTTAAAAGGCATTAATTAATTCCGCGACCAGTCGGGTCTCCTAGATATTATTTTTAGAGCAACTGACACCAATTAGACTGATTGTGAGCATAACTAACTCTGTCTGAGAAATTCAGGATTAGACGTCGTGAAATATAATATGAGCATATAAACGTGATATGTCCTTAGCCAGGATGATTCTTGACATATAATTTTTGTTATTATTTTCTATTGTTCTTAATTTTCTTGAAATGTTACTATAGACTAGGTTTTAGAAAATATATACTTATGTGAAAATATTAAACAAATCTTAATATATAAAAATTTATGTGAGTTTGTCCCTATTTTATACGCTGCCATATTTTTCAATCAGATTGCACTAAAACTTTGTCGACTGCACTTGCGCGAAGGTACAGGTACAGGCATAGTATAGTGGACCGATTTTTCAATCCTTAAATAGAACGTATTCATAGAATAAAGTATAACATAAACAAATTAAAGATTACAGTTGTTACAATAAAATAATTGAATTGCTTTACTTTTATATTTAGTTGGGGTATAATTTATTTTATGGTTAACTTTTATCTGTTGATTGGAAAATCGGCTCTAAATTGAAACTTATAAAAGAGTACCGAAGCTCCTAGTACTATATGCAAACAAAATTTTAAAGATAAACTTTAACTAATGATTTCTTATATATATGCGAACACTATAAATTAAATTTAATTATGTTTCATGCATTTTATCGTGTTTAATCTTCTTTTTTTAATCCCCACGTTTCAGGTGTTTCTCGGACTAACTATTTTGAATTTTATAGCTATTTATATTCTTTTCGAAATAACTATGACAATAAAATGATTATTATTTAAAGTGGTATACTTTACTATGTAATCACATTTTTGCACTATGTCATTTGGTTAAAATGATCGGAAAACAAGGGTGACTTTAATTAGATAATGTTGATCAATTGGGTCTAGGAGAGGGTGCGAATCCTGAGCATATATAAAAAGAGATCTATGACTAATGGAAGTGAGATCAAGATTGCTTGCACTAAATATTATTTGCTTATCCTAATTTAATCTCCATAAATGTATACAGAAGCATAGTTAACAAATCGATATAATATTATATTGTTTAGGACCCATCTTGTAACTTTTTAAAAATTAATACACAAAATTAAATATTATACTACGTTTTTTAATAAAATTGTCGTATGTAAGCTATTTGAGAATCCATTGATATATGGATGTATGTATCCCGTAGGTATTTTAAAAAGCCACCATGGGAAAAACCAGAAGTACGTCGCAACGCAATAAAAAGTAATAAAACCATCCCGTAATATATAACATGGAGATGATAGATGTACTCAAACCAGTTTGTGGAGAATCATGAAGTCTGAGAGAACAGCTGGTCCTATAATTGCCAGTCGGCCTGCCAAGCGAGGTGATTACTTCAAATCATTCCTACAGCGGAAGAATCCTTTCCAGCAGCAGACCGTATCAAGCTGATAAAAAGTGATACTTAGTTGCCTAAATATTTTATGTCATGGATCGGAGTGGTTGAAATTTATACAGCATGTTTCAATTACAATATCTATCTTTATATTGATTCTTCAGTGTTTAATGTTTTAATTTTTTTTATAGGAGAGGTTGAAAAACGAGCACACAGTCCACCTGATGGTTAGTGGTTGCTGTGGCCCATAGACAGAAACATCTATTCTTGATTACGAAACAAAATGCAAATGCGTTGTCACCCGTGAGGGCTAAGATGGAATGCCTCCTTTCCAGTATAAAGGTCTAACTGAAAATAATTTAAATTTGTCAAAAAGGGTAGTGCTACTAATTTCAGTTGTATTTATATTAAATAAAATTATAACCGTAACTGTAAGACTCGTCAAAAATTATAATTCAACATTCGATTGTTAGTCATGGTCTCATAAATTTCATAAATTCTAAATATTTCTTACGACACCCACGGAACGAAATAGGTACGGCATATACTTAATGATATTTTTTATAATTGTCCAAGTTGGTAATCAACCATAGCTTTCAACGACTTACACCGAATACCGAATATTGAGAGGCAATCGGGAAATATTGAAGAGTCTCGCTGCAGCTGAATTATAGTTTTAGCACAAATTGGTTGGCTCAATATAGAATACTCTAGTTGACAGCATTGTGCTGCTGTTTTCGTATGGTAAGTGACCAAAACCAGATATTTTAAATAAGTGTTAGCGATTGATTTCATCTTAGTCTTTAGCAGTAACAACGCATATTTATATTAATTAATTGTTTAGAAAAAATAAAACAAGAAAACGAAAGTTGAATTGAATAAGCAACTGATTTAGAATATTATGTCAATTTTTTTAATAATATTTTCTGTGTAACAAAATGTATCAACCTGTAGAGCGGAGAACTCCCGTCAGTCCCGCGCCAACTCTGCAGCGTGACTCATAGTAAAGTCCGACTCACACATATACAGCCCGTACTTATTAGCTAAGTTGTATTTGTGTGAGTGTCCAAAAGGGAGAGAAAGGTGTGAACACAGTGATAAGGTCATCACAAAACAAACTTTTAGCAATTTTAAATATATCAGTGTTTAAATTACTCCGGATAAATAATGTAAGATTTACAAACATATTTAATTAGACTAGGGCCTATACGTTTAATGTCACTTATCACTAATATTATAAAACAAAAATGGCTGGTCAGTTTCTGTAAGTTTTTAAAACCCTTAAGCTAATCTGATGGATTATTATACGTGATCAATTGAAAGATTTCTTGAAAGTTATTTTTATGTATAATTAACGCAAATTTTATGTAATAAGAGCAGAAACAGGTATTTCTAGATCAAGTTATAAAAAGGTCATATATCATAAAGATCATATGGAAATTGACGAGTCACTAAGAGTAACTTAGGCTACTTTTATTTTAGGGTTCCGTGCAAAATATCAACTAAAAGAAAGCTATTTAAAAATAAAATACATAAACGAAGCGTATGAAATAGAGCATTAAATAGAGGAACGTTTTACGTGGTAGCGCCATGCTGCAGCTATATTAGTGGTATAGTTGTAGCAGGGATGTGTCGGCTTAACCGGGGAAGGACCACACTCTCACAGAATACCAGCGTAAAATAGCAGCTTTACGCTTCTGTGTTTAGTATGATGAGTGTAGAGAATCGGAGACCCTTTTTACTGGAATAGAGGCATTTTAACTTAGTCCTCACGGGTGACAACGCATCTGCATTTTGATTCGTATCGAGGATAGATATAGATATATATAGAGATATATATATATAGAGATATATAGATATGTCTATGGGCCACAGCAATCACTTACCATCAGGTGGTCTGTGTGCTCGTTTGTCATCCTATCCTATAAAAAAATTGCGTTTTATGTGGTAGAGCTCCTTTTCCACCTAGTAGTTCCTCTGTGGAGGGACTCTTACTTATTTCTGTCGCCAAATAGCAGTTCTTGTACTGCTGTGTTCAGATCTGAAGAGTGTAGATAGCCAGTGTAATTACAGGTTGAGGCATTCCATCTTAGTCCCCAGAGGTGACAACGCCTCTGTAGCATTATTTGTATAACGTTGGCTGCAGGCGTCTATTGGCAGCAGTGGCCACTTAACATCAGGTAGATTGTAAGTTCATTTGTCAATTCAATTTCATGGCTCCAAACATAGCACATCTGTCATATGTAGAATTAGATTGGGACACACTTGTTCACCTGTATTTTTGGCAAAACTTAAGATTAAAGATAGCTCAATTTGTGAGTATAGATTAGACGAAGGTACGATCGATCATAAATTTTTTAACTGCCCTAACCTCTCCGTTTCATTATACGACTTTCTTCTTAATAACATCCCTCGTCCTGGAAATCTTAAGTCTTTGTTAAATTTAGTTTACACTCCTTTTGTACAAACTTTATTAGACTTCATACCCATTAATAACATTAAACTATAGTACCTTTGCAACTTACCTATATCCATATTATTATATTAGCAATAATTTTGTAAAAATATTATAATGTTAATTCATTCGAAAATAACTACATAAGTAAGTTCGTAACATAAAGCTAAGTAAGCACATCTACGGAAACGGAAACTAGTAAATACTATCTGTGACTCTCATGAAATACTTGACGCTGGCAGAATCCATTGGAAGTTGCCAAACTAGGAAAAAAATTCAATTACATTGAAAAAAATCGCGACTGCGTCCGCTTCCGCTCGCACGTCACTCGCTACACGGCGGGCGGCAGTTTATGTGAAATCGATGCACGCCTGTTTGTAAACACTAAGTTTCTGCATCTACAGACCCCACTTCTTTATCTCCTAAATGAACTTTATCTCTCCGACGATTTACAAATGTTTGACCACCTTAAAGGTATAAATTTAATTGATTTACAATTTATAATAACCCGTTGCAATTTTTTTTAAAATTCAATTTCACATAACTTTTAAGTTATTAACTCTAAAGTAAAAATAACTATAAACATAAAACGAGTTTCTCATGTAATTTTAATTATGAATCTATGGGAAAATAAATCAATTCTAAATCGTATCGGAAATAAATATTGTATATAATACTGCGTAAACTGCAAACAATAACAATCAAACACTTGACGTTTATATTGACATATCTGTAGCACCATCTGTCAATAATGACAATCAATATGTCACAGCTGTCACTTAGCTTAGAACACTTAATAGACAGACCACATACGAGATTTTTGTTATTACAACCGTAATTCACGCACTAATTTGTAATTGTTCGCACTTTATAATTTTGAAGGCTAGCGACGCGGAGGTGGCGCGTCTAGGCGACCACGTTGCAAACTAACCTAACCTCACTCGTGCAGACGGGGGCTATCGTAAAATTTCTATAAGTGTCTTAATTGTCTTGATCCTTGCCAGTCTCAGCGCACCAGATAACTTGTTTTGCATTGTATTGCCTCAATTATTTAAGCGAATATATAATATGATTTGTTTAATGTTAAAAGAAATTTAAACGTGCATGTTTATTTATTGTTTTTAATAGATAAACTAATAGTAAATCGTAACCTTGATATAATAGAACAACAGTTTGTGTAAGGTGGAATAATTTTCTTCAAATTCCAATCTCGTCTACACGGGATTCATTCTATTGATTTCCGAAATGAAAGTTTAGTGAAAATACATACAAAAATGTTGAAACAGTCTATTGATAGGAAAAAGTAAAACCGGTTCATGGGAATCTGGTGAAGTGATTTGAGGAATCGTTAAAGATGTAACGCAAAAATAATCATTAATCTAAACGTAAAAGTGCAAATTTCATATTGTTAGAATTATTTGAAATCCAGATACGCTGACTGCAGATTTATTTATATTTAAAAAAATAATACTCCAAATTCAAAATAACTAATGTATGGATATATAATGTATACTAAATGAATATATGGTGGTAGTTGTAGTAGCGGCGCGAAAGAAGTAATAATCCCATTTAACCCCGTGGGTACTATAAGATATGAAAGAGAAAAATATTATAGCTTTCGAAAGGTGGCAGTACAATCACCTCGCACCAGATAAAACACTCAGACCAGCGACGGGCAGCAAGATAAAGGGTGCAAAACGTATGGTGACGATAAAGGCAAATTCAACTGGCTTAACAAGAAAATTTTTTAAGTATGGAATGTAATAAGCTTTGATATTTTTATTTGCTATATAAAATTTTAGAATTCAGTGGTATAGTATTCAAAGTAACATAAATATATTTATTTACATTGTATGCTTGCAACGCTTTTAATCCATTAGTATTTATTCAAATTATAATGAAAAGTATCAAGTTGTGTAAGGCGGTGTACGACAAAGGCACCCCGTGCGTGGCGCCCCTCGTGACGCTTTCATTCATTTGGCTTACTACGGAGGGCGGGAGGGTTGACCTTGCGTAGAGGTGTCGCTGCGCTTTTGGAGCCCGCTTTGTATGAGCATTGTGCATTGTGGATTGCGGACAATAATTTTATTTTTGTATCGTACCAAAAAAGAAAACCTTACTGATTAAAATTATTGTAAGATTTGTACTTACACAGAAATTCGGTATCTAAAACAAATCTCAGTAGGTTCCAATATTAATTCAAAGTATTAAAAACTAATAAGTAAAGATCCGCGTGAAAAATAAAATGATATCTTACGTGTGTTTGAAGGACACCTCCCGGCCTCCCTCTATTGCGTGCACTATCCCCGTCACACAGTGAAATACACTCTAAGTCTTAAGTGAAGTATGCACTACGATAATGTACTAAGAGTACTTCACCTGAGGACGCCATCGCTTAGAGGTGAAACACGTGTCGTATTATCGACGGTAGTGTGTATTTCCTAGTGTAATGGTGTTGGGAGTAGTGGTGCTGGGATGATGGTAACGGAGATAGTGCACGTAGTTGAGGGAGCGTGGGTAAAATTTCGGGACGGAAGGTAAAAATAATAGGGAATTCGGTTTTCAAATCGGGATAGCTACAATGGCTATATGTATATATTATCATTTCGTCCAAACATCTTGCAAACTGAAAACTGAACATTCATCTGTGTTTTTTTTTCTTTTTCGACGAATCGGAACTTGTTGAACAAATTTATTTTCGTTGCAGACTCTGAATTTTCTAAATCACTAATTTCAATCTAATTCTGAAAAAAAAAAACTTTTAATAAAACGTAAAAGCCGACTTCAAACAACTAAAAGGCATAAAATAATTTCATAATGGCTTTCATTCTTTTATACACTATATCATAGCACCGACTACAGAATGTGAAATTACTTTATTGTTTTTAGTACTTCATTTATTTGTACAGTATTTTGACACCTTTAAGAGTGGAATGTTTTCTCCAATTTGCATTTTTCCTATTCTCCGAATTGTGCACCACTCCTGAAGTATAAGCTATTTATTAAAAAAAATAAAAATTGGTTGATAATTGACGAAGATATCGCGTAAAGATTAACGTTATACATGGTAGAGCCATGCTGCTGCTATATTAATTGTATAGTTGTAGCACGAATGGGTCGGCTCGACCGGGGAAGGAACACGCTCTCACAGAATACCAGCGAAAATAGCAGCTTACCGCAGCTGTGTTTCGTATGGTGAGTGTAGAGAACCAGAGACCCTTTCTACTGGAAAAGAGGCATTCCATCTTAGTCCTCACGGGTGACAACGCACCTGGATTTTGATTCTTTATTGAGGATAGATCTAGATGTCTATGGGTCACAGCAACCACTTACCATCAGGTGGACTGTGTGCTCGTTTGTCACCCTATCCTATAAAAAAACTACTATATTTTACTAAATTTACTTATCTAAACTCTAAAGTCTCATCCGACACTATTCCGATGATATCCCGGACATCGGTCTGACACAAGTTTGATTACCCCAATGCACACGATCCGTTATAATGTTTAAAAAATCAATAATTCATTAAGAGTCAGCAATACCGTTGCACGGCGGGCGGCTGCAGGCCTGCAGAGCGCGGTAAGGGTGAGCGCACACTGCGTTGCAATAATGCTTAATGTTTATCCCACTCACGAGGGGTGCGCGAGTGCGATACGAAATAGTAATTTATTTAGTGGAAATTATCTGAATATAAATAAATATATACAATTCCATGCATTGGAGGATAATTTAAAACATTTTTTTAAAGGATAAGGGTGACAAACGAGTACACAGTCCACCTGATGGTAAGTGGTTGCTGCGGCCCATAGACATCTTCATCTATCCACCAATAAGGACTAAGATGGAATGCCTCATTTCCAGTAAAAAGGTTCTCCGGTTATCTACACTCACCCTACGAAACACAGCAGCGTTAAGCTGCTATTTTACGCTGGTGTTCTGTGAGAGCGTGGTCCTTCCCCGGTCGAGTCGACCCATTCGTGCTACAACTATACTACTAATATAACTGCAGCATGGCTCTACCACATATAAAAACATGCGGTTTAAGGTAATTCCAGTTTAAATTTGTTTTATATAAAAGGGCGCAAAAGAGCGTATGGGTCACTTGATGTGGACGGTAAGTGATTGTCGCTGTCCATGAAGTGGATACCGCCAACTATTTAATATTAGACACTAAAACGTTATCGATTTAGCCTTTTAAAGTTCACTGCTACATATAGGCCATCATAGATGGCAAGCGGGTTGGCAACCGCAGTTTTTTTATTTTTAGTCGTTATTAAAAAGATTCTACTGCCCATCTCCTGATTTGTTTTCCTCTGTCGTCTTTTACAACAGCCACGTGATGATATTAGATAATGGATATTTTACACCGTCACTACACGGAACTGTACATATTATAATTATTTTAAGGGGCATAATAACACCCCACGATGAGGGGTGTTGTTATGCCACCTTTATATCTTCTATCGTATTTATCAAGAGGGGTGCTAAGAGGAATTGTTCGGATAAATTCCAGCTGTCATATTTCGTCATGGTAGTCCACCATTGTACGATTTACGTGAAGTTTTCTTCATCGGACAATTTATTTGTGAAATCTGGGGATTTTTCAAGAAACGGGCTTACTTTTTTAAAAGGTCGGCAACACCTTTCCTCTAGTGTTGCAGTTGTTAATGGGCGTCGATCGACACTTACCCATTAGGTGAATTGCAAGATTGTATTTAAAAAATATCTCTTTTCTTGAATACCATTCTCACCTTTATCCAGAGCATTACGGAAATTGACGGATAAGGTTATGACGATGGAGTGATAGTGGAAAACATACATACATACATACATAAACACTCACGCCTGTCACCCAGAGGGGTAGGCAGAGACTACGGACTTCCATTTGGCGCGATCCTGACACACCCCTCTCGCCTCCTTTACATCCATATACCAACGCATACACACTCGTCGGTTAAGGGTACTCCTAATCTGGCCCATTTTCAATGTATCGCCGATTTGGTCGATAAACCTTCGTCTAGAGCGTCCCTTCCCGACTCTGCCGTTCACTTAGGTAGTGGAAAACTCATCCTAAAATAATTAATAGGATCAGGCATTCTCCCGACATGCTTTGCAATATACCTTAGAGTAAGCCAGGGGAATTGCAGATGTGTCGTCGGCCTTTTAAAAAGGAGTAGACTCCTTTCTTTAAGATCCGTAAGTGGATTCCACGAGGAAGTTGTGCGAGGAACAAAATGACGAGCAGTAGACTTTAATAGGCTGTAACGGTAACAGGTCTGCACTCCTTCCCCGTATAAACTTTAACTATGCTAAAACTTGCACTCCAGTGCGCGCAAAATGCTTAAAAAGGGGTACACATTTTTTTCTTCACGTATTAAAATATAGAACATATTTTATATATATTAGTAGCTAGGAATAGCTAATCACCTCCGCGCTATATCCCCGTCGGTCTGCAAGGCACGTGCTTCAGCATATATAAATCCGTCACAGGGTGACATGGTGGGCCGAAATTCACATTTACATACCATCTCGTCCAATATTCACGCTTACCTGGAACAAATAATTTAAAATTAAAAAATTTGTACAACCGACTTCAGTATAAATTATTAAGAATAACTCAAAAACTATTAGTCAGATCTTTATCAAATTTATATGGGACCACATGTGAAGCACCAGCTTTCAAATAAAAAAGAATTATCGAAATCGGTTTACCCAGTAAAAAGTTATAAGGTAACACACATAATCAGTCGAATTCAGTACCGTCTCCTTTTTGAAGTCGGTAGAAAAGTGGTCATCTTTATTTAAAAAGTTCCCTTGTGTGTGTGTGTGGGGGGGGGGGGGGTGTTTGTAATTATTCGCCTCCTAAACGACTTGGCCGACTGGGAATCCACAAATCAGCCGTGCTAGACTGCACCGGGGCGATCGCTAGTACAATTTACCGTGTTCTACGTATTTCTATGAGGTTAACTTTACACTTCATTTTAATATGATACCCGTAATATCCGATAACTTTCTAATATTCCTGCCGTGTACTGGCGATGTAAGAATATCTTCTACCCATATCTTCCCTTGGGTATCGTAAGAGGCGACAGAGGGAAACTGAAACAGGGGATGGGCAGCAGCATCTTCTTAAAACAACTCAAAATGATAAAAGCTGTGGTTGCCATTTTTTTTATAGGAGAGGGGGAAAACGAGCATGCAGCTCACCTGTTGGTAAGTGAATACCGCCGTCCATGGACAACTGCAACACCAGGGGAATTGCAGATGCGTTGCCGCCCTTTAAAAAGGAGTAGGCTCTTTTCTTGAAGGTCCCTAAGTAGTATCGGTCTGGAAAAATTGCTGGTGGTAAACGATTCCAAAAGGAAGTTGTGTGAGGAAGAAAACTTCCTCTAAATCGTATCACAGTGGTGGACCGCCAATCATAGATAGTATCGCGAGTTTTGTCGCGATGTGCGATAGTGAAATTGAGCGGCTGGAATTAGTCCGAACAATTCCTCAGAGCACTCCCCGTGATAGATGCGATAAAATACGCAAAGAGATACAACATATCTACGTAGTGCCAGTGAGTCAAGCCGATCGGAAAGAACTCGTTCGTCGACGTTTCGAACCGATTTGCGCAGGATGCGGTCAAGTGGAAGGAGCTGGCACTGGGGAGCCCCTGTTCAGGAATGGGAACAGTATTCAATCCACCGCCAAGCGTGGAAAATATAACAAATATCCCACCTGTGAGTCAATCTATGGTTAATTCGAAAAAGAAAGGTCTATAGGCTGTAATGGCAACACAGGACTTAATCAGCAGATTTAAAGGAAAGTAGATTTATTTTTTACATGAAGCATAAAGTAGGTATAAAATACATTATTTTTTTATTATTTTTGAATAATATGTTATCAGACAAACAAACATCAAATTAGGTGAGGCTTCTTTTGTTTGTCACGTAGGCTACGCGCAATAAAGATAAGAGTTAACAGAAAAATTAATTTGATAACAAAACTCAAATCTCTTTGTACATGGTAGAGCCATGCTGCATAGTATAGCTGTAGCACGAATGGGTCGGCTCGGCCGAGGAATGACCACGCCCTGTCACGCTCTCACAGATTGTGTTTCATATGGTGAGTGAAGAGAACAAGAGACCCATTTTACTGGAAACGAAGCATTCCATCTTAGTCCTCACGGGTGAGAACGCATCTGCATTTTGATTCGTAATCGGGCATGGATGTAGATGTCTATGAGCCACAGCCAAACCTCAAAATATTTTATTCCTCAGAGGTATGTAGGTTTTCTCACGATTTTTTACTTCACCTTCGAGCACGTGGTAAATCAGTGCTTAAAAATTTAGTTTTTTTATAGGATTGGGTGACAAACGAGCACACAGTCTACCTGACGGTAAGTGGATGCTGTGGCCCATAGACATTTACATTTATTTTCAATTAGGAATCAAAATGCAGATGCTTTGCCACCTCTCTGGACTAAGATGGAATGCCTCGTTTCCAATAAAAAGCATCACCGGTTCTCTACGAGTATGTTATCTTGCTATAGCGTAATGCGACTGACATTGAAACTATCTTTATTTTGCAGAAGAGAGCCGTAAGAGCAACTTACATAACTTAGGTCTGAAGGAGTCCCTTATAGAAAAATTTAAAGAAATAAATATATTGTTGGCAAAAAGGGTAAAAAAATAAAAGGAAATACGAACAACTGAAGGCAGAATGGTATTTTCCCATTTGTTTTAGCAGTATAAAGTATGAAAAGGCATCAGTCAGTAGTTACTAACGTTGGGGTATTCTACTAGTGTAGGCAAGGAAGGCCGTGTTGCTGAGAGGCTGCCCTGTGTTACATTGAGATGGGTAGTGATGCTGTTGGTTTGCATACTTTGGTGTTATCATGTAATTGGGTCCTGATAGTAAGCAGGGTTTGTTACCGAGTAGTGTTATTTTATTTTAATACTTTTGAGGATAATTTCTAACATAGGAAGTGGAATCATTTCTTACAATATTATCTTTGACCTCTCCGTATATTAACGAAAATTTAATGTATGCACACAAAATCAAAAATTGTTTTATTTAAAATAGTGATGCTAAAAACAAGCATAAGTTATTTATAACATTAACTAGACTCTAAAGAGTAATTCCTTGATAGGGCAATGTATACGCTGTTACAAAAAAGACCCAAAAATATGCCTTTTCTATCAAAAATTTTAAAATTTTTGTTAAACAAAAATTGTTTTGAAGGGTTATTATACTATTAAAGAGCACATGATTGAGAATAACCCATGGGAATGATGTAATCGCCACCATTTCATGTTTTCATACTATTTGTATAAAATAAAATATCGTAAATTAATTTTATTTAAAATAACATGCCCGCTGGGTTTCATGCTGGTTCTTCCCAGGACATGACGTATTTTTCCGAACCAGTGTTAAAAATAAAAAATGACTTTCAATAATATCCTTGTAATTTATTTTGAATAAAATAACTATATTCTATTCTGCACTCACCATATGAAACGCAGAAGCAATAAGCTGCTATTTTACGCTGGTATTCAGCATAAGCCTGCTCTTTCAATTAATAGTATTTTGATGGAGTTGACCCTTCTTCGGTGGAATCGGCCCATTCGTTCAATAGCGTGGCTCTACTACTTGAAACTCCTGTATATCATTTTTTAGAATTGCCCTTTTATCTCTTTGAAGTGTCAAACCTAGCAACCCTTTTTCTATATATGTAGATACACTTTAGTATCAATTTTTACGCCTCTTTCAAGCTGGTATCCTCACAAAATTTAGTGAGGAATTTGTAAAAATTTGTGACTTAAATTACTTTAGGAGATATATAAGCCTTGTTTTTTGTGAATTCTAGCAATAGAAGGTCAAACGTGGACAACATAACGGCAATACTATCTCTAATGTAAGTAACGTACTCATCGTGCTAGGAAACCGAGCGCAAAACAGAATTAGATCTGAACTGTAATCTAATGTTCGAGTTATTATTCAGTACTGCGTACTGTTGGACTCAGGGCTGTCAAAACGTAGGTAAGTCGCATGCTTGTTTACTCCACTGCATTAACAATTGTTTTTTTTATAGAAGTGCGGGCAACCGATCATGCATCTCAGCTGATGGAAAGTGTAGACGGTGCTCACGAACAACTGCAACACCAGGGGAATAGCAGGTGCATTGCCGGGCTTTTAAAAAAGAGTAGGTTCTTTTGTCAGCAGTGATAAATAACTAGGATATTCGCAACACATCCAGTTATTTATCCAGTAAATGGTATATTATGCAAACGGATCAATTAGCTGAAATATCTATAGGAATACTCAAAAGCGGACAGCTTTATCCTGCAACAGTAGACGCTCATTGCAATCACTGGACTTTTGTGATCTAAAAATGTTGATTGATATTATTGTGTAGTAACATTTATCTGTGGTTTGAGCAGCCATAATGCTTATTTAAAACGTAGTTTACCAAAAAAAAAAGTATATTATAAATAACAGATTAAAACTTATGATTATATCTAAGACCCAACAAATATAAATAATATAGATTTAAAAATTTTGTGCAATCGACTTCAATATATTAAATTATTAAGAACAACTCAAAAACTATTGGTCAGACCTTGATCAAATTTATATGGGACCATCGAAAATCACCAGCTTTCAAATAAAAAAAAAAGAATCATTGAAATCGATTCACCAAGAAAAAAGTTCTTAACAAACTGGATCGTCTTCTCAATAATTGTATTCGCTTTATCTTTGGCTTACGTAAATTCGATCACGTTTCTTCATTCCGTTCTCAGCTCAAATGGCTGCCTCTTCCACTTCGTAGATCTTTTAGAATCCTTTCTATGCTATTCTCTATTTTACACGATCCGTCTGTCCCTGCATATCTGAAATGCAAATTTCAGTATCAGGACGATTCTCACAACCGATGTCTCCGTTCCGCGGAAAATCTAACTCTTCATGTTCCTTTCTGTCGCACGGGCTTCTCTTACAATTCTTTCACTTCAAATGCAGTAAGACTCTGGAACATGTTACCCAGAAATATAAAAGAAGCAAAAACTAAACCTATCTTTAAACGTTTGCTCTGGGAATATTACTTAACGAAGCAGCAGTAGTTTCGGATAATAATAAAAAATTTAAAAAACCTCGGAAACTGTTATATTCTCAAATATGTACAATATAAAAATATCATATTTATTTACTGTGTATGTATTTATTGTGGGTATTTGTGTACAAGTATAAAATACTATTGTATGCATGTAAGTAGTAATGTAAATGTATATGTATGTGTATTGTATTTATTATCATTATATTATAATTTTGTATTTTTTTTCCTTAAACCTTTAATTTTTTAATTTTTTTTTAATTATGAGTTTTGCACCCATCACTAGATTCTCTGCACAAACCAAAGGTAGACTGGTAGAGAATGCCTTTAGGCATTAAGTCCGCCGTTTTGTACATTTCTTGTATGTGTGCAAATAAAGCTTAAATAAATAAAATAAATAAATATAACACACATAAATAATACAGTCGAATTGAGTACCTCCTCATTTTTGAAGTCGGTAGAAAATAGATGGAGTGTCTCATGCCTGTAATTATACTGGTTTTCACCTTCAGATCGCAAATGCACGAGATAATAAAAAAAAAACCTTGCAAATGCTCGGACTCATTCTTCCACTAATATTCGATTATTCAATTTGATTTAACAACCCTAGGCTTGCCAGATGCTGCGCTAATGGTGAACTCGTGATGCGCTGCCAGTCTCCGACTACACGATTCATCGCTTTAACTCGATTGCCATCTAAACTAGCAACGCACCTGTGGTTCGCTCATCACCGATTTCGATATACTCGAATATTCTTAAACAGATTTATAGCTTGTTAAATATTTGAATAATTATAGGTAGGTAGCCATAACAACTCAGGTGTTAAACGTGTGCTGTAAATTTCATAGTATGCAAGCAACACCAATGAAGTTAAAAGACGGCCCCGTGGCGTAGTGGCTTAGCAATGAGTTGCGGCGCTAAGAGCCGCGGGTTTGAATTCCGCCTGACTGGCCCACAAATACTTGTTCCGGGTCTGGACTCTGGATGTTTCATCATCATCATCATCATTACAGCCCTTCACAAGTCCACTGCTGAACATAGGCCTCCCCCAAGGAATGTCACAAAGCACGATCCTGAGCCACCTGCATCCATCGACAATAATAAAAAATTGTATTTGTAAAATTTATATATCTAAGCTGCCTCCACGATACAGAAGAGAAGCAATTATGTAAAATAAAACCAAGAAAAAAAAAGAAGTAAATGCTATTATCATATATTATCGTCAATTAATCAGTACTCAATGGTAAAGAAAAACTTTGAAAGGAAACCTGCATGTTAGAGATAAAAAAAAAAACAAACTCATGTTAATTCCGTCAACACGCATCGGGGCAACATTTCCATGGCGGGCATTTTCGTGCCCTAAAATCTTAACAGTAATGAGAGAAAGCCTGTGCCCAATAGTGGGATGAATTTTACTTTTTTAATTTTATGCAAAAAAAAAACTTTGTTGCAGCCTATTACGTGCCACTAATAAGTACAGGCCACCTTTCATTTCTAAATCAATTAATCAGCCGAAACCTCAAAATATTTTATTCCTCAGAGGTATGTAGGTTTCCTCACGATTATTTACTTCACCTTCGAGCACGTGGTAAATCAGTTCTTAAAAATGCAGGTTTTTTTTATAGGATTGGGTGACAAACGAGCACACAGTCCACCTGATGGTAAGTGGTTGCTGTGACCCATAGACATCTACATTTATCCTCAATAAATAATCAAAATGCAGATGCGTCGTCACCCATGAGAACTAAGATGGAATGCCTCTTTTCTAGTAAAATGGGTCTCCGGTTCTCTACACTCACTATACGAAACACAGGCGTTAAGCTGCTATTTTACGCTGGTATTCTGTGAGAGCGTGGTCCTTCCTCGGTCGAGCCGACCCATTCCTGCTACAACTATACTACTAATATAGCTGCAGCATGGCTCTACTACGTATAGAAATTTCACCAGCTAAGACCGAATTCAAGTTCTATACTCTCTTTTTTGCCAGAATTTTATTTTATTAATTTTGTCTTTATTTATACAAATATAATATAAATGTTACGTGTACCCTTTACCCGCAGGGTGCCAGCATCGTAGCAGCACAATAGCTTTCCTTTCAATTTGTGACAAATCACTTCGAATAACATTCATATTTTCAGCGTCAATCTCGTGTCATGCGAAGGGAGCCTGCAGCTAAAGAGATAACAATTTTTGGAACCGGCTTGCATATAGTATTTAAATTAAACTTTGTAGAGTTATAACGTCCGCACCGGCGATTTCTGATAAAAAGAGGCATTGCAAAGCATGCTGTACACAGCTAATTACCGACAGAATGTTGGTGGATAATTTTTTAAGAACGTCACCCCCACATTCTGACGCGCAACAATTATTTGTAACCCATACAGATACTTATTCCGTGTGGGATTCGAACCCGCGATCCTCAGTGCCGCAAATCATTTCTAAGCCACTGCGCAATGAAGCCGCCGTCTTACGTTGTAATATATTCCTAATTGTGATGTACATTCTGTATATACCAGAAACAAACACAAGTTAGCTATACCAGTTACTTGACTCCAAAGAGTCAGTAATTCCTTCATGGTACAATGTATACGCTTTTACAACAAATTCCCAGAAAATATGCAGACCTTATCGATCAAAAGATTTAAAATAAAAAGATTACATGATTGATAACAAACCTTGGGAATTAGGCGGTGGCTACCATACTGTTTAAAAATGTTTTCATACTAATTGTATAAAATAATATATTGTAAATTAATTTTATTTAAAGAAAACAAGTTCCGCTGGGTTTCTTGATGGTTCTTCCTAGGACAGCTTTTTCTCCGAGCCAGTGGTAAGAGTAAAAATGACTTTCAATAAGAATAACGTAATCTATATTGAATAAAAATGATTCTATTCTATACTAATATTTCAGCTTAATATTAAATTGTTAAAATAAAATTTAAAAAAAAATTATTTATAATTTAAGACAGCTAACAAGTTCATATTTCTTACCACATTATATTAAAAACATAAAGTTAGTAGGTACATAACTGGATTTGCATTATTATCGTGTCACATCTGCCCGTTTCACGATCTTAAAACCATATCTCACGATGACAGATTTTTGGAAATGACGAAAATATGGCGAACGACACAATAATAAAACGCGGGAAGGGTCTTTATCTTAATAGAATATCTGGTACCCGCGGGCCAAAGAGCGGGCGAGGAGAGGCAGGGTTACTTTGCATACAGTATGTGTTTTCTCCAAATAGGGTTTTCTTGAGAATGCGCCGTATCATGATTAGGGTTTTCACATAAATGGGTGCAGGTAAAGGAATTTCGGGCAAGAATTCGCTACTATTAAATGTTGAGAAACTGCCCCCGTATACCCTACCGTCTATTTTAAAGGTCTCGTTATTTAACATTTAAAGGTTTTCGATACGGAAGTTGATTAATGAATAACGACATATAAAATTCTTGCTTTATGGTTAGTGACGAATTAAATGTTCATAAAACAGGGCTGGTTCTTGTCTCGCTCAAAGGCTAAGCCATTCAGCGGGGAAACGCAGCCAGCGTTCTTGGCACGATACCGTGTGGAGTAGGACTGTATGATAATTAAGTTACTAGTTTTAGTTTTTTTTTTTAATATACTTTTCAATATTGCATATAATAAAATATTGTAAATTATGTTATGTAAATAAATTCATAAAATACATGAATGTAATTACAAAAAAAAAATGTTAATAAAAAATTAAATTTTTACTTTTTACGAAAATACAATTTTATTGTAATTGTATTTTATTGCAATGTAATTTAAAGAAAGAGGAAATTTTTTTTAAAAGACTTTCCGAAACACATCTTTGGAAAAAAATAACTTTTATAATAAAGTAAAAAACAACTTCAAAGAACTATACCGAATAAAAAAAGTTTACATTCTGAAGGCGGTGCTAATAGTATATGTAGTGTATAAGGTGCGTTGGACTAGTGCCGGACGGATTTTCGACTAGTTGAAAGAGACATCCGTAGATGTCAGATTTCTGGAAAGTTTGGCTCTGATAACCTTTTTTTTTGTAAATGCAACGATTTTTGTTTTTAACGTGTACGAAACCAAGCGCTACTTTTTTATATGCATGATGAAGATTTGTCATCAAGGGGTAAGATCGGACATAAATTTAAAGCCACTTCTACTGCTTTGAGAACAAAGATCATAAAAGGGATTTCTCCTATATTTACCGCTCAAAAACATATTCATATATATCATAGATCTATAAATTACGAGATACATAAATGTTCCAAACGATTATGTTCTTTTTGTCGTTAACGGAATCCGATCTTATCCCTGATATAAGAAAAAAATAATTTTGTGGATCTCAAACTTTGCTATGGCACAAGATGGGATTACTCAAAATACGAGAAAGATAGGATGCATTTGATTGTTTTTTTACTGGGAAATATAATTTTATTTTAGTGTGTGTTTCAATGAAGTCTGAAACAGTAAAGCTGATTGATTTAGACCACGAAAACAAACGTGGGGTTAAAGTTTTCCGTGAGATGAAAGAGATGAGACAAACGGTATCTAATGGAGTTCTTTATTCTTTGAATAAGCAATTTCCAGGGCTTTTTGTTTGTACGAAGTTGCCCGCGTTGAAATCTAGTATATTTTCGAGGCATCTGTGGATAAAGTGTAAATGTAAGTAATGCAGCCGCGACACTGAGTGCATCACCACATACACTACTGTAAAATATATATATATACATATATATATATATATATATATACATATATATATATTTATATATATATATGTATATATATATATGCATATATATATAAATATATATATATACATATATATATATATTTATATATATATGTATATATACATATATATATATATATATATATATAGGTACATATATCTAATGAGTCCCGTTAAAAACTATAACCGATTTTGACGTTTCGAAGACGGGTTCTAAACAACTATTATAATTATTAGTTGTTGTAATCCATGGAGTTAATGAATAGCTATGCTGATAACACTTAATAAAGCGATATATATGTGTATCTAAAAGTAATAAAACATAGATAAATTAAAGCACGATAGATTTGACAGTGATACTGAGTCCCATTCCCATAGTCACTTGAGTAAACTTCGAAAGAATATGTACACCAAAAATGAAAGTTTAACAACCACTGTCATATTTGTAAAGGGTAAAGATCGGATAAAATTCATTCGATATTTACTCGCGCGGGGAAACATCTGATCTTAGCCTTCAGCGATCTTAGCCATGTTTAGATTATAAAACTTAGTATTCAGACAAAATAATAAAAAATAAAGCTATATTCTCGCTAAAAATAAAAAAGTGATAGGGAAAGAACGGATGGACAAAAAAATATAAAAATTACCTTGTTTTATGAAATGCCATGCAGCACACGTCCTACTTCTCGGAGCGACTGGCGAGAACTTGGGATCAGGGCAGAATGAAATGGCGTGGTGTACCATATTGCAAGCATTTAAAAATATATTATAATCGTAAAATTCAAATTAAAATATATTAAATTTGAATCTTACGATCTTGCTCTATCGCCGATCTTACCCCAACGCACCTTATGTAGCAGGTTTATGGTAAAATCAGGTTTTTGATTAAAAAACCTTGACTTTTGATATAAGGTTTTTTTTTACATTTTGTTACCCTTAGAGGTGGAAACTTTTCTATTAAATTATATGGAATCACTCTGTTTTAAACATATTTCACTTGACAATTATTTTGTTTACAAAATTTTTAAATGAATTTTCATAGAACCAGCATGGTGGCGATCACCTTATTCCCACGGGTTATTTTCATTCATGTATTCCTTGATGTTATAATAACCCTTTTTGTACAGTTTTTCTTTTATAAAACTTTTAAACTTGTTTATTGACAAACTTTGAACATGTTTTGGGATTTTGTTGTAAAAGAATATACATTGCGCCATAAATGAATTACTGATTCTGTGGAGTCTAGTAACTGGCATTACATGCTTATGTTTGTTCCTAGTGTTTAAAGTATGAACATCCTTATTCTTATTAAAGCTATTTATGTTTTTATGTACATACATTACATTTTCATAAATATATTGCGATGCCAAAGTTAATATGTTTATTTCTTGAAATTTTTCTCTGAGGGACTCTTTACAATTTAGGTTATAAATCGCCCGTACGGTTCTCTTTTGCAAAACAAATATAGCTTCAATATCAGTCGCATTACCCCATAACAAAATTACGAGTACATAAGACATTACGCTATGAAAGTAACTAAAATACACTAATCTAGCTGTCTCAACACCTGTGAGACTTCTAATCTTTCTTACAGCATATGCTGCATAACTAAGTCTGCTTGCTAATTTAGATATATGGGGCCCCATTGAAGTTTCGCGTCAATAGTAATACCAAGAAAAACAGGTGTATCCACAAGACTCAACTCCTCTCCATTTAAGAGCACTTTCGTATTCGAATGTTTAACATTAGGTATTGTAAATTTAATATATTCTGTCATATAGTTTGTTGTCTCTTAACGCCAACAAAATTGTTGGCGTTAAGAGAAAAGAGGCATTCCATCTTAGTCCTCACGGGTGACGATGCGTCTGCATTTTGTTTCTTTATTGATGATAAATGTAGATGTCTATGGGTCACTGCAACCATTTACCATCAGGTGGACTGTGTGCTAGTTGGTCACCCTATCCTATAAAGAAAACATAAATAGAAAAAAACATACAGTCGAAATGTATACCTCCGCCTTTTTTGAAGTCGGTTAAAAACAGATATATTTTAGTTTTTAGCGGTTGAGATGTCCACGAACCTCAGCTTCGTGTGGTTTATTGAGAGAAAGCAGCAGCCGCACGAAAGTTACATGTTCTTGCAAAGTTGCGGTTGCACTTTACGGCGCAAAAGATGCTTACCTTATTCAAGAGGAAAATTTGGTCGTGTATAGAGTAATAAGGTTTTTCAGCCCGAGTTTCTCAAGGGAGACTAGCCGTCTTTGAAAGACAGAGTTATAATGCGCGAGTGCATGCGCAAGCACAGGTTCACTCTCTATTCCCTCAGTGTGTTCCCTGTGTGCGTAATATTTACATGACTTAATTCCTCCTTCTTTTTTGCCAGCAACACTAATTTTTTAAGCTCGCTAAAACGCTTTACCATCTATGGTTATATCGCCACTTTGTCAATGCTTAAGTAGGTAAAAAAGCTTAATGAAATAAATACCTAACAAAACTTTCTTTATAGAGTTTCGTACACATAGGGTAACGAACGGGGACCCTCTTACTAATCCTTCGCTGTCCGTCCGTCCGTCCGTCTGTCTGTCTGTCAGTGGGCTATATCTCATGATCCGTAATAGGTAGACAGTTGAACTTTTCACAGAATGCGTATTACGGTAGCCGCTATAACAACAAATAATAAAAATAAATTAAAAATTAAAATGGGGCACCCCTACTTATACGTGTTTTACGATGGTACGGTACTCTTCATACGCGAGTCCGACTCGCACTTGGCCAGCTTTTTAAATATATGTTGGAATGCAAAACATGAAGTCTTATTTATAAAATTGTTGTAATACAACCAACTTTTTGTTACGTGGTAGAGCCATGCTGCAACTATATTAGTAGTATAGTTGCAGCACGAATAGGTCGGCTCGACGGGGGAAGGACCACGCTCTTACAGACCAGCGTAAAATAGCACCTTAAAACTGCTGTGTTTCGTATGGTGAGTGTACAGAACCGGAGACCCATTTTACTGGAAAAGAGGCATTCCATCTTAGTCCTCACGGGTGACAACGCATCTGCATTTTGATTCGCAAACGAGGATAGATGTAGATGTCTATGGGCCACAGCAACCACTTAACATCAGGTGGACTGTGTGCACGTTTGTCACCCTATCCTATAAAAAAAAACAAGAAAATGGAGGCTACAGATGCATTGTCAGCAGCTACAGCAGTGCACGCGTTGTTATTTGGCGGCAGAAATTAGTATGAGGGTATTACATAACCCCGAATTGACACATAAGCGGAAAGAATTCCTACCATCTAGTTATTTTTAAACGCTCAAAATAAAAACACAAACAGTGGCATTGAACTCGCAACTGCAGATGAAAGTAAGTTAGATAAACAGAGCACTGGTTAGTGAATCAGAAAGCCGTACAACACAAACTCTACAAACGTTATGTGTTACTGTTATGTATGTATCCGGTGCGGGACCACGTGTGTCGCCTGCCCAAAACCGGAGGAGTGTTTGCATTAGCCAGTGACATGGAACGATCTATGAGTAACTTGACTTGTGTAATGAAAGTAACAATTCTGTATAATAACAGTCGATGCAAATTATTATTTTATTAAAATGTAATCCAATTATTTATGCCTAGTAAATACCATTTTTCATTTTTGACCTCTTCTTAGTTTGTATACGTATCAGAAATTTTTTTATACAATAAGGGTGACAAATGAGCACACAGTTTTCATGACTGTAAGTGGATAATGTGACCTTTAGATAACAATATCTATTAAGAATTAAAACGTCGGAGGACTAAGTTAACATACCTCTTTTTCAGTGAAAAGAGTCTGAGCTTCTCCACACTCGTCATATGAAATATAGACGCACTAAATTGCTATTTTACCCTGGTATTATGTAAGAATATGGTCCTTCCTAGTCGAGCCATACGTGCTACAATTATATAGCTGAAGATAAATATGAACTTTATACGTAGTAAAGCCATCCAGCGGCTTTACTACGTATAAAATCCATATTTATCTTTTTATTTCCTTCTTTATAAACCCATAACATAAAATTAAATTATAAAAGTGAACGTTGTTTTTTTCATTTTTGTTTCGTTGTTGTTAACTTCTCATACATATAATCTTTTTTAACACACCACCTCTCTCAAACCGATTGCACGGATGACCTCGGAAACTTCTTTTGCGTGTTTGGTCTTTTGTTCCGCTGACGAGGTTTAATGGTATTAGCCTGTTGAATTTTAAGCAGTATAAACTCGCAGTTTATAACTACTTAAAATGAAAAGCGACTTCTACTCGGCTATGGAGTCTTGGTATACTATCAAGAGCTGTACTGTGTATGACATTTCCCATAAATTTCTGAAGCCCCATAAACTCTATCAAAATGTATCGGCTTAAAATGTATTCCATTTTTTTAAACTATTCTAAACCAGTGCTAAGCTATCTAATCTTCTATTGTAAAATTTAAGAATGATATTAATGTATCTATTTTAATTTTAATATGACTTTAATTCCTTACACTCGTGGAATTATAATATTTTGCGATATTAACAGGAAATTCTTAAGATAATTATAGACATATCTCTTGATGCTATTTATGACATAAACTCAAACATTTCGAATAAGCTAGAAAACTGAAAAAAATATTAGATTTGTAGATATAACAAAGTTTTTATTTCTTATCTTTAAAAAGAAGGCATTCTTCTTTTTATAAAGATTTCTGTAATAATCTCTAACCGATATTCTTTACCGTGTAGTGGCGATAAAAGAATATCCACTACCTGTTATTGTCTCGTCGGTATCATAAGGAGTGACAGAGGGAAACTGTAATAGAAGATGGCAGCAGCATTTGTCTGATAATAACTTAAAGTAATAAAAAACTGCAGTTCCCAATCCACCTGCCAAGCGTGGCAACTACAGTGAAATCCCCAAAAACATGTAAGGAGGCCTCCCTTACATGTTTTTTGGGGACTTTGGAAACCATTTTATAGGTTGTAATGGATGGGTGAAACTATTTTCTCTAAAGGCAATAACAAAAACATTATGATGCCAGTACAAAAAAGTGCCCTCATTTTTATGCTAGTAATTTAATGTATCAAAGTCAAGTCGAGCACGTGTTACAACGAGGCTCAGCGGCGACAGATTGAACGCGCAGTTGTTTACAACTTTCGGTCCGCTGCTATATTTGGACTACGTATTAATAGTGTTTGCACTCCACGGCGGCGTGCAACTGCGTGTGGCTGCAGCGGGGGTATGGACTGCCTGCAACAGTCTGTAACTCTACAGTTCTTGGATAAATCACAAACACCGCCTGTCCGCCAACGGAAACGGATATACTTAAAATCTAACCGAGCTTCACGCGAATAATTCAGCAGTGTAAACTAACGCTTGTAATTATTTATAGAATAACTGAATTTTCTACAGACTTCAAAAAGGAGCCGGTACCCAATTCAACTGTATGTTTTTTTTATGTGTGTTGCCTCATAACTTTTTACTGGGTGAACCGATTTCGATGATTCTTTTTTTATTTGAAAGCTGGTGCTTCACATGTGGTCCCATATAACTTTGATCAAGGTCTGATCAATTGTTTTTGAGTTATTCTTAACAATTTAAGTCGGTTGGCTATTAAGGCTACAGATGGTTTGTCACCTCTGAATACTAAGATGTAATGATGCACAGTCTATAAATCTACTGACTCACAACACCTATTACACCTGAACAATAGTGCAAGCGCTGCTATTTGACGGCAGAAACAGGTAATAGGTTATACGTGGCAGAGCCGTGCTGCAGCTATATTAGTAGTATAGTTGTAGCACGAATGGGTCGGCTCGACCGGGGAAGGACCGCGTTCTCACACAATACATAAACACATACATAAACACTCACGCCTGTCACCCAGAGGGGTAGGCAGAGACTACGGACTTCCATTTTGCACGATCCTGACACACCTCTCTTGCCTCATTTACATGCATATATCTACGCATACACGCTCGCACGCATACAGAATACCAGCGTTAAATAGCAGCTTATGCTGCTGTGTTTCGTATGGAGAGTGTAGAGAACCGGAGACCCATTTTACTGGAAAAGAGGCATTCTAACTTAGTCCTAACGGCTGACAACGCATCTGCATTTATTATATTAATTCTCAAACGAGGATAGATGACCACTTACTATCAGGTGGACTGTATGCTCGTTTGTCACCATTATTCTATAAAAAAATATTTTGAGTAGTTGTCAGGCAGTTGCTGCTGCAGATCTCCTTCATTTCCCTCTATCACTACTTACAACAACCACGGGATATAATATGATAGTGAATATTCTTACACCGCCACTACACGGTAAATAATATATTTGTATGCTTTTATTTCTTTGATATCGGCCCGGAAAAGTCAACTGCTAGTAATGGGCCCGTTCCCGAGTGGGAAGGATTTGTCTTGGTCATCACGTTGAGCAAAAGGGTCGCAATACAAGATGAGACCTTTTTTGCAATACATCATCATCATCATCATTATAGCCTTTCGTAAGTCAACTGCTGAACATAGGCCTCCCTTAAGGAATGCCACAAAGCACGGTCCTGAGCCACCTGTATCCATCGACTTCCTGCATGCCTTACCAGGTCGTCATTCCATCTAGTGGGGGGACGCCCTACATTTCGCCTACCGGTACGAGGCTGCCACTCGAGAACCTTTCTTCCCCATCGGTTGTCGATTATTCGAGCTATATGACCGGCCCATTGCAACTTCAGCTTATTAATTCGTTGGGCTATGTCAGTTACTCTGGTTCTACTTCGGATATCCTTATTTCTAAATTTATCACGCAGCGAAACCCCGAGCATAGCCCTCTCCATAGCTCGCTGAGCGACCTTGAGCCTCCTCATACGGCCAGCAGTGAAATTTTGCAACTAATGATGAGAATATGTGTAATGTTATTAACATTACTAATATTCTTTAATATAAATCCCTTTAAACACTCCTGTTTAACTTAATATTCTTGTGTTAGGACTGCTTTACGACAATAGTAGCGGATTCAAACCCACGACCTTTTGAGTTCGCGATCCGCACCCTGCCATTAGGCTACTATCGCATTGACTCTGACCTTTGACGCGTCTGCCCGTCGCCGATCTGGATATTTGAGACTGACATTAACTATGACTATACCACTTGATACATAATGGGAGGCATAACACACATTTGCTATAGTCATTGAGTTATAATGTACTACGTATAACTCAATGGCTATGGTCGACTTTTTTCGTGTCTTACGACATCAAGAGGAAAAAAAGGGATGATAGATTATTTCACACCGCCATCATACTTGCACTTACATACATATTATTTGGTGGTCTATACAATTAACAGCCTGACACTTAATGTATTTTTGTATGTGGTAGAGCTTTGCTGCAGCTATATTACGGTTTGGCTCGGCCGAGGTAGTACCACCTTCTCACAGAATGCCAGAGTAAAGTAACAGCTCACTGATGCTGTGTTTCGTATGGTAGGTATTAAGAACCGAAACCGAACTTTATACTGGAAACGAGGCGTTCCATCTCAGTCCTCATGGGTGACACCGCAACTGAATTTTGACTCTTAATCGAGAATAGATTAAGATGTATATGGATCATAGCACCCTTTACCATAAAGTGGACTGTGAACTCATTTGTCCCCTTTTCTATAAAAAAAATAAATTTGACACAGTTTTTTAATATTTAAATTACGATGTTATAATTTAACTTAATGTTATTTCTATTAAATTTACCTACAAAGAATATATATGTTTATAAAAATCATTAGAAAATTAAATATTGTATTATTAAATCAAATTTCTGATGATATAGGTATTGCGTAAAAAAAATATTAGGTAGTTAAGGCGAATATTTTCATTATACTCTTAGTTGTTTTTGATCACTTGTGTGAGTAATTACGTTAGTTGCGATTGGATATGGCCCTACATTTTAATATAGTAATTCATCAATAAAACGTAAGTAAGTAGTAATTCATATTTGGACCTATAGTTAAATATAGTAATTAATTGCTAAAACGCAATAACGTTCTCGTAATTTTCCTATAAGGTATGAGGCTGAAATGTAGTTTCAGTTTTGAGATTTCTTAAATTTTATATCTTTTATATGAATAAATAGTAATTATAGTATTTTACTACATGTATTAAGTTAAGTTATAGTTTTCCAACTTTCCGTTCCGTTATGCGGAAAAGATGGAGCTACAATGTAATTATAGCTGCAAGTTAGCGAGTTTTTAAAACCTACTTCAGTCTCCAGTCTCTACATAGGGTCAAACAATCAGTTTACTATTATTTTAGGCCTATTGTATGATGTTTCTATTTATTATGAGAAAATTGTTTATTATTATTATTATACTATCCGAAAGAATTGTAGAGCAAAATCAGAAAACAATACAATATTTTAAACGAATTTGACAAACTTTAATTTTATAATTTCTTCATTTAATATAAAAAAATCTAATAACATAGTAGAAATTTTGTATTTCGCAGATAAAATCACAGAAAATGCAACCATTTTTAAATTAAATTTTCATAAAATAATAATTTATTGCCGCCATCAGAAAGGAATAGATTCACAATTCGACTGTATTTTTGTAAATGTATTTTACGCGATATCTTCGCCAACTGTGAACCTATTTTAATGATATTATTTTGTAATAAAATAAGCTATAACCCAAGGGTGGTCCTAAAAATTGGAAGAAAAAATTTCACCCGTTTTAATGTACTAAATAAGACGAGATTCTAGTTGCGACCTTGATTTTATAATATTGCTTATTACATTGAAAAGAGTCAAATAATTATAACTATTTTTTAATAAGTAAAAACCGTGTTTCAAAAATTAAAGAATATTTTTTTATAGAAATAGGGTGACAAACGAGCACACAGTCCACCTGGTGGTAAGTGGTTGCTGAGGCAAAATTTAATTAAAAGGTTTTAAATTAAAATGTTTTCGAAACAAACTACAGATGCGTTGTCAGCCTTGAGGACTAAGATGGAATGCCTCATTTCAAGAAAAAAGGGTCTCCGGTTCTCTACAGTCACCATACGAAACACTGCAGTTAAGCTGTTATATTACGCTGGTATTCTGTGAGAGCGTGGTCCTTCCCCGGTCGAGCCGATCCATTCGTACTACAACTATACTATAGCTGTAAATTAAAAAAAATGTTGAAATGATTTTATAACTTATAAATGAGCAGAAAATATTTTATAATTTCTACACTAACAACTTTCAAAGAATTTTTTTGTTCTTCGGTACAATACTTAGCTGATTTTACTCATATTTTAAGTTTAATTATGTGTGTTTTGAATTCATTACACAAAGTTTACACGATTAAAATAAAAAAGCATTACCTTTATTCCTGACGCAAAACTTTTTTCACGAAAAAGAGCAGAAATTCTCACCACCACCAATGTATATTTTAATTACAAAACGATTAAACAAGAAAATAGTACACTATATATTGTATTGCACCATTAAAATTATTAGAAACCAAAACACACTAAACGCAATTGACGTCGCAACTATCGCGAGGTAGCTCACTGAACTCGCTTTATTAGGGCGGGCGGGAGTAAGGCGGGCGGACGACACTGCGGCACGCGCCCGACTGCCGCCCAGCGTGAGCGCGCAGATGCCGGCGAGGGCGGGATGTAAACAAGCCTCTGTTTTGGATTTATCAACGTCGAGCGCAGTTTACATGTCTTCACGGCCCATGTTAAGGGGCAAACAGAACTCTATGCGGTTGCATTTTGTGAAAGGCTATTAATTTAAGTTAATGATCATGTTTGAGGAGTATTTTTAATTATAATCTACAGTAATACCAAGAAAAACAGTGGTATCCCACAAGACTCGACTCTTCCCCATTTAAAAGCACATTGGTATTTGAATGTTAAACATTAGGTATTGTAAATTTAATACATTTTCTCAATTTTGTAGTTATAGTTTGTACAACCATTAATGTAAAATATGCTTTTAATAATTCAAAATTAAAAATTTTGTATAGCCGACTTCAATATAAGTTATTAAGAATAACTCAAAAACCATTGGTCTGACCTTGATCAAATTCATATGGAACCACACGAGGAGTACTAACTTTCAAATAAAAAAAGAATCATCGCAATCGGTTCACCCAGTAAAAAGTTATGAGGTAACACACATAAAAAAACATACAGTCGAATTGAGTACCGTCTCCTTTTTGGAAGTCGGCAGAAAATTAAAAAAACCGGCCAAGTGCGAGTCGGACTCGCGCACCGAGGGTTCCGAACAAATCTGTAGGTATATGAGTTTAAAAAATTGTTAAAAATATTTTTATTATATGATGTAACTAAAAATTTATGCTTTTCGCAATTTTTCTTTATCTGTGCAATAAAACGTTGCTTCGTACTAAATTTCAAGATTCTGAGTTCACGGGAAGTACCCTGTAGGTTTTGATACTCTTGCGAATGTCGAAAATTTGCGGCATAAACGGATGTATCTTTTGATTGCGTTGGCTTAGAAGTTTGATTTTTTCACAGCTCTAAGGAATAGTAGACTTAGGAATAGTATACAGTGTTTGATATGAATTTCAGCTTGATACCTCTACGCGTTCCTGAGAAAAAGGGTATTGACAGACAGACAGACAGACGGACAACAAAGTGATCCTATAAGGGTTCCGTTTTTTCCTTTTGATGTACGGAACCCTAAAAATGTTGTACAGCCGACTTCAATATAAGTTATTAAGAATAACTTAAAAACTATTGGTCTGACCTTGATCAAATTCATATGGGACCACACGAGAAGTACCAGCTTTCAAATAAAAAAAGAATCATTGAAATCGGTTCACCCGGGTGAAAAAGTTATGAGCTAACACACATTAAAAAACATACAGTCGAATTAAGTACGGTCTCCTTTTTGGAAGTCGGCAGAAAAAAAAGTCCCGCTAGGTTTCTTGCTGGTTCTTCCCAGGACAGAGGTTCTTTTTCGAACCAGTGGTAAAGTAAAAAATTACTTTCAATAAGAATTACATATGTGATCTATATTGAATAAAAAATTATTATATTCTATTCTATTCTATTCTAAGAATATCCAATACCAAAAACAAGTCATTTTCAGAAAACTTTTTTTCTAGACTTTCTTTTAACTGAGTAACTAAGTAAGTAGAAGCCAGACAGTAGAAGCCTGAATAATGTTTTCTTTCATAACTTTTCATCTATCAAACTTGTTGATCGAAGTATCAAACCTCATAAATATAATCATATCAGGTAATTTTCTGCGCGTTATCACGAGAAAATACCGGTGCCGCTACTAGTGTTGGCATCGCAACTTGTACCATTTGTCTTATCGCCCACGTTGATAGTTTGTAGCGTACGAACGGGCTGTCATGTCGGATATGTAAATTTTAAACGTATGACTTATTAATAGCCGTTATTAAGTAGACACTTTTGTTTTAAAATATGACAAGATTGTTAATATAGCTAGTATATTTTCATTATATTATATGTGTGTACAGGATTTCGAGAATGAATAAATTTGCAAACACTTAAGTGAGAAACTGCCTTTAATAATATTTCTTTCTCTTAGATACAGGTCTTCATAGACTATTGAGCGAGCAATGTCTGAGATCCTTTTTTAAAGAATAATGGTGACAAAAGAGCACACACTCTACCTGATGATAAGTGGATGCTGTAGCCCATAGATATCTTCATTTATACACAATTAAGAATCAAAATGCAGATGCATTGTCACACTTGAGAACTAAGATGGGTTGCCTCGTTTCCAGTGGAAAGGGTCTCCGGTTCTCTATACTCACTGTACCAAATATCAGCATTAAGCTGCTATTTTAAGCGTGTATTCTGTGAGAGCGTAGTCCTCGACATTGGAGTGGGCCATTCGTGCTATAACTATAATATAGCTGCAGCGTGACTCTACCACGTATAATACAAGCAAAAATTTTCTACAACCGACTTCAATATAAGTAAATTAAGGATTATGCAAAAACTATTGGTCAGATCTTGATAAAATTTATATGGGATTACATGAGAAGCGCCAGATTAAAAAAAAGAGAATCGTCAAAATTGGTTCCCATGGAAAAAAAGTTCTGAGGTTAACACATCACATAATAATACAGTCGAATTGAGAATGTCCTCCTTTTTTTGAAATCGGTTGAAAATATATTTAAACAGCATTTATCGTTTTATAATGACTTTAAATTAGTTTTCATTTTATTTTTTATTTTATTTCATTTCATAAGCGCACTAACAATATACATGTTAAATATTAACACACTAAATTATTTGAAGAGTAACATATATATATATATATATATATATATATATATATATATATATATATATATACATCAATAACAAGTGTACATAACATTCACCAACACATACATGAAATTATTGAGAAGGGAAAAAAGAAATGTATATTTTTTTAATGTAGATGATGAGTTTTTTTTAACGCCAGAATAAGAGTCGTGGAATATGTCGATGCCGAGTGTAGCTCGAGATATTATATATATATAAAAGTCTCACAGAGGTTGAGACAGCTACATTGGTGTATTTTAGTTACTTTCATAGCGTAATGTCTTATGGTATATTGCTATCGGGTAATGCGACTGATATTGAATATAACCATAAAATATATTTCGTTGGTGTGAAAGGCGTGCTGTTATACAGTGAGTTAGGTGTTAGTAAATTTTACAGTAGGTACTATCGTGTATTCTACCACAATGTACAAATATATTTCTTTTCGTTTTAGCCAGTGGAAGTAGAATCTAGCAGTTAAACATTTCAATATAAAATCATTCTCATATGTGTTAAAAATATTCACAAAATGTTAGAAAATATTCACTAAATGCTAGGTATCGTGCAATACTCGTAACACCCATGACTTAACATTATTTAGTGGCGCTTTTACGTCTATATAAACATACAAACGAATATGTCAAATAAATCAAAATGTCATGTATTCAAATTAATATTATTATTAAATACACGAGTCATTTTTCCGTCTAAGAATAATATAACAATTATATGATAATAAAGGATCTATACAAAATGTAGCCGATGAAGAACCTAATTCAACAGCACGCCTTTCACACCAACGAATAATATTTTATGGTTATGGCTTAAAAGAACGAGAACAGTTTTCCCAGCGAATAAATTATAATCGTTTTATCTCGATTAATATAAAGTATTTTAAAAACTCATTTGATTAAGAATTTTATTGAGTATTTTATGTATAGACATATATCTTTTGAGCATATTTTATTTCAATAAATATCAATTCTCGCGAGTCAAAGTCATGTCTTAAATACGACATTAAGTCCAACCTGACCTTAAAATTATAATTAACAATTTTACTTCAACTTGAGCACTCTGAAATTCACGTTAAGCATTTAACGCCAGAGATATATAAAACTAATATGTATATGAGTATGTAAAACAGCCCTTATGAAAAAAAGTGTTGTTGAAATGACCCCTAAATTATATAATAAATTACACGTAAAAAATTTAAACGTACTCTAAGTAATTTTCTTATAGAAAAATGTTATTATAAAGTTAATTAATTCCTATTTACTAATGATTTAAATAATATGTAATTTAATAATTTTGTTTTGACTTTGTTTACTTAATTTAATTGTTATTTTGATTTGTTTCATTTATGTTTAATTTTATGATGTGTGAATATTCGTATGCTGTAAAAGCATTTTACGGATATACTTAAAAATTATAATTGTTACCCTGTGAAAACGAATAAATAAATTGATTGATTGATTGATAAAACAGCTTCGCTGTAGATTTCCCCACATATTGTCAAATTTTAATTACCCTAAAGGTTTATTTTTTTATTAGCGCTGTCAATTCACTGTCTGTCTATCTAGAATAAGGGTAACAAACAAGTACACAATACACATGATCGTAAATGGATGCTGTGGCCCATAAACATCTACATTTATCCTCAATTATGAATCAAAATTAAGATACGTTGTCGCCCCTGAGGACTAAATGAGATGCCTCGTTTCCAGGGAAAGGGTTTCCAGTTTTCTACACTCACCATGCGAAACACAGTAGCATTAAACTGCTATTTTACGTTGGTATCCTGTAAGAAGGTAGTCTTTCCCCGATCGAGCCGACCCATTTGTGCTACAACCATATAGCTGCAGCATGGTTCTACCACGTATACCTGGTGTATACGTATACTTTATCATTAACCCGTAAAAGGCCACTTCTGAACATTGGCCTAACCCGTTGAAGGAAAGACTAATGAGGACATACCTTATTATCACGCTCGGGAGGCGTGATAACCTGTGATGTTATTACCTGTCGCTTGTTTCTGTATTTTAACGTCTAATTTAAACGATACTCTTTTTATATATGATACCGCTATCTAACGGAGACTTGCCTCGTTGATCTAGTGGTACTAAACGCAGCTGCTGATCGTGAGGTCTCAGGTTCAGGTTCAATTCCTAGGGTGCACCTAAAAACGTTATCGAGTTTTGCTGTCAAGAAATTCCCGGTAGCAGTCCATAATCAGGAATTTGGAGGTGTTTCCGTGCCTCGAATAACACGTAAAGCCCGGTCCTGCGGCTGATCTCTCTCTGGTCGTGTCGGATTACCGTCCCATCGGACTATCAGAGTTAGTCAATAGAGTGCACCTGTGCCAGCGTATACACATAGGCACTATAATCTTGATTTGCGCAGTTGGCTAGTCTCCGTCGAAACTGGCCTGCTTGACCTAAATTCTGTCTAGAGTACATTATCGTAGTAGTAATAGTAGTAGCTTTATATGGCTATGAAGCTACTTAAATTAACCTCTAATTTGTAAATGTAATTAGAATCATTATTAATTCAGGCAATCTTATAAATGATTATTAATTCAGGCAATCATAACAATTATACAAATTTAAAAAATAAAAATCATGTACGCACACACTCTCACTCTATCTGTCACACATACACACACACACACACACACACACACACACACACACACACACACACACACACACACACACACACACACACACACACACACACAAACACACACAGAGAGAGAGAGAGAGAGAGAGACACACACACACACAGGGCGCGCGCGCACGCACATAGATTTCGAAACACGTGTCTATATGTTTTTTTGTGTTTTTATTAAACAAAAGCTTGCTAAATATAGGAAGGAACTATCTCCTGTTACTCAGGTTACACCTTTTACAGGAGATAGGGCCACATTGTTATGTATAAATTGCTTTTTGTTGCAATAATTTTTTTTTCAATTTTATAATATTTTTATGGCATTTCTCATAGTCGTCTCTTTCGATACCCATGTCATGAGGTGATATATTACATCACGCCATCACCACACCGTACAGATCAGTGTTTATTGATATTATTGTCCTTACGACTATTTGATACATTGAGCTCTGGTTCATGACGGCTAAGGCTCTTAACTTACATACATTTTACCACCTGTGATAATGAGCGTACGCAGGATTTATGTTAAATGGATGTCGCTTAAGTGCTAGTTATCGTGACTAAGCTCAGCATTAATCAAACAGAGACAGGGACTTATCAGACGCGAATTTATTAACCTTTGGAGAGCGCGGTCTCTAATTTATATTAATATATGTAAATCGAAGTCACTGTTGTCTGCTGGACTCCGGGTATTGATTCCAAGCATTTTGTTTTACGGCACATAGCTTGCTGTGAGCCCAAATTTTTATTGCCTTGTTATCAACAAGTACTGCTTTTAGAAGCCTTTTTGTTAGGCTACTGCCTTTGAAGCGTCGGATGTCCCAATCAGTTGTTTTTATAGTTTTTTTTTATTATATCTAATGCATTATGCAAACGGATTGATAAACAAAATATTTTAAAAAGAAAGAAAGAAAATAAGTGTATTAAGTAACACATTTTAGCAATTTGTTACAATAATAACATATTATAAATTTGATAACTGGTTACTAAAAACCCAACTCGGCATTGTCTTGGTACTAATAAAGTACTTCGACGCTGATCTTCCTTGAGTGCCAATAAAAATTTAACAAAAACTAAACACAACAATATTCATTATTATACAATTTTAATTCAAAATAACTTAAATTTAAACCATACACACGTATGCACTATCACATACATATTAATCATCCGTCTGTCTGTCTGTCCGGACTAATATTTGAAATGACTGAACTGATTTTAATGAAACTTTACAAACAGATATAGAGCCATTCCAGGAGAAATCTAGGCTATATTTCATCCGAAATTAGTAGTATTAATAGATCAGGTAAAGCCGGGCCGTCTCGTTTGTTGGAACGAAGTTACTCATCGGACGGTACGGGTTTGGCGGATGGGAGTTAGGCGATAAAAATTGTAAGATTTTTTCGTCACTACCACTTGTGTCATAGTGTAGACAGCCTTGGCGACGAAATAAGGAAGTGAGATGGAATAATAACCTAATAATTCTAATAATAGACATTTATTTGTATTTGTTAATCAATAATATAATACCTACGTTTATCAATAATAATATACTACGCAAGGAACTTCGTTCCAACCGAGTGTTCCACGACACTCACGCATTTTGTTAAATAAATTTTCGCCCTATTATTTCTACAGACGTTATATTCAAGTATATAGTCTAAGTTGACAGGATAAGACATATTGTACAGAAATCAATTAACTCAGCATAGAACCTATCTGCAGCGTGGGACCGGTTGTTCGGCCGAACTTGTTACCACCTGCACCCAGACCGTTACAAGTCTAGATTTTATTTGTTTAAGTTACACCACTACAGTTTTGGAGTTCGTAAAATAATATTGAAAAAAAAATTAACCTTATTTTTTCATCCATTGCTCTTTATCGGAAGTTTTAGATGACATATTTAGCCGAGGTAAAAAGGGTGAGGTTCTCAATTGACTGCTCCGAGGCGCAGTGGCTCAGCAATGAGTTGCGGCGCTGAGGGCCGCGAATTCGAATCCGAATGCGAACAAGTATTTGCATGGCATAAAAATAATTCTTCCGAGTCTGCATGTTTGTCCTTGTGAAATTTATGTACGTAAACTGCCTGAAAGTAGCGTGGGGTAACGTTTTTTAGAAATATAAATTCTACTATACGTTTCGTATGTATATACGCTTCGAGATATCTTGGTCAATAATTGTGATCAGAAATTAATGCACTTTATTTTTAAACATCACATACCTTAAACTAAATTTAAAGTTTTTATTGTATGAAGTTTTTATTGTACTTAGGCCTCGAGCTTATGATTATGCTTAATCGACCTACTCAAACGGAAATAGAAATAGAAACTATTTTATCCAATATAGATTAAAAATAATACTTATTGAAAATTACTCTTATGTTAAATATACCACTGGGTGTGAAAATATCTCTTTGTCTTTAAAATATCTGGCCTGGCCTAGCTTTTTAAGTGGCATTTTTTTTAAACAATAACAGTTTACAGTTATATAATGTTACAATTGACTCTACTTATTTTAAACGTGGTCGAGCTATGTTGCAGCTTGTAGTGTTATGCTACTTACTTATCATTTTACATTATTTTAAATTCATTTTTCCATTCTGTTTCGATTTTCTGCATTCACCTCAAAACTGGATATTTTACATCACCTTTATTTCCATAGGATCCTGTAACGATTTTAAACCATAAGAACACAATAACAAATCATTTCTACTTCGTATTTTCACATTATCAGCAGTCTACCTTTTTTCGATCTTTTATTTAGTTTTCCGTAACTCTGCAATTTCGGGCTTTGTGCGTGCAGTTGCGCTACCTTTTTTCCTATAGAATAGAATAGAATAGAATAGAATGATTTTTATTCAATATGGATTATTACATAATACTTATTGAAAGTCATTATTTTATTTACCACTGGTTCGGAAAATACCTCTGTCTTGGGAAGAACCAGCAAGAAACCCAGCGGGACTTTTTTTTTAAACATAATTTCACTTAACAATAATTTTGTTTATACAATTTTAAATGAATTTTCATAGAACCAGCATGGTGGCGATCACCTTATTCCCAGGGGTTATTTTCATTCATGTATTCCTTGATATTATAATAACCCTTTTTGTACAGTTTTTCTTTAATAAAACTTTTAAACTTGTTTATTGACAAACTTTGAACATGTTCTGGGATTCTGTTGTAAAAGCGTATACATTGCCCCATAAATGAATTACTAATTCTGTGGAGTCTTGTAAGTGGCATTACAAGCTTATGTTTGTTCCTAGTGTTTAAGGTATGAACATCCTTATTCTTATTAAAGCTATTTATGTTTTTATGTACATACATTACATTTTCATAAATATATTGCGATGCCAAAGTTAATATGTTTATTTCTTTAAATTTTTCTCTAAGGGACTCTTTACAATTTAGATTATAAATCGCCCGTACGGCTCTCTTTTGCAAAACAAATATAGCTTCAATATCAGTCGCATTACCCCATAGCAAAATTCCGTAAGACATTACGCTATGAAAGTAACTAAAATACACTAACCTAGCTGTCTCAACATCTGTGAGACTTCTAATCTTTCTTACAGCATATGCTGCAGAACTAAGTCTGCTTGCTAATTTAGATATATGGGGGCCCCATTGAAGTTTCGCGTCAATAGTAATACCGAGAAAAACAGTGGTATCCACAAGACTCAACTCCTCCCCATTTAAGAGCACATTGGTTTTCGAATGTTTTACATTAGGTATTGTAAATTTAATACATTTTGTCTTATTGCCGTTCAAGAGCAAATTATATTTCATCGCTTCATTTTTCAGATATAAATATTCACCAGGTAGTCCCCTTAACCTACAGGTGACTCTATGCACGCTTAAAAGGACATTCATTTGACTAAACTGAAGTTAACTGTGAACCGATTTACCCCTACCACCGCCGACTCGCGGACGGGGTGAGTCGCCATTCTGAGCTCATTCCTTTTTCGTGCACGGTGACGACAGCACGCGTCTCCGAATAAGTTTTTACTTTATTCTTGCCTTTAGTATTTATAATTAAAATCATAATGCCAAAACGAAGTGCGGAAGAAAAAATCGAGTGTTACGAACGCAAAATTAGAAAATTACGTGAACGCGATATCGGACGACATCGCCGAATACGCGTCATATCATCCGATTCTTCCAATAGTGAAGGTAAGCATATAAACTTTTTTATTATTACGATTCATCATGAGTAGAGATTACGTAACTTTTAGGTTTCGTTAACACGTGTTGTTTTTTACACGCTACCAGCTTTCATCAGAACAGGCCGTGAGCCTCGTTTGTTGAAAAAATAACCTTCATCAGGACAGGCCGTGAGCCTCGTTTGTTGAAAAAATAACCTTCATCAGGACAGGCCGTGAGCCTCGTTCGTTGAAACAAAATGCTTCACCAGGGCAGGCCGTGAGCCTCGTTTGTTGAAGTAATTCACTTTTCTAACCCTAAAAATATTCGTTTTAGGTGTTGAAGATGCCAATCAACCTGAGTTAAGCCTTAAAAATAATGCGAAGGATCTCGGGAACTCTTCAGGACAGTGTCCCACACCATCCATCAGAGAGCCTGAGCCCATGCCGGAGCCCGAGCTTACGCCAGAACCTGAGCTCGCAGTGGAGCCAGTGTCTAGACCAGAGACCAGGACAGAGAAACCATTAGAGCCACTGGCTTTGGAGGCAACCTCGTTGGAACAAAACCCGAACGATGAATCAGCCGAACCAGAATTGGACCCTGAACTTTTAGAATCCCTCGGTGAATCCACCAGCGATACCCCAGAGTTTGGAGAAAGAATTCACGAGAGTTTAGCCAAATTGTGGCTTCCTCTACTCGTCAAAGGCTTGCCAAAAGATAAAAAAGAAAAAAATTTGAAGGAGTACTTAATCCCGGACAACTGTAGGTTGCTGCAAGCGCCTAAATTAAACGCAGAGATATCAGCAGCAGTTATAGACTCTGTAAGAAACAGGGATAAGATCCTGGTAGTTCACCAACAACAACTAGGGTCGGGGATAACAGCCATTAACAGAGCGCTAAATACTCTCTTAAGTGGGGATGACAAGAAGAATGCTATCCAACATCTTAGCAATGCCTGCCGTATACTATCGGATTTGCATACGGTAAATACGAATAGCCGCATAAAGCTCATTACACCAAACCTGGATAAGAACTTCCTCCACATAGTTCAAGATGCCGTAAGAGACGAAACTTTGTTCGGTAACAAACTTGCAGAAAAGATCAAGGCAGCCAGAGCAATTGAACGACAGGGTCTGCAAATAAAAAAGACTAATCCGAAACCTTCCAGCTCTCAATCCAATAGCCACCGCTCTTCTAATTCGGGAAACTGGTCCGGCCCACCCCGGTACTCATCGAACCGAGGCAACCGAGGTGGGAAGAAAACGACGACGCAGAGCCGCCGTCCATACCTGAGCTCGACGCAACAGCAGCCAGCATCGAAGCCTGCAGCAGCGAACAAGCCTCGTGCCCTGGCGCCCCAGTAACTCAGGTACATGCAGGCAGAATTAAGCACTTTTTTAATTGTTGGACGAGAATATCATCCAATTCAGTAATTTTAGATTGCATACAAAATGGTCTATACATACCCTTTTGCAAGGAACCCTGCCAAACAAACGTTCCTAGCAACACCTTTTCGAAGTTAGAGCACCAGGAAATGACAACTGCGATTCAAAAACTGGTTGACTTGGGTGCCGTAACAGAATGTCTTCCAAGTAGAGACCAGTTTGTCTCCAAAATATTCCTTGCCCCAAAGACAAACGGCAGCAAGCGTTTTATACTAAATTTGAAACCATTAAATAAATATGTTTCAAAGTTTCATTTCAAGATGGAAGATTACCGAACAGCGGCAAAGTTAATACCTCAAAACGGATACTTAGCCACAATTGATCTGAAAGAAGCCTACTTACTAATTCCGATTCATGCTGAACATAGAAAGTATTTAAGATTTCAATTTAAGAGAAACACTCAGACCACGACCTACGAGTTCACGTCAATGCCCTATGGGCTGTCCGTGGCTCCTAGGGTATTTACTAAGATTATGAAAGAAGCCGTAACTCATTTGAGAAGTGCGGGTTTTAATTCAGTAGTTTATCTAGATGATATTCTCTGCATCGGCAATACTTATGACGATTGCAGATCTAACGTAAATGAAACTTTGAAACTATTGCAATGTCTAGGTTTCATCATAAATTTCGATAAAAGTTCGCTCCAACCTAAGCAAATTTGTAAATTCTTAGGTTTTATCTTTAACACTAAGAATCTAACCGTTTCTCTCCCAGATAATAAACGTAACAGTATTACACAATTGGTTCAGAAGTTTACTTATCTACCTACATGCACTATTCAAGAATTTGCTCAATTAATTGGTAATCTAACTGCGGCGTGCCCTGCTGTCCAATACGGTTGGTTGTACACCAAGCTATTGGAACGTCAAAAATATCTCGCGTTATTAGAAAATCAGAATTATGAGAGTAAAATCAATTTACCTAGTATTATCCTTGAGGATCTTATTTGGTGGACTAATAACATTCAAAAAACATCACATCCAATGCGAAACGCCGCCTATAAAATTGAAATTTACACAGATGCTTCACGAACTGGCTGGGGCGCAGTTCGCGATGAAGAACGCGCTCACGGAGGGTGGTCAGTTAGTGAACGTAATTACCATATAAATTATTTGGAACTATTGGCAATCTTTCTCGGACTCAAAAGCTTGGCATCTAAAGAAACCAATTGCGCGATACTGTTACGGGTAGATAACACTACAGCCATCAGTTATGTAAATCGCATGGGCGGAATACAATTCCCCCATTTAAACCAGATCGTTCGGCAAATTTGGCAATGGTGCGAAAAGCGTAAATTTTGGATCTACGCGTCATACGTCAATACTAAAGAAAACTGGGCTGACGCTGAATCTAGAATTATAAATCCCGACACCGAATGGGAACTCCACTTTACCAGCTTTTAAACCATTGTATCACATTTCGGCCAACCAAATATAGACTTATTCGCTTCCCGCACCAACGCCAAATGCACAAACTTTGTTTCTTGGAGACCGGATCCAGATGCAATGGCTGTAGACGCTTTTACTATAAGCTGGAGCGGATGTTATTTTTACGCATTCTTGTTTTTCCTTATTGGCCTTCACAGCCCTGGTTCCCCTTATTACAAGGGTTATTAGCATCCGACATTCTGTTCTTGGGCCCTAATAAGAATCTTTTACGGTCACATTCTAGGGAACACCATCCTTTACACGCGAGCCTTACCTTGGGTGTCGCGAGGCTCTCCAGCAAGCTTTCTCCCGAAGATGCCCACCAGAGGCCCTCAACCTCATGCTAGCATCACTCTCCGATAGTACGGTAAAACAATATAATGTTACCTATAAGGCGTGGTGGCGGTTTTGTGATAATAGAAATATTAATCCGTTCCAACCATCTGTATCTCCTTTTTTATCCTTTTTAACTGACCAGTTTAATGGCGGTTGTACATATGGAAGTCTGAATTCTCATAGATCGGCACTGTCATTACTTCTCGGCAACAATATTGGTTCAGACGAACGTGTAAGTCGATTGCTAAAAGGAGCTTATAAATTAAGGCCAAACGTTCCCAAATATACAAAGACCTGGGACCCTCAACGTGTTTTAAATCACGTTGCAGAGTGGCATCCCAATACAAACTTGAACCTGGAAAAAATTACTAAGAAATTAGCAATTTTGTTAGCCCTCTGTACAGCACATAGAGTACAAACCCTATCATTAATTAAATTGGAAAATATATCATTTTCTCACAATAACGCAAAGATCATAATTACTGATATAATAAAGGCTTCCGCCCCAGGCCGAGAACAACCTGTACTCCTGATTCCATTTTTCTTAGAAAATGTGAATATTTGCCCAGCTACCGTTTTAAAAGATTATATTTCTGTCACAGAAAGTAAAAGAACAGAAAACAGAGGTAAACTGTTCCTCACTCACAAGCCACCACACAGACCAGCCACGACACAATCAATCAGTCGATGGATTAAACAAGTGCTATCGGAGAGTGGAGTGGATGTATCAAAGTTTGGCGCACACAGCACTCGCCACGCCTCTACCTCAGCTGCGGGCCGTGCGGGTCTCAGCGTTGATGCCATCCGTAAAGCTGCCGGATGGACTCCTACATCAAATACTTTTGCGCGATTCTACAATAGAACCCTTGTCGATGAGGGGAAATTTGCAAGATCTGTTTGCTTTACGTCGAATCTTTAGGTTAAGACTGTATCGGCACTCATAAATACAAAAACTAATTGTTCCAATTATCGTGATTATATAACGTTTCATGTACGATTAATAACTAATAAATATATTCTAAGAAATATATATTATTTTATTACAAGGAAAAACTTTCTGCTCTCAAATTCTACCTGGTGAATATTTATATCTGAAAAATGAAGCGATGAAATATAATATAAGATCAAACGAACTTCTCAAGTGAAGTTCGATCATTATTATATGAATCGCTTCATTTGAAGATATAATCTATTACCCACCCTCCCATAGCAGCGATTTGCTAGCCCTATTACGAAAAGTTTTTCTCTACGCTCTAAAAATAATGAGCTCAGAATGGCGACTCACCCCGTCCGCGAGTCGGCGGTGGTAGGAGTAAATCGGTTCACAGTTAACTTCAGTTTAGTCAAATGAATGTCCTTTTAAGCGTGCATAGTGTCACCTGTAGGTTAATGGGACTACCTGGTGAATATTTATATCTTCAAATGAAGCGATTCATATAATAATGATCGAACTTCACTTGAGAAGTTCGTTTGATCTTATATTGTTGGCGTTAAACCAATGTACTAGTTTCGATAGAGCATTATTTACATCGTCATATTCAATTGACTGCCGTTTCAGTTTGAAAATTAAAGAGGTATCGTCAGCAAATAATACTATATCGTGATTGTCCCCTACAAGATAAGGTAAGTCATTAATATAGATTAAGAACAGGAATGGGCCAAGAATCGAGCCCTGAGGAACGCCCATTGATACTACTGATCCGGAGGAACATTTACCATTAATGACGACTTTTTGAGTTCTGTTACTTAAATATGAAGTAATAAGTTTAAGCGCCAAATTTTTTACACCGTAATGTTGTAGTTTCCTGATTAATGTATCATGCAATAAACTTCTACTAAAGAAATGTAGGGAGAAGGCGAAACTTAAGCAGTATCAATATGTGTGGACAAAAAACGGGAGGATCTACGTCAGGAAGAACGACACATCTCCGATAATTGTGCAGCTAAGTTGCATCCATATTCTTCACGAACGTTACTCAACTATATATATATTATGGTTTCTTTTACTATATCCTTTATATTTAATAAAATACCAATTATATTTTTTCTGGCGTCTTGTATATTATGTATTATTTTATTTTACTTTGTCAATCTATGAATTCATCTATTATATTGTTATTATTCATAATAATTACCCGTTCAATATTTATTTATTAAATCTAACAACAATACTTAAAACGTCTATATTGTTACATTCGCGATATTTATATATATATATATATATATATATATATATATATATATATTTAATAACTGCTCTGCATATTTATAAGCTCGCACCCTTTTATGTTGACTCGACTATATTAATCAAATCGTTTAAGGATTCATTCTGTTATATCTTATTGATAAATTTTATACTCTACCACCTTATACAAAAAATCAAGTCACTATTAACTAGCAACTGCCGAAGTGATATATCATTGTTCGTACTACTTAAGTCTAACGTAAACAAATTATTAGTTCTGTTACTCTGTGTAGCTTTAAAGTACTATAAATTTAACACAATTGGGTACATATTTGATTTTGATTAATGGCTGTAAATAATTTGTACTGTTATTATCAGAATGTTCGTGGTCTTAGGACTAAATGTCTTGAATTACGACTAAATATTTTGACGAACGATTACGACATTATAATTATGACAGAATCATGGCTACACAGTGGAATTTTTGATGGTGAGTTGTGCGACGATAGGTATGACGTGTTCAGGGCTGACAGAGATTTACGTAATAGTGGTAAAAGTACTGGTGGTGGAGTATTAATACTGACACGACGTACACTCGGTGCCATGTATCGTGACCTCGGCGTATGCGGTCTTACTGAGCTATTGTGGATTACTATTCCTTCAAGCGCGTGCGCTTCAAATTCCAACTTACATATTTGTGTAGCATATATTGCCCCTGACCCTCATCAAATGCCATCGGATCTCGTTTTTATTAAACAAAAAATTAATAGTATTATCGAGCTTTCTCCAAATGATAATTTTGTAATAGTAGGAGATTTCAACTTGCCGTTCATTTCTTGGAACCCAAACGGATATACAGCTTTGAAAAAAGGGCCTACTGAGGTACAAGAAGCGAGTATCCAGCTGATGGAAACACTAACATTTCACGGGTTAAGACAATTTAATACTTTAAAAAATCATGCTGGTAACACATTAGATCTTGCATTCTCTAATCTACCTCTGAATATCATCCCTGCGGCTGCGCCGCTACTCAGGGAGGACCACGCACATCCTTCTCTTTGCTTCATAGTTTTGGATTTAAACATTACTCCTCTAGGGGAAACAGCTGCGCCGAGGCGAAATTTCAGGAGGGCTGATTATGAAAAAATTAATACATATCTTTTAGAACAGGACTGGAGGTCTCTTTTATGTACAGGCACTGTAGACGAAGCTACAAATACCTTTTATAACATACTGGATAGTTGTGTTCGTTTACATGTGCCTTTTAGTTATAACACAGGGAAGCGATCATATCCTAAATGGTACACACCTGCTTTAATAAAAATAATTAAGGAGAAAAACAATGCTCACACACGTTGGAAAAAATTCAGGAATAGATTAGATTACGATGAGTTTTCGTTACTCCGAGCAAGAGAACACCGTGTTCAGAGAGAATGCTTTAATAAATTTACGTCAAGTTGTGAAAATAGCATCAAAACACATCCTAAAACATTCTGGACTTTCGTCAAAGCCATTCGGGGTGGGTCAGGTTACCCTAAGAAAATGTCTTTGAAAGATATAGAGTACACCGATGGTATAGACATATGCAATGCTTTCAACTCATTCTTCAAGAGTGTATTTGGTATTCCTAGTAATAACTACATATATCCACATACGGAATCGTTGTGTACTAACACCGTTTCTAATGTACAGACAAACGCTGCAATAATTGAAAAAATGTTGAAAACTTTGGACACGAACAAAGGTGCCGGTAGTGATGGGTTACCTTCTTTTTTTTGGTCACGATGCGCTAAATCACTTACTCTCCCCTTGACTATTATATTTAATCGCTCTCTACGTGAAGGGATATTTCCGCATCAATGGAAGTGTGCACACATAATCCCTGTACACAAGAAGGGATCACGTACAGAAATAAATAATTATAGAGGCATTTCTATTTTGAACACCGCGGCTAAAATCTTTGAACGAGTAGTATATAACGTAATTTACTCCACGCTTTCACGTACCTTCCCTGAGCAGCAACATGGTTTTTTACAAAGGCGATCCACCACTACGAACCTGGCAAGTTTTTCTTCTTTTGTCCTTGAAAATATGGATCAAGGTGGGCAGGTTGATGTGATCTACACTGATTTTGAAAAAGCTTTCGATCGTGTGGATCACATGATCCTGCTCAACAAATTACAAATATTAGGGATTCACGGTGACTTGCTCCGATGGACTGAATCATATCTCACAAACCGCTCACAAGCAGTCGTGATAGGTGGTTTCCGTTCGAGCTACATAAACATACCTACAGGTGTTCCTCAGGGCTCTCACTTAGGTCCACTTTTTTACAATGCCTACCTATATGACATTGGTTCGTGCATTATACACACAAATTACCTCATGTATGCAGATGATAAGAAGATTTTTTGTAAAATTAACACCATACATGACTGCCTATTGATACAAAAAGACCTGGACCGTTTATTTGAATATTACAAAATAAATAATATAACTGTCAATGCAAGCAAGTGCGAATGTATTAGTTTTACACGGAAATCTAAGCCAATTCTAAATAAATATCACTTTGACGGATTAGAAATCAGCCGAAAAGTAAGTGTTAGAGATTTAGGCGTAATTTTTGATCATAAAATGATACTATCCGAACACATTGATTACGTTATCAGTAAAGCCTATAAAAATCTTGGTTTTGTTCTTCGCATCTGTAAACCATTCTCGAATATTAATACAATTAAAATGGTTTATTTTGCATATGTCAGAAGTGTTTTGGAATATGCTAGTTCAATATGGTCTCCACAGTACAATGTCTACAAAAGCCGCCTTGAGCGTATTCAAAAAATATTTGTTAATCACCTTAACTTTCGCTGTCGGAATAAAATGTTTATATATATATATATATATATATATATATATATATATATATATATATATAAAGGTAATGTAATATATCATTCTACCTGACTATCTCTCCTGATCTGTAAACTTATGACCACCTTCATTACATTGAATTGCTTATAATTTTGCTTATAATTTATCTATTAGATTGTTCTTTTTCCTTTTCTTCTAACAACAATACACCTACCATCAAACAATATAAGGGAAACTTGTTATTGGCCATACTTTTAGTTTGTTACATTAATGTTAATATTTTCTATATACGCTGTTGGTTTTCTAAATAAATAAATAAATAAATGATGAACACAATCGAAAGCCTTGGAAAGGTCACAGAAAATACCTAAGGCATCTTGTGAATTCTCCCAGGCATTAAAAATATATTTCATAAGCTCAACACCGGCGTCAGACGTCGAGCGACCCCTTGTAAAACCAAATTGATTTTTATGAAGTAATTTATTTGTATTAAAAAAAATTAACAATTGATCCAAAATTATTTTTTCAAAAATTTTACTGAGAGTTGGTAGTACAGAAATAGGTCTATAATTAGCGGGGTCCAATGTACTACCAGATTTAAATAAAGGTATTACTTTACTATACTTCATTAAATCAGGAAACACACCAGAATCGATACAAGTATTAAAAATAATAGCAAGATGAGGTGCAATTAAATCTATTATGGACGCAATCACTGTAACGGAAATCCCCCACAAATCTGCGGTTTTCTTTACATCAATGGTTTTGAAGTATTTTACAATATTATGCGGTAATACTTTTTCAAATCTAAATTCTTTTAAACAGGTATTAACATTCTGTTTAAGTAATGATTCGGCGACAGTTGGAGAAGCATTCATATATCAATAATATCTCATTTTTCACTTAAATCTTGCCGTTTTTCTATTACAAGCCTAAAACCAAAATTTGACATGTTTTGACATCGTTGTTTATTTGGTCGCTATGACAATTATATTCAAATTTGCTACCGGTCTGTTGTTTCTATTTCGATAATTCTACATAAATACTCTTTCCTCTTGACCATTTACAAAAAATTTGCGTTTAATTTAAATAATTTTTCCGTTCTCTCTAGAAACGTATAAAAGCCGAACAATCAGTGAAGAAATTCAGTCTCGCTTCAGTTCTCAAATTCGAAGCATCTCCTAAAGGCCTTATCCCGGGGCCGCACTGCCCCGGGATCCTGCAAGCCTCTGTCCTGCCTGAAGCCGCTGGATCCTACAAGCCTCTGCTCTGCCTGAAGTCGCCGAACCCTGCAAGCCTCTGCTCTGCCTGAAGTCGCCGAATCCTGTACGCCTCTGCTCTGCCTGAAGCCGCCGGATCCTGCAAGCCTCTGTCCTGCCTGAAGCCACTGGACTCTACGAACCTCTGCTCTACCTGAAGTCGCCGGAACCTGCAAACCTCTGTTCCGCCTGAAGTCGCCGGAACCTGCAAACCTCTGTTCCGCCTGAAGTCACCGGAACCTGCAAACCTCTGTTCCGCCTGAAGTCACCGGAACCTGCAAACCTCTGTTCCGCCTGAAGTCACCGGAACCTGCAAACCTCTGTTCCGCCTGAAGTCACCGGAACCTGCAAACCTCTGTCCCGCCTGAAGTCACCGGATCCTGCAGGCCTCTGTCCTGTCTGAAGTCGCTGAGGATCCTGCAAGCCCCTGTCTGGCCTGAAATCGCCGGATCCTGCAATCACCGCATTCACCTGAGGTTGTCGCCTAGAGACGCCCACGCCTTCTCACCTACGCCGTGCGTGCTCGTTCCAGGCGCTGAGAGCACACTTTGGATCTTCAGACTCAACTTCGACTCTAATCCTTTTTTTTATTACCTTTTTTTAAATAAAATTTGTAAATCACGACATCCATCCTCATCTTCATACTCCATTTTGTTACATAAAATTGTAAATATCTTTTGAATCTTAAATATATTATTTGTTTTTGTTCTATTTTTGTTGTTTTGCTGTTATTAGGTTAGGTTCTTTTTGTTCTTAATTGTCGCTTCACGACATTTTGGCGCCCAACGTAAAAGTTCTCTTTCTCTTTTCTTCACCTTTACTGCGCCTTGTCCATTCCCTTTTGATTTAATTGCTTTCTCTTTCGTTCTTAACTCTTTATTTATTCATCCTTTTTATATCTTCCAAATTCTAAAACAACACTTCATCTAGTGTTTCAACTTATCTGGATTAAATTTAGACCTACATTTAACACTTCACTTACATTCATCACTTTAATATTTTTATTCTAGATAACTTAAAGAGGTATAATTTTTAATTAAATTTTTATTTCTTAAACTTAACTTTACAAATTTGACGCTATTACTAAACAATTCGAATCCTTGACTCCACCTTCAACTGAAAATGACTCTCCATCACTTGACCCTCTTTTGACCCGACTGTCATGGAACCTCCTCTTGTTTCTCAAACTTCATTTTCATTATCACCATCATTTTCACCTTATTATTTTTATTTCTTTTAATTTGTTTGTTTGTTTGGTTGGTTAATCTTCACTTTTTATTATTATTTCAGACACATCTCGCTAGTGATGTTGCTGATCTCTGGCTTTGAGCCCTACCGCTCTGGCCGTTCTTAATCTTTACTTAAGTCATAGCGACTAAAGCTTGCTTAAGATATTTCTTTATCTTTATCTTCACTTGGAAGCGGCTGACTACTCCCTTAATAATTTTTTTTCCACGCAGGAGCGGATGACTACTCCTTAAATAAGCCTGAATGTCCTTTCGAAAACATACTTTTAGAGTGGTAGTCATTGAATGTGAACTCCACCCTTACCTGAATGCAGATTATGAATGTAAGAGATAGTATATCTGATTTTGCCTAGTGATGTCTGTTTCTGCAAAGCTGTGTTTTTATGGTTTATTTTAGAATGTATATATCAAAATTTTTGCTGAGTCAAAAATTTTCCAGGGTCGGGGGGAAAATGTAGTGCTACTTACTTATCATTTTACATTATTTTAAATTCATTTTTCCATTCTGTTTCGATTTTCTGCATTCACCTCAAAACTGGATATTTTACATCACCTTTATTTCCATAGGATCCTGTAACGATTTTAAACCATAAGAACACAATAACAAATCATTTCTACTTCGTATTTTCACATTATCAGCAGTCTACCTTTTTTCGATCTTTTATTTAGTTTTCCGTAACTCTGCAATTTCGGGCTCTGTGCGTGCAGTTGCGCTACCTTTTTTCCTATATCAATAATATCTCATTTTTCACTTAAATCTTTCCGTTTTTCTATTACAAGCCTAAAACCAAAATTTGACATGTTTTGACATCGTTGTTTATTTGGTCGCTATGACAATTATATTCAAATTTGCTACCGGTCTGTTGTTTCTATTTCGATAATTCTACATAAATACTCTTTCCTCTTGACCATTTACAAAAAATTTGCGTTTAATTTAAATAATTTTTCCGTTCTCTCTAGAAACGTATAAAAGCCGAACAATCGGTGAAGAAATTCAGTCTCGCTTCAGTTCTCAAATTCGAAGCATCTCCTAAAGGCCTTATCCCGGGGCCGCACTGCCCCGGGATCCTGCAAGCCTCTGTCCTGCCTGAAGCCGCTGGATCCTACAAGCCTCTGCTCTGCCTGAAGTCGTCGAACCCTGCAAGCCTCTGCTCTGCCTGAAGTAGTCGAATCCTGTACGCCTCTGCTCTGCCTGAAGCCGCCGGATCCTGCAAGCCTCTGTCCTGCCTGAAGCCACTGGACTCTACGAACCTCTGCTCTACCTGAAGTCGCCGGAACCTGCAAACCTCTGTTCCGCCTGAAGTCGCCGGAACCTGCAAACCTCTGTTTCGCCTGAAGTCACCGGAACCTGCAAACCTCTGTTCCGCCTGAAGTCACCGGAACCTGCAAACCTCTGTCCCGCCTGAAGTTACCGGATCCTGCAGGCCTCTGTCCTGTCTGAAGTTGCTGAGGATCCTGCAAGCCCCTGTCTGGCCGGAAATTGCCGGATCCTGCAATCACCGCATTCACCTGAGGTCGTCGCCTATAGACGCCCACGCCTTCTCACCTACGCCGTGCGTGCTCGTTCCAGGCGCTGAGAGCACACTTTGGATCTTCAGACTCAACTTCGACTCTAATCCTTTTTTTTTATTACCTTTTTTTTAAATAAAATTTGTAAATCACGACATCCATCCTCATCTTCATACTCCATTTTGTTACATAAAATTGTAAATATCTTTTGAATCTTAAATATATTATTTGTTTTTGTTCTATTTTTGTTGTTTTGCTGTTATTAGGTTAGGTTCTTTTTGTTCTTAATTGTCGCTTCACGACATGCTGTTATTAATTGTGTAGTTGTAGCACGAATCGGTCAGCTCAACTGAGGAAGGACCACGCTCTCACAGAATACCAACATAAAATAGGAGCTTAATGCTACTGTGTTTCGTACGGTGAGTGTAGAGAACTGGAGACTATTTTTACTGGAAAAGAGGCATTCTATCTTGTCCTCACGGCTGACAAAGCATCTACATTTTGATACGCAAATAAGTATAAATGTAGATATCTATGGGCCACAACAACCACGAAACATCAGATGGACTGTGTGCCCACTTATCACCCTTATTCTTTAAAAAAAAAAAGAAAACATAAGTTATATTCAGTCTTTAGTCCGACGTGAAATTGGATCAACTCCGTAGTGTTCGCGGCAACAAATGCTAAAGAGATTTATCGACGGCCAACGAGCGCCGTCCTTCGAACGATACGAGTTATATAACACCTCTAATAAAGTTATTACGTAAGGAAGTGGCGCAACAATTTCTAGTTATGCAAGATTTAAACGTTTATAGAACTGGCATGAATAAAATATGACTTTTAAATTAATTTTTTTGATTTAGCATAGTCATCAAACTATACCAGGCACCGAGTAGTGGCGGTGTAAAAATAACACTACCCTTATCGTAAGATCAAACAAATTAAATAATGTCTACCAGTGACGCTATTTTATGAACGATAATTTAAAATTTAAAATTTTGTACAGCCGACTTCAATATAAGTTATTAAGAATAACTCAAAAACTATTGGTCTGACCTTGATCAAATTCATACGGGACCACACCAGAAGTACCAGCTTTTGAATAAAAAAGAATCATCGAAATCGGTTCACCCAGTAGAAAGTTATGAGGTAACACACATAAAAAAATACATACAGTCCAATTGAGTACCGTCTCCTTTATGAAAATCGGCAGACAAAATGAAACTTAAGACTAGTTGCTTCAAAGATTGGGTAACGTAACATATATACTTCAAATAATAACGATTACATGAGATTTTTAACGTTAGTTAAATACAAAGCGTTGTATCTTTGCATAAAATTGTTTAAGAATAAAACGACATCAACCAGTGGGTTAAGCGTCGGTAATAGTTATTTTTTAAAACGACATCAACCAGTGGGTTAAGCGTCGGTAATAGTTATTTTTTAACGTTCGTTACGACCAATATCTTATGAAAAAATTTTTGAAGTTATACTTCTTTTGGGGCGTTTGGGAAAAATGATGACACGTAAAAACGACACCATGAAGTTGTTACGATGCGCGCGCACACTGTCACCTAAAAGCCACAACTTCAGTGGGTAAATGTCCCTCAAGTTTTTTTTGTTTTGTTACGCTGAAGAAGTATAACTTCCTACGTGCATACATAAGTAAACACACACACACACACACACACACACACACACACACACACACACACACACACACACACACTTTTTCAGTTTGATGATAGTTAGCGTCATTTTAAATACGAATGTAGTACAGGTGAAACAACACGCACTTATTGTAATGAAATTAAGATTAAGTTAAAATATTAACAACCTACATACGTTTCACCATTTGATGCAGACTACATTTCATCTCTGAGAGGGTTTTAGACCAAGGAAGAGTCTGCCGTGCTGCCCTTATTTTTGCGTACGGTAGAGATTAAATTGATCAGTTGGATATAGTATATCCACCATCCAACCACTAAACGCAGCCGATGCCCTATTGCTGTTCGTCTTAAGAGAGAAATAGAGAACTACAGTAGAGTAGAAAAAATCCTTGTTATTTTTATTATTTCTTATACTACCGTACATTTCTTATACTACTATAAAAGATTGAATAACAGTTTTGGGAACATAATATTATGTTACATTTACTAATTACCAAGACGTATAACATAACATAACAATAGTTTGCCATACTCGTATTGCAAATGTTGACAAGTGAGTGTACTAAAGTTATGTGCAAATACGACCCTAACGGCAACTAACGGTGAATTTTCACATTCGTGTACATGCGAGTTGGGTTGTCAAATTTTTGTATAATACTTAAAAAGTATTTCTGAGGCTACTATTTTTAGAAATAACGTAAATGGCGAAAAAACGTTTAGTACGTTTACAAAAATATATTTCATTTTTAATAGGATGTTTTTGCTGCTTTCAGCAAAGTCAGCCTTTATTATAAGATTAGCTGTTCCCCGCGACTTCGCCTGCGTGGAATTATTTCGCGCGGAACCCTCAAATAAAAATAGCCCCATCCAAATCGGTTCACAGGTTTTTGCGAGATGCGTGTTCAGACAAGACGTCGTGTTTCTTTCCGACTTACTTAACATTTATCGTTATATTTTGGCCAATTTACACAATATCTTTATTAATTATAGCTTATGTGTTAATTTGCTGTATGAGCTATGTAATTGTAAAGTTTCATTAAAATCCATTTAGTAGTTTTTGCGTGAAAGAGTAACAAACATCCATACATCCTTACAAACTTTCACGTTAATAATATTAGTTGGATAATAGGATTAGTAGGATAGTAGGATTAATAGGATAGTAGGATTAGTAGAATAGTAGGATTAGTAGGATAGTAGGATTAGTAGGATAGTAGGATTAGTAGGATAGTAGGATTAGTAGGATAGTAGGATTTTACCTACATTAAAATTATTCAGGCCTCTAAATGGGTCGGCAACCCTAGATATGAGTCACCGGTATGAAATCCATTAACAGGCTCAAATACTTCTTCACTTTTAATACAGAATACCATCGTAAAATAGCAGCTTAATGCTACTGTGTTTTGTATGGTGAGTGTAGATCTCGAGACCTTTTTTATTGAAAACGAGGCATTTCATCTTAGACTATACTTAATCGTGGATAGTTGTAGATGTTTATATCACAGCATCCACTTAACATCAGGTGGACTGTGTGCTCATTTGTCACCGTTATTCTATAAACGCTTATTTTCGTTTAAGTGTTTCCTTCTATAACTCTCACACGCTTATCCATATGTCATCTAGTAGTGTTGTGCAGTAAATCGCTGCGCACATGCATCGGAATAAATCCACGGCTCGTATTCAAATGGGTGCTCGCGTCTGAGACCGCCGCTTGCCCGCAGATATCATCACCTTGTTTATGGGCTCACTGTTCCACAGACTGTTTGATAATTCTTTTTTATTTCCTATTAAGTACAGCTACATAGTTGCACTAGATTGTGGATTACTTAGTCTATGAAGCAGATATCGCATACTTATTACAACAAAGGCGTAATGGAAATAAATAAAGACATTTATTTATGAAATATTTTCGTTTTTCTAGGATAAATTTGTTATTAATCGATAAAAATCGAGGTAAACTGTAGCTATGTATTACAGCGTGCTCTGCGTAACGATAAAAAGAATGCAATTTGCCTAGTTACGCCATTGTTCTTTTAGGTAAGCGCATTCTCGGATACCCCCCAAATTGAAATCCAGGAAAAATTTGAAATACACGATTGCGTTGTTCGGCTATCTTTTCGTTAGCGGCCGGATCAACAGGCCTAACATACGCACTTATATATTGAAAATGAATGATTTATTGAGGATTATTAAACTAAAATTTTTAATATACCAAGTTTTTTTTTTCTTCATATTCTTACATTTTCATCCCATTCTGAGCTATGTACAAAATTTCAAAACTCTAGCTAATCTAGAAGTTAGTTTAAAATTAATTATCAAATTCGACCCGAACAGACATAAACGAAAGCGAGTTACAAAACATGGTAGTAAAAATATTAAATATTTTATTGGCACGTCATCTATGTTAACAAAACGAATGAGGTAATAAAAAAATCATGGGAGACTTTTGGTGACAAATCAGCGTGTGAGCGTGTGACAAATTTCTGCCCGTCGGGGTAGGGATCGCTCTATTCCTAGATCCTAAATAGCAGTGATTGCATTGTAGCCGGTATAATTATAGATTGATTATCAGGGTGACAATGCATCTGTAGCCTTTTGTGTAGTAGGAGTTGGCTGCAGATGTTCATGAATTGCAGTAACCATTTCCCATCAGGATTGTCAATTAATTTTTTTTTATAGGATAGGGTGACAAACGAGCACACAGTCCACCTGTTGGTAAGTGGTTGCTGTGACCCATAGACATCCACATCTATCCTTAATAAAAAATCGAAATGTAGATGCGTTGTCACCCGTAAGGACTAAAATGAAATGCCTCTTTTCCATTAAAAAGGGTCTCCGGTCTCTACACTCACCATACGATACACAGCAGTTTAGTTTTACTGTATTCATTTATAAATTTAGTTTTGTATATAAAAAGAGCCTTTCACAATTTCGTTCCAATATTTAAAATGTCTATTTTTCTTTAGTTTCTTCCTTATTCATCAATAAATATCCACTATCGGGCTTGGATCGCGTCTATCGGGGAAAGAATTTGCCATAACTATCTCTTTGATGCTACTACCCGTCGCCGGTGTGGGTATTTTACATCTGCCGTAATCAAGATGGCTGTGAGACCACCTGTCAGAAGTTATGACATTATTTTGTAATTTCTTTAAGTCCATCTCTTCGTCACCAGTAATTATCTTTTTATTTTGTCACGCGGATTTTAACTATTTAATTTTTAACATATTTTATTTATTTAATTTCTGCAAGTATATTTATTATCTTAAGAATAAGTTTAAAAAATGCCACAACATCCATAAAATTTGTTTTATGTAACGTGTAGTATTATAGTAAATATAAGAAATCATTAATATGTTCTCAAAAAGTTTTAAGCAATCATTTTGATATGTGATAAAATTGCCGAAGACGGTGAAACGTTTGCATAGGTTTATAAAAACCTGTTTATGCGTGGTAGAACCATGCTGCAGCTATATTATGGTTGTAGTACGAATAGGTCAATCTAACCGGGTAAGAACCACACTCTCACAGAATACCAGCGTAAAATAGCAGCTTATTGCTGTTATATTCCCTATAGTGAGTGAGAGAACCGAAGACCCTTTTCTCTGGAAACGCGGCAGTACATTTTGGTCCTTAGAGGTGATAGCGCTTCTGTCTTTTGATTATTTATCCAGGATAGATGTAGATGTCTATGGGCCACAGCAACCATTTACCATTACGTGGACTGTGTACTCATTTGTCACCCTATCCGAGAGAATCCTATAAGAGAATATCCATATTGATCCTGTAATAGAATTAAAATCCAGTTCCCAACCACTTCTGGACGTATAAGTAATCTCAAATGCAGACAATACAATATTTTTTTAACTATGACCTATTCTAACTAGGATTATCACGGCTAATATTATATATTTGAAAGATTTTTGGAAGAACGTATACATATATGTATATTTACGCAACATTCAAACCTTGGAAGATTTCATCACATCTCAGAGCTGAGCGATGTGGGCGTACGTAGACCGAATTAAATAAATTGAACAATATCTATAATCAAGTAATGCAGTTGAACGCCAATTTATGTGGCATAAATAAAGCTACGGATCCCCTTTGTTTCAGTGATAATCATCCTCGCAGGTTAGTTAACGTCGGCTCCAGTGAAGTCGACGCCACAGTTTAAAATATTCACGCGCGCTAGTTTCTCTTTGAGGTAAGTAGAAGTATATAACGTATTTAACGCGCTAGAGCCATGCTGCAGCTATATTAATAGTATAGCTGTAGCACGAATTGGTCGGCTCGTCTGGGGAAGGACCATGCTCTCACAGAATACCAGCGTAAAATAGCAGCTCAACACTGCTGTGTTTCGTATGGTTAGTGTAGAGAACCGGAGACCCTATTTACTGGAAACGAGGCATTCCATCTTAGTCCTCACGGGTGACCACGTATCTGCATTTTGATTCGTCATCGAGGATAGATATAGATGTCTATGGGCCACAGCAACCACTTAACTTCAGGTGAACTGTGTGCTCGTTTGTCACCCTTATCCTATAAAAAATAATCATATCATTTTCTATAATGTTATATTATAACAAGCGACTAGCCCTTGCTTTGCCCGGGCATGATCTCTATTTACGTAGCATTTATTGATTATATGGACTTAAGATCCATTTATTTTATAGCAAAATACTAAAATGTTAAATAATTGTGTCAACCCACCTGCGCAGGTACTATGGCAAAATTCTACCTACGATGCAATCTAAAGGAGACTTCTTTATTCAGCGTTAGAGATTTAAGAGGCTGTAATGGATGAAAATGAATTCTATTTAAGTGAACAAGCTGTGAAATGATAATCTGTGACGAAACCACTCGAACTGGTTTACAGCCCCATTATGTTTAAGTGCAGACCGCCTCACCGATACTCGTTTACTGACACGAGTTAGCTCCAATTGAATACCTAGTTACAGTTTTGTAGCACAACGACACACCAGTGAGCTGGATACGCCTAGAAACGATTTTTTATATTTACTCGAACACTACACATTTAATGAAACAAATTTTACGGATTTTATCGCGTTTAATTTTTACTTTATAATTCCACGTCACGGGGAGACCATAACGCCTAAAAAGTACCTATATTATGGGTTAAGTTTGTTGGGGCTTTTAGAAAATACAGAACTACCTTATTTAATAACACTTTTGAAAAGTCATTAAAAAACAACGTGACGAATTGATGTAATTTTTTTAATTAAATCACATTTTATATGAATCAGTGTTTAATATTTTTTTTATATAGATTAAGGATGACAATGTACACACAGTCTACCTGATGTAAGGTAAGTCAATACTGTGGCCTATATCCATTTACATCTATTCACAGTTAAAAATGCAGATGCGTTGTCATCCCTGAGGACTAAGATGGATGCCTCGTGTCCAGTAAAAATGGTTTTCAGTTCTCTACACTCACCTTTCCAAACATAGCAGCATTAAGCTGCTATTTTACCTTGGTATAATGTGAGAACGTGGTACTTCTCTGGTCGAGCCGACCCATGCTACAACCATAATATAGCTGTAGTATGGCTCTAGCACGTAAACAGAGTTAAGGAAAATACTTATTGAACTTTTATAAAATCTTAGACAATACGTTGATTAATCCTATAAGAAGATCATGAATATTTTATTATCATCATTATTATCATTGTAGCCCTTCACAAGTCCATTGCTGGACTTGTCACTTTAAAGAAGTGCCACAAAGCACGGTCTTTCACCTCCTGCATCCATCGACTTCCTGCATATCTTACCAGGTCGTCAGTTAATCTAGTGGAGGGAAAGAATCCGTCATATAACACAAAAATAGAAAATGAAATACTCGTACATATGTAAAAATAGTTTAACATTAGTCATCCAAATTCGTGATATTTTTCTAAATATTTGACTACAATGAATACCAATAAGACCGATCCAATTAAGCAGCCCAAGAGGATCAATCACCGGCTAAGCAATAAGAGCTGGTCGTCACAAAAGCCCAGATCTTTAATTAAATAACCAAACCGCTAAGGTGCGGATGATATCTGGTACCTAACGTAAACAGCATATCACGTTCAAAGTCATTAACCATTGATTGAGGCAAATCAATGAAGACTGATAATATAAAATTTATTAAGAAAATAAAAGTATGGCAAATGACCACACAGTCCACCTAGTTTCGTGGATGCTATGATCTAAAAACCCCTACATCTATCCTTGGTTAAGAAACAAAATGCAAATGCGTTACCAGTACGAGTAAAAATGTTCTAGAAGCTTCTCTAACATTTTTTTTATAGGAAAGGGATCAAATGAGCATGCGGCTACCCTGATGGTAAGTGACTACCGCCGCCCATGAACAACTGCAAGACCAGGGGAAATGCAGATGGGTTGCCGGCCGTCTAAAAAGGAGTAGGCTCTTTTCTTGAAGGTCCCTAAGTCGTATCGGTTCGGAAAAATCACTGGTGGTAATAAATGTTTATCACATCCCCTTCCTTATTCTGACACCCACCGCACGGATAACGGAAAGGCCTTTTGCATGTTACATCTATTTCTCCAACCGACGAGTTTGATGAGAGTCCCCTATTTATTTTTATTGGACATATTCTAAGAGAGTTCAATATATATAGTGATGCACGTCATCATCAACCTCAGTTTCTGACCCCTCAAATTAAGCCCTCTCCCCAGCTGGTAAAATAAGGCGTCTATCATACTAATAATATTATATCCAGAACCTCATTGTGTTATTTACTACGTAATTTTCATATGTATGATATTATCTTTTAATTCGAAAAATGAATATCTATTTACATAACATTGAAATTTATACATTAGTAAAAAAGTATAATAAAAGAAAACTAAAACTAAAAGCTTAAATTATCCTAGTCCTATTCCCCGTGGTATAGTACCACGAACTCTGACTGAGTTTCCTCGCTGAAGTTAGCCTTTGAGCGAGAAAAAAACCAGCCTTCTTATCACTAGCAACAACGACTAGTCGCGAATACAGCTCCTTTAGGAACTTCACCGCAATTGGACCCCACAGACCGATAGTCTCTACAGCAAATGGCACAAATATGTAGTCATCTTTCAGAGACACATATTTGCGCCAAAACCTTTCAATTTCAAACCTATGAATGATTTTCAGGTTTTCCGAGTTTTTTAACATAATTCTGCTAGATATATCTGTGAGTACTAGTATCTGTAAACGTACACACAATTCAGTTCTTTAATACATCTTATTTTTCATTTGTTTTCAATTTTGGATTGACACGTAAACTATATTTGTTTAATTCAAAATGTTTTAGAAAGGTTCATTTGACATCACAATCGTATCTAGGAAATAATTTTATTAAATCCGTGTTCTAAATTCAGCAATAGCTTAAATCTGCAACCTCAGCCAGTGTCACTGAGCTTGCTGAGAGTTACTCTCAGCAGAATGTTTTAAAAACATACGGGAAGATATTTTGCTATTAACTTGACCGACTTTTATAAAATATAATTACAATTGTTTTTTTTTTGACCGTTAAAGTAAAATTAAATTAATTTTATTTTATTTAAACTTCTTTCAAGCTCTAATAAACGTCTAAATCTAAGCACAATAATAATACAAAAACAAGACCTCATAGAAAAACCGACATAAAAATTTAATCTTTTTTAATGTTATAGTACAATTTAATTTAAAAATTATAATAAAATTAATAAATTAATAAATCTTAGAAATCAATTGCCGTGCGTTAGTCTCGCAAAAACTCGAAAGTGGCTCGATCGATTTTGGTGAATTTTTTGTTGTGTGTTTGACCCTGAATGGTCGAAGCCGGGACGGATCGTAAGTAATATATAAATTTAATCAATATATAAATTTGCTAGCGTCTATCTTTCCGTCCGTATACAATCTGGGCGTCCTCAAAGCAAGAATGAATAAGCTTTTGTTTAACTATGTCAGTGCGATTTACAATCTAAGGCTTCATCACCACTTACTACCAGGTGGTATTGTGGTCAAACACTAGCTTATAATACGAGTAAGTTAAAAAATTCTGTTGGAAACTGCAAGATGAGCTGTCCCTTTTACATAAAGACCTAAAGTATAAGTTAAAAAATTCACAATGTCAAATGTATATTTACACTTTTTAATGTCAATAATTTTAAGCAAAAGCACTCCTCGAAGAGCACATGAAGCCGTTGGTCCTACGCAAGATCGTATTGGTTCGCCGTCCTATCCTATGAGAACGAGGGAATAGAGAGTGCGCCTGTGCTCGCGTACACACTCTTGCACTATAACCACGTCCAGCATAGAAAACTAGTCTTCGTTGAGACTGAACGTAGTGACTGATAATTCGGTCTGGAAGACATTGTATATAGGTACCTCGATGTCTGACTCTTTTTTATTTATACCTAACTTTTTACTGGGTGAACCAATTTCGATGATTCTTTTTTTATTTGGAAGTTAGTGCTTCACATGTGGAACTATATAATTTTGATCAAAGCCTGACCAATAGCTTTTCAGTCATTCTTAATAATTTATATTGAAGTCGGCTGTACAAATTTTTTATTTTATATTATTTAATTGAAAGCGTTTTCTAGACAACCATATTGCTGTATGTTCTATCGGTTGCTAAAGTCGGGCGCATTTGGTCGAATGCAGCGCTTCGGCAAATGTGACAAGGGCTTTACCTCGCTCAAATTGATGGGTCGTCGGTTCATAACCGTAGTACGTACCTGTAAAAATAAAATTGAAATTTTATAATGATTTCTTATATTTACACAAACACTACACATTTAAGTAAAACTAATTTTATGGATTTTATCGCGTATATTAACTTATTTTATATTCCCGACGTTTCGAGCACTTTACAGCACCCATGGTTACGGGAAGGACTGAGGTGTATGACGTTCCAATATCATAGTTAACCACGGCTACCTCCATATTAAAAATTATTAATTTTTGTTCCGATCTACGCAGTATGAACTTATAGTATCTTGAAGTTTTACAGTTGTATGCTTGGGTTGGGATTTAATTTTATTAATTATGGGATCCCAAGCAGATGGTAACACCCAGCCATCTGCTCTATTGAAATTAGGATGTTTTTTTATTTCAATAGCCTCGCGAATCATCCTTGAAAGGAATCGGTGTTCTTTTGGCCTACTACAATACAAATTTTAATAAAAAAAACATGTGTGCAGTTCACAAGCGGTAGAAATTAAACCTTCAGAAAAGGAGACTGGGACAATAGGAAATACTGTATGACTGTATTCTATCTCATTCTCTCGGAGGCTAAATTCAATAGATGTGTTTTGCATGCCTTAAGCGCGAAGCGCGCATTTATATTATGCTAGGGCCTAAAAATTAAGATTCCAACGTTTTGTCGCATGAAATTGTAGATGTGCCGAGTTTAGCCTCGTTTTGTTAGTTATAGAATATAATAGATATATAGAATATACCCTACCTCCGAACTTGATGGACTGACTTCAAGGTGTACTTCGTTGACTGCTACTGGAACTCATTGACGAATAGAAATACAATTTACATTTTTTTTTTAATTTTTTCACTATCATTGGGTAATGTGAGCCGTGCACTTTTGGATTTTCGAAACTTTTTTAAATGAAGTTTGACATAAAGATATCAGAAAATTGGAAGTATAGTTATAAGGTTATTAGTGAAAACTTGTGTATATTTAAACTACTTAAAAAAATTAAGAATAATCATGTTATACGTAATTTTCTTTAATAAATTAATGCATGCATAATTGGATTTACCAATAGTATTTCTCTTTTTAGTGTCACTTTTTCGTTTCATCGATTTTTATCGTATAAACGATACTAAAGAAGTTTTCTCTTCAAACATTTCAATTCACAAAGGAACTTACAAGTGCACCTGATTGTGTGGCTTCTGCACCCAGGAATAACTGCAACCAACTTGAAACGAAGAAGGCTACAGCCTGTATTTTTTCTAGCTCTATACTTATATCTTTTAGGGCGGAACACAGAATTACACGCATTAACATTAGTGCTAAACGTCAGAAATATGTCCCTTAGTTGTACCTACCTAGATCGATTTCGAGAAAGAAAATACCTACTACCTAGTATATAATAAATAACTAAATTGACAAATAAGAAAAAAAAAACATGCGTGAGTGTCGTGTAACACTCGCTTCGAACGAAGTTCCTTTCGTAGTATATTATTATTGATAATTGTATTATATTATATGATACAAATAAATGTAATACTAGCGTCTATTAAAATGAAGCGTCATTTAAAATAAAATAATATTTCTTTCATGGCATGAAAGTGCGAGGGAGATGAATGTTATTCTATCTTGCTTCCTTATCGCCGCGAAAGCCGTCTACATTACGTTAGAAGGGGTCGTGACGGAAAAAATTACACTTTTTCTCGCCTAGCCCCCATCCGCCAAATTCGTACCGTCCGATAAGGAACTTCGTTCCAAAAATTATAAATATTGTGAATGACTTTAAATCAATATAGAACAAAATAAGCTTTGATCATAGGCACTATATAATATATAAGAACATTTGGCAGGTTTATGGGTTAAAATCCTCCCTGTGAGGCAATCTATGGGTGAGGCCTATGGTCAGTGGACTTATAGGCTGTAATGGATAAATGGATGATAGAAAATTTGATTCTAAATTGAGGATAAGTGTAGATGTCTATGGGCCTCAGCATCCACATACCATCAGGTGGACTGTGTGCGCGTTTGTCACCCTTATTCTATATAAATAAAGATTAAAATCACAATCACAATTAAACAAAAAAGATTTTTAAAATGAAGTGTCGACTTAGATAAAAATAAATATCTAAAATGAAATAAATATTACGGTATCTCACATACACGAAAATTCAATAACACTATGGCTTTTAGATATCATAGTTCCGTTTGTAATCTACACTTACAAAGCAATGGAGAATAAAATTGATAGTCGGTACAGAGTGGCGACGTTCTCCCCATTCATATGGTAAATAGACTTAAACACCCGAGGTGTATGGTTTGTTGGTTAGTAGACTTGATATTTAAATACGAGTTAGGTCGAATGATTTTTTCTTTTTATATAATTAGGGGCTTTGGTCTCGAATGGATATGCCAGCCCGAAGGGATATGCCAGCCCGAATGGTGGTCTAATCAAATATTGTCTGTTTATTCTATAGAAGAAGGGGCAAACGAGCACACAGTCCACCTGATGATAAGGGGATGCTATGGCCCATAGACATCTACATTTATCTTCGATTAAGAATCACAATGTAGATACACTGGCAGCCCTAAGGACTAAAATTGAATGGCTCGTTTCCAGTAAAAAGGGTCTCTGGTTCTCTTTACTCACCATACGAAACACAGCAGCATTAAACTGCTATTTTACGCTGGTGTTCTGTTAGAGCACGACCGTACCCCGGTCGAATCAACCCATTCGTGCTACAACCATAACATAACTGCAACACGGCTCTACCACGCGTGTTAAAGTTCACTGCTGATACCTCCCACATTATAAGTAGGATTTGCCTTAAACATCACGTACCTTTGAAGCTGTTTTCTGTCACCAGTCTGGAGATTTGAACCCTGACGTTAGCGAGATGGTTAGACCACCGTTTGTCGGAAGTCAAATGACCTTTTTTGTACGAGTAGCTATGCAGGTCTAGAGAGACCAGTATCACTGCGACCTAAAAGATCTATTGTGATCGCTGCTATGTCTAGAGTTCACTGCTAAGCCCTACGTCCTCAAAGAATAGAAGGAGTTTCTTAGCTGTGAGTAATTTTACTTCTTCTTTGCGAAGTATATAGTTTCCCAAATGAGTGCTGCGTTTGCGCATTAAGGGTCCGCAATTTGTCAGGATGTGTAAAGGCGTTTGAAATGACCTTTTAGCATATCGTTTAGTAGCCTCTTATGGCATTCGTGAGACGCAATCAGGGATGAAGAGAATCCATCTTACACCGCAATCACGCTAACATTACCACACTAACTATTCCTAACCTATGCAGTATCTACCCCGAACATTACATGTCTTTGATTTTGATGAATATTTACTTATTAAATATGTTATACTTCAAGGGTGGTCCCTTTGTTTTAGAAAAAATATTCTACCCCTCAAGGAGGCAAAAATGTTGAAATTTATAATATAAGTCGAATTAAGGCGACACTGAGATTGTGATTTTACTAAGTCCACTCAAAAGGGTAAAAATATAATAAAAGGTAAAAAAATAAAATATAATAGAAGATAAATAGAAAAACTGAAAAAAAAAATTGCCAAAAGAGAAGAAAGAAGAAGAAAGAAGTTATTTCTTTGCTACCCTCAGGGATTACCTATTGACCTATTTAACAAAAAAATAATCATCAAAATTGGTTCACAATCTACAAAGATATCGTGTAACATGCATACAAGAAAAATATACACTTCAATTGAGAACCTCCTCCTATTTGAAGTCGGTTAAAATGTAAAAACCGACTTTAAAGAACTTAATAAAAAAAAAGTGATCCTATAAGTTTCTATTTTTTCCTTTTGAGGTAAGGAACCCTAAAAATAACAACTAAACTACTAACTAAACTAAAAAAGTCGGGATTTAATTCTTCTACAGTATGTCTTGAGGCAGACATTAGAATGTTAAATTATTTTTTAGTATTAACTTCGAAAAGTCTGCATTCACTTTTTATTAAAAGTTGTTTTTACTGTTCAGGTCTAATAAAGAAACAAATTATATCATTACATAAGGAAACAAATATAAAACCAAATTTATTTAAACTGAGCTTCTATCAATACGCAATAAACTTGAAACTCCTGAGATTTACAACCTGAACCATTTCGCTATTAAGTGTCAGACAGTGTCCTCGCTTCTATTTACAAAATCCGTGGATAGTAGGTTCGTAGGTAGTAGTAGGTTCTGTTCCAAAATTACTGCCAAACGAAGGGGCTTTTAGAGGTTACGACTAAAAGCATATTATTCTGTGTGTATTTTATAAATTAACAGTGATAAATATGCGCACAGTCCACCTGATGAATGTGTGATGTAGTTCAAACAGACCTACGTCTTTCATTGATTAAGATTCAATTGTATATATATATATATATATATATATATATATATATATATTATATGCTTTGTTATTACTGATGACTAAGGAGGAATGCTAACGAGCTGCAAAAAGAGTATCCCGTTTTCTACACTAATTAGTACAACTTCATTTAAAAGCTGGCTTAATCCAGATGTTCAGTACGCATAGAGACTGCGATAGCACGGCCTATCGATCATTTAGTATAAAGAGTTTTTAGCAAGAGGTGCCAGAAAGTTATCACAGGGATAACTAGCTTGTGGCGGCCAAGCGTTCATAGCGACGTTGCTTTTTCAAGGATAGTTGCGGGGTCTATGGGCCACAGAATCCACCAACCATCAGATTGATGGTGTGTTCATTTGTCAATCTTACTTCTACAATAAAAGGTAAATAAATTGAAAACTATTATTAAATTACGTCAATTGTCAACACAAATACAAAATATTAAAAACTATAATAAAAAATAAAACTAGCAATTTAATTATCAAACAGCCCTACTCCCCGCAGTATCGTGCCAAGAACGTCGGCTGCGTTTCCCCGCTGAATGGCTATACTTAGGTTTTGAGCGAGAAAAGAGCCAGTTCTCCTATCACCAGCAGCAACGACCAGCCGCGGATGGAGTTCTTTTAGGAACTTCACCGCACGTGGAACCCACGGACCGATAGTCTCCACAGCAAATGGCACAAATGTGTAGTCATCTCTCAGAGACTCATATTTGTATTATTATTATTTTTATAATACAAAATAAATTAATGTATAAGTAAATGTCAAAGAAACACTTTTCTAAGCTTTCTTGTTTTTCTTTAACAGCTCGTTATTAAGCCACTGCTGAACATAGGCCTGACCCAGATATAGGTTATATTTACCATTGATAGTATTTAATACTTAATTAATGAAAAGCTTGGAAAGTTTACGGGACTAAGGTCAATAAACACATAATTAATTGCTATGATGAATTTCGAGTGACAGAAAATGTATCAATATGCTGAGAGATGCCATTTTTTTTTATTGAATAAGGGTGATTATAAGCGTTATGTTGTTAGGATAAAAATAATTATAAATTTTGTAAATAGTTCGTAATAATTAATATTGTAAAATTTATTTTAAAAAAATAGTCCCGCTGGGTTTCTTGCTGGTTCTTCCCAGGACAGAGGGTTTTTTTTCGAACCAGTGGTAAAGTAAAAAATGACTTTCAATAAGAATTGCACATGTAATGTATATTGAATAAAAAATATTCTATTCTATTCTAATCTATTCTATTCTATTCTATTCTATTCTATTCTATTCTATTCTAATTAAAGCGACAGTAGCCTAATATTTAAGGGTACATCATAACTTATGGACTAAGCAGCTACGGACGAACAGACAAATCACACCTACAGTACATTTATCAACTACAACTTAGGATTTTAAAAGCTATTGTACCTATTAAAATTAAACTTCAGGCAAAAACAAATGAAAATTTTATATTTAAATACTGCAAGGTACTCAATATCCATGATAAAGTCCAATATCAATTGTTAAAAGAATAGTTTTTAATTTAGGTATACAACATACAGTCTCAAGCAAAATTCACACCCGCAAAATAACTCAAAAAAAATTAATAACAATACCATCCAAAAATAAATATGGTGAGCGCACCAGCGCATACATAATGCCTCGTTTAATAAATGTTCTGGATAATAAATTTAGAAGTGAACTTAATGAAGTTAACATAAATGCTGCTAACTGGTAGCATTCATTGCTATGCAGACGACAGCACTGGGGATGCCTTATATACCGGCCGTGCCAATATTTCTCGGGAAAACGTCGCCGAGTACCGGGACAAACTTGTGTCTGAAGTCGAGTCTTTGCTTAACAAAGTCTCGGATTGGGGCCGACTAAATCTAGTCCAGTTCAATCCCCAGAAGACACAAGTTTGCGCGTTTACCGCTAAAAAGAACCCCTTTGTCGTATCTCCTCAGTTTCAAGGCACTCCCCTTGCTGCCTCAGCCAGTATCGGAATCCTTGGCGTCGACATATCGTGCAGTTTCGTGGTCACTTGGAAGGGAAGGCCAAATTGGCCTCTAAAAAGCTTAGCGTGCTCAGCAGAGCGGGACAGTATTTCATGCCGGCACATCGCTTGCAACTTTACAAAGCGCAAGTTCGGCCCCACATGGAATACTGTTCTCATCTCTGGGCCGGGGCACCCCAGTGCCAGCTCCTTCCACTTGACCGCATCCAGCGCAGAGCGATTCGAATCGTCGACGACCGAGTTCTTTCCGATCGGCTCGATACACTGGCACTGCGTAGAGATGTTGCATCTCTTTGCATATTTTATCGCATCTATCACGGGGAGTGCTCTGAGGAATTGTTCGGACTAATTCCAGCCGCTCAATTTCACCATCGCACGTCGCGACAAAACTCGCGTTACCATCCATACCATCTGGATGATTGGCGGTCCACCACTGTGCGATTTAGAAGAAGTTTTCTCCCTCGCACAACTTCTTTGTGGAATCAATTACCACCAGCGAATTTTCCGAACCGATACGACTTAGGAACCTTCAAGAAAAGAGCTTACACCTTTCTAAAAGGCCGGCAACGCATCTGCAATTCCCCTGGTGTTGCGGTTGTTCATGGGCGGCGGTAGTCACTTAACATCAGGTGAGCCGCATGCTCGTTTGCCCCCTATTCTATAAAAAAAAAAAAAAAAATTAATATGTTATTACCTTAACAAATATTAGTTGTTATCCCCATTTTTGTAAAAGTAGACGTAACGAACGGCACGCAACACAAATCAGCGTGGTTTTTCGCTGTGCCGCATAGCAATATTGTAACATTTTTTATCTGATAATAAATTTAAAAAAAGAAGGTGGTTAGTTCGAATCCGCCATTCAATTACTATCATAAGCCTGCAAATCTCTTGGTGTTGCGTTTGTTCATGGGCGCTAGTCACTTACCATCAGGTGAGCCGCACGCTCGTTTACCTCCTCTCAAATAAAAATTTCCACACACCTGACACAAGCAGACTATCACACAAGGAGTATTGCAATGTTAATAGCGTTTTTAGTCTTTTTTTTTAATAATAATATAATCGTAAGTTAGGAAGTCTTAGACTCTAAACGAAAACGATTCAGTTTACCTAATAGGACCATTGAAAAGCTGGCTTTTGCTATACACCAGTAAGGTGATTTCCCCCACACGATTTTAACTCTTATTCCTTCGCTCACAAGTCACATTATGCTATTTAGAAAAGACAGTATACCTTTAGAAGCCTCGTGGTTATACTGACTAAGAAATACGGGGTTTAAAGTCGACGCAATCTCGCCGAGGGCGCGGCTTTGTCGGATTTAGCCGTCCATTATCGGAGTGTTCTCCGCTTTATCGAATTTATAGGGAAATTCGGGAAAACGTAGCCATTTTAACCTAACGAATGGATACTTTTAAAACCTATTTTTTGTAAAAGAAATGAAAACCATTTTCTAAAACTTGAAAATGAATGGGTAGAGAATTGTAGAATAAGGTTTAAACGGCCAATATTACTATTTATAAACAATTGGTTTTACAAATTTCACCCAAATTGGATTTTAGTTATTTTTAATGCCCGATATTACAGATTCGCGTAAATTTTAGGAAAAAATTTATAAGTCTTTGTTTTTGTAATTAACTATAACCACTGCGATTCCTATCATATCATACCATTACAGCCTTTCAAAAGTATACTGCTGAACAAATGTTCCCCCATAGATTGCCTCTTAAGGGGGATATTTGCCACATTTGCCACGCTTGGCAAGCGGGTAAGCAACCGCAATTTATTATTATTATTTAGCTATTATCAGGAAGATGCTGCTACCCACGTCATAGTTTAGTTTCCCTCCGTCGCCTCTCAGGACACCCACAAAGTGATAGGAGGTTTTATACCAAAGTAAGAGACAAATCGCACCGCATTGCGAGACAGAGACATTCAAGAAAAAAACCTACTTCTCTTTAAAAGGCCGGCATGTTGCAGCTGTTCAGGTTTATGGGCATCGGTTGACACTTACCATCAAGCGAGCCGCATGCTTGTTTGCCCCCTCTACTATAAAATAAAATAAATAAATAAAATTCAAAAATAGATACAGTCGAACTGTTGTACGACAAATCATTCGTTAAGCACTTTAAGGGCTCAAAGTTTAAAATAAACTTAATAATGTCATACTTATAAGCAAATCAGGGGATGGGCAGCAGCATCGTTCTAATAACGACTTATAATAAAAAAGCGTGTGTGTACTTATATACGCTCGTAAGAAGTTATACTTCTTTAGCGTAACGAAACAAAAAAAACTTGAGATAGAATTACCCACTGAAGTTGTCGCGTTTAGGTGACAGTGTGCGCGCGCATCGTAACAATTTCATGGTGTCGTTTTTAGGTGTCGGTGTGCACGCGTATCGTAAAAATTCACTCTCATCATTTTTCCCAAAAGCCCCAAAAGATTGCCAACCCGCTTGCCAAACGTGGCAACTATGGAAATATCCCCCTTAAGAGGCAAGCTATGGAGGAGATCTATGTTCAACAGTGGACTTTAATAGGCTATACGGTAACGGTATGTAATGGAACAGTAAGTATCTATTTTGTTTTAATGTTACCTAATTAGTTTGCAAATTGTCACCGTAATTTTTATTTTGAACTAGCTCTTCCCTGCGGCTTCATCCGCGTGGAATTTATTACGATCATGGGTTCTAATTTTTTCAGCGCTTAGGCACTTAATTCAACTGTATTTTTTTATGTGTTACCTCATAACTTTTTTCTGGCTGAACCGATTTTGATGATTAGTTTTTATTTGAAAGATGATGCTTCTCGTGTTGTTCCATAAAAATTTGATCAAGGTAAATAGTCAGACCATTAGTTTTTGAGTTATCCTCAATAATTTATATTGAAGTCGGTGTAATTTTTTTTTAATATTACCACTTGTTATAATAAAAGTAGCGTAAGTTACAAAACATTAGCTATCTGCCAGTGAAAGTTACGTCAAAATTAGTCCAGCCGTTTCACAGACTAGCCAGAACAAACAGACAGACAGACATTTGTTATAAGTACCGTATATACTTTCATACGGTTTTATTAAAAAGCTGTTATTTTAACATTACTAACAGACAATTCAATTTTATTTATTTGTTTAGATTGTAGTTAGTTTATGAGCAATTTATTTGGTTTCATATAAATAATAATAATAGAGTTTATAAAAAATTAAACAACACGCATTTATCATGAGCGGTGACGATCCTAGCGAGAACACAGGCTTATAGTCATTAAAATATTGTATTGTCATCTGTCCTTGATAAAAATGAAAATTTTCAGGTCAATAGGCCATCTACAAGTTGGTGAAAATTACATTAAAAGATTCCTTTACATAGATACGAGTAGATAGATAGATTTACAAATGCATATAATCATAAATAGGATCATAATGAATCAAGCATTAGCGATTCAACGTTTCTAGTAAGATGTTCACGTCTGTTTATGACTTCAAATCTCCGTTAAGCTGTCGCGTACAACCAGTGGAGGGGTCAAACGAGGTATGATCGTCATAAACGACCATTTATCCAGCGTAATCTCGATGGGTAACGGCCTATCGCTGTTTACTTTGCATTTATAAAACGCTACCCGGTACAAAAATTTGTGAATCTAACGTTTGAGTGAATTCATTTAATAATGCCACATTTGTATCCAAATGTAAGAATTTCTACTTTATTTTTAAATACGCAACTCAGCCTCAAAATAATTATATGTAAAGGAGTATGCTCGTGCAAGAATTGAACCCCCGATCACTCTACAGAGTCATTGAAATTTTAGGATGTTATTTAATCGATGGACAATGTTGCCATTTCAATAATATGTAGAGAGTATATGAAGCCAAAAAAAGGTTTATTTTATATTTTGTATATGATTTAGCTGTGTTTTATATGTGCAGTTGAAAGTAAAACGCAGCTCGATTAATGTATAAACCTAAAAATTTAATGAATTTCATCCCTAAGTGACCACTAGGCGACCACTAGGCGACGACTAGTAATAAATATTAAAATAACAAAAATACAAACACCACACACACATCTTACATAATAATTTTAATGTTTAAATAATAACTAATTTTAATTCAATTGATCTTATACGTAAATATTTGCACGTCCTAAGAGGACAAAACATGTTGATCTTTTATTTGATGTCAGAACTTATTAAGCGTGTTTTATGCAAATAAATGTTCTTAATTCTATTAGATACATTACCTCACAGTCTGTAAATGTACTGGTTCTCTATACCATTTCGACTGGAACATAGCAGTGCACGCTTTGACGCTTCACATCAAAAGTTAAAAAGTACAGTACAAGCCCAGACTCCCTCAATGCTTTCACTATCACTGCCACCTCTAATCCCAATACACTACACATTCTCACAGAATACCAGCATATAAATGCATAAATGTTGTCGTGTTTCGTATGGTGAGTGTAAAGAACCGGAGACCATTTTTACTGGTAATGAGGAATTCTATGTTAATCATCAGGTGTGACAACGCATCTGCGTTTTGATTTTTAATCGAGAATACCAGCGTAAAATACCAGCTTAACGCTACTGTGTTTCGTATGGTGAGAGTAGAGAACCGGCGACCCTTTTTACTGGCAAAGAGGGATTCCATCTTAGTCCTCACGGGTGACAACGCATCTGCATCTTGAGTCTTTATTGAGAATAGATATAGATGTCTATGGGCCGCAGCATCCACTTACCATCAGATGGACTGTGAGCTCGTTTGTCATCCTTAATCTATAAAATAAATACAACATCACTATCAAAAATACGGCGTTTCACCTGCAAATCAGACATCATCAGGAGAAACAGACTGCATCGCAAAATTCTAAAAGAAATAACCTCATAGAGGTAAGTGAGACTAACTTAGTGCTTAGACATAAGGCAATTGTGAAAAATAATGAGGTGCTTATCAAACTTGGTAAGAAATAACATTTTATATTCACGCAGATCAGCAACGGGGCACAGCGTAAATCGCCAATCTGCCTATCAAGGGGGCGACGATAACAAATCCTTCATAATATGGCGATACTCATGTCAACTAGTGTATCGTCACTCCTACCAACTGTACGAGGACGATAGGCTCATAAAGAAGAAAGAAGAATAAGACATTACATAGACAAAAATTATGCCGAACGCTTTCAAAGATATCCTTTCTATAAACTAAAAATTGATTCATTGTTCCCTAAAGGTTCTACATTTGTTGTGCCTCGGAACCGACCGCTCGACACGTGCCAATGCCGCGTTGATATCTTTCTTATTCTAAACGCGCCGGGAACGAGAACATAGGTGGGGGGAGGGGGATAACACGGGCAGCCATCTGATAATAGCTTAATCAAATTTTCCATCAGGCAACAATACAACTGGAAATGGAAATGTGAATGTTACCGTTAGGAACATTACCACTTAATTTGGAATATATACGGCAATAAATAACAAATTGTATTGATCGCAAGTAAACTAGGTGTCCTGGCAAGGTTTTCTTTATTGATTAAGGGTGACAAACGAGCATTTAAAAATGCAGATGTGTTGTCACCCCTAAAGTCTAAGATGGAATGCCTCTTTTCCAGTTAAAAGGAGTCTTCGGTTCTCTACAGTCCCCATACGAAATACAGCAGCGTTAAGCTGCTATTTTACGCTGGTATTCTATGAGAGCGTGGCCCTACACCGGTCGAGCCGACGATAGGTGCAGCGTGGCTCTACCGCGTATTTTCTGTTAAGAAATTCTCCGTAGCATTCTAGAGTCAGGAAGTTGTGGGTGTTTCACCACCTTGACACTCGGAAAGCATGTCGTGAAGCTGTTAGCTTGATAGCACTCTTCGGTCGTGTCGGATTGTCGTCTCTGTTGAGATGCGCCGCCGCCATGACAGAAAATTCGGTCTAGAGAACATTATTATTATCTATTCAAATAAAACTGAAGTGCCTGTTTGTAATGTCAAAATAACAGCTTTTTACTAAATGCATATGAAAGTATATACGGTACGAATAACAAAAATAAAAAAAAATCCTAATTTTTGTCTGTCTGTCTGTATGTTTATTCCGGCTTATCTCTGAAACGACTCAACTGATTTTGACGGGACTTTCACTGGTAGATAGCTGATGTTATAAGGAGTTAGGCTACTTTTATTTTAGAAAAGAATTAGAGTTTCGGGCGAAGAAAGTACCAAGTAAACTAATAAAAATCTTTGTTAAAAAGTTCACTCGATAAACTACATTTTTTTGTGAATCTCCATATCTATAAATGCAAAAAAAATTGAAGTGTCTGTCTGTAATATCGTAAGTAATAACTGCCTTAAATCGAGTTGAAGGGATTATTTGAGTAAATAGAAAGCAATGCCAGGAGGTATTTAGGCTGCACTTTATCTTAAAACTTGGCGATTTCTTAAATAAAATCAAAATTGAGTATTAAATCTAAATATTGCCACACTAATAGATCCTTTCCAAGTGAAGCAGGGATGAGTCGCTAGTAATACATAATTTATGTAAGGGAAATTTTAATACCACACGGAATACCCCTACAAAACTAGAAATTCTTTCGTTGATATGTGAACAGGGTATAAAGCGTGCCGGCGAAAAGTCACACTGCGCCCTCGGGACTAATTAACGGAAGTTGTCATACATCATTTCCTTTTGTTTTGGTCACAGTGTAATGAACTGTAAGAGACTTTATTTAGTCCATATTAACGTATTCCCATGTTTTCTTCTTAGATAATGACACTAGAGCAAATAGTTCTTTTACGATACAATGTGTATCTACTAATTTTATAATAGAAAAGGGTGACAAACGGGCACACAGTTCACCTGATAATAAGTGAATGCTGTGACCCATAGATATCTACATTTATTCTCTATTAAAAACCAAAATGCAGATGCGCTGTCACCACTAAGATGGAATACCTTGTTTCCACGAAAAGGGTCTCCGGTTCTCTACACTCAACATACGATACACCGCAGCGTTAAGCTGCTACTTTACGCTGGTTTTCTGTGAGAGAGTAAGCATCCGCAACACTAGGGAATTGCAGGTTTTTCTTTAAGGTACCTAAGATGCATTGGTCCTGAAAAACCGCTGTCGACAGTAAATTCCACAGTGTGGTCGTGCGAGGTAGAAAATACTGTCTAAATCGCTCGGTAGTAGACAGACAGCCATCGAGATGATGTGGATGTATTAATCATCCCACCAACATTTATTTACTCTTAATTGTAAAATGTTCATACTGGTTTTTAAACGTTACAATATCATTACTTATAATGTTGAATATTACCAACATAAAATTGCAGGAAATACGAGTGAATGGGGCTCTACACCCTATTGTGAGAAGTCAGAATGTGTCCAAAAAGGCACGTATGGCAATTCACAATGCTGTGTTAGTTTCTACTTTAATGTATGGTAGTGAAAGTTGAGTGTGGCAGAAGAAGCACGAGAGTAGAATAAATCCTGTAGAAATGCGATCATTAAGGAGTATGTTAGGGATGAATCTGAATGACAGAGTGAGAAATTGTGTGATAAGAGAAGAGTGTGGTTTGCAAGATGATGTTGTGACCAGGATTAAGAGAGGAATACTTCGGTGGTTTGGTTATGTAGAAAGAATGAATGAGGAAAGAGTGACAAAGAAAATTTATATTGCAGAGGTGAACGGCAGAGTCGGGAAGGGACGCCTTAGGCGAAAGTTTATCGACCAATTTGGCGATATATTGAAAATGGGCCAAATCAAGAGTGTATACGTAGGTATATGGATGTGCAGGAAGCGAGAGAGGTGTGTCAGGATCAAGATGGAAGTCCACTGTCTCTGCCTACCCCTCTGGGTAACAGGCGTGAGTATATATGTATATGTAAAATTGTGTGCAGAAACAAAAATTGTAATAACAATATATAAGGTGCTTAAAACAAAAAAAAACAATTTTTAAAATTTATGTCTATCTGTTTGTTCCACCTGATCTCCGAAATAGCTGGATTTGACGGGACTTTCACTGGCAGATAGCTGATGTTGACGCTCGGAACAGCTAGTATTCCATAACATTTTTTATTTAATTCGCTGCCTTCTATTAAGTTCAGAGGGTTATTTGCACGCTATCACGCTATTATAAAACACCATTTTAAAATATTTGTCTGTCCGGGCTGGTCATCGGAATATACCCTTTATTTCCTGGTTCCGCATCTCTCGTCAGAGAGGATTAATAATCCTTGTTCCGCTTACAGAAATTCTGACAGCAAGGAGGTAGACCGGATCCTTGCCAGTACCGGCTTACGTAGTACCTAGGGCCCTCCAATGGCTGAACCGATTACAATGAAACTTTACGAATAGATAGAGAGTAATGCCAGAAGGGATCTAGAATATATTTTATCCGTAAAACTTGAAGATAATTATTTAATAACGAAAAATTGATGAAATAAATGGTGTTTGATAATCTTAAAACTAAATAACGCCACATTAATAGACTTTATCCAGGTGAAACCTTATAGTATACATAGTGTAGTGTTAAATAAAATTTATTCAATTATATACTATTATATTCTTCCATTACTCTATTTTAAGTAACGTACTTCAGTTTTAGATGTTCACGTATTTATGAAACACAATCTTGATTTACACAGTAGAAAGTTATCTGTAAATGAAATGCCTAGGGGACTTCGGTTCATAAACGTAATGGAAGGCAGTTGAAAGAGCATTGTTTAACAAATTTACCGCCTATTACCTTAACGTGGAGCTGAAGGAGCGGCTCAAATAACTCAGGACACGACCATTATGTAAAAGGTTCTTGCAACGTTATCAATGTGATTAATCCTATATCAGAATTGATAATCTTATTTAAATTGACAAGCCCAGCTCGCGATTTTATAATTATAAGACTTTAAGGTATTAAGATCGAGAAAAGATTAATTAATCCGTTCGAAGATTATAAATAACTAGCGACCCGCCCCGGCTCCGCTTGGATACGATCGTTTAATGTGACGTTATATTGATTGAAGATAATCACAGATCAATTACTTTATCAATTTTTCGTTTTTTTTTATTTCAGAAAATATTTAAATTTTTCGTATAAAATGTAGCCTAGATTCCTACCGATATTGCTTTCTATCTGGTCGTATAGTTTTATCACGATTGGTATAGCCATTCCGAACATTAGCCCGAACAGATAGACTTACAGACGAAAATTTTAAAATCGTTATTTATAACAGCCCAGACAGACAAAATTTTTAAAAATGGTTGTTTATGTCTACGTCTTAGTAGCATGCAAGTAACCATCTGAGCTTAATAGAATCCAGTTATTTTTTATTACAGATAGACACTTCAATTTTATTTAAATAATAAATAAAAAATAGATCGGTCATTGCTCAACGTCTTAATACGTAAGCCCCGGTAGCTTTTTTATAACAGACGTGTTTCGTTAGACAGGGATACTAAACTTCTTTAATAGGAAGTAGGATTTAAAAAAAACTGCTTCTTAACTAATAATTGTATACAAATCTCATACACTTAGAAATGAGGATATCTGCAGTAGAACCAGAGTTACCGACATAGCCCAAAGGATTAGTAAGCTGATGTGGCAATGGTCCTACCATATAGCTCGAAAAACCGACAACCGATGGGGAAAAAAGGTTCTTGAGTGGCGGCCTCGTACCGTGGACGAAGTGTAGGGCGCCCCCCACTAGATGGAGTGACGTCCTGGTAAGACATGCAGGAAGTCAATGGATGTAGGTGGCTCAGGACCGTGCTTTGTGGCATTCCTTGGGGGAGGCCTGTGTTCAGCAGTGAACTTGTGAAGGGCTGTAATGATGATGATGATAATGATATCTAATATATAAAAATTAATTTTAGTTTGTTCGTATTTAATGCGTTGCCATACCGTTCATCAGATCACGCTAAAATTTTGTCAACTTATTGCTTGCACTTCCGCGAAAGTTATAGGTTTAATACAATTAAATTACATTATGTGGCGTATCGTACCGGCATATTTATTTGAAAGTCATAATATATAATTCAACTAGCTTTTGCCCGCGACTTTGTCCGCGTAGATATTATACTTTAATAGGTGATCCATCAATAATCGCACTTTCATAGTAAATTGCATCACCCTCTTTATGAATGATTTCCGTGATCAAAGCTATCCTATTTCCTTCCCCGGGACTTAAACTATCTCTGTTGACTTTCACTATTCCTATCAGTTCCCTATGCGCTTTTCTTTCTTGCTTTAAATATAAACTGATAGCTGGTCCCGAACTGCACAGTTACATACAATGAATAATAATGTCTCCCAAACCGAATTTCGGATACAGCAGCCAGTCTCAACGGAGACTAGCCGTCTGCGCAGGACAGGATTGTAGTGCACGAGTGTGTGCACAAATACAGGTGCGTTGTGTGGTGCTCTCTATTCCCTCACTTTCATAATCTAAAAGGACGGCAATACGACACGACCGGAGAAAGATCAGGTACAGTACCAACGGTTTTACGTGCTTTCCGAGGCACGGGGTTGAAACACCGCCAACTTCCAGACTTCGGAACAAAAAGCCCAATAACTGACATTGGCCCAACCTGGGATTCGAACCCGGGACCAAATGAACAGCTTAGTCACGTTTATGGCCACTCAACTAACGATTGTATATTGTACAAGGAATACCAATGTTAAATAGCAGCTTAATGCTACTGTGTTTCGTTATGTGAGTGTAGACCAGAGAACCTTTTTACCGAGGCATTCCATATTAATCCTTGGGCGTGATAGCGTATCTGCATTTTGATTCTTATTCGAGGATACGTGCAGGTTGCGAATGCGATGTTCGTACAAACTAAATTGGTTATTTTGTCACAAATTTCAATAACAAAGAAATTAATATGGCCAATCCATCTCCACATATTATTTGATGTTTTGATTTAATTACCTTAAAAACCTAAAAGCTTCAAAGTTTTGGACCAATATTCCTCAGCCAGTTAAAAAAAACTGAAAACACTTGCCTACTAAAACCAAAGGCATCACGGCAGTATTATTTTTTTATTTGTCAGTTGCCTAGACTTTTTGTTACGGCCTTCTTTTACGTAAACTTTTCATACATAACATTTCTCACAAATTACATCATATTACTTTTTCTGTTATTTTTTATAGTCACCTTATTAATAACATTAACTATTATATTTGTTTCCATTAATTTATTTTTACATTAATATCATGGTTAACCGTATAGTGGCGGTGTAAGAATATCCACTACCCCATACCAACCCGTTGGTGTCCTAAGAGGCGACAGAGGGAAACAAACCGCTGATGGGCAGTAAAGTCTTCCTAATTGTTGTTAGGAAGACGTTTATATTAGTTTTATTTTTAGTTGTTACTAAAAATAAAAAAAACTGCGGTTGCCAACCCGCCTCTATCAACAACCAAGCATCGCAACTATAGCATTGACTTCCCACTGCTAGGCACAGGCCTCCTTTGATTTCTCATGGGGTTTTAGGCAAAAAAAAACTTTTTATTGGATAGGGTGACAAACGAGTACTCAGTCCATCTGATGGTAAGTGATTGTTGTGACACATAGACATCTACATCTATCCTCAATAAAGAATCAAAATGCAGATGCGTTGTCACCCGTGATGTCCGCCGCGATGCCTCAATGCATTTTCGCGAACTGCACATGTCTTCGAGATATTTGTTTTTCTGATTTCTCAGGCATGCGGGTTTCCATACGATTTTCATACCGCCAGCACGTAGTAAATCAGCACTTAAAATTACAATTATTAATTTCATTGGTGCTAGCGGGGATCGAACCGGGGTTTCTCGCATACTGTGAAATTAACAGCGAGCGCTTAACCACTTGAGCCGTGACATATGTGATGACTATGAGGCAATTTATGGGGGAATCCTATGATCAGCAGTGGACTTTGGATAGGATGTATGGAAAAAAAACACGATGAAAAAAAAAACAAGATGAATATATCGCCATCTATATAAAGTCTTTAGGCCTTTTAGGCATATCCCATTGTCAGCACTTTCGACACAAAATGGGGTAAATGGATTATCGTGCGCCGCCACCACTCGCTAAAGAATCATATTTCTATACAAATTTCAATTTAGCGTTTTTCAAGTCAACCTAAAATGGTATCTTTGTTTTTCTGTAGACGGAGCATGTTTAACGTTAATGGCAATAAATCAAGCGGCTGCACTTGCCACGGAACAAGCACGGTAAGGCGGAGCCGGTAGTCGAGCGGTGATTAATTCGGCCCGGTCACGGACGCCGGCGGAACCGAACTTGCGGCCGCCCGCAGCGCGGCAACACTCTTCATTAACTTTGCGCAATGAGAAATTTCATTTAAATAATTAAGTAAATTGTTTCGTTGGATCGTTTTTGTGTATATTATCAAGGTTGCGAGGTGAAAAAGGTACGACGTGAACAGTGATATAAAAGACTTAATTTTTATCGGGTTTGTCTTTCTCTTTCTCTTTAAAACACGTTACCTTAACACTTGATCACTTACACGGAAGTTTTCCTGTACATCGGGGGCAATTTATATATATAAATTTCACAAGGACAAACATCCACTAAAATACTTATTCTGAGCGGGATTTGAACCTGTGGCCCACAGCGCTGCAACTCATTCCTAAACCACCGCGCCACAGAGTCGTTTAGATTCTGACAGCATCCTTGCCACTTTCAGAATTTACTTATTACTGTTACGTTCCACTATGGGGCCAAACGGTGCATTCCATCTCATAAATGGTTTGGACAACAATCGTGGTACTGAAGCCGTTTTGATTGTTTTATACCATGAGAAGATAGAGCTATCCGATATAATAATAAAAAAATCAGTTTTGGGTATTTAAAAACAAACCCAAACTTTAAACGGCGATAATTTCATATTAATTAGATCACTCATTATGGAAATTCAGCTTAAGATATTTTCTTATATTATAAGATATATAAGTTCTTCATGAAAATATATAAGTATTATACATTTTTGGATTTTTAATTTACAAGTACGTTATGATTTTGTAAGAAATATTTTTTATTTATTTAAGTTTTAAGTATCATAAGGAAATTTCCCGTCTTTTTAATTTTTAACTAGACGTTCCCCTGTTGCTGATAGCTGGCGATTTTTAGTTAATGACAATTCGATTCATTTACTATTTAGTAATTCAAAGAAAGACAAAAAAATCTACGTCATTACCGCGCCTTTTCGAGCTAGAAGCAAATATGTCGACCGAGGGAAAAAATAAATTGACGATTCTCGTTATTTGCACTTATATATGACATTTGTGGATACAATGAAATACTTATTACGGCTTGTTTACAATAAAATACTTTTATTTAACAAGTAAGCACAAAATAGCATACATAAGTAGGAATTTAAGATTTGGAAAAATATTTTCACATGAGATACGAGGGTGGATTGAAAAGTACTCGGCCTAACCAAGAAAATAAACACATACTAAATCAGTTATATTTTTATTTTTCTACATAATCACCATCAAGTTCAATACACTTTTGCCACCTCCCCTTCCAAGCATTTAGATCGTTGAAAAAAAATGATTCTTCCTTAGAGTCAAAATATGCGTCTGCAGCTGCTTTGACCTCGTCGTTTGTCGAAAATCTTTGACCTCCCAAGTGCTTTTTTAGGTTAGGGAACAGAAAGAAGTCTGATGGTGCCAGATCAGGTGAATACGGCGGATGCGGTAACAGTTCAAAGCCACAGTTGTGAATTTCAGCCATTGACGGTACTGACGTGTGAACACGGGCGTTATCTTGATGAAACAGGACTTTTCTTCTGAGCATTCCTCGACGTTTTTCTTTTATTTCCTCTCGTAAACGACGTAGTAAGGTGCAGTAGTAATCAGAGTTTATATTCTGACCCCTTTCAAGATAATCAATCATAATCACACCTTTCGAGTCCCAGAATACTGAAGCCATCACCTTATTTGCCGACAAAATCGACTTAGCCTTTTTAGGGGGTGGTGAACCAGATCTTCTCCACTGTTTTGATTGTTGTTTTGTTTCCGGTGTACAGTAATGAACCCATGTTTCGTCCATAGTAACAAAACGATTCAAAAAATCATCTGCATCGGCTTCAAATAACTCCAAACAGTCGCGTGAAATAGTCAATCGCGTCCTTTTTTGTTCAACTGAAAGCAGTCGCGGAACCCACCTCGCAGACACCTTGTGGAAACCCAACTCGTTGACAATGAAGTTTTGAGTTCGTTCATAAGAGATGCCTATAATCTCGGCTATCTCTCTAATTTTTAATCTGCGGTCTCCCATTATTAAATCAAGTACTTTTTTAATATTTTCGTTAGTAGTTGACGTCGAAGGCCTTCCAGAGCGGGGTTCATCTTTCACACTCTCTCTACCACGCTTAAATTCTGCTATCCATTTTTTGACGGATGAATATGACAGAGCACAATCGCCTCATATACTGACCGTGTCATCATGGATGGCTTTTGATGATAGCCCCTTCTTATGGAGGTACTTAATGACGGCACGCTGCTCGATTTGCTCCATTCGCGGAAATTATGTCCGATTACTTTGTTAATAAATTTATAAAATCACAACTAATTATCGCACACGTTTCGAACTTCACACAATGAACTAGTCTGAACTGAACTAAATAATGTGGGTAGATTTGATTTTTAGAATTGAATGGATCTGTGTTAGGCCGAGTACTTTTCAATCCACCCTCGTATTTTTTTGCGGTAATCATTTTTAGGCACACATATAATACTTCTTATCTGTTGTAGTAATTATAATCAGTATTAGTTACAGCATTCCTGTGACAACTATTTTAGTATTGTTTTAAATTCAGTTTTTGTATGAAAATTTAAAAAAAACATATTACTGTTATTTTTTTTTACTAAACAACTATAGTTTTTAAAATGGCGGTGTCTCAACTATCTAATAGCATCAGGAATACGTACACAAAATTTCAATTTAAAATGTCACGAAACAAAAAAGTTATAGATAGAGAAGTAAAAGGAACCCACCGTTTTGTCTCATATGTATGTATCTCAAAACATAGTGCCATTAACGGCCGCTAAGGGCGCTGTTATTTCCATATGTTAGTGTAAAAATTTTTTATAACTGGCTTTACGGCTCTGGGTTCTAGCCCTTCTGTCTGTCTTCTGTATAATTATCCTTCATAGTACACTGCTTCACAATATGTTGATGCGTCACATTGTGCAACCCTTGGGAGATTTTGACGGCAACTTGAGCCAGCAAACAACTGAGAGTTGGCGATGGTATCTCAAGGCGCCTAAGCAGACAGACACCTTATCTAGAGAATCATATCACCATCAGAGCACTTGTTTTACCATTTCCACTAATAGTTCACATGCGCAGACAGTTAATACACAAAATCGCACCACTTTTACATATCAAATTCCACTTCAAACCATTATTTAAACAATAATACAGGAGCAGCAAACCGCCGCTGGTCAAGTTCCCGCCAAAACTCCGAATGTCAAAAACTTTTGCTAAAGGCACAGATTAAAGATTCAATGCAATAACAAAAAAATCACTGAAGTATATACTGTTGTCGACTCTGAGGACTAAATGAAAGACCGTATATCACTAAAAATATTGTCTTGTTCTTCGGTCACTTATCATATGAATCATGCTAATTTACACTGGTACTATTTGCGAGCGTGGGTCTTCTTCGGTCGACTCGAATTATTCGCTCTGTAGTCATAATACTGTTGCAGCGTATTTAGCTATTTCCACTACTGGTGTAGGTGCAGCGTAAGAGAATCACAATACGGAACGGAGAGGGGCAGGATTTTATATATGGGCAGGATAACGGCTCAAAATAAAAACTGTAGTTGCTAAACCGTCTGTCAACTGTTGCAACTATGGCAAATATTGTCCCTATGAATCCATCCATGGGAAGGCCTAGCCTCTATGGAAAAGACCGATCATAATCAACACTGGAATTTTAATATGTTGTAGTCATTTAATTAATTGAAAAATGCAATTGCGAAAAAACTTCGAAGGTATTTATTTACTATTCCACAATAAACACCTGAACTGCATTACAATTATCACTAACGAAGGTAAAGCAGTATCAAAATAAATGGTTGATAACGCTAAACCAAACAAACAAATTAATTTCGCTCTCCACTCCGAACTGCCATTGCCCCAGATACCCTACAACCAATATATCATAGCCGGCGCTATCAAAACTGCCCGCACCGGCCATTACGGATTAAAAAAACACTTGCAAGGGTCATCTAAATAACACTCAAACCCTGAATAGCGTAATCACCAAGAATGAATACACGGCAAAGTAAACTTTAGCTAAGTTCCATATTATCGAGAAAAAAACAATTTTTGCATGAAGCAAAAGTTTCTTCGTTTGATTTGAGGCTGCTTTAATTCAGAGGATATGTTCGCTGAATTAATAATGGAAGTAAGTGGTCCTGTGGGAGCTCAGGACTGCAAAGGCTTTGTACTGACCGGTCGCTGTTATGTTTAATTAATTGTATAAAGCTTCATTTTCCTCGCTGTATGCAATTTTAATAAAAAAAAATTATACAGCCTTTATAAGTTTTCTATTTTAAAGAAGTATGTATAGGTTTTTTCGTTTGAATAATTGTTTGAACTGGGTTTTGATACCTGAAAGTGATTGTGAATTTGTGTATTAAGCGAACTATTGAACATTTTTAGACGTGGTAGAGCCATGCTGCAGCTATATTAGTAGTATAGTTGTAGCACGAATGGGTCGGCTCGAACGGGGAAGGACCACGCTCTCACAGAATACCAGCGTAAAATAGCAGCTTCATGCTGCTGTGTTTCGTATGGTGAGTGTAGAGAACCGGAGACCCTTTTTACTGGAAAATAGGCATTCCATCTTAGTCCTCACGGGTGACAACGCATCTGCATCTTGAGTCTTTATTGAGGATAGATGTAGATGTCTATGGGTCACAGTAACCACTTACCATCAGGTGGACTGTGTGCTCGTTTGTCACCCGATCCTATAAAAAAAATGTGGCTCGTTTGCCACATTCAACTGACGGTGAGTGTCGTCCATTTATTTAATGAAATACTAAACTAAACTATTATTATTATTATTTGGGGCATCTATATAGTTTACTCATCTGGTTGGGCTGTATGAATATATAATTTGTAAATGAAAATGATATTATTATTATTTTTATTATATTAGTTTTTGCACAAATGTTGACTTCAGCGTGGATTCGAACGCAGATCCTCAAGGAGCAAAACTCGCTCTCACTAACTAACCAGTGGACTATAAAGTGTGATTTTGTTTTATCAGTTAAGTTACATTTGGAGTATCATTCTCTAGCATTTGCCGTAATCCCTTAATAGGCTTTAACGGTACTCCAGTGCCGCTGCCTCCTGACGAAATTATGTACAAGAGCTAAGCTCTAGCTAATATTAAATATAATGTAATCAAGTTATCAAGTTGTAAATAAAATATATCTATAAAATCTGGTGGCAGGCGTTTGTTGAATCGCCATTTGAAATCCGTTATATTAAAAATGGTTAAATTATTTAGTTTAGACTCGAAAACTAAAAATTATGTATGTTAGCTAATTTAATCTGCCTCCCTCTCTCATTAACGTCTTTTATATAATAAATATAATCATAAATAATCACATTAAGTGTTTTGCATTTCATTAATAACTTAGGGTTATTAAATTTCTAATTCATTCATAATTGTTTAAAATCTTATGAAATCTATATTAACTAATTAGATCTAATTAATAATTAATACTAATTAATCTATATTAGATAGTTCTTAATTATAATTCCAATAATTAGATTTTTTTTCATTCAATAAGGATGACAAGTCGAGTCTTTGTTGAACAAAGTCTCGGATTGGGGGCGACTAAATCTAGTCCAGTTTAATCCTCAGAAGACACAAGTTTGCGCGTTTACCGCTAAAAAGAACCCCTTTGTCGTATCTCCTTAGTTTCAAGGCACTCCCCTTCTTGCCTCAGCCAGTATCGGTATCCTCGGAGTCGACATATCGAGTGACGTGCAGGCAGTTTCGTGGTCACTTGGAAGACAAGGCCAAATTAGCCTCTAAAAAGCTTGGCGTACTCAGCAGAGCGGGACAGTATTTCATGCCGGCACACCGCCTGCAACTTTACAAGGCGCAGGTTCGGCCTCACATGGAATACTGTTCCCATCTCTGGGCAGGGGCTCCCCAGTGCCAGCTCCTTCCACTTGACCGCATCCAGCGCAGAGCGGCTCGAATCGTCGACGACCGAGCCCTTTCCGATCGGCTCGATTCTTTGGCACTGCGAAGAGATGTTGCATCCCTTTGCATTTTCTTTCGCATCTACCATGGGGAGTGCTCTGAGGAATTGTTCGGATTAATCCCAGCCGCCAAATTTCACGAACGCACATCGCGGCAGAACTCCCGATACCATCCACACCATCTGGATGATTGGCGGTCCACCACTGTGCGATTTAGAAGATGTTTTCTTCCTCGCACGACTTCCTTGTGGAATCGATTACCATCAGCGATTTTTCCGGACCGATACGACTTAGGGACCTTCAAGAAAAGAGCGTACTCCTTTTTAAAAGGCCGGCAACGCATCTGCAATTCCCTCCCTGGTGTTGTAGTTGTTCATGGGCGGCGGTAGTCACTTACCATCAGGTGAGCCGCATGCTCGTTTGCCCCCTCTCCTATAAAAAAAAATATCTATACTCGATGTTATAGCTGCAGCGTGGCTCTACCATGTATAAAATATGTCATCCCAAAGATATTGTAATAAGCGAAAAAGGGAAATGAAACAGAAGATAAGGTCGCAGCATCTAACTAATAACTATTTAAAATAATAAAAACGACCCCCTATTAGGCAAACTTTTTTTTATAGCATAGAGTGACAAACGAGCACACAGTCCACCTGATGGTAAGTGGTTGCTGTGGCCCATAGACATCTACATCTATCTTCGTTTTCGAATTGAAATACAGATGCGTTGTCAGCCGTGAGGACTACGATAGAATCCCTCTTTTCCAGTAAAAACGATCTCCGGTTCTCTACACTCACCATACGAAACACAGCTTAACTAAGCTGCTATTTAACGCTGGTATTCTGCGAGAGTGTGGTCCTTCCCCGGTCGAGCTGACCCTTTCGTGCTACAACTATACTATTAATGTAGCTGCAGCATGGTTCTACCACGCATAAAATCATTATATATATATATATATATATATATATATATATATATATATATATATATATGAATACATTT